>CALNVZ010000174.1:35884747-35938079 GCA_940671915.1 Paracentrotus lividus | reverse complement strand
AAAGAAAATATTGGTGTGGATAGGCCTACCTGCCTACATAATAGTGTTCGTATCGAATTCTAATTTGTTGTTTCTATTATGCCATTTTTATTTCTAGAGAATTAGCATTCTGCTATTAAAAAAATTATCATGCCGGGAAAGGATGATACTTTAAGATCTTAACGGTAAGCCCAAAATTGTAAAACTATATAGGTAGTTGAAATCCGCAATACATGAATAGAAAACAAAACAAACAAAAAATGATATATATTTGGACTTACTTTTCGTTCGAAGAATAGGTTGTTTTTCTAATTCGCCATTTCCATTCGATGAGCTGTATTGTGTATTGATTAAAAAAAAAAAATTCGAAAACTAAATCCTATATCTTATCCTGTCCCTAAAAGGATACACCATCATTTCATGAATGACAACGAGATGAAATATAATCAAAATGAATTATTATCAAAATAAAAGACGTTATTCATACTTAAAAACAGACAAACAAAATAATGCACATTAATATTATTGTCTTAATGTATACTTTTCAAGCCTTAAACTTTAGATATTGCTAACCAGCAATGATAGTCAATTATGCAGACATGAAATAAAATGATTTAATAAAAACCAGACAATACTACATTTTGATTTAAAATACGAAAACAACGTGTGTCATGGAACTTACTGACTGATTTCTTTCTTTTGCATAGCCATGTGCGCTATAATGAAAGGGGAGAAAAAAAATTGAATGATGATGATAAAGACTAGTGTTATCTGACATAATATACAGTCTGTGTCAAAAAGAATGGTACAGTCGGGGAAAAAATAAATTAGGTATGAAATCTTTTCAAATGTCATGTATGTATGGTATCAGATTAAAAACAATATATTTCTCTTGCTGATACAATTTATTTCAAATAATTTGCTTTTGTAGAACAAAAGTTATGCTAATTTTTGTGTGAAGACAAGAAATTTCAATTTGCACAAGAAAAATTGTTCTTTTACGCCAATTTAGGTGGCTTGTGTTCGAAAACTACATAAAGGCATGGCAAGGCGTGCGCAAACAGATGGATTTTTAATTATTGTAGAAAACTAATCATATCTCAAGATCTACAACACCGAATGAGATGGGGGAAAAAATGCAGAAGAAAGCTCATTTTCCCTGCTTTACGAAAATACCAAGCATTACAAAGTAGTGACTAATCTTCATACAATAAGAAAAAAAGGTTTTCCAACTGTGCCATTTTATTTGATACAGACCATACGTCAGATCATTTTAATCATCTTACTTATTTTCAATTAGATTAATTGTTAATTTATACTATTTTTGGTAATAGCGAATGAATTCCTCCCTCACCCATCCCCACACCATTATTACCCCTTGCCAGAATCAATCTTTATTGGTATTCTATCTGAATTAATTCTTGAGGAAAATCCTCTTGTCCTTTCTTTTATCAATATTGGATCTTCCTCTGCCGTTGGCATGGTTCGTGCTATACAGTGCATCCCAAAGAGAAAAAAGTATTCCCAACTCATATTGAAAATCTATAATCTTGCGTTTTAAAAAACTTTGGATGTGTCCGGGGAAGACATCTTATACCAAGTTTAGAAATAGCTTATTCTTTTCTGATTATTCATCTATTTTTTGAGGCATATAATATATACCCGAGTCACTTGGACTATTCCAATGGGTTGCTTCTGCCCAAATTTGGTACAAGGCGATTTTCACATAATATTTTATACCTCTGATAGCCAGATCTCTCTGCAAGCGTCGTTTCTTGTAGATAAACATGACATTAAGCCCGACTGAAATGACAGCTATGAGTAGTAGAATGATGAGCAAGGCTAAGGCCCATCCTGGGAGCGAACATGGACATGTTGAACATAAAATACCAGGATCTAAAAGAAAGGGGAAAAAGCATCGATAAATCAATCAATATAATTATTGCCATTTTCAACAAATATGTCATTTTTAAGTTTATACACACACGAAGAATTTAGAATTTTAACTAAAGTTATAATGATTTTAAAAAAAATCACATTATTCCTAATATCATTATTATTATTAGATAGGCTTATAAAAAATGTTTGGAGCTGAGGAAACTTTAAGCTTAACCATAAAAGGTCTAGGGCGGATTCCACCTCCCCCACCCCCACTCCTCGACGTTTCGCGCAAGATCTCGGTAACGCATAAAGCTGTCGACACGCAATTTCATTACTTTTTTTTTTTTTTTAAGTCTCGCGCAACTTTTAAGACCCAATTTGCGACGTCCGATTAGGTGGTGCTAAAGTTACGCAACATTTTGTACACTGTCCGTCATAAAGGTGGAATATTTTTTTTGCTGCTATAGCGACATGATTTTGCTCTGACTTTAATTTCTTGTATATGTTTGTCCCTGATTTTACTTTTCGGGACCCTGGCTATATCTTGGACATTCTCCCAACCCTTCACGTAGACCTTTTTCCAAAAAAGTTTTGTCAACCCCCATGATGCCCATTTTTCTCATTTTTGGGCCCTTTTTGTTTTCCCGGCCGATCAAGCCCCCCTCAGTCCTACCCCCAGGAAACCCATCTGAGGTGTACTGTTTTATATTTTTCTATATGAATCTATATTTCTGGGGACAGGCTTAGGTCTCTTGTCTAGGGGAGGGGTTAAAGTAAAAAACAAAATTGGTGAAAATTCGGAATATTGTATTCCATCTTTATGCTAAAAACAAAATAAATGAAAAACAACCTTTAACCCTTAAATGTCATCATTATCTCCTTAAATTGTATTTAGACTTAATGACAAGGCTGTTAATAGTCATTATTGATAATATTCTATTTCTGTTTATGTTTGGTTGATATTTTACAATACAATTTAGGGAAGATAGAAATTTCCATGGTGTAAAAATGAAAAAAAAATCAATGTTGAACCCCAATCAAAATAAATGTTGACCCCTCCCCTAGACAAAAGAGTCGAGCATCAAACCATACATATAGATTTAATTTAAAGAACAATAACAAATCTTCACCTCAGACGTGTTTCCTTGGGGTAGGACTGAGGGGGCCTTGTTGGGTCGAGTGAACAAAAAAAGGGCCCCAAAAATAAGAAAAAATGACGAAAATGGCTATCTTCTGGGGGTGACAAACTTTTTTGAAGAAAATCCCCAGGAAGGGTTGAGAGAACGCCCAAGATATACCCAGGATCCCAGAAAGTGAAAGCGGTGACAAACACATTCAAGAAATTAAAACCGGAGCAACATAATGTCGCTTGAGCCAGAAAAAAATATTCCACCTTTATGACGAACAGTGTACATGCTCGTCAGACCGAAAATTGCTAAAAACGTGCATTTCGTGTACAATTCCAATACAAATGTATTTCAAGTCAATATTCATAAATGTATGGTTATTTTTGCTTTTACTGCTTCAAATAATTTAGTTTTTGGTTCTTTGTGGTCGTGATAATGTCGCCCACAATTCTCATTGAAAAACAATAGACAACAAAAAGTAGAAAAACAGAGAAATACATAAGAAATTTAAATAAAAACAATGAAATACATAAGAAATGAAATTTGATACCGATTCCTTTATTTTTTTTCATTTCATCATCAGAATCTCACAAACAGTTTATAAATAACAATTTAGCAGCTTTGGAGCATTATTTAATGAATTAGAGGAATGTGTAAATTTATGCATGAATTAGCATAATTAATTAATACCGAAGATTTTTCGGAACATTTGACTATGCAATATTAGAGATTACGTCTTGGGTGACGTGCGTGGCGATTTTCGTCGCGATCGCGCGGTCGACAGCCGAGATCTTAGGGGGGCGGAATCCACCTCCCCCCCCCCCCGGCCGTAAGATGACTAAAATAAACCCAGCCCTTTTACGGTTAAGAGAATTGGATCCCGAATGTGATCATATTAAAATAATCAAGGCAGTATACAGTAACTGAAAAAGGGTATTTATTTTAAAAGGAGTTTAAAACTACTTCTTTTAAACTGTCGAGCACGTGGTCAACTCTTTGTAGGCCTATCCTGCGTTTGAAGACTATTATCAATTCGTAAATAAAATAATCCCTTATGTTAATTGTCTAACATCAAGTACTAAATCGAATGACAATTTTGAAAGAAAGATAAATGATGTCTTACCTGCTGGTTGACATGGTGGAGGTGGTTGGATGGTTGTCATAGGTTCTGGTGGTATGTACGTTGGTGAGTCCGTGCTTGGATTCATGATCTATCAACTGCATGGAATAAGACAGAATTTTCTTCATGCCGGGCTACATAATTATGCTTATTGGTGTTACTAAATAAATGATATGATGATAATGGACAAAACTTTAGTTATGGAAATGCAGCACATTTTGTAATCAGTAAAATGCCGGGGTAAAATGCCACCGTGGTTGAATAGAATATAATAGAATTGAATAGAATTTAAAAAAAAAAAAAACACACAACAAAACAACAAAACAACAAAACAACAAAACAAAACAAAACAGAATATGTTGATTGTAAAATGTAATAATCGTAGGCATATATTAATAATGTACATGATGTAAATGATAATGAAAATATTTCTGGTTAATTTCGAAAAGACAATCCAAGGGTAAAGTATGCCCATTATCATCAGTTATAATCAACATCATGGGATTAATGCACCTGGTATTCTATTGTAACTCTTAACAGATCTGAGATTAAAAACAATGTTCACTGCATAATAACTTGTGTGTAATCATGGTAAGAATTGGAAATACATTACACTATAGCTGAAGCTATCCGAAGAAATACGTAAAATAACTGGCAACTTTGTAAAAGTTATGTCATCAATTCCATCAATTCCAAGAATGGTAAATTTGTTTTAATCTGTTTTATATACGATTAATTTTTGTAGGGCCTAATAAGATTGTTACTGCATTATCCAAATGTAAATCTACGTAGTTATTTATGAAAAAATAGAAGAATAAGAAATGGAATAAGATGAGTAGTTAATTTTTATTGAAGTTTTAATTGTAATCAGACAGAATCAGTTGATTACCCGCTAGAATATGAGTGGTCAAACGTACCTTAAACCCTCCCACTGGGATTCGAAACTGGGTCCCAGCATGTTAGTTTGTAGGCCTATAATATAGCAAATGCGGGGAGTGAACGTCTCACTAATCCCGTATCCAACTTCCCAGGTTAAAACTTATGAATAAGAATATGGTTATATAGTATAGAGAAAAAGAGAGATAGAGAGGCGAGACTTTGTGCAGGAGTTCTTTTGTTGTTATATGATACATGTATACAATGCGCAACCAGTGTATATCGGCTTATTGATTTTCGAAGACAGGATCTTTCTTCTCTCATGACTTCAGCAGGTTTTACTGAATTTACAACATGCAAAAATCCTCATTTCACTTCGTGATCAATTGTGGTTATACCATTTAGAAACGGAATTAGTATTAAACGTTCTATATTGAATTGAATAGGAAAAACTTTATTTCCCCCTTTTGCAAGATTTATACAACACTATTGTAAACAGAAATTAAGATAAAAAATTAAGAATTCACAGTACACAATATTTTTTCATATTATCATAGAAACAAAAAAGATAAAAATCTATACTCTCTTTTTTTTTCCCCTACAAATTTATGTGGCAATTAAATGATTGAAGAAAATGGACCTAACGTATAAAGCTCAGAAAAATAGCAAAATTATTACAGGTCTCACCTTTTTCTATGTCCAAACTGAAAATACCGTTATTCTTCACACGACCAAATTGATAGCTATTCCTTCTACCGGTAGGCCTATCATCGATCAATCCTTGTCATGCTAGGCCATGAAGTTAGATCAGTTGTAGACGGATAAATAGAATATATATCGGCCCCGGAATATGCTCCACTGATGATGAGACTATATCGTCTGGTTCTGCCGAATCCCAGCTATATAGGGACGAATCATTTCACATAATCTCTCAGTCTGTGTCAGTTGAAACATTCCTTGATGAAGTTATTAAAGATGAGCAGCCAAAATGCATGAACAGACAAATAAATAAGACGTTATATTATTCATGTCTTCAGACTATATACACACCTTACAGATAGCACCTAGTATTGTGTAGGCATATCCAGCAAGTATTGTCCAAACCAAGTCATGCTTGGATTCAGTGTCCACATAATAAGTCTATTTAACTTCTCTGAGGATTTGTAAACACATACCGAATATTGACAGAGGCGGTGTAGGCAATAATTGTAGTTCGATGGGAGTGATACTTCATTGCTGCTAGAACTTTAAGTCAAATATTTTTTATTTAAACACCAAACACAAAAACCTTAATAGTTCAATATCTGAACAAAGGATATCCTTCAAATATCTTTTTATTTCCAATTGACATGATTCAGATAATAAGAAATAATGCAATGTGGTACACCCCTGGTATTGTCATGCAGGCTATCCATGTATTGATATTGTAACCGGAATAAATACAGGCACAGGAAGGAATTACAAGAAGCAAATAAAAAGGAAAATATTGTAAACAAAATAATTGTTATTATAATGCAACATCTTAAAGACAAATGTTTTGTTATATAATCCCCATTATTGCTACACGACCTATACGTATTATTATTTGTTGAAGGCTTGACGTGATCGTGCTAGGATGTGACATCACAGAATGATTTTAGTGATGATAATTATTGACCAATATGAGTCAAATTGGTAGGGTCAATGAATAATAATAAAGGCTAAGACTTAATAAGTGACTTAGTGTGGATGGGACTGGTTGTAAGACAGTTAGGAATTAATACGAGCACGGCATGCAATATAAGAGACAATTTTTGATCATATTCTGTCTTGTATACTCTAAAAAAAAAATAATAATAAATAGGCCTGAGAGGGACCCATGATGAACACTTTATTTTTTAGATGTAAACATTGCGCAGGAATATTTTCTGAATATGTGCGCGTTCTAAATTTATATTATTTCATATCGTATAATAATCATGTACATTATGTTATTTAACCACTTATGAATATAAATAACCTTTGAAATCTAGATATCTTGAAAAGAAAGGGGAAAAAAAAGGTATTTGACACTCAAAACGACCCCAAAGGACAAAAAAAAAAAAAAAAAAAAAAAAAAAAAAAAAAAAAAAAAAAAAAAAACACAGCGTACAGCTGGCATTTTTTGGTCTTTTTTCTTATATTTTTGGTACTAATATAACGATTGATTGAAATAAACTTAATACTTACTCTTGATCTTATGCTGAACTAGTCTATATATTGACCAATTCAGTGAATGGACTTGGACCTAATCAGTGGAAGGACCTAGCGAGCAAACTCCACATTTTTCTTCCATCCGCAAACTATTATGTCACACAGACATGGGTCTATATTGGATTGCAGGCTTGATAATACGCAAATATGCTCCAAAGTATCTCATCAAATCGTTAAAAGTACAAAGGATATCAAGAGGGAGAGAGAGACAGAGAGAGAGAGAGAGAGAGGGGGGGGGGTAGCGATACTATTTTTTTTTTCCTTATGGTATAGTCATGCATTTGAAAATTATTTTTATAGCCAAATGTTATCCTCGAGTCATTTGTTTTAATTGATCTCTTTTACATCAGTAAAGTAATGTTAATTCGTGTGATTGATAATAATAATACAATAAAATAGACTTCATTTTAATGGAATTACAATAAATTTAATGTTTTTTTTATATTGATTATACTTTTGATGGAGGAAACTAAACAAAATGAGATTAAGAATTTACCGGATTAAAAGTAAACAAGTCACAAAAATAACTATAAATTTTGCCCCTTGAAAGATATAGGTTGGTAGTAGCCAAAACATTTTATTATTAATTAACTAAAACTATTATATTATTCAATTAGATAAAATGCCACATTCTCGACACTGGCAGCAAGGGGCCGCGGGTCCGTAGGCCCATATTTTTTTATTTTTTTTTGTTAGTTTGTTTGCTTCTTCATTTTTGTTTTGTTTTGCTTTTGAGATTGAGAATCCCTTCACGAAGGTAGATTGTCTTCTCCCCCTCCGCCCCCCTCCCCCCCCCTTTTCTTGTTGTATTTTTTGGTTGATTCAATTGTAGAGCGCCCTCTATCAGCATCATGTTCCCAACAATGAGCGTCTGCTAGCTGTAGCCATAACAACTGAACCCGGAAGTTCCGTAGGTAATATACACGTGCAGCAAAGTTTCTGTGTTGTGTTTTGCATATGCATTAGCTCGATCATAACAACATGCGAGTTCGGAACGTCTTTGACTTTGGTAGCGTGTCAGAACAGTTAGACACTTGAAAACTCCTTATCCAGTCATATCTAATTAATTTGATTAAACAAATATATTTAGGAGGCTTCCAGAGTATATTTACAGGACAAGTTTTTAGTTTCTCCACACTAAGTTACACAGTGAAATAGTCATGGCTTCGGAAGATGAGGTAGCGTTTCGTTCGATGGTTCGCGCCTCAGGTCTTGGGGAGCAATGGACTCACACCACTGATCTGGAAAAGTTTCGTCAGTATGGATGGAGAACGACAACTAAAGAAGACTGTTATACACCTAACACACTTGTAGGGAATTGGAATGAAGAGAGATTTGATATCAAGAGGATACGAGAGCCAAAGAGATTGCCATCACAGGTAAGATCTCATAGCCATTTTTAGGCAATTTCACAAATGTTTTAAAATCATGCAAACATGATTTAGAGCTATAGAGTTAGGCCTAACAAAGTTAGGCCTAAACCGACCAGCCCCCGTCGCAAAGCGACGGGAACTTACGAGTCAGTAGACATATTTGGTGAAGGTTTGAACATATCTTGTCTAGGTCTACATGACCACAAATTTCTTGGTCAAAAATACCTTATTTGAATTCATACTCGCATTGAATCAAATCTTTGAAGTTTTTCCTCGAATTGGTGACATCTGCAAATGAACACATGAAGTAATCAACTAATAATGAAGAAAAATACAGGAAAATTTAGTCCATCCACGTATATTTCTCTGTGCGTGTGCTGTCTTCGCCACAGAGTTAAATACGTCTTCGCACTGTAAAATGACGTCACTCATAGAAAATGGCAGCGATGGCACCAACACCATTAGAAGAGACAAGGCCAGCGGAAAATACATTTTGGTATAAAGTCAAAAAGCTCTCGTATAATTCAGTTTCATAACGGCGGTATCCTGAAATATTATACATGCCGTTGAATTACATTTGAACATTAGATTCATCATATTAATCAGTATAATCACCTGATCGCTCATCATCGCTGGTTGTTTCACTGTAAATGGGATGGTGGAAGTACAGCCCGTTGCCAAAGGCAACGGGGTTGTGTATAGTTAATCTAGGCCTAGACTAAATGACTAACTTTGTTAGACCTCTCTACTTCAATAAACTCTGAACTAAAGTTAGAACCTGGGTCCTAGTTCCAATTGTATAGTTTAGTTAAAGCCAATAATTGACCTAAATTTAGTCTAAAATGATGGCATAATAAGAAGTTTAGACAGCAATAAATAAAACAGTTTCAGAAAGTGAACTTAATTTTCAATTCCGTGAAATATATTTTCTTACTTGCTATTATTCAACAACTGTGGTGGGTGTTTGGATGTTCCTTTTACTATTCTTGCTGTTTTTAATTTCTTTTCTCTCTTCTAGGGTGAAATATAATTAATGTATATTTTGAATTCATTTCATAACAAGTTCCCAAGGATTTTGCCATCATAGGAATAAAATTGGGTTTTTTTTTTTTAAATATTCTTTTTATGATAACGAAATCAAATTGACTGAAAACCTATTCTCTGATGTGATAACTACTTAGAATTGTGCAGAGTTGCTTAAAATTAGAGGTGATATCTATTGCCAAAAGCATATAAACCTTGGAGAAAAACCAATGAACCAAGACCAAGTTGCAAAACCTGCCACCCATAGTCCCACTTGCACTTTGGCTGAGGTTAATACTAACATATTGATATCGTCATATATGCAACGCTCAACATTAGCATGTGCCCCATTGCCCGGGGCAACCAGATTTGACCCTCGGGCAACCAAATTTGGAAGAAATTATAAAAGTACTTGCCTGAACAGGGCAACCCCTTTTTTTTGCAAGACTAATGTCAGGGCCTTAATACTAAGGTACATTATTGGGCTTTTCTTATTTTTTGCCCAGTTTAACTAATACCCCATTCACAGTGGCCTCAAACACCGCTACAGTCGCGGGACCGTCCCGCAATTGTAGCGGTGTTGCCTTCTGTGTGAATGCTCGGACCTGCTATAAACTATCCCGGGATAACCTCGCTCCGCTATAACACCGGGATAAGCTATCGCTCTCAAACCATAGTAACAACACCGGGACAGTCCCGCTGCTGTCGCAGAGTGCCTTCAGTGTGAAGGCACTCCGCTACAGCACCTGGATAAAAAAACAATGAAATACATAAGAATATCCAGAAAAGATAGTGAAACAAGTATAAAACACGGAAATACATAAGAAATTATAGAAAAGAAAGAGAAAGAAGTGGAAAACAAAGAAATACATAACAAATGATAAAAAAAGTAAAGGAAAGAAGGAGAAAAACAAAGAAATACTTAAGAAATGATAGAAAAGCAAAAGAAAGAAGGAGAAAAGCAAAGAAATACATAAGAAATGATAGAAAAAAGGAAAGAAGGAGAAAAAACAAAGAAATACATAGGAAATAATGAAAGATGAGAGAAGTAGACAATCAAAGAAATGCAAGTATTATGTATTTTGTTACGGAGGTCATAAAAATCACACGCTGCAGTGTGAATGGGTACATGAAATTTATCCCGGGACTGTCCCGGGATAACTTTTCCACTGTGAATGCATTTATAGCGGGTTTATAGCGGTGTTGCCGTCCCACGACAGCACCGCGACAGCACCGAGATAAATTTGAAAACCACTGTGAATGGGGTATAAATGTAGATTACATTATTAATTCATTGTAAATCACATTTTATGCAAAATTTTTGACATACATTTTCAATGTTTTTGTTTTTTTGGCAGGGCAACCAGATTTTTCATTCAGGCAACCATTTTGGAGGAAAATCAAATATTTGGTTGCCCTGCAGGGCAACTACTAAAAATGTTAGTGTTGAGCGTTGCTATATGTATTGGTGGTCTACATGTACGTCTGTTAAGTAAAACTGACAAATGTTCTTTCTATTGTGTTTGATTTCTTTCGCAGTATGACCATTATTTTGATACAACCCAGAAATCGTCCTATGTCAGTGATCCAAAGCCAGTACCAAAACACATTCTTCATTTAGCAGGTAAGCCTAACAAGTTATTCCATTAATTAAATAATAACATACATTGTAGGGTGTAATTGTGTTTTGTTAGATAGTAATAGTATAGGGTGCTATCTCACTTCGCAGAAAAAAAATTGAGACAGATTTGCCCGCATGGCATTGCACTATATCTGTCTCCACGACGTCGCGGAAAAAGAGGAGACAATGCCATGTTGGCAAATCTGTCTCAATTTTTTTTTCCGCGAAGTGAGATAGCGCCCATAGACTTCATGAAATATAAAGTTCAAACTGCTTGAAAAATGTAGAATTCCAAATTATTGTCAACAGCAAAACAGACTTTACTTATAAATTTCCAAGTTAAGACTTCACAGTTTAAGTGTGAAGTAATCTCTTAATACATAGATGGAGGAATATGGTAGACCGTTCTCTCAAGCAGTGCCCCTATGACCCAGGAGGGTTATGGGCGCAGTAAGCGATAAAGTAAATCTCTTAATTATCCGAGGGGGTGTCATTAGAGTACAAAAACATATTTGTAGTAAACTCGTCTTATTTTGTGCATTGTTTGAATACTTGGTGCTGTTTTTCCTCCTTGGTCCTTGTCTGTACAAATGTCTCAATGAAGAAATATTACTTTCTTTAGTAGAAATGAATGTCACATATGCCAATGATTTAGGATAAGAATGTTTGTTAGATGCCTTTATTGAGAAACTTCTATTCTTTGAGGCTTATCACTCTCTGCCCCTCTTTTTCTCATTATCTTTATCTTCTATATCCCTTCACTTTGTTTTGAATAGTTTAAAGGATTAATGTATGAAATTTTCTATGTACAATATACTATATATTTTGTTACTTTTATTCATTGTACTTGAAGCAGCCTGTGAGGGCGCATAATCATGCTTCTGGGTAACAGTACTTATTTCACGTTTGTGCACCCTGGCCCACATGCTGCTCCTATTCCTTTCTATGATTCCTCTTTTTATGTCTTCTCAAAATGTTATGTATTTGTACCTTTCATGAATGGTCAAATAAATAATAATAATTAATAATAGTCATCTCCCATCTCTCTCTCTCTCTCTCTCTTTCTATTACTCTGTTTTATCTGACTTCTCCTAGTTCTCCTTTATTAAAACTTAAAAGGTATCATTATCATACTTATATTGTAAATTTTCTTACATTATGTGATCATGTTTTTATGGAACCCAAGGGGTAAGATCTTTGATATTTTGGATAAAATTTCATTAATTCCCCCCCCCCCTTTTTTATCTTCTCCTGCATGTAGCACGTGAACCAAGAGCTTTCTCAGCCGCTCAGCCAGAGCTAGACCCTAAGATTGTGAAAGAGCGCTATAATTCATTTGAAACCACGTCCAGAGCTTCATACATTGATCCTAAACTGAGGAAAAATCCTGTTAGACAGACCGAACCCAGTCAATGAAAAAACTTTTATGTATTCTCACATTGCTGAACGGAACGTACTTGGGATTCAATGGACAGTTTTTATAGAAGCCAAATGCTGAGGCTTACGGACAATAATGAGAGAAGCTGTTACAAAGATAATGAATCTAACATTGACTGTATGTCTGTTATTACAACGTTGATGAGTGAAATGATCAATTTTGATTGTATAATTCAGTATGGAAATGTTTATTTGCTTTATCTTTTTTATTCAACTATATAGATGAAATGTCTTTTGCTAAGAATTGATTTTAAGGACTGGCCATAGATAATAATTACTTATTGACCATTGTAGCAGACTCTAGACATGCAATTTAGTAGTATTTTTTATAGTTTATTACGCAAAGCTTTCTAACTCTGCTGTAAAACATTAGAATTTACAAAAAACACTGCAATAAAAAAAAGTGTTAAAATAAGTTTAATAGGGGTAAATACTGGGATCAAACCATCATCATTTTTCTAAATGTTGTAGTAAAATCAGAAGAAAAAAAAAAATGATGGGTTTTTATTATGCATTTTCTACTCCATTGTAACAAAAACTGTGTAATACATGTATAAAGCGTATTTCTAATTTTGCATCATCAAATAATGCATGTACATGTACTATGATCGATCAAAATTTTGTTACATATTTATTCAGGCATGTTGTAGGATGTCACAAGATTATGTGACCAAGTGCAGTCAAAATTGCTGCACTGATATTCTGAGGCATTTCTAATTTTACATAATTTATCAAATGTTTACGATCTTGAAATAACATATTTTGAACAGAGCCATAAGTATATTGTAATTTTGATGTCTTCTTGAAGTTTGTATTATTACCCAGTAGCTGAAAAATTTAGTGGGGCTAATTATGAACACTTTGTGAGGAAAAAATATACTGAATAATTAATGAATTGGAATAGTGTAAAAGCTTGCTGAAAAGTATAACATCATGGTATTAATTTCATAATTCTGATTGTAAATATATGTATATTCTATTTTTTCCCCATGAACATAATAACCATGGCTCAGTATCAGTTTAATGTGAAATGAGATGTAAACATAAACATAATAATAAATGTAAACCAAAAACATAACTGTGGCCTATGTTTGTTATTTTGTTTAGCTTAAAATATATTTTTAATTCAGAGGAACTGTTTGCAGCGAACATTATTGCAAAAATGCTTTACGGATTGTGGAATTGTGTTAATTCATTTTTAATCTTCCATACCCTCATTTTGAAAGCCCAAGAGGTACTAACTTTGTTTAACTCTTTGCATGCCACATTAATTTTAAGCAGAAAATAGAAGACTTTTCTCTTTAATGACTATAGTATAACAATATTTGCTTAGTACATGTATGAACTACAAGAAATTATGCTGCAGACCCGGTCGTAGCATTATCAGTGATTTTCAGATCTTTTAGCCCAGCCATTACAGAGAAAATGAATTGTTACGATTGTATAGTTAATAAGTACAATTGTGACTATGTCGAATTTGGCAGGCAAAGAGTTAAAAAGTATTCAATCTAACATTCTTGTGGCTGTTTGTAGATATTTGTCTTACTGTGTCTGTAAATAAAGATCGAGTTACATTCAATTACATCTCATCCAGAATTGGCTGTTAAATGTACTCCTTACTATACGAAACTTTTTATATAATAGGCTTGTTTTCAATAACAGTTACCAATCGTATTACATATAGTTATCTCTGCCATTCTTTTTATTTTCTTCGTCTCTCTCTCTCAGCATATTTTTCTCTTCGAGCCTCTTGCAAGTACATCTCAATTTTAACGAGGCACCTTTGCTTTTAAACATTCTTGCACCTCTCCTATCCATTACGTGTAGCATATCTGGTTTCTTGTCTTTCTGCCCCCCCCCCCCACACCTTTCTCTCCCCTACCCTATCGCTTCTCTCTCTCTCTCTCTCTCTCTCTCTCCTTTCTATCTCACGTCTCTCTTTCTCTCTGGATATTCCATCTGCCTTAGTCTCTGCAATTGTCTAAACACACAGTGGCATACGACTTTTATTGTTGGGGACGTGTTGACAATAGATCATCACCAATACAATAGAAAGTCATGGCATGTCTATGCCATTGTTAATAGTCATTAATATAATATTGTTCATTCGTGCCATTTCCACTCCAGTCAATTTATGTTAAACAGGGAGTCTGGTTGACAGCCAGTCCCGTGTTTTCATCTAGTTGTGGGCCGTTGCATAAAATTTACCAGTAAATTATAACATTGGCCATGAATAAGAAAATATGATGATAAACACTGCTTAACATGCATTATGCTATGAAAGTTGCACAATGGCTAAGTTACCATTAATGATTATATTTTAGGCAACATGGCCCTGCAATGATATTAGGTTCATGGCTTGTAGATTATTGATTATTTCATATGGAATACGTCATAATTCAAGAGCAATTTCAGTTCATCTTTTTATACAATTTATACATTTATTCTTCTACCTACGATTCTTAATGATTACATATAATGATGATATTCAATATATGTCTCTGGAAGTTCACATTCTTACAATGTATCTTTCAAAACAGTTTCACAATAGAAAAAAACAAACTGATGAGTCAACATACATTCAACACTATAGATATAAATGTTAACACCAGCACATGAAATACTTTGATTACATGTTACCATTTGTGATGAATAATTTGAACTGTTAGGAACCGAAAGGGATTACAAGTGATATTCTGGTGGGGTGACAGACCTTATATCTTCAAAAATATCAAATGTTCATTGTGAAACATAAAACAAAGCACTAATAACCTATGAGATCACTATCCTAATGACACACTGTCGTGGTCTTGTTGTTTCGTTAGAGAGCTAAGACTTGGACAGGATGTCACTTGAATGGATTATCTGGGCATATTCATAAAACATACATGTACTAGGCTAGTTGTCAACTAATTACATAGGGAACAGTAGCCTTACAACAGTTAGGTTGGTAATTAAGTCTATGAAGGTTTTTACGAATATGGGCCCAGGAGATTAACAATAATGTGATTTTCATAAAATTGGGATAAGTGGAAGGTATTGTCACCCAACACAATATCGTTAACACATCTTGGGGTTGATAAGACAACACTCTAAATAGAAGTATTAACCCTGTATAGTCAAAATTTCATCTTTGTTCTGGTTTGTAATCTGCAATTGTGTCTGCTTGGAAGACTATATTATTAGGACTTGTTTCTTGTTCGGAAGATGATTAGTTATAATTTTTAGCTACATGATACAGCTTGTACACTTCTGGCAGTCAGTGGACATAACAAGAGATAATAGATACCGAGTAGTTTTAATGTCCATTTATTTAGTGTGTACTGGTATCAAAATCTAATCATGAGTACCAATAAATTTTGACAAAGGCAAACATATTACTTACTAATGATATAAACATTGATGTTTTAATTGTGAAAGTAGGCAGTAAACAACATTTTTTCAACCTCCAATACGAAACTTTGTGCAAGGATACAAAACTGAATTAATAAATTGGGATTGAAAAGGAAAGACATCATATACTTTATATATTGTATTGTAAATATAACTTGACAAAAAGAGTAACTATTCACACAATACACACTGGTTATGATTATCAAATGAGATCTCTCGGTTAAAAAAAAAAATATATTTTTCTTAAGAGCCAACGGGTAGTGTCATTTCACAAAGACTATATACAGTTTTCATTGATATTGTCATTGTCACTGTCACTGAGCTGTCATTGATTTGGACTTGACTTCGTCATTTTACCTTCTGAGTCTCATCAGTGGATTCAATATCATCCATTAATCATGATAAATCTATTATATATATACTGAATTTCTCCCTGATAATTCGTAGTAGGTCCCTCCTATCTCTAATTAAACTGTATCAAAAGAGTATAGATGGGCATCTGAAAATTGCTTTATAGAAATTGATTGAATACATAAATATTCATTACATAAACATGATTTCTCATTTGTCGCCATTTCGTACATTGCTTTATGTTATCCTTGGTTTATTGCTGTTATATACATTGTACATTATACTTTGAGAGGCCAGGATTGTCTATTCTAGGTACTGGACAGTTGGTATGAAACTAATACTAACATCACATTGTTATATTTCTGAATTATTCGATTATCAACGCTAAAAGCAACAATCTAACAAATATGCAAATTAAATTTGCATCTACATTTAACATGAATATTAAATTATAATTAAACAAACTTTTACAAATCAACACTTAAATTTATATTGACAGAAATTCAAATCTACCTAACAATCATTTACATTAGACCAAAATATTACAAGTTAGTATATTAATCCTTTTCATCATAATTATGCATAAGTGTTTCGCATGCCTATTGGACATAATCATGTGTAACAACTGTGTCATACACATTACAACTAACCAGCTCCATATAACCAGGTGATTCTTACGGTACATTTCCACATGTGCACACATGCTGATGTGCCTTCAGTATAAAAGGTTTCATTATTCAGGTCTATTGGTTTGGTCTGAGCACATCATTTATAAAAGGAGTTGACTGAACTTCCAGAACCAG
This sequence comes from Paracentrotus lividus, assembly GCA_940671915.1. Taxonomy (NCBI): domain Eukaryota; kingdom Metazoa; phylum Echinodermata; class Echinoidea; order Camarodonta; family Echinidae; genus Paracentrotus; species Paracentrotus lividus. Next base: position 35,920,863 of record CALNVZ010000174.1, on the reverse strand, counting down.
AAGATAAAGCATTTCAACAACATGCAATGCATCATACCTTCATATATTGAGTTGTAAAATTACTGGATTATAGTGAATTTGAAGGTACATGTATAAAAGGACTTATTTTTTTTTAAATCCAAGACACTCTTATAAGGTCACATACTTGTAACTGAATACCTGATACAAGGGCTGGTTTCTTTGTGGGGCACTCAAATGATAGCCCTGTCCCAAAGTGATTGCTGATGGAGAATTTTATAGATATCTAAAAGCTCCCATATTTCAGCTACTATATCAATAACAAGAGGGTTCTTGTGTTACCAATTTAAAGCAGGAGTAGGTTATTAACCAAACCTATTGTAATGCACAGAGCAGTCCTAGTGTTAAATTTTTCCTATGGTTTGTGCCAAACAGTAAACATATCACGCACATTCGTTGCCGTTAGGCGTACAAAGCAGAATGAAGGTAGTGCCTATGATGTACACATACAATATTATGCAAGTTAGATGTATCTTTTTAAGATGAAAGCAAGTGTATAGAAGACAAGTTGATGACACAGTGATGGCGAGTGACTGTCTGGATGTTGATGCAAGAGGTAGGCTACATGGAGAACCTATTTAATTAAAGTACAGAGGAGGAAAAAGAAAAGAAAGAGAAAAAAAGAAAGACATTATGAGGAATCAAATGAAAGCAGTCCATCAGGTTATTACATTGGATAGCAGGGAGTAGTTGAAATGAGAAAGGGAGAAAAATAATGAAACAAAGAGTAAAAGAATGATTAAAAGAGAAAAGGTGTTGGGGAAGAGATGGGACATGTATGTAGAAAGGGGAAGATGAAGAAATAATGAGATTTAAAGAAGTCAAGAGAGAAAAAAGAGAGAGATGACGATTAAAGACTGATTGAAATGGCAAAAAAAAAATTAAAATACCAGCATGAAACAGTGGAGCTTTTAATTTCTATTAGTTTGTAAAGGCCTGAATGTTACATGCAATGCATCATGAATATTACCGCATGAATCTATATTTGGATTAGAAAGAAAATGTAGATCCTTAACAGTAGCGGTATTAACAATTTTGCTATACAATCATTGGAAAGTAAACAAAAAGTAGATTTTATAATATTCAGTTATGTGAAATCAATCCAATAAGGATAGAAGTTTTGACAATGCTAGCTGAGGAAAAAAAGATCCATGAGATAATGGCTGATGGAGTTGAGTAATCTTATCATATGACTGGGCATACAAGCTTGTTGATTTGATCCAGGGCACCGACGTATACTTTTCTCAAGCAAGAAATTTCATCTACAATGCTTCTATCCACCAAGGTATATCTGATATGAATCTGTTATGTTACAAAAAGCGTTGTTCATCTGCAACAGTGTTAATCATGTATACATGTAGATCCTGTGAAATCAGAACCCCCAAATAAAAAATGATCAGGCCTACCATACACACAAACCATATAACTTTGGTCTAAAAAAAAATGACAAAATAAGGTAAGTACAATGTAATGGAGCCCTTTATGATAGCACATACACATTTTATATTTCATACTTACTATAATAAAATAAAAATAAAAATATAATATAATCTTAAACTCTTACATGCAAAGTAGTGATTAACAATTGTCCAAAAATACGGAATAGCATGGGTGTACAAGATTAGGATCAGGCTTCACCTTGTAAGCAGGGGTTTTGAAGTATGGCCCTCCACTTCATTGGACTTCTAGAACAGCTAGCTTCCATTTTACCAAAGTGTGATTCTCGCACTGAGGAGAAAAGAAATGAGAGAAGAGACCAATGAGATTTAAAAGTAGTCATCGCTGATAATCACAAATGACTATCACTATTCCCTTCATCAATACTATCATCATCATCATAATTGCTATGCATGCTATCTACAAGTACATTGAATATTACGGTAGTGAAGATATTTACGAAGACCTATGAAAATTTTTGAATTCCGTCTTTGGGGAAGGTTTTTTTTTTTAAATGCTTGCCTGAATCAACAAGAGCCTATACACATGATGAGAGGTACTCACCCATAAATGTACATTTGGGGTTTTAGGAACTCATGAATTAAAAAAATAATAATTTTCATCACATTCTGGTATGTTTGGTTCACATGAGCAAATTATGTTATTTACCATAAACCCAGTACATGTACATCTTTCAAAATTAAAATGTCTTTAAATTTGGGGTTCTCTTTGGAGCTAATGACCATCTCTTGAAAGTCAAATACAGTCCTGTGCCATCTTAACGAGTTACTCAGGACCAAGCCAAATATCTTGTTTTATATCACTTCTATCACTTACAGGACACCTACAAATACAGTTATGAGAAAGCTGAACTGGAGGCCCATTGAAGACAGATGGAATTTTCTAAAAAGGAAAATGATATTTAACATCGTACATGATCATGCTCCATCCTACCTAATAGATTTATTTCAGAGGTTTGATACAGTCCACTCCCATCGAACCAGAAATGCATCTAATCAGGGATTAGTAGTTCCAAAAGTATGCACACAGATGGGAAAAATGGCTATTTCACATCATTTCTCTGTACTGTGGAATAGTCTACATAATACTGTCAAAAGCTCAACCACAATGCAATCTTTCCATACAAACTTCTGGAAATACAGTGTTCCCCGCATGTGGAAGTGGTTATAGGTTTTATATAGTTATTTACAAGTTTTTGTTGTATATAACATGCTTTTGCATCTTACTAGGTACTTTATATTGCAAGTGTACCATGTAATTTGTTGACCTGAAACTTCCTTTGTGTCTCTTTGTAACTATGGAATCTTTTAATTTTTAATCCATACTTAATGATAATTTAAACGAAGCATGTGTTATCAGCTGACTCCTTCCTTTGTAACCATGCAATCTATGAATTTCCTAATCCATATTCATAACAATCAATGATAGTTGAACCAAACATGACTTGTATTATCACTTCACTTGAAAATGTTGAATTTTGTGCCTGAAAGGAAAGGTCTTTTTAAAAAATAAAATATACAATCCATTTTTTATTTAAGGTTTTCTTGTCCTTTGAATGTTTGATAAGAAATTAAAACATGTCAAATTCTGTAAATTTAATCGTAACCTGAAAATTGCTTTTTATTTGAAATAATTATAATGTTCCTAAATTTACTAAGAAATGTGGATATCCTCCTTAACTAAATCAACTACTAGTAATGACTAGTCTTCATGAAATGGTTTGTGCATTAATGATTTTATGGTTTGTTCATATATTTTCCTGTCAAACTGTATATTGTACATATATTGTAATTGTGAATTGTATCTGAATGTTGATGTTTTACAGGGCCTCCTGGAAGAACGGTTTTTATTAACTGAAGGAGTTACCCTGTTAAAATAAAACTAAATCAAATCAAATCAAATCAAATGAATATTCATGATAATTCTAGATAAATGAGTGGTCAATTGGCAATCATGTGATTAAATATAAATCCCACTAGAAAAAAGAAATCTCTGGATCAGCTTCAAATAGATTTTTCTATTCTTTTCCGTCAGAGAAATGGGCGACTATACGATCACGATATTCACGATCGATAACATTCAGCTGCTGAAAATGGCGTCGACGCAATTATTGTCTAAACTACTCAAATATGTTTGAAGTAGGCCATAAATGGGTAGAATCATATAAGTAAATCGATAAACAATACCTTTTATTGATCTTCTCTTTGGTACAAACTTCCTTCACGAATTGAAAAAGTGGTAAGTTTGCAGTTCATTTCTTGTCGTTTTTTTTTTTTTCAAAAGCAGGGCCCAGGGGAACGGCAGCGCAGCTAGTACATTTCTGCCCAGGCTGGGCCGGCGCTGGCCGCGCAGCGCATAGCCTCCAAAACCTATTTTCGTACTTCGGTTCAGATAGTGCAGTGGTGAAGGATCATGGCTTTTATTCTTTGAATATAGATTGAGAAAACACCCGTGTTGATGGTATTTATAATTTAGCTAGGAAAGAAGAGATATAAAACAAATATACCAAGCATTTAGTTCAAAAGTTTAGTGAAAATAATGTATCTTCAGAGGGACTGGGAAGTTACTATTTTCTCCTCGGGGGCTTTACCCCTCAGAAAAAATAGTAGCTATCCAGTCCCTCCTCAGATAAATAATTTTCCACTGCACTTTTTCATAGCTTGGTATATTTGATAAATAACAAAATCTCAATATACTGAATGGGCATATATAGGGTAAGTCCACGCTATTTGTTCCCAAGGTGGTGATTTTTTTTACTTTTTGACCATTTTTGTGTCAAGTGTGTCAGTGGGTTTGTAAAGGTATACATAATGTGTCATATATCACCATAAAGGGTATGAAATAAATTTAATGCAAATGAGGTCAAAAAGTCATTTCAAGGTCATATGATGTCAGAAGGCTCATTAATATTCATGAAAAAATAATAAAATGCGTTACAAATGCTATTTTCAACCATTAAAAAAAAGAGGTTTGTCATAGGAGTACAACCAAAAAGTATGTATTTTCTGTTTTTATATTTTCTTGGCTAACTCTGGTGAAAACATCACGAACCTAGCACATAGCTTTCCATATTTTTAGACTTAAAATATTCAGGTCTCAGAAATGGTCTCACAAAAGTTACTGAGCTGATGTAAAATCATGCATTTTTATTACTCACCCTCCCACCTTTAGAAATGAAACAAAATAAGTGTTTTTTACATTTGTGTTTTGTATTATGTTTCTTTTGTTTTATCAGAGAGATTTTTTAACAAAAGATGTTGCTACGCCTTGGCTACACCAATTGTTTAATGAAAAATATTACAGGGAATAATTGTCCCGTGTTGTTACCTGTCCCGTGTGGTACCTGACATATTTTTTTTAAACTTGACCTTGCCATTGAAATTGTATTGACGTTAAAATATGTCCTTACAATGTTTATTACATGTTTAAGAGGATAAGACTATGTAAGTTTAGATCTACTTTTTAAATTCAGAGTTATATGTGAACAAAGTCAAAATTTGAAAACACCATTTTTTTCTGGTCCCGTTTGCTACTGATGAATAAATGATCATAAATTAACTATGAATTCAGTTATTTCAATTATTTTTCATGTTTTTGTTGAAGATTCTTAGTACCTTCAAGAATATACCTAAGGATTGAGATTTCATTTAAGATATTTCAAACAAGCCCTATTTTGGGCTCTGAATGTCCCGTTTGTTTCTGCGCAAAATAGCTTGTACTTGCCCTATAGACATGTGTACATGTTTGATATTTGGTTAGTGAGAATAGCCTTGTTAGTTATAATGAAATCTCGTACCTCTGCTCGTTATAACAGAAGTAGACTGTAGAATCTACATGTTAAGTATTCATAAGCACATAGAGGTGTATACTTACCCTCATCAGCAATGGCAGGGGTGAATGTATCAGTGTTCCCTGCTGAGGCATCCTCTATCTTCCATACACCTACTGCATGACCAGCAGCCATGGCTACTCCTAGAGCAGTCGTTTCAAGCATCGAAGGACGCACTGGGGGACAAATATTTAAGAGTAACATTGGAACTGTATTTGCTATTATTTTCCGCTATTAATTTTTCGCGCTGAGCTGCCTCAAAGCATGTTTACAGGTTCTTTAATTCGCACTGCATGTTCATAAGCACACAATTTAATCCACCCAATACCTGCATACGAAAGCATGCCCATATATGAACAGGTTTTTAATTTGCGGCTGCCAATCTTCGCTCGAAATCCGTCAAAATTAATGTACCGCGAATGTTTCCACGAGTACAGTAGTCAAATAATGATGAATGGCAGCAGTGAATATAATAATAATAATGATAATGAATATAATAACATTAAATGGTTTTTACAGTATCCTACCCGACTTTTCTAATCCACATTCAAACTTTGTATGATAACTATTTTCTTACCAACAGGAATGTTGAGTGTATCTGCTTGTAGTTGCATGAGTAGATTATTTTGTGTCATCCCTCCATCCACTCTCAGTTTCTCCAAAGGTATACCTGAATCTTGGTCCATGGCATCTAACAACTAAAACACAACGAATACAGAAATGTTTAGTACAGATGCATTTAAAATGAAGATCTACATCCGTCTCATCACTTTTTATCATGACCTTTCAAACCTAGATGTTACAATTTTGTTACACAAAACAGACCTGTTTACTAATGATATTCCATCTATAAGATGGTATCATGGGGGAGAATGATATTTGTTGATCTTGCAACTCATAACCTCCTTCATTACTGACAAGAATACAGAGCTACCAAGTCTCACGCATTTTGTGTGAGAATCATTTCGGGTCCGTCTCACGATCTCACGCAGAACACCATTTCTCACGCAAAATGACAACAAGTAGCATTATTATAGATTTTTTTACTGTTTTGGAGCTTCAAAACCCGAAATATCGTCAGTTTTGTCGCGCATCAATCCCTGCAAGTGCGCCGTTTTCATGCAGGCGATCATTATATGCAAGATATCTTACTATGCTACGTGCAACATGTATAGCATGCGTGCACGCTTCCTTCGAGTACAAATTACTACTGCACGTGCGCACATGTGGTAACGGGCGCCGCGTGCACACTGCTTTCAACCACGATGCAAATGATCTCCTGCAAAAAAAAAATTTGAACTTGGCATCTCTGAGAATATATTACTTTTTGCGGTATCAACTTTGTTATAATTGAAATGGATTCACTTACATGTACCTGAGAAAAATAACAAACAATTCACATATTTAGTAATGGGCATGTTGGCCGATGAAAAATATCATTGACATGAATGTACATGTAGCACCATTGCAAACATGGAATATCAGTTAAGCAATGGTTTCTATTTAATGATGCTAGAAGGAAAGGCATTTAATGCCACACGAATATCACTGTTGGACAATATTTTAGTGTTATAAAGTCAATTTCATTTATATATAATAATATCTCACCTCTCTGGTCTGATAACAAACTGCTTCTAGAACAGCTCTAGCTATATGAGCCTTGGTACTGAACTGAGTTAGACCACAGATGGTGCTGTATAACAAGAAACAACATAAAACAACTTGATCTTGATTAAACCTCTACATTTTACATTTGCATTTCGTCCTTCTTTGTGCAACCCAGTTTTTAAATTATTTATCACAAATAGACCTAACAGAAATTTCTGACATGCAAATCATTTTTTAATTGTTTGAGTAACAATTCAATGAGACTATATTTCACAAGGTGGGATATTATCATTGAGAAAATTTGATCATAATAAGTTATTTAACATTCAATTTTGGGGGTCAGGATCATCGAACACAAAAACTAGTTATTCAATATTAATTTTTTTATTTTTTTATTTTTTTGACCGAGCACAGAACTTTATCCCAGCATAAATTTCTTCTTGAGAAACCTTGAACACATTCTCTTTTGGGTGATATTGTATTTGCTGTTATTTCCATGCGGTTAATTTTTCGCGCTTAGAGGCCTCAAAACATATTTGTGGGTTTTTAAATTCATGCTACATTTACGTATGAATGCAATTGAGCCTATGCAAAGCATGCATAAGAAATCATGCTTTATTCTTGTGCTTTTAAATTCGCGGCATAAGATCTTCGCACGAAATCCGCGAAATTTAATGTACCGCGAAAATTTCCACGATTACAGTAGATCATACACAGATTCCTAGTTTGTGGAACAATGCTTGTACTTTGTAACATTTTTTATGAAAATGTGGAAAATAAACTTTGAACTTTTAACAATCATCCTCTGTACCTCTGTCACTTTGATTACAAAACATATATTGACGCTCTGTAATTCCCATTAGGGTTTTTCGTCAAGCTCTTTATAAAGTAATTAATGACATTACAAACTACTTGAATATGGAGAGTTAAATGGAATTCTTAATCGCTTGAACTAATTTACAGTTAATAAAAACAAGGTAACATTGCTATTCTTCACAAAATTTTGAGAAAATAGGGATTTTTGGAAATAATCCACACTAATGGGCATCTCATTTAACACTCAACATTCAATATGTTTGTAAAATCAGGTGTAAGTTTACATACAATTTGGACGATTAATCTTACCCTCTTGCATCAGCCTGCCAGTATGGAGCATAGAGACCAGAGAAAGCAGGTACAAAGTATACACCACCATTGTTATCAACTTCCTTAGCAAGAGTTTCTATCATTGGAAATAAATAAAGGAAAACACATCAGGACTTACAGTAGGTTGAAGACAATGTACACCTACACCCAATGCATAGAAAAATCCATAATTAATGAGTACTGGAGCCTTTTGTCTAAATCATCAGAGCAATATAAGGTTGATAAATCAGATTTCAATTTTAAAAAGTTGTACATTAACCGGTTTACGTCCACTATGTCCAATGCCATTTCGTCCAATGCCCATTAGGTCTAATGCCACTTGGTCCAATATCACTTCGTCCACTAGCTATTTCGTCCAATAGCCACTTTGTCCAAGAGCCATTTGGTCCAAAAGTAACTTCGTCCAATAGCCAGTTGGTCCAATAGCCACTTCGTCTAAGAGCCACTTTGTCCAAGTAGCCATGTGGTCTAATGTCGTTTGGTCCAATACCCATTTGGGCTTATGTGTATAATCTATGAAATCGCGAGGAAATAACATGCCCCTTGGCACTTGCCTCTCATACCCCACCACCATCCCCCCCCCCCCCCACACACACCACACACATTCACCCCTTTTGTGAACATTATGGACTTTCCTGATGTACAATGTACAATCATTTTCGGAACTAAATTTCTCTTCAGATGTCAACAGTGAAAATTGAAATCCGTTTGTTTTCATAAAATTATTTTTTGCTTGCCATTTGTTTCAAAACCAAAAACAAACAAAACAAAACAAGAGCAACAACAAAAAATGGTTACAATTCCATGGATTACAAGCATATAAATACTAATAATTCGATGTCCCAATTAACTGACGCTTTTTGCAAGAGAGAGAGAGAACAATTAACATTACTTATTAATACAATTTACCAATTAACCAACAACCTGGTGTTCAAAATCACCTGCCAGTACATACCATATTTTTGTTTTTGTGTGTGTTATCTTGAGGATTCTTCAGATTGATTTTGCTTGATAATATAATGGATAGAAATAACTTTTTATTGTTACTAAAATATCTATCTCTGTCTTTTGCATATCTGAAATAACAAAGTATTGAGAGTAATTTGATGATCCGTTTTATGTGGGTAACCTCTTAACTTTAATCCACCCGTCTCTCTTATCCTCCCTTACCTCTCTCAATCTCTCTCTCTCTCTCTCTCTCTCTCTCTCTCTCTCTCTCTATCTATCTATCTTTCCTGTTCTATCTTGTTGATACCTACCTACTTCAGGGGCTGATTTGATGATTCCTAAATTGTCCCTCAACCACCTAACAGCAGCACCCGTTACAGCAACAGATCCCTAGGTCATAATCAAATATGATTTGAATTAAAATTAATGCGGGATACAGAATAATATGAATTTGAAAAAAAATAATACTACATACATTTATGTATGTATTACACACTATACTTTTTACAAATGTTTTCTGTTACCAGAGGAATCCCTAATGTCCCTTGCAAAAGTGACATTTCAGAAGTTAACTCTTTCTTTAAAAATTCCCAAACCCATGTTGTAGAAATCAAAAGGCTTAACAGCTCTCAATGCAACATACCTTTTCACTCATAATATTAAATAAATACAGATGTGCATGCTTATATACACATATTTAAAGTCTGAGTAAGAAGGATTTTGTCAGCCTACATGCAACGAACAATATTAAATGTTACAAAACAAACAAAGAGAGGGTTTACGGTACAGAACAATTGAAAGGATTTGAGATGGATGGATATTGAGAAGGAACATGCACATAACCTTTGAACTTCTTAAACAACCAGAGCTACTTCACATATGTAGGCATACATCATTAAATTCATGAGGTACCTGATAACAAATATTTAAGACAGCTTGTTAATCAACTCACTAGGAAAGGAATCACTGTGTAAAAAAGCATTATCTTCCATAGTCAAACATTTAAAAATAAGCTTGGACTTTGAAAGGTAGTAATACTGGCTGACTGATAAGCAATAAAGGGGTTTAGTTAGTAAACCTATATGTACGAATATCTCTCCAGAGGGTATTACTCTTCAAAATACCAGTATATCCCCCAGGATATTTTGGGAAAGATTATGTTATCTTTATGGTATCAATGCAAGAAGATAATTAATGAAAGTAAATAATTAAAACAGATATATGTACATGTACATATATCTATCTATTATCAAAAGAATCAGTTCCCATGCAGGCCATATAAAAAAAGGGATGAAGACACACGGTTATGCTTAGCATAGTTCAGACCAGATACACGTAGGCTCATGTCCGTTTACATGTATATTATTAGTTTTAATTTTAGCAATAGATTACAGCTGACTGGTAATAGCCTCTTTGCCAGCCAGATATATCAGATGCTTTTATGATATGCACCACCACATAAAAAAAATTCTATTAGACAATTTTAACAAATTATAGAAAATATTCTTCTATTAAGTTTTCATTCGAAATGATCACCAAACATCTGTTGGATTGTATATGTACATGTAGGCATACATTTCATGGTAATGATTATGACTGATAATGAGCAATTTCATTGCACTATATTTCTAAAAACTTATGATGTCGAGTAGTGTTGAGTAGTTCTGTAAATGAAAAGCATTCATATAAGAAGAAAAGAGTATTAACCCGTTGGGGACTGAGCCCGAATATATTTGGGCTGAGGTCTATGGGAAATGTGAGTTGTAGCCAAATCAGCTCGTCTCCAACAGGTTAAATACTTTAACAGGTATAGTTTTTTTGAATGAGGAATACACTCTCTTACCTCTAGTGCATAGATGGTTGGAGCATCTTTGCCCAGCTTATAACCAAGGGTTGTTAAGAGTCCATGCTTGGAGAATACTCTCTCTTCTCCTGTGTTATAGATCAAGAAACAACCTGTTCCATACCTATAGCAAGACAATAGAGAAGGAGACTTGTTCAGATACATGAATGTTTATCTCTTTATGTACCACCCATATCACTGCTCTGTACCACAGTTAATGACTGTTCAGAGATACTTTTACCAAGATTTTTTTTAGACTATCTCAAAGTTCCAAGCAGAAAGTATATTAATAATTGAAACAAGTGATATCATAGAGTTTTTAGATTGTCTTAATCAATAACAACTGAACAATAATGCTAGTAGGGTTTTTAACTGTGGCCGTACCCTACGAAATGCACTTGATCTGTCCCTGCCCAGGATGAGAACTGAGGTACAGACTTTCTCCTATCCCATTCTTCATTCGATCTCTCAATAACAAATATATATATACATGTATATATATATTTTTAATTATGTCCCAACCTCTGAACTCAATTGTCTAGTTTGTAATACATGCCAATTATTATAAAATTTCAATTTCCATTGCTTGTACCCAATCAATTTGTTCTGTGTAATACTGATATTACTCTTTTATATCTCAGGATCTTCCTTCCTTCCTCCCTTTCTATCTATCTGCTAGTCTCTTTTCTCCCTTTTCCCTTTCTCTTTCATTTCTCACACACTTTTTCTGCCCTAATCTTTCTCCCTTTTTGTCCACCTCCTTTGTCTCTCTCCTGGGATAACTTTATTATTGTGTTTGTTACAATATTCAATCTCTGTGCTTACTCAGATGTGCAATATGAAACTGGTATCTGTTTTGGTCTGTTCTCTTATGCAATTTACTTATTTTTTAAAATGCCTATTCTGGTTACATTGCTTGTTATGGCTACATTACATTCAATTCTTTGCAATACATGTACATGTCAAGTACTATTGTAATTTCTAATTCAATTGATTGTACCCATTCAGCTTGTTTTGTGCAAAAATGATACTGCTCTCTATAGGGTTAGGGTTAGGGTTAGTTTTTCCTTTCTTCCTTCTCCCTCTCTACATGTATCTCTTTTCTCCCTTTTCCTTTCTCTTTCATTTTTCACACACTTTTTCTGCCCTAATCTTTCTCCCTTTTGTCCACCTCATTTGTCTCTCTCTTGGGATAAACTTTATTAAGTTTGTTACAATATTCAATCTCTGTGCTTACTCAGATGTGCAATATGAAGTTTATTGTTCAAGACTTCACCGACGTTGATGTACCACATCAACGGGACAGACGTAACCCCGCACTGCGGTACGGTGCAGGATTGGAGTTTATGACCGTTTCTTTCTTCTCTTCGTCCCATCTAATCAAAATACCTATACTTTGTTTTCAGTTCTTTTATTTATTTTATTTATTATAATTCTTTTGCTTACAAGAACGAGGTCGGTATTTTATTAGAGATGTATACGACAGATATTTTGATTTTCTTAATTATCATCAAGCAAAGCTTTGTATTAAAAAATTAAAAAAAAAATAAAATAAATCTTTCAACAGGAAAACCCTAATTATATGATTTTCTTAAAAAGAAAGAAAGAGAGAAAAAAACACGCAAATGATAAGGCGTAAATATTGATATAATGAATGAAAGCGCCGTAAAATATAAAAACAACAACAACAACATGAAACTGGTATCTGTTTCGGTCTGTTCTCTTATGCAATTTACTTATATTTTAATTCTCAATTGATATGTAAATGTATTATTGTACAATTTTTTTTTTCTTTTCTTTTTCTCTCCATTTCTCTCACTCTTTTCTTTCCCTTTCTCTTTCTAACTTTTTCTATTCTCTTCACAATTCTTCCTCTGTCTTTTTCTTTTCATTTCTCTCACTCTCTCTTTCCCTCTCTCTTTCTCACTATTCTCCACATTCTTCACATTTCTCCTCTGCTTTACAGTCTCTTCCACTTATCATTTTCTTCTCTTGAACTTCTATGCATGTATATACAATTGTTATTTAAATGGTAAATGAACTGATTTCTTTTTTTTTTTTTGCTATTATTATATTTTGTGAATAACTTTTTAAAAAATTTATATTTGTAACCTTCATTGTTAGTCTTCAGACTTTTTGAAGTGAATTTTTAATAAAACTAAATTAAATTTGAATTTGAATTTGTTCTCCTGTAATTGATTTTCATTTAATCTTATTTAGTTTTTTTGCTTTCTGCTCAGAAACAGATAAGAGCACTGTCAATTTCTTTTGTATCACTCCCCCTAATGTCATTGACAATCATCACTACATGTTTTCTGTTTTTAAAAAAAAGAGTAAGAATGGGTCAATTTTAGGGAACATTGAGATATCTAATTCAATTTTACTGCTGAGAGAAGATGGGCATTACCTACATGTAGATGTCAAAGTAGTAAGTTAAAGAACCTTTCGTCATTGCTTCAGATTATTACAAATTTGAGTTTTCAACTCAAAGGACTGAAAAGAATGCCTTAATTTGGTTTGATTGATAACTTGGGCAACAAAGTCAGAAACTAGATACATACAGCAAGGATACTCAAATTAATTTTATAGATGTAAGTAAATTAAACCAGCTATTACTCGATGGCCCTCATAATATATATCCTGACTACACTATGTATATTTGTTCAATGCAAACATTGTACTTCCCTCATCGTATTTACACATCCCCATAAACTACAAGTTCAAATGAAGGTGTGCAAATCATAAATATTGATACAAATATTGAGTAAGAATTATCCAAAGTCACACAACATATTTAGATAGTGTTGCCGTATCTATGTGATAGATTTTATTGATTTGGAGGAGATTTGGGTCAGTAGCAAATATGACCTCACATTTTAAGATAATCAATGAAACAACTTGTTTACAGGCCAAATATATTAGAGCTATATGATGTATAACCCACTATTAAAGTCAACTAATAAGATACTAAAGACTTTCTTGACAAACATTTGCAGAGGGAAATGTATATCATATATGTACATGTAGTGTCAATTATTTTGTATTTACTTGAGACTAATACCTTAAGGAATTACTTCTGGCACAAAACTAATTTCGCATGATTTTAAATCCATAAAATTACATCTGAGTGAATTCAATGGGTATCGGATAATAGAAATACCAGTACAAGGTTTTAGGGTTCAGAAGATTTAAATCTAGGACCTTGAAATAAACCTTTGAAAGTTCTGTAACAATTATTTTAGCTGTTTGTGCTTTGGTTCTCAAATAACACAAAAAACCTGTGCATATACACAATGTAGGATGTTCAAAGTATTACTGAATTAAAAACTTTCAATTGAAATTCAAATTTGATTCCCTAAAAGATTTAGATTTATTAGCACTCTTAAGAAACCAAGAGTTAAGTTGGCATTACTTACGTGTTCTTTGCCATGCCTTTCTTGAAGCATGATTGTCCAACCAATGCTGCATGCTGATCTCCTAAAATCTGGAACAATCAAAAAGTACACAATATTACTTTTTTTAAAGCACAAAGTCATATTACGCTGTCTACATACAGGTACATACAGTACATGCATATCCTATTTTCGAAAAAAGGATTGACCGGAATGTCTATTTACGGTAATAAACTTCAAATACTTACAAAAAAATGTGACAATTAAAAGGAAAAAGAGATACATATAACAGAAGATTAAAAATATGTATTCAAAGCATGTATGTATTCAAAGTTTTCATTTCTGAAAACTATCTTCATTTTTTCTATGAATAATGTGTCTGTGTATCATTATTGTGCAGAAAACAAAATCAAATGAACTGCAGAATTCAGCTAAAGCTAGTTAGGGTTAGTGTTAGTAATTCAGAGTTGTACTATTAAATCCACAATATTGTTACTGCTTCTGAGAATTGGTGATGAAACCAAACAAAACTCTTACCGCTCCTATTGGAATTCCTTTGAGAGCAGTATCAACCAAGTTACCATAAACCTCAGCTGAGCTACGAATCTCAGGTAGAATTGTCTTAGGAACATCAAAGAACCTACAAGAAAGAAAGAAGTATTCAAAGGAAATGAATATTAGAAGTATTATTATGATTGATTCCATAAAATAATCAAATTTTAACCCCCAAAAATAAAACCAACCTACAACGTAGCCCTAAACCTTACCTAAAAACTAATCAGAATCCTTATCCTACCCCCATATCTTAGACAACATAGAGCTTGGGAAAAAATATAATGTCACCATAAAATCATTACATACAGATTCAGGCACATATATGGCAATGATCGATTAGATCACATCAATATTGCATGTAGACAATTGTTGTATTTTGACAAGAGCTACATATACATGTACATACAATGTATTTTTATTTATTTTTTTATTTTTTTGTAATGTACCATGCAAGTTTTATTTAAGATTTACAATACCCAAGCTGTGGTCGAGTGGATACGTTGCAGGATTGTGTTAAGAGTTAATTTCTGAATCCCTGCCAAAGCATAAAAATTATTTGGCAAGACTAAAGTAAATCAGTTTATATACCAACAGGAAGAAATAGGAAACCATATGGCACAATACACATCACAGGCATGCGGCCAGGTCATATTAAACCTGTGTCTGGATTGATTACAGTGTTCGGCACATATTATTTATCTAAGTTGTTGTGATCTTATTGGTTGTACTGATTATTTGGTGATAGCAGTCTGAATGTAACAGTAATGTTTAAATAGTGTTCTTACTTGCAGAGCTGATCGTCCCATTGTAAAGTAGTGACATTCATGAGCATTGTACGACTAGCATTAGTCACATCCGTTATGTGAAGACCACCATTCAAGCCTCCTGTAAGATTCTACATCAAGACATTGAGTAAAGGAAAAGCACAGGTTTATATTGTGAACATTAAAACCAACTGCATGTAGGCCTACTATTAACTTGTTGACAGGATTATATATTTCCCATAGGTTTAATACAGGATGCACAAAGTGGAATCCATCCCCCATCCCACTTAGGGTTAAGCCATGCTTCCAGAGTGCTCAGTAACTGTAAGAGTGACTACAGTTAATGTATTACTTTAAATAAATAGAGATTGCGAATTTCAGGAGGGGTAGATTGAAGATTTGGAGATTTAGGTACATCCATAAAATCTTAGGTTAAAATCCAGTCGATCAAGATGATGATGCCAAAGTCAAAGTTCGCCACCTAATTCCTACATGTGTAGCTTGCTAGCTACATGTATGTTTAATATTTACAACATTCTGCATTAAAATCTTATAACCTTGTCTAGGGGAGCATTTCATCAAAGGATTTGTCAGACATTTTATCTGATAAATTTTCTCTCAGCCAATCAGATGCAAGCATTTCAGTAGCTTAGAACAGATTGTCGGATAAAACATCCGACAAGTCTTTTCATGAAACGCTTTACTATGAATTGCTGGAAACAGCATTTGAAGATAGTGCGGCAATCACATGTACACAACGCAAGACCAATGCATTGAAATTTGTGAAAATTGCTGACAACGCGCACACAGAGTACATAGACAACACATATTAAAATATGCAACAAATGCCCATCGTTGGCTAATAAACGCGCTTGACAAATGAGTAATGCACACCCAGCGCATATTGTGCGTTGGCCATGCGTCATACATGCGACTGTGCCATTACCCATGTTAGCCATGAATCCACAGTTCCAAACATACACCTTCCATCATCCACTGCCTTCTTCACTTCAGGTACATTGTCTAGCAACCATCTCACTTTCACAGCACTGAAGTACGTTGATAGAGGTAGACCGCATAAAGGCTGAATGAAAGTTCAACATTACAATAGATATAACATGTTTGTAGGATATACTTGTACATGTAGGAAGAGGGAGGTACATACAGGTACATGTAAAATTGAAAATGAGCTGGGAGCACAGAAATCAATTTTTTGGGGGATATTTCTGCATACACTGTTTTATCAATGTGTAATTCACCAAAATTGTGGAAGCCTTCTTTTCCTATCCCATGCCTCGATCCACGACTACCTTTTCATATGTTGAATATTGAAAACAAAAAATCTTGTGGTGCACATACACCCTCAACTTTTGTTGGTAATCTAGTGATTTATGATATAACTGAGTACAAAGTTTCTTCTTATTCAGACCTCAAACAGAATCTTCCATAATTTACTTGATATTTACTTTACTTCACTCGTTTAAACGCAACTGGTATGACCTATCAAAAAACCCAACTCAACCCCCTTCAGACCTAAGAAAAAAAAAATAATAATAAAAAATGTACATGCACGTCTCACTAGAGCGTTATAGCTTTATAAACAAGGTTGTTATGGCCAGCTAACTGATAACACACTGTGCTAGCAGGTAAAGAGAGGTGAGATCTTACTTGTAAATGTTCCTTGGTCTTGCTTGGTGTCTTGGCTACAAGTTGTTCTACAGTAGGACCAGTCCTGGCATCCAACCATACTAAACAGTAGCGATAATGGTAGAGAACAGGAACTTATAAATTAATAGCAGATAATGGTTAGGATTACAATCTACATGGAAGAGTTCTGCAGGTCTATTTTTATAGTGGAATTTGGCATCTCATCTCTTTTACATGATTTTGTACTTGCAATGCCAGTGCCCTGTAAATGAGTTACAATCAATTGCAGGGCGATAGTAACCAGTCAGGTTTCTTGTTGCATTGGCTTTTGGCATAAAAGTTTCACTGTGAACCAATCAGAACAGTTGTTTCAAATTTGCAATTGCTCGTATTAGTCTTTAGGTTTATACAGGGCACAGGTGCTTTAGTTCACTGCTGTCACATAGACTTTCTCTCAATAATCTTGAGCTCTGGAGATTTATGGCTCGTGAAAAATATCAAAACTCCTAATTTACTAACAATCATTAGATACATGTAATAATTCACCTTTATCAAGCTTAACAAACTTCATTTGGGCTGTATTTTGCATTTCCATTATTCTGTTATAACTAGTTTTCAGATGTTATGAAGTCTGTCCGCTCTAAATGTACTTTTTTTAAAATATATATCACAGATGATTTTTAAAGAAAAGTGGAATGATAAACTTACAGACAGCAGGATGCAAGGGCTCCCCCGTTGTCCTGTCCCATACAATGGTTGTCTCTCTCTGGTTGGTAATACCAACTGATTTGATATTAGTTGGGTCTACTCCAAGTGCTTTCAACTTCTTCACTGTCTCATCAATACATTCCTTCACTGTCGAGAGGATCTGCTTTGGATCTTCTTCTACCCACCTGCACAATAATACCAATAAAAATAATGGTTATTAATCGAGTACTTCAACGAATATATATTCAACAGGAATATGGCACTTATTACATATTTTGTTACAGCAACTGGTCCCCTTCCCCATTCATTCCTTTTCTTTTGTTTATTTTATATGATTTCAAATGTTTACTGAAAACTGTGGTAAAAATAGATCTTTTCTCAGTTTGTGGCTCATCCCAGCCTCTTGTATTGGTGGGTGCCTAATTATTTGTGACTACATCCAAGCAGGTGCTCACCAGTGACTGACCAATATTCCAATGCTCTGCAGCATTTGATCTAGTGGCTTTGATTATTTTTTAAAATAATTTTTGGCCACAAGTGAAAAGTGAGCAGAAATTTAACTCCAATTAAAACTTCAGTGGCGACCAGCAATGCCTATGACAGTAGAGCCCATGCAATCACTGAGTGCAGTGTCAGGGCAAAATTGGCAACAACAAAAAATCACTTCACATGGGCTGACCATGAGAAAAAGAAAAACAAAAAAGACTAACAGGCAGTGGTTAAATGAAATGTTTGTAGATCCATCTAAATTCTAATAGTCCTAGCAGACATGGGCTCACGTGGTAGTGATTGAAGTTTGTAGCACTAATTTAATATGCTGCCTTATCCTTGGTTCTTTATTGAAGATCTCCTTGGACGTACCTTAAAGTCAATTATGATCTCAGCAGGACAAAAAGCGGGAATATTTAACCACCATCTAGAGTGTGTCAATATCTGTAAGGCCTACATGCAATATTTCTAGTAGTTTTGGCACATTATATATTTTTAAATCCTATCCAAGTGACTTGGGAATGAAGAATAATGGCATGTGAACAGGGTTCCTTTAACTCAAATCCAGTTGCTTGTCAGGAGTTATATGTATGAAGGGTAATCTGTTTACTGGTGCTTTCAAAACTATTTTTGTATAAAAATATGAGGGTCAGCTACTCTCTGTGGAAGTTGTGGGATGGTTTACTGCTTTGGGCAGAAGCATATATGTGATTTGCAGTGAACAAGTGAATCCAGATGGTCTATAGCTCACAGAGCTTGATCAGGTGATATGGAAATTCCCTAATGCTGCAGTCACACAGACACTTTACATGTATAGTTACGTTTTTGTTGTTTTTTGTTGTTTTTTGTTACATTTTTGTTCATTTGTTTTAATCTTATTTCATCATCTATTCTATCATTTTTATGTATTTCTTTGTTTTGTTGGATGAACGAAATTATCACGATTTCCAATCCTGACTATGACGGGGAGGCATTCATGGGGATCCGCAGAAAAGAAAAGAATTTTTGGACGCAACCGGATGTAACTACATGTATACGTATAAAGTGTCTGTGTGACTGTAGCATTACTCCTAAGATATGGTTGAACAGCAGAGATACACACTGATATCAACAACTTCACGCATTTAGATCCTTTACATGTAATTATTCATAAAGAATGAAACAATTGATGAAAATACTTTTTTTGTAACACACTGTACTACAAATGCATTTGTATAGAACATTTAGGAAAGGCCTCACATCATGGGAGCTGCCTAATCCAGAATTTCAAAAGTAGAGGTGGCGCCTGGCCCGATAAGGGAGTGAGCCACCAAAAATCTCCAATTTTAACATGTACAGTCAACGAGTGGCTTTCAAATCTGGTTTTCCTGCGCCCAAGCCTGGAGCCATCACTGTGGGAGCGCAGAAATCCATTGAGAGAAGAGTATGAAAGAGCTATAGTGAAGGTTTCAGTAGATATGAACAAAAACGCAAACATCTGCAATGTTTTGTGATTTTGTTTGCATGTTTAGCCGCTGATATCTGGGCACTCCCCTCCCCCTTAAAAAAAATCCTCTGTGGCCCCGGAAAAGGGAAAGTAAGGCGGATAAATAAGAAAAAGGCTCTGAAAACAAGGTTCCAAAGTAAATATTAAGAAGAGAAACAGTGACTTTTGAAAACGAAATAT
The DNA here is from genome assembly GCA_940671915.1 of Paracentrotus lividus. Lineage (NCBI taxonomy): Eukaryota > Metazoa > Echinodermata > Echinoidea > Camarodonta > Echinidae > Paracentrotus > Paracentrotus lividus. The sequence goes on along the minus strand of CALNVZ010000174.1, from coordinate 35,900,792 downwards.
TCAAAGAAGATAGATAAACAAGTGTGTGTGAAAGAGGAGATGAATAAATTAAAGGACAGAACAGAATAAAGAGTAAACAGCTCTCTCAAGACAGAATATGCAGGGGTCTACTTTTGTGTTCATGTACATGTACATGTACATGCACATATCAGAAAGCCAAAAAGCACCATGAAGACTCTGAAAATGAAGACAAATCCTGGCTATTAAAATTAAGATTTTTGCTCACACTGTAGTCTATGTTTATTGATGAGTCCCAAAACTGATACTTTTCATTGTTTCTCAATCTGCCAGAGTATGGCAACACTTGGTCAAGGCATAATTCAGGCACAATGTCAGAGTTAGGGTGGTATCTCTATTCACGGAGACACCTACGCAACAGAATAGAAATTTCGTCTCCGCGACGGATAAATAGTATTAGAGACGTCTCCTGCATTTCAGAGACGGATGTTTTTCATAAATTGTCGGGGAGACGTCTCCGCGATATTGGAGACAACTCTAATACCTTTTATCCGTCGCGGAGACGAAATTTTCTATACTGTCGCGGAGACGTCTCAGCGAAGTGAGGTACCACCCGAATAAATTTTAGTAATTAAATTTAAGGAAATGTGAATACCCTCAAATATGGCTTGACAGGTTGGATAATTTGTACCCGAGTTGCAAAATCTCAGTGTTTAATGAATATCAACTCACAGAGCATTTTTTTTATATTTGATGACCAGAACTTGACACAATCCTAAAGATTAAAGCGCCGTAAAATATAACAACAACAACAACCTTTTGACTTGGTGTACATGTAGGGCCTCAAATAAAGAGATTAGAATGATTGCTTGTGAAATAAGGACTTTATTTATGATATAAACCCAGAATGAATTATGAATGAGTCACTCATACAGGAAATATTTGGCAGCAATATGGCATAATATCAGTTTACTCCATTTGCCAATGAAATTTACTCTATTACTTAGGAGAGAGTAGTTTCAACCCAGTTATTAAATAAATGTAAGCCACTCCAGTAAATTGAGTGAATTTATTACACCATTACCATATAGTGTACATGTAATCCTACACTTTTCCCTCTGCTCTTGTCACAAAGATTGCTTAATACAATGTATATATTGGGGGAACATCTCCGTTGTAGTATTTTATCGTATTCATTCTATTTACTTTTTTTTTTATAGGCCTACAATGTACATGTACAATGCAGTTTGTTCTGCATCAGTTTAAAAAGAAAAGGTACCAAAACTCCTTCATACCTCAGGCAGTGAAGATAATCAACACTATGAAATTAATGTAGGCCTACTTTTTGACTACTTTCTGTAATAAATTCACATGTACTTGAATTCCTTCATAAGTATAATGTTTAATGCTTATGCTTACTGGTTGCAGTAGGTATGTACTGTACTATTCTTGACCTTACTTTTCTTGCTGTTTTGCTTGTACTGATATTCCCCCTCTCTCTCTCTTTCTCTCCCTCCTCTCTCATTCTTGTTGTCCTCTCTATAGCTTTCCCTCCTTGCTTTTGCCCTTACCACTTCTCTCCCTTTCTTTTTCCTTTCTCTTATCTCCCTCTTGTTCTTCCCTCTTTCCCCCTCCTCTATTTCTTGGAATATCCTTGTACTTCAAGACTCATTATGAATCGGAATTTGAATATGTACTTTGTACTCGGCCTGTATAGATTTGTTAACTGTAACAGCCTCGATTCGGATCTACATACACTTGTTTACACTTTTCTCGATTTACTTTTGAACCTAATAATTCATCATAAGGTTTTCTCACAATGTATCTAGTTTCACACCTGTTATTTTAATGATATCTTGTATACTGGTTTCAACTGATAGTACACATACTTAGTTGTTCTTGAGAATACTCTCTTTAACTTTGCACTGATTAATTCCCTGTTCTTTGTATACCTCTTACTTTCCGTCCTCTTATTCTCTCTCTCTCTCTCTCTCTCTCTCTCTCTCTCCTTCTCTTTCTCTCCCTCTCTCTCTTCACTTTTCGCCCCTGTTTTTTATTCCTCTTTCTTCTTTTCTTTCTTCTGTCCTTTTCTCTCCTTTCTCTTCAGGGATATATATATATATATTTTTTTTTTTTTGGTATTACTTGCTCTTTTGTTGAATTATCTTATTACTGAACATTACACATATAAACTTTTGACTCGGGTATCATTTTCTTGTTAACTTTAACTTTATGTATGACTGTGCCCTTAAAATTTAGTTGTGTTAATATGAATTTCTTTATTTTTTCTAAGTATACTTGACCCTCTATGTTTAATTGTCTTTTGCAATCTGTTTTTGTAATGTTGTTAAATGTTATTTGTGCAATAATATCACCTATGTATTCACTTATTGTATTTTTGATGTACCCAAGACAATTATCGGTCCCTGACTGTTTGTCCTTGGTTTTTTATGTATGATGATGATGAACAATAAAATCCTATATATAAATAAAACACAGGTGCGTTATTCAATACAAAAATTTTAATACACATATACAATACATTCAATCCGCCATTGAGGCTTACATATGTAGCTTGTTTAAAAAATTGTGACTTGCACTTATACACAACCTCCCCTTAAAACTTAATTTGGCTTGTAAGTTGTAGACAGCTTCCTCCCTACATGTACTTCACACATAGCTACGTGTATTAAAAAGGTTTACTTGCCTACATGTACAAAAATATAGCTGTACTGTAACAAACTGCATGGGTATCACCATGGTATCACATCCTTTTCCCCATCAATTCCCTGAGAATCAATGAGGCTGTCTTCTTTCAATCAACCAATTACTGCACCTGCCCTAGTCCAAGGTTCATTACACACCAAAACACAAAATAAGTATTTTGTATAATTTGCTGATATAGGGGAAAGACAGAAAATGGAAAGACACTGGTAATTTGTAGAATACAACCAAGCTCAGAGACTTTGCTAAACTTGTACAAAATAAATAAATAAACAAATAAAAGTTAGTAACTTGTTTTGTACATTACTACTGTATTGTATATCAAAAGCTCTGGGTTACTAAGTTATTAACTCCATGGTTATAGACTATAGTGATAGGATACAATATTCATGTAGAATTTTGCAGTGCTCATTGATGTTTTATGCATTTCTTTTATCCTTGGCCCTTTAAGATATCCTTGGACATGCCTAAAGGTCTTCAAATTGCTTTCTCAGCAGGATTAACATACAGGGTACAGATACATGTACAATATCAAGCTGGTTGAAATCGAAACTTTTGTCATGATGATCCGGCCTCCAAAATGCATTTCATGGATCTTGAGTATCAGCTACATACACTGTATACTAGTAGATTGTGAGTATCACATAATAATCTCCTCTTTCAGTATTATACTATAGCTATGTTCACACGGGACCATCAGGAATTTAGTCCTCGAGGATTGTATCCCTGAGAATTTAAACCCCGACGGCTTGTTCTCGAGTCGGGTTCACACGGTGTGCTTACACTATGAAAATCTAACGTACCTGGTTCCGGTATTGTTTGAGCGTGATAAAATGGTTAAAGAGAGGTGACTTGGGGATGAATTAAGGGTTACAGCCCATTGAGAGCAATTCTGTTGCTAAGGGAGGGCCAGTGGGATTACTGAACAAAATTCATCCTATTTTAACATCCAATTCATCCATTTTGGATAATTAAGCTGTCACATCGTAAAACCATCAACTTCATAGCACATTCTTGTGGAGGATGAAAATAGGTTTAAAAAATAGTGAATCCAGCTTTGGCAGATTTTATTACCACAATGTCCTTCGTGAGTGCAGCTGCAAATACTTTTGGTTCTGATGGGGCATTTCACATAACACTGAAAAGAAACTACTCTTCAACCATTTCTTTGTAATTTCTCTATTCTCTTTTCTCTCTCTCTCTCCTTCCTTCGTTTTTCTTCTTTCTCCTCTAATTTATTTATGTATTTCTTTGTCTTTCCTTCTTTCCTTATGTATTTCTTTGTTTTCCCTCTCTTTCCTTATGTATTTCTTTGTTTTTCATTTCCTTCCTTATGTATTTCTTTGTTTTTTCCCCTTTCCTTATGTATTTCATTATTTTTCCTTTATTTCTTTGTTTTTCTTTTCTTTTCTTATGTATTTCTTTGTGTTTCTTCTATTTCCTTAAGTATTTCATTGTTTTCCTCTCTTTCCTTATGTATTTCATTGTTTTTCCTCTATTTCTTCATGTATTTCTTTGTTTTTCCCCTCATTTCTTATGTATTTCATTGTTTTCCTCTATTTCCTTATGTATTTCATTGTTTTCCTCTATTTCTTTTTGTATTTCATTGTTTTCCTCTCTTTCCTTGTGTATTTTATTGTTTTTCCTCTCTTTCCTTACGTATTTCATTGTTTTTCCTCTATTTCTTTTTGTATTTCTTTGTTTTCTTTTCTTTTCTTATGTATTTCTTTGTTTTCTTCTATTTCCTTAAGTATTACATTGTTTTTCTTCCCTTTCCTTATGTATTTCATTGTTTTTCCTTTCTTTTCTTATGTATTTCTTTGCTTTTTCCATCTCATTCCTTATGTATTTCATTGTTTTTCCTCTCTTTCCTTATGTATTTCATTGTTTTTCCTCTCTTTCCTTATGTATTTCATTGTTTTCCTCTATTTCTTTTTGTATTTCTTTGTTTTCCTCTCTTTCCTTATGTATTTCTCTGTTTTCCTCTCCTTCCTTATGTTTTTCATTGTTTTTCCTCTATTTCTTCATGTATTTCATTGTTTTTCCTCTCTTTCATTCCTATGTATTTCATTATTATTCCTCTCCCTCTTTATGTTTTTCATTGTTTTCCTCTATTTCTTTTTGTATTTCTTTGTTTTCCTGCCTGTCCTTTTGTATTTCATTGTTTTTCCTCTCTTTCATTATGTATTTTATTGTTTTTCCTCTATTTCTTCATGTATTTCTTTGTTTTTTCCCTTTTTTAAATGTATTTCTTTGTTTTCTTCCCTTTCTTTATGTATTTCATTGTTTTTCCTGTATTTCTTCATGTATTTCCTCGTTTTTTCCTCTCTACTTCTTTATGTATTTAATTGTTTTCCTCTCTTTATGTATTTCTTTGTTTTTCTTCTCTTCCTTATGTGTTTCAATGTGTTTCCTCCTTCTTCTTCTTTCGTAACAAGATTTCCGATGAATCAAAATGTGAAGTACCCCTGCATGAAACTGAAGAAGAAGGAAAAGCCTTCAAGGACAAATCGGGATGGCACTGTAATAAAATGTTGAGTCACCCCAAAATCACACTATTTTCACCCTCAATGCCCATCTTTGATACGTTTACGACCTGACAGGTAATTGCCTCATAAAACTGGAAATAGGGATGAATTTGGGATGAATACCTTCCCCTAGTAATGAGTCTCCTCCTTCTTCCAAATTCATCCCTTTTTAAACCACTTTCCAGGTACGCAGATTTTCATAGTGTTATCCTCAAGGATAAGTGAGAGGCTCGATGACCAGAAGTACAAGTTGAATGTAGTGTGCGCTATTTATTTCCTCGTACTATTCGGCTATGTCGCTTGACTGAACCGGAAGTTTAATCGTTACAAGAGGTCACTCTTATCCTCGAAAACACCAACTCCAAGTAAAAAACGTGTCCACACGGTCAAACTCGCGATCGGAGACCACCCACCGCTTGGAGTTTTGCGCCTTAACCCTAAGATCTGTCGAGAACATAAACCCGACTTGTCCTCAAGAACGTAAACACCAAGTTCGTTCACACAGGCCTTAACTTGGAGTTAAGGCTTGCCGTGTGAACGATACTAGTAACTTATCTCAAGCCTGAACCCAGCCATTTCGATAATTTCAAAAGGATTTCAAGGGAAAATTTTTTTTTTTTTAAATCCCCCCCTTCAGAAATCTAGATCTTTGCCTCGGAATATCACCATGTCTGGTGCAAAGAATGCTAATTTGGAGATGATTTAAAAAACAACTGTAATCATTAAACTACATACATGTACATTATTGTTATTACTTTTTAAAAAGTAAGGATTCTCTGTAATTTGAAATTCAACACTGATTACTAACTTTAAACATAATATATTATAACAATAACACCTTATTTTCACTGAGAACAAAATGATAAATTTGCTTTCAATGGGGAGGGGGGGGGTTCATGTAGGCACCATATTAATATATCTTTATCTACTTATTTATTTATTTATTTTTGCCCATCTACAATGTACATGTTTCCTCAAAATCCAGCTCTGTTTGGATGCTCTTTAGGCCAAATAGTCATCACAACAAATTTACTGAATCCTCCCCACTCCCAGATTCCAAAACCACCTGTTCCCCACAATCTGTGTTCAATATAAACATGTGTACTATTTGACTACTACATCAGGCGCGGATCCAGGGGGGATCCCGACGGGCCGAGGCCCTCCCCCCCCCCCAAAAAAAAAAAAAAAAAGAAGGAGGAAGAAAGGAGAAGAAGCGGAATAAGGGAGAGAAAAGAAGAAAAAGAAGAAAAAGAAAGAAAGAAAAAGGAACAAAGCCCGATGTTTGTAAATATTCGCAAAACTTTATTCAATAAGAAGCGCATAATAGGCCTAATTGGGTTCTAAACGACCATAACTAAGGCCTTTAATGTGGGGGGGGGGAGGGTCCACGAGGCCGATTTTTCTCATTTTTTAAGAAACAGAAATACTGAAGAAAAGTAAAAATAAGGAAAAAATATTTAAAACTAAAATTTCAAAATTTCACAAAGAAATGAGGCCTCGTGGACCCTCGGCCTCGATGGAAAATAGTCGGCCTCGTGGGAATACTAGAAAGTGCCCCTTTATTTATTCCATATAGCTTTCAAAACCCAACCCAAACGATTTTGAGGGGTGTGGCCAAAAAATGCTGAGTCATCGTTTTTCAAAATTTGAAAAAGCTGTAATTATTTTACTAAATGGGCTATAAAGAAGATTTTGGTATTTACTGATATGTTTCTTAGCCTGATAAATCCAATGGCAGTGTTAAAATTGCAAATAGTGGTGAAGAAAGTACTGAAAAGGGGGGAATTATAGCTTTAACCCTTTAATTACCGGTAGGGTCTCTGAGGGCACCCCTAGACAAATTGTGTTGCTCAATCAAAACCGCCGCTTTTTCAGTAATGTCGTTTTATGAAATTTTTTCTTGCAGTCTTACAGATCTTTCGACACCAAGTTCATTGAAATCGGGCATTCCACTAGAGAATTATTTGACCTTTCATGGCCAAAGGTCAAACCAAAATTTGGGATTTTTGTCATTTTGTGTACAAAACCAGGTTAATCATTCTTTAGACTAGTTTTAGTATGCATTCAGAATTAAAATTGATCCAGATAATGATTTGAAGTATCAGAAGGTTTACATCTATAATAATTCTTATGTATTTCATTGTTTTATAAATTTCTTATGTATTGTAATGTTTTTGTTCTTACATGTTTATATCTATGTATTCCATTGTTTTAAGAATTTTAATACTTCTGGGGGGCATTTCATCAAAGGACTTGTCGGACGTTTTATCCGACAAACTGTTATAAGCTACTGAAATGCTGGCATCTGATTGGCTGAGAGCAAAATTGTCGGATAAAATATCCGACAAGTCCTTTGATGAAATGCCCCCCAGGCCTTCATTTAGATTTAGTTTAATTCTCAATGAACAATAAAAGCAGTCTAAAGAATTGTTTACCTGTGATTTATAGAGTAAAATAGGAAACCTGACTTTGCCATTGGTTTTGTACACAAAATGACAAAAATCTCAAATTTCGGTTTGACCTTTGGCCATGGAAGGTCAAATAATTCTCTAGTGGAATGTCCAATTTCAATGAACTTGATGTTAAAAGCTCCGTAAGACTGTAAGGAATAAATACCTAAAACGACATTAATGAAAACGTGGCGGTTTTGATTGAGCAACACAATATGTCTCAGGATGCCCTTCAGAGACAACACCGGTAATTAAAAGGTTAAAACTATAATTCACCTTTTCAGTACTTTCTTCACCACTATTTGCAAATTTGACAGTGCCATTGGATTTATCAGGCTGAGAAACATACAAATAGACACCAGAATCATCTTTATAGCCCTTTTAATAAAATAATTACAGCTTTTTCAAATTTTGAAAAACGATGACTCAGCATTTTTTGGCCACGCCCCCTCAAAATTGTTTTTTTGCCTGCACTGTCTCAATTTTCACCCGATTTTCTTGAAATTGGTGGCATATCGATCAGGACAATGAGCTGCTTAAAATATGATAGCACAAACTTGGTTCTGAAACATGACCCATTTATAGCCCACCTCTATTTCTATATATCTTTTAAAACCCAAAATTTTCGGTTCTCGCTTCGCGCTCGCAGATACCAATCTAGTAGGGTATATAATATAATACACAATTAATTCAAAATTTTACCTCAAAACTTTCAGCTCGCGCTCCGCGCTCGCGGATACTAAATACAGTCTATATTACACAATTATCTACATTTTTTTATACTAGAAAGTGCCCGTTTATTTATACCATATATCTTTTAATACCCGAATTTTTTGGCTCAAATTTGACCTCATCTCATGGTGGCAATTCAGAATACATATTCAAACCTTTTGTTTTGTTCAAAAATCCACCGATTTTTTTTTTTTTTTTTTTTTTTTTTTTTTTTTTTTTTTTTTTTTTTTTTTTTTTTTTTTTTTTTTTTTTTTTTTTTTTTTTTTTTTTTTTTTTTTTTTTTTTTTTGCTAGTATTTATTTTGTTTCCATAGGAAAAAAATTAAAATTGTTTAAATTCCTCGTTTTATGTCACTATAGGCCCAAATATCGAGTAATGTTAAGTCGCGCTCGTTTGCTCGCTCTGCTCGCAAGATTTTTTTTCAAAGTTGGGCCCACCCCTCTGCAGACATACATGTATGCCAAATTTAAAAAATTAATTTGCGTGAGATCATCCACATCGTGTTTGAAAGCGGTGCGCACGCGGCGCACGTTACCACATGTGCACGCGCGCAGTAGTAATTTGTACACAAAATAGGCGCACGCTACACACGTTTCACGTACATGTAGTAAGCTATCTTGCATATAACGATCGCCTGCTTGAAAACATCGCACTTGCAATGATGCGCGACAAAACTGCCGATATTTAGGGTTTTGAGACTCCAAAATGGGAAAAAAATCTATAATAATGCTACTTTTTCTCATTTTGCGTGAGAAATGGGTTGTTCTGCGTGAGATCGTGAGACGGACTCGAAATGCGTGATTCTTACGCAAGATGCGTGAGACTTGGCATGTATGCCTCTGGAAAATCCTGGATCCGCGCCTGTACATGTACATGTATATGAAAAATAACTGGCCTCGTGGACCCTCGGACTCTTGAGAAAAATACTCGGACTTGCGGGAAGACCCCGACTATTTAACCACACACACTGTAATATTGAGGTAAAAAAGTCAACTCACCCTTCATTTGGGAAAGTCTGCTGGAGTTCTATCTGATGATGGGCAATCAACTCAGATGTTTTGCAAGAAAAAACCTACACGTAGAAAAAAGAAATAAAACATTTCAGATCAGATTTATATGATGAACGGTTGTTACTCCCATTTGGAAACAATGATGCACTGTCCTGGTCCCAATTGTTAAAAAATGTGCAAGTTTTAGCTTCATTTGGCTGTCACTTGGTCTAGACCACTTCAACATGAGGGGAGAGTATTAAAAGAAATGTTTTAAAAAGTAAAAGTAAAATTTAACAAGCACAAAACAGAAAATTTCATCATTTATCAGATGAAAAATATTGAATTGATTTCACAGCTCCACTTCTTCTTGTGTATAGAAATCTGATTTATTTCATTTTTTTCATACATTCCATCCCTGATATTATAAGAACAAGCACTGATGACCTTAAACATTCCACAAGGAATCAGCCCTGTTTTTATGTCCTTCGAGCAGAAAATTAGGATAATTGGTATTTCATACAATAAAATACAAAGGAAATAATGGAGCTGTGACATCATCAGCTTGCTCACTGAATATGCATGAGACTATGCCAAGAAATGTTTCATTAAAAAAAATTTGAGAACCTAAGAAATTCATAACTTTGCTATTTGTCATCCAATTTCGATGAAATTTTCAGTGTTGTGCTTTTTAAATTTTACTCTATTTTTCTAAACATGTATACAAAACCTGGATTCCTCCTTTGAGGGTGCTTAGATTTGCTATTCTTTAATTGCAATTTAAGAAACCTTGAGATATTGCCATGCATTTTAAAGCTGAACTTGATTTGTTGCAGTCAAATTAAATTTGAATAAATCTGTTATGTCCTCACATTGTTCCATTTACATTGTACTTTCACAAGATATATTTATGTTTCCATAATGATTTCAAAAGAAATTTTGAGAAAGCATCATAACGAAACAAAAGTGACATTGTATTGCCCGAGTCACAAAACTGCAAGCCTGGGACTGGCTGAATTTTTTTTTTCCTAGCCAAGTTTGGACAAGGCATTCATGCAGCGGTGGCCCCGATCTCTCGGCAGAGCGCGATGTGTGCTACTGGTGCGGCAAGTGCGCCAAGATTTCTTTGGCGCTCGGTGCATGCTGACTTTCACGTTGCTGTCAAATTTCGGGCATTGCATGTCGAATCTCGATACAGGTGAAACTGAAAGTAGGTGTTATAAAACTTCTAATTTTACTTTACATGTAATAATGCTTGTAATTTTTTTTAATTCAATTCATATTATAGATTCTATAGTTATAAATGTAGAAAATGAACTAGTAGAAGTGCAAAAAGATAAAGTCTTTAGATTACTCTAGATTAGATCTAGATCTAGAAACTGAAATATTATAAACTTATGGTTAGTTAATCAGAATTTTGCCTAGGCCTAACAAAAACAATTTCAGTCATCACTGATAACATATGTAGATAGATTATATTGATCCTTCTTTCACATGTTTTATACAATGTATGACAAAGAAAATACGTTCATTTCAAATTCCCCTATAGGTGAGATTCAGATGTCACTTTTGATTTTTTTTTGTCTTCCCCCATGTTTTTACTTATTTTCCTTTTCTCATTCTCCTTGTAGTTTCTTTATATGTTTTCCCTTTTCTTTTTCATGTAGGTCTTTAGTACACAGGTCTACCAGGAGTTTTTATCCAGGGCTTTTTTCTCTTTTCTTTCACCTTTTTTAGTTCCTTTGCCTGTCCTCTAATCCCTTCTTTGTTTCCTCTTACCCCCCCCCCCCCCCCTGCAGCTAATCATCTCTCTTTTGTTCCAGTATGCAGCTTTATATCACACCTCTCTTTGCTCTTTGATGGCTGGTCTCCCCCACACTTCTCAATTCACCCCTTTTGTTCCCTTTGTTCTTTCTCTCTAGGCTTCTTGTAGCTTTTTCTTCTCTTCTCTATAATTATACTTGGTTGTTCACTACATATCTGTGTCATTTTGTCTCTGAAGAAGATTCTGCTAGGATCGAAAGCTCAGGCTACTTTTGACATCATTTCTACTCCACGGGTACATGTAGGGCTCGTCTTTATTGGATTAAGATTTTCAGCAGTTCTCTTTATTTTGATTTCAAAACTTTATTTTTATCAAACTTTTCAGTTTTATTATGATACATGGAGTAAAGAATAAACAAAATATGACAGTTAATATTTCTTGTAAAAGGAAAGAACGAGCACCCGTGGTTAAGAGCAAAAGCTTGTTGTAGACCTCTAGATATGTCATCACTGCGACTGTTTTTTTCCAACTGAACCGACAGCCGTGAACACTACACAGTACGTTACAAGGCTTACAACTGAGTCGTGAAGGACCGAAAATGAAGGGCCATACTAACCAAACACAGCACACCTTGCCTGGCCTTCATTCATCATCTTCTATTCTCGTACACACAGTCACAACACGAAGACACGTAGATCTAATAGTTACATGTAGACCACTTATGCATAGGTCAATTTCATAATTGACCTTGCACTGGGAAGTTACCTTGCTGCAGCAGTTTACTTCCAATGGAAAGTCAAGGCAGAAAAGTGTCTTGAGCAGCTCAAGCTAAGTCAAGTTGGCATATCCAAAAAAGGGTCTAAAATTTCTACTATTATACAAATATCAATGACAATCGAGGATCTGGTTAAAACTATTGGCATCGAAGGAACATCACATAGTACTTTCTCTCGAGGCCATCCGCCCAAGAGGGAATAGTACTATGTGATGTTCCTGAGTGCGAATAGTTTTAACCTGTTCTGAGAATGAGTCATTGTATATTTGTTTTATATCCCTTCCACTATAATACCATTCCTTTTAATTTTTTTAATGAACAAATTATATAGTCTATGCTTACCTTTTCTTCTGGATCCAATAAAATACTTGTCTTGCCTAATCGATCGTCTGTATGTAAGCGCACCTGGTCAGTGCAGCTCGCCCTAAGTTTCCGTGTGCATGCAGTGGAGAATTCAGGTAAAGGCAGCCAGAGTAGCCACGCTTGCGTTGCGTTGCGCAACTCGTGAATTTAGGGTGGGGGGGGGGGGGTCGGAAAAACGTATAGTCCAGTTTTTCCCTAGGGAAAAAATGTACTATGCGTGACGTCATGAAGAAAAACGAACTATTTCTTGAGAAACGTTTTTCTTAGTTAAACTATTCTTTTTCTCCTTGTGTACACTCTCAATGCAAACAATCTTAGATAAGGGATATAATACTAACTAAACAAAATTAAAAATATTATAGACCCTATTTAGTATCCGCGAGCGCAAAGCGCGGGGATCTAATGGACGAATTATATTGCAATGAGACTAAAGATCTAGATGGGCAATTCCATGATTAGTTTCGTTACACTTTAGGGCTACTTTTACTCTAAGGTTAGCTCGTAGATGAAGTGTCAATACTTATATACATAACCTACTTCACCCCCCACAAAAGAAATCATGAGACATGTTTCAGTAAGTTGTAGCAAGAACTTTAATTTTGGTTAGTTACGTTACAAAAAGTGCACATGCTTTTTTGGGAACAGACTTTGCATTCAAACCTTCCTTAAACGAGGTTCAACCGAGACAAACCATAACATTCGTGTCGTAACTGGTTTCTTGGCAAGTTATTTGAGACGAAAAATTTTAGAAATAGCTTTATGTTTTTTGTAAGGTATCCAGAAAACATGGTTAGTTACGTTACCGGTTAGTTACGTTACATTTTGTCCATGCAAACAATAATGGGATTTGGCAATATTTTTTCACATCTAGTACATGTGTACAATGTATGTATAAATGGCTTCATCCATATAAAAGAATAATGCAGAATAGTAATATTGTCCTATTTAGCACTGAACCTAATTCTTTATACCCACAAATAGCATATTTATGCATCCTAAGTACCAAATCAGCATTTGGTTTGCAGTGAAATGCATACATGAAATTAGGGTCTGAAAATCAGCAAGCATGTATACTTTATCCCCGATTAATACAATTTACACGCGCGGAAAACGAGAAAAATTCACGGAAAAATCAAAGGAGGATCGTTTGACTGTTACTTTGACAAGCCATTTCTATGCCTCTAAATTCTAATTGTTTGTTTATTGGGGGACGATATTTTAAGGACGTATGGATAGACACATAACTTAACAGCCATAAAATACCAAAGACTCTGATTTAAAGACATTTATTGCCACTCAAAATTTAGGGGAAAAAACAAGGTAAGTTTTGATAACAATGCCTCAAAATGAGTACTAGCACTTCGTTACATTTTCAGGGGAAAATTTCTGGGTTTAGGAGGTTGATAATGACTTTTTCTGTTCGTTACACTCACTCGTAGACATGACTTATAGATAAGCAATAATTCTGGGGCAATTACAAAATCAAAAAAAACTCAAGAAAACCAAGGCGCTGCATTTGCTTTTCCCAGGCGATATCGGAAGTGTCTTTTGTTCTCGAGATACCTATTTTTGTGTACCTATTTGCATGTGTGCGCGAGAGCGCCATCTTGCGTTTGTGGGGGTACCTAATATAGACTATGATAAGCAAAACCAGCTTTAACGCACGCTACCACCGGAACATTCTGAGCCCACGGCCTACACTACAGAATCGCGATTGCGTTTTATGAATTACTTTATAAATTAGAAAATAAAGACTTATACGTACCGTTTTCTAGATGAGTTCGTTGTTTATTGTGTAGATAAAGTTGTAGCAGAATGAAATCATCCTTTTTTCCTTCGAAAATGAGTAAATTCACACTTGAAAAGTTGAATTTTGAAGATACGACACACACGTCTAGGTAAACTTACATGCTGTTTTGAAAAGAATGTAGAGGGCGAAAACACAAATAACGCCTAGCGGTACTATTTTAGGGTAAAGGTACTACTTCCGAGAGTACTTTTGCATTCCATTCTGATTATATCGCTGACCGATATATCAACTGAGGTCAAAGCAAATAATTAAATTAAAAAAGAAGAAGAATAAGAAAAAATAAACAATAAAAACAATAAACAAGAAAGAAAGAAAAAAAGAAAGAAAAGAAAACAAAGAGAAAAAATGGGGGAAAGGGAAGGAAAAAAAGAGAGAGAGAGAGAGAAAAAAAAAAGAGAAATTGATACAGAAAGAAAGAGAGAGAGCGAAAAAGAAGAAAGGCCCGAAGCAGCCTCCAATGCTATTTACGTGATGTAGCTAGGCGCTATTGATTAAGAGTCGCAAGATCAGCTTCACCCCATTACGAAAAATCGGCATCGTTTCAAAACAACTCGTTACACATCATACTTACGTTGTGTTATCGTGTGAGTTGACCACAATCATATCATTCATCGTTCTTTTTCTGAATCGAACCCATGGTTAGAAAAACTGAAAGGACTAGTTTTACATGTTTGACATCGTTTTGGTTGAGGCGAGATCAAGATGAATGAGAACTTTGGTTTAATACATCGATACATTGGTTTGGACTGTCATGTCTCTTGTGCAACGTTTACACTTATAGTATTTTACTCTACAGTGGGCTTTTATTCCCCATGGATGGGATCATTCTGGGCTGTCTTTTTTTTGTGTGGGAGCTATTTTTTTTTTTCAGTTGGGGCCTTTTTGGACGGCAAGGACGGCCATTTTATTTTTGATTGTTTTGGGGGCTGGGAACTGACATTTTTTTTTTTTACTTTTCAAACCCCCCCCCCCAAGAAAAAATGGGGGCGATTTGGTCATAAGATAAAAACAAAACAAAAAAACAAAATGGGCCCAAAAAATTTCAAGGGGCTTTTTTTTGTTTGTGTCTTCGACATCACATTAAAAAAAAAATTAAAAAAATGGGGAGAGGCAAGGATTTTGGAGCCATACTTTTTTTTATGGCCTAAAAATTGTTTGCCTCTCCCCATTTTTTTTTTTTTTTTTACTTTCACACCAAAAAAAAAAAAAAAAAAAATGGAGTCGATTTTGTTTTCAATACCGTATTAGAAATTAAAAAATAAAACAAAAAACAAATGGGCCGCCAATTTTTGGGGCTTTTTTTTTTTTTTTTTTTTTAATTTCACATTAAAATTAAAAATGGAGAGAGGCAAACAGTTTGGGCCGATTAATTTTTTTTCTTAAATGGCCCAAAAAATGTTCGCCTCTCCCACTTTTTTTCTTTATTTTTAAGATATGAAAATGTATCTGAACTTATAAAGACAAGCCCGCCACGCCCAATTTTTGGCGAGCTCCACCACACCAATTTGTTTTCTGTTGTTGCTTTGTTTTTTTTATTTTAATAACAAGAAAAAATTGGCCACAATTTTTTTGTTTTTTGCGGGGAGGTGGCGAAGGGGTTTTTCAAAGTTTTTAAAAAAATAGAAGAAAGAAATAGGGGAGCCAATATAAATTTTGGTGGCCGATATTGTTTTTCCCTATGGCCCAATTTTTTTTTTTTTTTTTGGTTTTTTTCTTGGGCGCGGGGAGGGGGATTACGGACATGATATTGGAGGGTAATCATATATACTATAGTATATATATATATATATATACTATTTTATGTAGTATTAAGTTTAATCAATTCCAATGTGGCAAAGAATAATAATGTGACGCTGCCATTTTTAAGGGGCTAGTAACTGTAAATAAATAGTGCATGCTCAACATTACTGACTGAGCGCTTAGTACATGCGAGTTCGATAGGCCTAATAAA
>CALNVZ010000174.1:35860753-35872683 GCA_940671915.1 Paracentrotus lividus | reverse complement strand
AGTCTTTATTTAAATCATTTCCACATGGCACAAAGACAATGACGAATTAAAAGGCACATACCGTACAAAAATAAATACTTATTGTACTTACAGAAATTATTTAAAACAGCAAGAACTCTACACGATCGTGATCCAAGTTCAGGCAGAATCAGCTGATGTCATGTCACAGCTTAGCTGCGGTTCGTAATATGCCGCGCGCCGCGGACGCCGGGCCGGGGGGGGGGGGTCGCGGCCCTGGCCCGTGGGGATCACTGGACGGGAAAAACAGCCAATACTTTTTGTTTGAAGTTTCGGACTAAATTTTAGGCCAAGTGACCTATTCCAACCCCAAAAGCATTTCAGCCTTATAGAGCCTACCGCTCAGAGGAAATTTACCAAATTCCTTAATTCAATTAGGCAGCTTAATTTATATTGTTGTTTAGTTTTTTGTTATCATTATTAGGTATGATTATTTATTGTCTATTTTGGCCCTTTATTTATTTTTGTCCTCAACTGATTTATTTTCATCCCAATAATTATATTCTTCTTTCCCTGATATCCCATTTGTTCTTCATATTCACTTTTACTATATATATATCTTAAAAATGAAAATTATCTTTAGGCAAGACTATACCAAGAAAAGCAGAGTCAATCGTTGAAATCCTTAAACACACAGTCAATGGAGAACTCTACTTTACAAAAAACACCGTGTAAAGTGATAGGGATTGTAAAGTAGAGTTCCTCAAAAAACTCTACTTTACAAAATTGAACTCTACTTTACAATTTTTACGTGTATTAACTCTACTTTACAACTCTACTTTACAAATGAAAACTCTACTTTACAAAAAATCTCCCTCTCTCTCTCCCCCCCCCCTCTCTCTCTCTCTCTCTCTCTCTCTCTCTCTCTTCCTCTCTCTCTCTCTCCTTTTTGTTTTTGTTTACCCCCCTCATTGGTAAATTTCCAATTGGCCGGTCTAAACACATTTTGATGCCCCGTTTGGTCTCATACCACTTTTAAGGCACATAAAAATAACTCATCTCAACGAGCATGAAAGTAAAATACTTACAATTTTGCAAGACATTTTTATAAAAAAGGGGTTCAGTGATTTTTGATAGCTCTTGATATTGGTGAGAAGAGAGAGGAATCATTAGAATGGTAATGAGTTAAAGTGATACAAATTTCACCATCACTGTAATATTTAGGATGATCAAACTTGGGTTTCCCCTGTTTACGATACATCCAGTAGGCCTACATAGCCCTTCTTTTTTTTTCTTTTTTTTTTTTCCTTTTTTTTTTACCTTTCCACGTTTGGTTAACTCTTTGCACGCCACATTAATTTTGAGCATAAAAAAGAAGACTTTTCTCTTTAATTATTAAAAATAGTATAACAATATTTGCTTAGTTTGAACTACGAGAAATTATGCTGCAGACCCAGTCCTAGCATTATCAGTGATTTTCAGATCTTTTAGCCCAGCCATTACAGAGAAAATGAATTGTTACGATTGTATAGTTAATAAGTACAATTGTGACTATAGTCGAACTTGGCAGGCAAAGAGATCTGAGCCTTTCTGAAATTTATTGTTATAGACCCTATTTAGTACCCGCGAGGGCGAAGCGCGAGCAGAAAATCTTGAGCTCATGCATATCTGAGTTATTATTGTGCACTAGCACTACACCCGTATCCACGTTGAAGATACATTTTACAGGTTTTGTTAAATAATAGGGGAGAGCTTGTTTATTGTTTTCTAGCGCTATTATTTCATTTCAGTCAAATGAAATGAAATAATAGCGCTAGAAAACAGATCAACAATCTTTGATGTCAAAATTGTGTGGGCTACAGGACCCAAACCGTCCCGTAACCCAGCCCACATACAACTACACCAATACTTCTAAATGTCGACAAGGCTATCCCAAGGAGTGTCTCAGAGGGTATTGTTATATACTAGAGCGAGGTCGCGTAACAACCGAGCAGAAAAATTTGGGGTTTTAAAAGACAAATGGAGTGAAAGATGGTCACTTTAATTTTAGCATTTAAAGTAGGCCTACCCCCTTTAAAAAAAAAAAATTCCATGGGACTTTTAAGAAGTCTGAAAGGCTTCTTTTTAATATAAAAGGGCATTTTTAGCTCAGAAAAGGGGCACTATTTACTCATGAAAAGCTAAGGGGGACTTTGTTTTGTCAATAAAAAGTGGTGGTAGTGCTCCCCTCCGCCGCATACCCCTGTTCCATCACCTCTGATCATTGAAATTTATGCGAGTAAACTAAATAGTTTGACATGGGTCGCTCTCGGTGTGAAACTCAGTTCGGCCGCACGTTTATGTGCTTACCTCTCGAAGGACTGTGTTTAGCTTCTGTGGGGGTTCGTTCTCCATATACTTCATCAAAAGAAGGAAAAGCGTTACAAATAATGTTATGATAAGCACTATTCAAATAACTCGAAGAAAAAAGAATGGCAGCAAAAGATAGAAACCTTAGCAGGCTAGCGATACCACGAAAAAAACACTATGCTGAGATGGCGACCTTTAGATGGAGTATAAATATTTAAAAATAATGTGACCAGATATCAGGTTAGAATATCCCTACTAAGTATGGACATACTACACTCAAGCGTCAGATTACTACATATTCCATTTCTCCGCTTAAACTGTGTAGAAGCATGTAATTTGTAACTGGCTCCAGATATCCCGAGCTCCACATATACTCAACAACAGTATACTAGTGAGACACTATCTCACTCAAATCAACAGCGAATTCTATGTGAAACTTTATATACGCGCTGCTCACCAAAGGGGTTCCATAATTCTTAATTAATTGTAAAAATATTATCCGTAGGTTAAGACTGATACTACCTAAAACGAATTATGGCGCGTCATCGCTGTAGGATCACTAAGTACCAGTAGAGTTACATAATTTAATTATTTAAGCTAGTCATCTCGAACATGTGCAGTTCAACATTTAGCCAGGTGGATATCTAACAGTCGCTTAACTCAAAATTGATATTGCCTCATCTGAGACGTGCGAAACCAATATCACCAGCATCGCTGAACACCCATGTTCGCTGAAAAAGTATGCAAAATTCGTGAGTGCTCACTTTCACCCTCCTTGAGATCCGTTATTCAAATTAAATGTGCCTAAAAGGCCAAGGAAACCCAACTTTGATCATCAATGAGCGTGAAAGTGAACGCTCACAATTTTGCAAGACATAAATAAACAATGGGGTTCAGTGTACATGATATAGGCGTGAGACTGAACGAGATATCACTGTGTGTCCTAAGGTATGAGTTCTACTATAATAAGGTACCTGAGTTGCACTTTCACGTAGTGTGAGTCATCACATTACAATAAATACGCATACTGACACTAATTTTTGATTTATCCAACATCACCCCTGAGTACATTATCTAACGCTATCAAACTTGTGTGATTGCTGATATATCATTTCAATACATCCGCCGAGCCCCTAGCGTACAAACTTCAATCCATTTCAAAAGATCCGTAGGATGGTATAAGGTTTCTTCATGGATGGACTGTAATGCAGCAACACTGCTCTATATCACGTTTGTCGATTATTGACACTATTATCACATAAAATTTCACTCAGATTAGTACGATAACTATGTCCGCACCTCCTCCTCCCAGGCTTAGTCATGATTATACGCCCAGAGTTTAAACCGAATAATAACTGCATATAGTTACCCTCATAATATATTAAAGCTAAAAAATTAATTTACATACATTCCCTTATATTCTTACACAAATGTCTTGCTCACTTAAATGTCATCTCGCTGACCTCTTCTGCGTGCGCCACACCCCACCACATATCATCTATCTAAGGCTCTTCTATTACTACACCCACTAAATGCAAAACATTCCAAAATTGAGCTTACAACCGAACGTTCAGTTAGTTCTTTATCTCTTATGTTTCGAAATTTTACTAAGTCGGATCCACATCCTATCGGTTTATATTCAAATCGCTCCATCGTTGCTCATCACTTTTACTGTACTAAATCCGTGCCATAACAAGAAGTATTGTCTATAATATATAACGTTCTAGTCTTATCTTTCTATATATAGGACAATGATATGAGACGGCTCCGCCGCTAGACTTGTCCTTCTCCCGACTTGGAACTATCTGCAGATTCAATGTGAGAATATACATTCCTAAATAGCTAGTCAGAAAGATTTGCAACTACAGGTTTTACTGAAACCAACCCTATAGAAACCCGGCAAGTTTTAACCGACAACACTGAACCAAAACAAGAATCCCAATCAATAATAATATCTAAGGAGTATATATTAAAGCCCAAGTGCCGAGTGGCATACAAAAATTCCTCAAATAAAAATAATATCACAGTTTTGTCCGAGACATATAGAGCCTATATTACTTGAATGGTCAATTATTTGTTTGTGAGCCAGGACCCCCAATGGGAGTTTCTAAGAGTAATTTTTTCTCGCAGAACTGGAGGGCCTTCGATCTCGCTATAGAAAAAAGTGCTCTTAAGTAAATATTCACCATGGTTTTGCGACTACGTAGACAACCCATAGACAGGTTCTCTATCCAATTTTTTGCCGTTATTAACATGCTGACACTGATCTATTGCCTTACTTGCCCAGGCAAATTCACGGATTGTCTGAAAAGTTTTCACATTAACATAATCTAACGAGTCATTTCGTTATCTAGGTTTAGACTACTATATTACGCCAAATCTGGTCAAGTCTCCACGCACAATATGCTCTATTCCATAAGCATAAACAAAGATTGCAAGCGATGCTACATGCAAAATCAACCCTATTTATTCAAGAGTTATGTTTAGAGTGAAAAATCCATCGTTTTAGGCCAATTAGTACACCTCTGCCTGACTACGTCTATAAATAAACATCCCAACTTTTGTTGTTCTTAACGACCCCCTTGCACTTTTGACTTTGTTATCGCACAAATCATGCATAGGTGGCTCTCCTGCTCACCGAGTTATAACTGCGTACATCCTAGGGCCTCCTAACGTAGCGCCACCCCGTAGGACCCACCGATCACCTACTGATAGTTTTAGCTCTTGAGCAAGAGCTTCACACCCCCCAACCGCCCCAACTCCTCGCTACTTCCACGAAATAATTCAAATTCGGCCATCAAAGAGGCGAATGATTGGTCTGATACATTGTCACGATTTATTACATGTGTACTTTGCCAAGCCTGGATTTTTTCAGTGACTCATTTGCACGCAATTCTGTCTTACCAGAGCCCTAACAGGAGTCGGCGCCAATTCTGCTGGCAGTGTCCCAAACCAATGAACGCATTGCGTCTTCAGCACTAGTAATTTCAATATTGCCTACTCAGGTCACTCCCTATCTCTGGCCGAAATATTTTGTATTTATTGTCTGAAACATATCTCGGTCACTTCTTATTAAGTGAGACGAGAGTCCGGAAGCGCCGCCGAGATCGCAGCAGAGCAGCTATGGCTGGTCTTTCATCAAAGTGCGTAAGCATCTAATTTGCATTGGGCAAGCTACGTCCAATCTATGCATGCAACAGCATATTAAAGACCCAGCGCAGTTACATTTTAAGCACGAAGAACTCAAAAAATTTTCCACCCGCGCCATCGCGGGCTTTGCCCCGATGTCCCGGCATTCATAAAATTTCATAAATACCCTGCCAACGATGCACCCGGAAATTATAACAAATTTGGAATAAGTGCCCCGATACAAATATGGTAATCGATCAAACAGAACGTGATCCAAGTCGTGCCGGCTCCGACACCAATAATCTGTCCAAAACACAGCATTAAGGACTGCCACCTTACGGCGATGCAGAATATCGTTGGCAAGAAAGCAATCGAGACCACAATCTCAGACAATTTGAACATGCCTCAAATCTTCCTGCGATTTTCCTGCGATTTTGATAATTTCAGCCAATCAGATTGGCTAGAGATGGAGGTTGTATTACTGCGGGCATGTGCGTAAAAGAGGGGTACCATGGTGATATCACAGAGTTAAATACGCACTAAACTCTATGGGTGATATGCAGCGCCTGTTGCAATGTGTGCGCTGGCCTGCGATGCGATTGCACTGCGATGCGATTGGCAATTTGTTGCAATCGGATCGCAGTGCAATCGCATCGCAATGTGTGCGCTGGGCTTAAGAGTCATGAATACAGATTTCGTAATCAACGAAAAAATTCCTTACCTTTGGGGTGTCAACAAAAATTGACTCAAAAGGCCTATTGCACAAAATGTTTTGGGAGTTGTATGCATCGGATTGTTTTTACTAGGAAAATGATAATTTAAAAACTGTTTTGTTGGTCCTCCTGGAATGATTTTGAAACATATAATACAATGCAAGCGCGAAGCGCGAGCGAAAAATTCTAGAGCTCTAAACTTAAATAAACTTTGCAAGGAACAGGGCTTAATACCGAATGGTCATAAAATACGGAAACAAAGACAATTGACAATGAAGAGGGGTAAGAACAATAAAAGGGGGGGGGGGGAAAGCAGCGAGAAAAAGGAAAGACAGTAAAAAAAAAATATATATTTTACTTTGAGGGACCTTGATGTTTATCTGAAGTGGAGGAGGGAGGGGCAAATCGATCTTAAAATTTGAGGCGCCATATTGATCTTAAACTATTTAAAGGGGCTCCAAATTACATCGAAACTCAGGGGATGTCAAATTGGTCTTAAAATTATGATTAGGAGGGCACACAATAAATTGATTATAACCTTTACAGAGGGACGCTATATTGAAGTTAAGGGCGCCGATTTGATCCTCAATATATAGGCCTATACAAGGGGCGCAAATAAAATTGACCCGAAACCAAGAAGGTACTAAACCTAGAAATTTAATGAAACCTTTGAGGTGCCAAAAGTTAAACTTAGTGGTGTTATGAAAGGGGTGGGGCGCCAAAATTAATAATGGGAGGAATCATGGCCTCAATTTCCACTGTGGATCACCGATCTCCTTTCTCTTCTTCGTTTTCTTCTTCTTCTTCTTCTTTTTCTTCTTTTTCTTCTTTTTTTTTCTCCTTCTTTTTCCTTTTCCTTTTTTGCGCCCCCCTGAAGCTCCGCCCGGGGCACGTGCCCCCCTTGCCCCCCCCCCCTAGATACGCCACTGTCTTCTTACTTTGATCATTGTCATTACATCCTTTTTTAACTTCATTCCTTCAAATTTAACTTAGAAATAATGGTGTTGAATTGATTGTTTTAAGATAATTAACTAAAGAAATTATTGATTACCATCAAATGTCACACACGTGACCCAAAAACACGAAAAGTTAACGCCCCCGAAAACCATAGTTCTATTATCATTACAATTTTTTCTCCAAAGCTAGATATGTGCCTTGCATCTCACCAAATATGAAGCCATGATAGCTTTTAATTTAGTTATTAATTAACTTTGAAATTACACGTGACCCACGGGTCACGTGTGTGACCAACTATGGTCATGCCTGAAAAAAGGGACTATGTTATTGGGCCATTCTTTGAAAAATGAACCTTATGGGGACAAAATAAATTTTTGGTTTTTTTTTATTTTAAGCTGCATTTTCAAATAGAGCAATGTCTGAAGTTTCATGATCTGATGTTTTTTCGTGATTTTTGCAATTGTTCATGCTCATATATTTTGCATAAATTAACAAAAATGATATTTAAATGGAAAAACGGACATAAATAAAATATCTTCTTTTTTTTAAAGCCCTGACTGGAATGGATATGCTGACTTCCTTACTTGGATTACTGTCATTATATCATTATTTACCTCTATTCCTTTTAATCTAACCCAAAAAATAATGTTGTTAAATTGATTATATTAAGATAATCAACCCTGGAAATTAATTGCCCTCAAATGTCACACAAGTGACCAGAAAACACAAATAGTTTATGCCCCGTCTTAACCACGGCTCTGGTATTATTATTATTATCCAAAGCTGGATTTAATGTACCTTGCATCTCGCTAAATATGAATCCATGACAAGTTTTAATTCGATTATTAATTAGCAAACAAATTGGTCACACACGTGACCCACTGGGTGGGGGCGGTCATTAAGGTCTGATTATTTTCACTTTCATTGGATGAAATTAATTTATTTAGCATTATTATGCTCCAAAATGATTCTGCAATAATTTTAGTGAAAAAAAACAAAAACAAACAAACAAACGAAACAAGAGGTACTTGCTTAAAACCAAGTAAAACGAAATTTGGATATCTTAGCTCGACATACGAAAACTATTTATTTTGAAGCCATCATTTCTAAACACGAGGGCGAGTGTTACAAAATTGCCCCTAAACCAGGGGCAATTGTAACACACTATGGGGGCAATATTGTAACACATGAAATTGTAACAATTTGTTTTTATCAAAGCTATGCACTTGACAGATCAAGATTTAAAGGAGGAGTCCGGGCTGAAATGAAAAAGTTTTGTAAAATTAAGTAAAATTCATCAAGCACAACACAGAAAATTTCATCAAAATCGGAAAAAATAACAAAGTTATGCATTTTTTAGATATTGACTTTTTTTTGGAAAAACAGTTCTTGGCAATTGTCTCATTGTCTCATTTGAATATTTGAATATTCAAATTAGCAAACTGATGATGTCACAGTCCCCCTACTTCTTGTGTATTTTATTATATGAAATCCTAATTATCTCATTTTTTCAATATATTGCGTATACAGAAAATTGTCCCTCATATTGAAATAAGATTAGCACTTGTGACCTTGAACATTCCACAAGGATTAATCCTCTTTTTATGTCCTTGGGGCAGAAAATCTTGATAATTGGTATTTCATACAATAAAATACAAAGAAAGTAGGGGGACTGAGACATCATCAGTTTGCCAATTTGAAGAACTGTTTCCTAAAAATTCAAAACCTAAGAAAATTATAACTTTGCTATTTCTTATCCGATTTGATGAAATTTTCGGTGTTGTGCTTTTTCGATTTTACTTTATTTTTCTAATAATGCAAACTCCAGCCCGGATGAGTCTTTAAACAACATTAACCACATATAAGCTAATAAGCTAATTATTATAAAACATGACAATGCTTGACTCAAGTTACATTATTTTTTCCACTTGTTATAATATAGCCTAAATTCTTAGATTTTTGCTAAGTCAAAAGTCTTCAATGGAATTGCGCCTTCATATCGCACATAACAAATGAGAATTTTATCCTAACTTTAAGCCTATATACCTAGTGGCTTAACTTTAATGTTGATTATATGGCAAGCTCATTTGAGACCACAAAAATTTTCTTAAAATTTGAGGCGCCATATTGATCTTAAACTATTTAAAGGGGCTCCAAATTACATCGAAACTCAGGGGATGTCAAATTGGTCTTAAAATTATGATTAGGAGGGCACACAATAAATTGATTATAACCTTTACAGAGGGACGCTATATTGAAGTTAAGGGCGCCGATTTGATCCTCAATATATAGGCCTATACAAGGGGCGCAAATAAAATTGACCCGAAACCAAGAAGGTACTAAACCTAGAAATTTAATGAAACCTTTGAGGTGCCAAAAGTTAAACTTAGTGGTGTTATGAAAGGGGTGGGGCGCCAAAATTAATAATGGGAGGAATCATGGCCTCAATTTCCACTGTGGATCACCGATCTCCTTTCTCTTCTTCGTTTTCTCTTCTTCTTCTTCTTCTTTTTCTTTCTTTTCTCTTTTTTTTTCTCCTTCTTTTTCCTTTTCCTTTTTGCGCCCCCTGAAGCTCCGCCCGGGGCACGTGCCCCCTTGCCCCCCCCCTAGATACGCCACTGTCTTCTTACTTTGATC
Source organism: Paracentrotus lividus (assembly GCA_940671915.1). Taxonomy (NCBI): domain Eukaryota; kingdom Metazoa; phylum Echinodermata; class Echinoidea; order Camarodonta; family Echinidae; genus Paracentrotus; species Paracentrotus lividus. The sequence continues at coordinate 35,862,940 of CALNVZ010000174.1, read as the reverse complement.
ATTGTCATTACATCCTTTTTTAACTTCATTCCTTCAAATTTAACTTAGAAATAATGGTGTTGAATTGATTGTTTTAAGATAATTAACTAAAGAAATTATTGATTACCATAAATGTCACACACGTGACCCAAAAACACGAAAAGTTAACGCCCGAAAACCATAGTTCTATTATCATTACAATTTTTTCTCCAAAGCTAGATATGTGCCTTGCATCTCACCAAATATGAAGCCATGATAGCTTTTAATTTAGTTATTAATTAACTTTGAAATTACACGTGACCCACGGGTCACGTGTGTGACCAACTATGGTCATGCCTGAAAAAGGGACTATGTTATTGGGCCATTCTTTGAAAAATGAACCTTATGGGGACAAAATAAATTTTTGGTTTTTTTTATTTTAAGCTGCATTTTCAAATAGAGCAATGTCTGAAGTTTCATGATCTGATGTTTTTTCGTGATTTTTGCAATTGTTCATGCTCATATTTTTTGCATAAATTAACAAAAATGATATTTAAATGGAAAAACGGACATAAATAAATATCTTCTTTTTTTTTAAAGCCCTGACTGGAATGGATATGCTGACTTCCTTACTTGGATTACTGTCATTATATCATTATTTACCTCTATTCCTTTTAATCTAACCCAAAAAATAATGTTGTTAAATTGATTATATTAAGATAATCAACCCTGGAAATTAATTGCCCTCAAATGTCACACAAGTGCCCAGAAACACAAAATAGTTTATGCCCCGTCTTAACCACGGCTCTGGTATTATTATTATTATCCAAAGCTGGATTTAATGTACCTTGCATCTCGCTAAATATGAATCCATGACAAGTTTTAATTCGATTATTAATTAGCAAACAAATTGGTCACACACGTGACCCACTGGGTGGGGGCGGTCATTAAGGTCTGATTATTTTCACTTTCATTGGATGAAATTAATTTATTTAGCATTATTATGCTCCAAAATGATTCTGCAATAATTTAGTGAAAAAAAAAAAACAAACAAACAAACGAAACAAGAGGTACTTGCTTAAAACCAAGTAAAACGAAATTTGGATATCTTAGCTCGACATACGAAAACTATTTATTTTGAAGCCATCATTTCTAAACACGAGGGCGAGTGTTACAAAATTGCCCCTAAACCAGGGGCAATTGTAACACACTATGGGGGCAATATTGTAACACATGAAATTGTAACAATTTGTTTTTTTTTTATCAAAGCTATGCACTTGACAGATCACAGATTTAAAGGAGGAGTCCGGGCTGAAATGAAAAAGTTTTGTAAAATTAAGTAAAATTCATCAAGCACAACACAGAAAATTTCATCAAAATCGGATGAAAAATAACAAAGTTATGCATTTTTTAGATATTGACTTTTTTTTGGAAAAACAGTTCTTGGCAATTGTCTCATTGTCTCATTTGAATATTTGAATATTCAAATTAGCAAACTGATGATGTCACAGTCCCCCTACTTCTTGTGTATTTTATTATATGAAATCCTAATTATCTCATTTTTTCATATATTGGCGTATACAGAAAATTTGTCCCTCATATTGAAATAAGTATTAGCACTTGTGACCTTGAACATTCACAAGGATTAATCCTCTTTTTATGTCCTTGGGGCAGAAAATCTTGATAATTGGTATTTCATACAATAAAATACAAAGAAAGTAGGGGGACTGAGACATCATCAGTTTGCCAATTTGAAGAACTGTTTCCTAAAAATTCAAAACCTAAGAAAATTCATAACTTTGCTATTTCTTATCCGATTTTGATGAAATTTTCGGTGTTGTGCTTTTTCGATTTTACTTTATTTTCTAATAATGCAAACTCCAGCCCGGATGAGTCCTTTAAACAACATTAACCACATATAAGCTAATAAGCTAATTATTAATAAACATGACAATGCTTGACTCAAGTTACATTATTTTTTACTTGTTATAATATAGCCTAAATTCTAGATTTTTGCTAAGTCAAAAGTCTTCAATGGAATTGCGCCTTCATATCGCACATAACAAATGAGAATTTTATCCTAACTTTAAGCCTATATACCTAGTGGCTTAACTTTAATGTTGATTATATGGCAAGCTCATTTGAGACCACAAAAATTAAAAATGACGATATTAATAAAATTCAGACTTTTGCTTGATGCTTTCTGACCTCAGAAAAAGTGCTTAACAT
>CALNVZ010000174.1:35829539-35853030 GCA_940671915.1 Paracentrotus lividus | reverse complement strand
CAAAATCACGTCGGGCCCCCGGGGTGCAAAATCCTGGATACGCGCCTGCGTACGTCCAGACGATGTGCGCGATCAGCCTGAGCAACGCGATTGTTGTCGCGTCTAGCTACGCGCGCGCTGAAGTAGGTCGGGTCGCGTCGATCAAGTCTAATATTCCTCAACAACAACAACAACAACCAACCACACGTACACGTACGTACGTACCGGGTACGTACACTTCTGTTATGTTTCAAGATATCTGTCAAATCTGCAACTCTTTTTTCAGGAACTTGAGGAGGAATGCACTTTTTGTGCGCGTGCGATCGCGACGCGACGTGCATGTATATTAATCGCTAGCCCGGTACGGTAGGCCTAGCTAGCTAGAGCCAAATCGCCGTGAGAATTTATTTTTTGCTCGAACTTGAGAAAATATGGATCTCTGGACTAGGATCTAACAGTTATTTTGCCTCACTATTGGACCACAACCTGACAGCTTCTAGTTAGAATCTAAGCCGTGGGCGTGGCCGGGCCGAGGTAACCATGTCGATTGCCTTCCTGATCGCAAGCTTTCTTTGCAATGCTGTCATGCGAGAGCCAGTTCCAGTGGGTATGGTTTTTCTTTTAAAAACTTTTTTTTATTCGAGATAACATTAGATTACTAGCCTAACAGTTAGGCCTATAGATCCTCTAACAGTTAGGTCTAACGTTAGATCTAACGTTACATATTGATTCTCGGCCTAACGTTAGATGATCTAACGTTAGATCTAACAAAAGTTAGATCTAACAGTAACACAAGTTAGAACAATCTAAACGTTAGACAATCTAGAAATCTAACAGAGCTAACGTTAGACTCTAACAGTTAAGTCTAACGTTACTCGTTAGATCTAAACTCATCTAACGTTAGATCTAACTGTTAATGTTAGATCTAACGTTACTTCGTTCGAATTTCCATAGGCCCCTAACCCTTTGTCTTTGACATTGCACCATCAGAGAGGTGTTGGTCTCTAACGACAACGTTAATAATTAATGATAATGGTTTCTAATGATGAAATAGATCTATGACTATGGGACCCACACTCCACAGAACCATTAGAAATATCGGGTCCTAACTGTTACCACTCATGATACGATGTCAATACTTTAGTATTGACCTCGTGGACCAAACTGCCATATTTTGGGGAAAATTTTGCAACCTTGTCAATGTTGTTTTATCTAAGGTTTTTCTCCTTTTTGCAATCACTTGATCTGCTCCAAAATTAGTAGTAGTAGGGGTCTAGATCTATATGTCTAACAGTTAGACTCTATGTCAATATAAGACACAGTGAATAAGTTTTGGACAAATTTCAAATCAAAATCATGAAAAAAAAATTAAAACATCACTGAATTTTTTTTTCCCTCTCCCGCCCGAAAACGTGCGGGGAAATTTTCAGAAAGTGGACTTTAAAAAATAATTTTTCATCCAAGAAGAAAAAAAGAAAACTTGGAAACATCAGGGAAAGTAAAAGGAACATCCAAACGCTCAGTTATTGAAGAAAGATAGATCTAAGTGAAATGTGATTTTAAAAAGTGAAAATCAAGTTTGATTTCTGAAATTTTTCTAATACCGAGTCTTGTCATTAGTCCGAGATAGTTCAGTTGCTTGTGTGGGTCCTACTAATCACTGCGAAGAGCCGAGAAGAGCCGCAAAGACGCACTTGAAAATACTAATCACCGCGAAGATCCGAGAAGAGCTGCGAAAATGCACTGAAAATACTAATCACTGCGAAGAGCCGAGAAGAGCCGCGAAGACGCACTGAAAATACTAATCACCGCGAAGAGCCGCTAAGACTAGAGCCGCGGAAGACGCACAGAAAATACTAATCACCGCCGAAGACGACTGAAATTACTAATCACCGCGAAGAGCCGCGAAGACGCACTGAAAATACTAATTCACCGCGAAGAGCCGGTAGAGCGGCGAAGACGCACTGAAATACTTAATCACCACGAAGAAGAGGCCTAGGAGCCGAGAAGAGCCGTGAAGACGCACTGAAAATAACTAATCACCGCTCAGAGCCGCTCAGAGGCCGAGAAGAGCCGCTAAGACTGTAATTAGCCACTATGTCTAATAGCCATTTGGCCAATAGCAATTTGGTCCAATAGCCACTAGGTTCAATTTCCATTTGGTCCAATAGCAACTTGATCCAATTGCCATTTGGTCCCATTTCCATTTTGTCCAGTACCCATTTGGTCGTATTTGTATAATCTATGCGGCGAATAACAGGTGCGCATGCCCTACCCCCCCCCCCACATTTATTCACCCCTGTTGGTGCACACTATCAGATATAGGGATGGGGGTCCGTTGTCCGGACACTTAAAGCAGATAAAAACATCATCTTTTTGCTCTCGATTTTCTCAAAATTTGTGCAGTAATAGCAAAAATATTGTGATATATGTGCTTTGTTATATTGTCTTATACTATTTCAATTTCAATTATGAAAATATTCATCACAAAGCTCCTAAAATTGCTGTCTTTGTCCGGACAAACAACCCGTCGCAGACATACAACAACCGGTATACAATGCACAATTAATTTTCTCCTCAGAATTTCAAAATTTGAATATAATTCCATTTGTTTTCATAAAATTATTTCTCGCTTGCCATTCATCTGTTTCAAGACAAAAACAACAAACAAAACAACAGCAAAAAATACCCCAAAAAATAAAACAAACGTTAAATTCATGGATTACACATTTAAAAATTAAATTACTAATAATTCAATGTTAAAATTAACTGACGCCTTGCTGCAAGAGATAGAGGAGAGAGAGTGGGAGAGAGATGAGAGAGAGAGACGAGAGAGAGCACAAACATTTATTTTAAAAAACCCCAAAAAGACAACTAAAAAAAAGTGAATGAATATCAATATATTCAATATCAATAGTTCCATAAAATACAGCTTTTTCTTTTCTTGTCACACTGGCACGGGCGCGATGCGAATAAAAGGGGGGGGGTGGTGTTAGACATAATTTCATCGGCCATAGGGATAAGGTTCATATTAATCCGGTCGTCTTCCGTTTCCTGTATTCCCCTTTTTTTTTCAAGCCTTTTATTTATTTAAGCTATTTTATTTTGTTTTTTATAACCAGTGGGGTGGGGGGGGGGGGCGGCGGGCCCAAAGCGCCTCGCTGGATCCGCGCCTTGCCTCCCAGTAAACGGTTAATTGGACCAAATGGGTATGAACCAAATGGGACATTTGGGTATGGCCAAAATGGGCATTGGACCAAATTGTACATTGGACCGATTGGCAAATTGGACAAGTGGCTATTGGACCAAATTGCAATTGTACCAAGTGGATGTTGGATCAAATGGCTCTTAGACGAAGTGGCTATTGGACCCATACAGCTATTGACCAAATAGCATTGGACCATTTGGCAAATTGGACAAAGTGGCTATTGGACCAAATGGCAAATGGACCAAGTGGCTATTGGACAAATGCGAAATTGGACCAAATGGCTATTGGACCAAATGGCTTTTGGACCAATGGCTCTTAGACGAAGTGGGCTATTGACCAAATTGGCATTGGACCGATTGGCAATTGGACCAAGTGGCTATTGGACCAAATGGCAATTGTACCAAGGGTTGTTGGACCACATGGCTCTTAAGAGGAAGTGGCTATTGGACCAAATGGCATGGCACGATTGGCAATTTGGACCAAGTGGCTATTGGACCAAATGGCAATTGGACCAAGTGGGCTATTGGACCAAATGGCTATTGGACCAAATGGCATTGGACGTAATGGCAATTTACCGTGTTTAGCGGCTCTTCGCGGTGATTAGTAGTTTCAGTGCGTCTTCGCGCTCTTAGCGGCTCTTCACGGTGATTAGTAGGACCGGAAATATCTGATGGACCAATAGACATTTCTGTTGGTCCGTTAGATTTTTTCTATTGGTCCAATAGATCTAAGTTAGATCTAGATCTAGACATTTTCTGTTGGACCAAGGCCAATAAGAAATTAATTGGGACCAGATCTAAGCCCTAGTAATATTCTTTCAGTGTAATAAAATCTTTGGATAGTTTCGGCTAACAACTCACAGAAACATGTTGACATTATTACCCTATTCCTATCCTATCCTAATTATAACTTATGGCTTAGCCCGGGGTGCAGCGTCCTGAAGAAACCCTTCAAAATTTTTAAAGTGCGATTTGGAATGGTTAAAAATACCACTATAAGAATCGGTAAAATATAGCAAAAATATCAATTCAAATATATTCAAATATTCATTCAATTGTAATGTTACTACCTAAACAGACTAGATGCAAATCAGATGTTCCTAAAAAATTGTGTGCACTTGAAGAAATCTTGTATTTCCAGTCCATTTCAGAGTCTCCTCCGATCTCTGTCAAAATACTAGCGTGTAGAGTATATAGCTGCTGCCAATGTCGCGCATGCTTGTTTGCAAACTAATCACCGCGAATGTGACTCATTTAAAACTACACTGTAACAGCAATTCTGATGCCATTATTTTTGCTTTATGGTCTCATAAGAAATGGGGATAGACATCCGGCTAGTATTGTAAGTACATAAATTAATAAATTGAAATAGGTTTGTCCTTCTTTTATTCCATAATTTTGACATTCTTGTCTGGAAAAAGGAAGGCACCTCATGTTTTGATGCTAATAACTCGCAGCCCATACACGAATGTTATGGGCTGCCGCAGTAACCTATGGCTATGCTATCCTACATTAAGGCCTATTACTACTGGACAACTGTCGACCGCCTGCTATACAAAGTATGATGGGGAGACCATACTATAGTTCGCGCAAATTTCAAAATTATAGAAAATGCGACATTCACATCAACAATTTTTTCATATTTTACAAAATCAAACAAAAACTATAAATAACCAAATAAACGGCAAAATTCTAAACCTCCGAATCGCCGAACGAACTAGAAATGAACTAGGTGAAAGGGTCTCAACGATATCGCGATTTCAAAATTCTATGTCGATCGAATGGGATCGCGCATTCTGCTGAAAAAGTCAACAAAACAGTGTGACCTTAATTCCCGCACGGGCGTTTGACAAAGATTTATCAAGAAATTCCATCAGCCTAAGGAAATTGAATTACAGTAGATCTAATTGTAAGTAAAAATTTCATAGAATTAGATGAGTTAATACCATCTACAATTTTGATGATATTTAATCAGAAAATGATGATTTCCAGACCTTATCGGGAAGACCGGATTTTTCGGAACGGACACGCAATTTTCCGACGTTTGGTCAATAATTTCACAATTCGATACACCGTACCGTGACGACAGATTTATTCTTAAGCAATTTGGGATCCCTCTTTCTGATGGTGCTATCAGATTTTCAAAATATTAATTACTTTTTGAGATATCCGGTGTGCGTTAAGGTCACACACAAAATTATGGTCACACCACCATACTACAGGCGAAATGTTTGAAGAAAGACAGATCTAGATCTAGATCTAGGCCCCTAGGCCTACTTAATATTAAATTACACTTTTGTTAATGAAATATGAAGTAGTCTATTGTCATTATGAATCAATTTGAAATTATGTTAAACATAAAACGCTAATAAACTGAAACAATTTTGATTAGATCTAACAAGTTAGGCATAATCTAGAAGTCTATTAATAAGCCAAATGCCAGCTACATGCCTAAAAATTTCTATTTATTTTCCCCCTTTTTTCCAAATCTCAGAATACTGCTTATGAATATTCATGACCAACAGAAACCATTGGAAACCAATAGAAACCAATCGGAAATAAAATCTGAACAGAAAGTTGCTGAAACCAGTAGAAACCAACAACAATAAGCCAACAAGCTGATACAAGCCAACAGGGAGGGTCCACGAGTTTGAGTATTTTCCCACGAGACCGATTTTTCTCATATTGTATTTTGCAATACTGCTTGGCCTCGTGGACCCTCGGCCTTGCGGACAAAATACTCTGACTCATGGACCATCGGAATCGTGGGCCCTCAGCCTCGAGGGCCCTCGGCACAGATCTAGAAAACTCTAGTGGAATCTAAATCTAGATCTAGATCTAGATTCTAGGCTAGATCTAACGTTAGATTAGGCCTAGATTTTCTAGGTCTAGATCTAGATCTAGACTAATTAAAAAGGTGCCAATAAAGACAGGTAGGCCCGTATTCTACTAAGGAGTTTAGAGTTGTATGGCAATAAACAATAGGATCGAACAATAGCATCGTACGAGAAAAAACTCCCAACACGAAAAAAAACTTCCAAACGTGTACAACTTCTGTACGGCTCGAAGTTTCTAGTGCACTGGAAAGATAAAACCGGAAATCCATTGAAATAATGACGCAACAATCTTTTTGTTTGTAGCCGCTATATACTTTGACTAACAGTGTTATTGTATGGGTTCACATCATATTCATTATTAACGACTCAGTGGCCTGGGATGGGAACAATTAACAAGCTTGGAAATTTTCAGCTGAAAAGGACAATGGTTTCATTCCCTCTGAATAAATTATTTACCTTAAGGCTTATAATGATTCCCCTACGGGTGGTATCTCACTTCGCGGGGACACATTCGGGAGTATTTTTGAGGGTATTTGGCTGGTTTGGAACATTTCAAAACGAGCAGAATCCCTCCATGAATGTTCTAGAATCCCTCCCAAATTTTCGCTCACTCGGGGTGTGAGAACAAAATGCTCCCGAATCCACCCGAATACATGTATTCGCTGCTGATTCGGTTCTGGTGTAACCCAGGCTTAATTGACTAATATGATCCGAATCTTTACACCCCCAATATTACGACCAGGCATTTTTTTAATTGTTTGTATTGTTTTGTTTTTGCGTTTTCTGATCGAAACTTGCTCTGATCAGAAAAGCATTGTCATAATTTTAAGTGAGTGACCTGCTGCTGCAGTTTACTTTTTTTTTTCTAACAATATAAAACATAAAAGATAGATATATATTAAAGGAGAATGAAACCCTAGGATTCAGTTGAAGTGTATGAAACAAAGAAAATCAAGAAACAGATTAAAGAAAGTTTGAGAACAATTTAATAAATAATAAGAAAGTTATGTGCATTTGAATGTTGTGATCACTAGCGCTATGGAGATATCCTCACACTGGAACAGGCCCAAGGTGTGTGATGTCACACATGAACAACTCTCTCATATGACATACAAAAATATCAAAAATACCTCTTTTTCCTCAATTCTTATGGGTAGTACAGACTCATTCACGACCATGATTATAAATTCTAAACCATGTATGTACATGTCCTCCTCATGAAAAAGATCAGATCTTTTAAACGGAATAAAATAACAAAAGACAAAATATTGAAGTTGAATTAATGTACAAAAGTATATTAGGGAAGTTGTTCATTTGTAATGAACATCACACATCTTGGGGCCGTTGCCAATGTGAGGATACCCATAAGCGGTAGTGATCACAACATTCAATGCTCATAGTTGTTATTATTAATCAAGTTCATTTTTCTCAAATTTATTTAATTGATCAGCTTTATGTGTTTGATTCTGTTTTGTACTATTTAATAGCAATTACCTAGGTTTCCTTCCCCTTATGTAAGTGATATAAATAAATATTATAGAATTCGTAGTATTTAATTCTGTTTGAAAGTAATCTCGTAAAACTAAGCTCCAAAGATTTTTTATTACAAAATGTGAAGTGGTCCCCAATAGCCAAAAGCAATCTAAAAATGTATGGCATTGATTCCACATCACGCTACGCATGCAGCACAAATTCTATCACAATTATGGTCATGCGCAATCATCATATTTTCTATTATATTTTTTTTATTTTCCTTTGATATGTTTTTTCTGTACGGGAATATCACCGGGGAACGTCTCTGGAGACATATCAAAAGACACATTCAAAATCAATTTCAATAGCAAGATCTCTAATTAGTACTCAAACTAGTTATTGTTTTTATCCTGTGTAATGCACAAGGATTGCCACCAATAGTTTATTGTTGGTTTTCAGCTCAAATGTCCTTTCATTCATAATGTCAGGTCTCAACATATAAAACATTCAATACGGTGTCAGTGAAAATGTCTATGTTTTGATGATTTAAATATGACAATATAATCAACGATTGTGGACGAGTTCAATAATGACCCAAAGCCTCATTTATTAAGACAAAGTGTTAACAACATTTAACTTCAAAGTATAACAAGAATAGAATAAATTAATGCATTCCTCCGACATAAAAACTCGCAAAGCATATCAAATTCTAAACCGACCTATATACCTAGTCCTAGTTAGAATTAACTATTACAAATGTATATTGTACAGATTATGGATCTCGAAATGACGTCATTCCCAGCAAGTTTAACATTACGTACGATATTAGACGACGCTAGCCACTTGTTATAGCTTACGACTTCACTGCACACGCTACATGTAGGATGCATCGTTCACTATTCCAGACAGATGCTCACTGACTGTAGAGATGCCAAACCACCTTGCATTCTCTGAAATTATATTTCCATAAGAAGATTCCATGGACAATCCCAGTAAGCACTAGTCCTTGATGGCTATAGCAAGTGAACAATGTAGACGCCTCTTTACAGACTAGAGCCTAGATCCTAGAGCCTAGATAGGTTATAGGTTTATTTAGTCAGGGTCTACTTTAATGTCCTAGAACTACGCGATGTGTATTCATTCACATTAAACACAATAGAAATAGATTTCTAAGTCAATAGTGGTTAGATCTTAGATTAAGGTTAGGGTTAGTGTTAGGGTGTCAACGAGTCTGGCAGCTCATTGGTTGTGGCGCAATGGATAGCGTCATAGAGTCTGACTCTAGGCTGTGATCGGTGGGATTTGGAGGTATGACTCCAGAAATGCAACTTTGTTCAAATTTGTTTTTTGTTGTTTATAATTGAGGGGAAACTTTGAAAAAAAAAAAAAGTCCTAGACTTATGGTCTGATGTCACAGTCTCTCAAAGCGGAAAATTGAGTAATCCGCTCTGATCTGAACCGGAACTCAAGTGGGAAAAAAATGATGCGTTCGTATCGAAGAGCTAGAGCCATGGCGTGGTGTCCGTCGTCTGTCATCCGTCGTCTGTCCACAATTTCAAAATGATTCTTCTTCGTCATTTCAAGTCCGATTTCTATTCTGTTTGCTTTATATGATAGCACTAGATCTAGGTGGGGGATTCAAAAATTATACACAGAATTCTGGAATTTTGTCTAAAAAATTATTTATGCTAATTTATAATATGCAAAATTTATTCATAATGAATCACAAAAATTGCTTCTTCTCCTTTATTTAGTGATCAATTTCAATTCTGTTTGCTTTATATGATAGCACTAGGTGGGGATACAAAACCTCCACACAGAATCTTGAAATTTTGACAAGAAAATAATTTACGTTGATTTATGCAAAATTTAAAAATCATGTTTATTTTTTTGCAAGATGACGGATGAGAGCCACATCATTGATGTGTTAGTTTGTTTCTGCAATTAAATTGATTCTAGTTGCTAACATATCTTTAAATAGATGCATTCTTTTTATTATGAATGAATGAAATAATTTGTAGACCTATCATTTAATTCAATAATACAGTGTTTCATTTTTGTTTCTGTGACATTTTTAAATTACATTGGTCTAGCCGTATAATTCATACTTTATTTCATTTTTGTGAGACTTGTTTTTTGTTTTGTTTTGTTTCTTAAAATTAATTTATCCCTGTCTTTCTTTTCTCCTCTCTGTCTGTCTCCTTGTCTCTCTCTCTCTTTCTGCTGCTCTGGTGTATAGCCCGCCCCCAATCTCAATCTGCATGTGCGCCTGCAGTAAAAAAAAACAACTCTAAAGCCCAGCGCACACATTGCGATGCGATTGCACTGCGATCCGATTGCAACAAAATCGCAGAGTGTGCGCCAACCTGCAACACGCTGTGACTGCGATGCGATTTGTTGCAGAAGAATCGCAGACCAAATCTCAGACATTTGACATGTCAAATCTTCCTGCGATTCTCCTGCGATTTTGATAATTTCAGCCAATCACATTTGTCCTTTGAGATGACGTCACCATTAAGTTGATGAGCAGCTGCAAAGACAGCAAAGTCATCACCGCACAAAAAGCAGCAGAAAGTCTAGCGTCCTTCTCATGCATGCATCGCGCCCCCGGAACTCTGGCGCAGACCCGGTACCGGTACCCGGCCTGATTAGTACTGTGGCTGAATTGAGAATTCATACTGAAGCCAATGAAGCATTTGGACTGAACTAAGTAAGGAGAAGTCAACTATCTTTTTCTTGGATGACCATTTTTTTCTTTTTACCAAACAACAGTCGATACTCATCATACAGAACTTACATTTTTTCTATCTGGAGTTTTCTGTCGCGGGGAGTGTTGGAACTCAAACTTAAGACAAAATAAAAGACAAGTCAACTACCGTATGAACTAGGATCTAGATCTAAGTTAGATCTAGTCCAAACTTCAAGAGCAGATCTGATCGACACTTGTGAAAATGCAGCATAAACATCAATCATGGTAGGTAATTGTTGTTCTTGTTGGATCTTAAACACAATTTAAGTCTTAAGTAAAAGTAACTAACAATACTACATGTAGAATACACTGTAGCCTATTGAGCCTAGCTTAGACTGACCAGTTCCCGTCGCGCAGCTCCGGCTCCGTCGCCGAAGGCGACGGAGCTGTCTTGTCTATAGACTATAGTTAAATTGAGCCAGATCATACATGTGGAAAGTTTAACGAGTTCAAGTTGGGTCACTGTTTTTTGTTAGTGTTATGTTTTTAAGTTTAACAACCAAGTTTGAGGCTAAGTTAGGCTAACATTAGACTAAATGTAACGTTGTAATCTTTGTCCAATTTGATACGTCGGTATTTAAATATCAGACCCTTGTCCTGGCCTAGCTAGGCTAAGTTAGATCTAATTCTTGATCTGCTTATTCCGGACCCCCCCCCCCCCATTTCACTTCCGAAATGCCTTGGCCCTCGAATCCTGTGGCTGTGAGTCTACTGTAGATATAGGCCTTACGTTAGATCTAACTTTAGTTGATCTTCCGTAGATGTAAAATTAGTCTCAGATGCATTGCAATGTAAAAATCAGTCAATGTCAGTACCGATGAATGTAGCTGACTCACATAATCAAATGTCATGAGTTCATCAACTAAGCTAGATCTGGGTGGAGACCTAGATCTAGGTCTACATGTAGACCCCCTAGATCAAAAAGACAGATTAGGCCTAGCGTCTATATAGCCCATATGGTCTCTATATTTTAAATCTGTCAAATCATCTTTATATAAACATTTTGTTTACATTCAAGATCCGTATACTAACAGATGGAAACTGAAAAGACCAAATGCCTAATTTTGCCTACTTGTCAACTTACTGTAGTCTAAAAGTTTGGGGGAAAATGTCATGTTCTAAATCCAAACTAAATGGGGGAAAATTGGACCCAGGTCTATGGAGATCTGTTGTATGATCAGCAAGCTTTTAAGAAAAGGGGAAATAAACATGATCATAAGTAGGCCAACAAGTCTTTTACACACCAGCCATACCGATGGGCATCCATCCCTCTTTTGATTTTGGGAGAGGGGGTCTTCAACTTTGAATTGTATGACCACAGTAGTGTACACCCAACAGTACTTCCTTTCACATCTTTTAAAACCATGTTCACTAAAACAAATACAAAAAATAAAAAATAAAAATTATTCTTCTCATTAGTTTTGAATAAACATTTAGCTTGATAAGCTACGGACTAGTTTTTCAATAGGCTCAATGGCCATCTGAAGCCTTATCTTTTCAAAATGTTCTTTTAGGAGCAAAATTTGTTTTATTTGCTTTTTAAACTCATATTCTTGTCATGTTGCCCATTCAAAAATCTTTTCCTAGAGCTTATTTGCCTTTTTTCCCACTCTTTTTCTCATCCTACCATGGCTTTGTACAAATGCAATTAACAAATGAAAAATGCATTGTTAAAAGCATTCATTTTCTTCTTATCTCTCCCCCATAGCGAAATGAAGAAGTTGGGACGCTTCCTTGGAAAGGGCCAGGAGTTCTTCAATAGCAGTCCTCATATGGATACTCGGTCATGACATTACTTTTCTACTTCTACACAGGTAATATGACAAATTTTTGAACCATAAATTTAAAGTACTAGATACAAGAATATGTATGAGGAAGATAAAATCTGAAACTTTACTATCTATGAAAACCTTACTTTGCTTACTATGTATCAATGTAAACCTGATGAAGTTTAAATGTACTACTAGTATGTGAAATCTTGTCCTTCACCGTATAAAACATGTGAAAGAAGGATCAATAAATATATATCCATCTATCTATCTATCTAAATTCTGATGTTATTGTTCATTTGTCAGTGACAATTTATTTTGAGGGAATCAAAGCATTTTTTTCCTGGGGGGGGGGGGGGGGGTGGTCAAAAGAGACAGATGGGTATACCCTTATTGAATTTATTTGAATTTATTATTTTCCATATCATCATCATATCAAATAACTTCACATGAAATTTAACATAATAATACAGATTTCATGAATGAAAAAGAAATTTATACAAAATGATAAATCAATGATAACAAAAGGACATGCTAAAAAGCAATGGTTGTATTTTGCGTGCCTAAAATTGTAAAAGAACCCATATAGAAATGATAGCAATGAAATATTATCCCTTTTTTTAATCTCTCTCTCTCTATTTCTTTTTCCATTTCTAGATCAATCAAAACATTGGCAGAGAATGTAAATATGATTACTGACAGCCTGAGAGACGAGCTTATTAACATCAAACAAAACGACAAAATTAATTTATAATGATTTGCTCTGCTCATGTTGGTTGATATGAAGTCAAGAGATGCAAGGTTTTTTTTGTTTTTGTTTTGTTTTGTTTTTGTTTTTGTTTTGTTTTTTTGTTTTGTTTTGTTTGTTTGTTGTTTGTTTTGTTTTTGGTTGTTTTGTTGTTTGTTTTGTTTTGTTTTGTTTTGTTTTTGTTTTTTTTTTTGGGGGGGGGGGGGGGGTGATGCGAATTAGAATACCCCCCCCTTAACTGTCACCCTAAACCACTTTTTGAGGATGGGGGGGGTAGTTGTCCTGGAATTTTTGTCCAAGGGGTAGTTGTCCAATACTGTTTTTAAACTATAACTACGTTTAAGGAAATAACAAGTACAGTCGATTCATGACACGATTCTTCATTTTCACTTTAAAATACCCCCGGATAATTTCCCTCCAGAAATCTACCCATCGACTCTCCACACCATTTCTGGGGGGGGGGGGGGTAATTGTCCAGGCGTACATGTAGTTGTCTGATACGAAAGACCTACCATATTTCAGCAATTTATAAAAAATGATATGAATTAAGTTTCCCGTTTTATCATACGGTATGTACGTGAAGGTTATATCAATTAATTTATAAGCCTAGCCTATAAGGTGAAATAATCTGCTGTGTAATTATTATCAAAGACCAGAGACAAAAGCCTTTTTATTCATCAAATAAAGAATTACATCACAGTTATGAGAATTATGGTTGTGATGACAAAATCTAATTTACAAAGTAAAATTTCAAATAGACCTATTTAAACTTTCATGATAATTTTGTTGAAACTATCAGGCTTATATTCCGATTTTCTATTTTCAGTCTAAATGATTGTTACAATAGTTTTCGACAATAAAGTTTGTAAAAATATTTGTTTATGTTATGTGTTTATTGAATCTTTTGATTAATACCGCACAAATATATTTGTGTAAATGGAAAAAGAAATATAATCCGTTATATTCTTTAACGGTAAACTACACGACACTGTTAAATTTATTTATAAATAAAATTTTTTTTAAAAACGAAGCTGTTTTGGTTAAGATTTGGTGACATTATGCAGGTACTCTATAAAATAAAATGTTTCTTTAATGAATCCACTTTAACTGAAGGCTATGAATTAGAAAACAAACGTTTTGAATCCTCAATTTTGTGATTGTATATTTAAGCAAAATACTTAATTATTCAACTTTTATTCAAACAGAAAACAGAAAAACCGATAATCTTTGATGAACTGTCTATATATTCAATGTTTCAAGAAGATTGATTTGTGAACGTTTAGAAAGTAGAAGAAGTTTGTTAAAACTAAAGCTTATGTAATTTCATAACACTCTAGTTCAAGAAAATATACAATATTTTAGGTGAAATTGATGATTTATATTATTAGTCAAACTGATGTTTTCATCAATAATTTTTATTTTTTTTAAGTTAATCATTTGATAGAACAGATTACTTCACTTCATTTATTTTGAGAGAATTAGAGAAAGACAGAAAGAGAGAGAAAGACAACTAGAGAAAGCTAAACAGTAACAAGACGAAGAGCGAAGGATACAGAGAAACAAGAGAAAATAAAAACTAGGGGAGAGTAAGAGAAGACTAAAGAGAGAGAGAGAGAGAACACTGATAAGAGATAAGGAATAATATTTTAAAGAGGAGACACCTTACTTCAGATAGAGATGGCCGCGGGGAGAGAGAAGGAAGGCGGTGAGAAAAACTTATAATACAAAGAATTAAAGAGAGAGAAGGAAGGGGGGGGGGGGTAGGTGCTCAAATATTTTCTACCTCAAGAAAAGTAACATATATTGGCTATAGGGTAGGCTAAGGTCGCTCGATAGCCCCAAAAAATTGATAAGCAAAAAAAAAAAAAAAAAACCTTTTATCCACCTTTTTTTTTGTCAAAGCGGACCCCTGCTCGCCAGAACCCCGAACCCCCCCCCCCCTAGTTACGGCTGTGTGTGTCCATTATATTTACATTAAAATTTTGATTATATATAATTGCTACTATTCTATTGTAGCTGTGTTTTAACCTCTTACAACCCCTCTGTCCACTCTCTCTAGGCCTAAGTTCATTTCATCCAAATATTTCACTCGCCTTTCTGCTCTCCAAACTCATTGTAGCATTATTTTCTTGTCACACCACTCTTAAGCTATTATCCCATTTCTTATCATCATTCTTCTATTTCCACGTTGCTTCTGTTTTATCACAAACTTTATTCCTGTATATGTTTACACCCTCCCCCCCCCCCCAAAAAAGTGCATTGATATAGACCTACCGATCACCAGTGATCAGGGTTAATCAGGTTGTACAAAAAAAGGGGAGGGGCCATGGAGTCGCAGCACGTTGCAGAGTGTGCGCTGCCTGCGATGCGATTGCACTGCGATGCGATTGGCAATATGTTGCAATCGGATCGCAGTGCAATCGCATCGCAATGTGTGCGTTGGCTTAACCAATCTACTGACCTTTTTTTTTTCTGTTATGGGCAACAAATTGCAGATATTCTTTTAAATTATGGTACATAACTGTTTTCCTTTTTTTTTTTTAAATATTAGATTCCAGTTGTGAGGTTGACTGGATCCAATCACCTGCAACAAGCTACTGCTACTTTGTCTATCCAAGACGGACCTATTGGTCAACAGCTAGAGACATTTGTTTAGAACTCGGTGGTGACTTAGTTAGCATACACAGTCCAGAGGAAGAAGCATTTATATATGGTAAGATTGAGGGAAGTACCCTAATGTTTAGTTTTTAACCAGAAGTGTTGGAATGTTGGAGATGGAATAAAAAAAGAAAAGAAAATCTAAATATTGCAACGTGCAGGTTGGAAAACAAAGAGACTGATTAAATAGTTATTGGATTAGCCACAATGGGAGCAAATTTTAAGAAAAATCTCCTAGTCATGCTTAAGTGGGCAATGGTTGAATGCAAAAATGTCATTTTTTGAAGTTCGCAAGCCTAAAATGGCAACTTTGATTCAATGATAACGGACCCATTTTCAGATTTTAAACATTTTACACGTCAGAATGTATGCAAAAAGTGCTTCCCAATACACGGAAACGAAATTTGCGTCAAATTTCACGGTTGAGTGAGCATTCAGCAAAAATTGCCCAAACTGCGATTTTTACTTCTTTGCCATGGTAAATCGATCAAATATGAGAGAATTCGTGTTTTGGAAGTGTATGCAACCAATATCCATTCATCCACGGTTGAATGAACCCATCAAACAGCCAAAAAATAGGCCATTTTAGAATTACAAAGAGCCATTGTAGTAATTTTATGCTCAAGAAAGCATCTCAATAACATTTTTTGGCTTGTATTTATATTGTTTGGGCACGTGTCAATGATCCTATGGCATTTATTTACAAATTCATGCTTCAGTGAGCACGGTAGACTGGAAAAGCCCTTTTCTCACGTACGGACTAAAATTCAAATTTTTACTTTGATTGAATATATCAATTCTTTTCGGGGAGTACCTTGATTTTATTTTCATAAAAATCCCAATGTTTTACGCCTCAGTGGGCACAAGATACAAGAAAATCATGAAAATGAGAAGAAAGTTTGGGGCTTCGTCATGGTTCAGTGACTTTTCGAATACGTAATTTGAATCAAGATCATGTTAGTTCGAGACCAGTTTAATCTATGGGCAAAGTTTCATTAAATAATTCACAGTCAAATGGACAAAAACTGACAATTAAAATATGCCAAATTTCACCTTTGTTAAAACTTTTGTTAAAGCTCCGTACATAAAGTCAATGGAGGAGGAAATCAATACCTGACAAATGTGAAATTCGGCCATTTTCATTTATGGTTATTGTTAATTCTCATGTGAGTTAAGTTATGAAACTTGGCACACAGTTTCAACTGATCTCGAACTAACATGATCTTGATTCAAATTACGTATTCGAAAAGTCACTGAACCATGACGAAGCCCCAAACTTTCTTGTCATTTCCATGATTTTCTTGTATCTTGTGCCCACTGAGGCATGAAACATTGGGATTTTTGTGAAAATAAAATCAAAAGTAATCCCCAAAAAGATATTTTATATTCAATCAAAGTAAGAATTTGAATTTTAGTTTATACGTGAGAAAAGGGCTTTTCAAGTCTCACGTGCTCACTGAAGCATGAATTTGTAAATAAATGCCATAGGATGATCGACACGTGCCCAAACAATATAAATACAACCCCCAAAATGTTACTGAGATGCATTCTAGTGCATAAAATTACTACAATGACTCTTCGTAATTCTAAAATGGCCTATTTTTTGGTTGTTTGATGGGTTCATTCAACCGTGGATGAATGGATATTGGTTGCATACACTTCCAAAACAGGAATTCCCTCATATTTGATCGATTTTACCATGGCAAAGAAGTGAAAATCGCAGTTTGGGCAATTTTTGCTGAATGCTCACTCAACCGTGAAATTTGACGCAAATTTCGTTTCCGTGTTTCGGGAGTCACGTTTTGACGTGTAAAATGTTTAAAATCTGAAAATGGGTCCGTTTTCATTGATTCAAAGTTGCCATTTTAGGCTTGCGAACTTCTAAAAATGACATTTTTGCATTCAACCATTGCTCATTGAAGCATGACTTGATGATTTTTTCCTAAAATTCGCTCCCATTGTGGCTAATTAAATTCCCTACATGGAAATATAATGAGATTTTTTAAATTCCTCCTGGTTCAAAAATCATTGATATCTGAAATAGGGGGAACTTTCTTTTTGTGTTGTGTTTATATAAATATACACTCTCAGAAAAATTTTAACCAACCGTTGGTTCAAATATGAACTTACCAACTGTTGGTTAAAAGCGTTAACCAACCCCAGTTGGTTAAAATTTAACCAATTATGTATTAAAACTTTAATACAAAGTTGGTAAATATATTTTAACCAACCCGAGTTGGTTAAATCTTTCAATACTTAATTGGTTAAAGGGGAATTATACCCTCAGAGAAATTTAGCTTCAGTGAATGGAGACAAACCCCCAAAACATATTGGGAAAGTTTCAGAAAAATCAGGCAATGAATAAGAGAGATATGAATTTTTGTCCCCGCCGAACGAGTTCGAGCAGGGGACTATGAAACGGGCTCCGTACGTGTGTATGTATGTATGTGTGTGTGTGTGTGTGTGTCCGTCCGTCCGTCCGTCCGTATGTGATCAAAATCTTCAATTTGCTACTCCTTCGCCATTTTTCATCCGATTTCGATTCTGATAGCACTAGGTGAGGGCTACAAAACTTCTTCACGGAATTTTGACTTTTGACCCCTTTGACCTTTGACCTTCATTTTTGACCTATATTGTTAATTGGCTACAAAATGCTACTCCTTCTCCATTTTTCATCCGATTTTGAATCCGTTTGCTTTATATGATAGCACTAGGTGAGGGCTACAAAACTTCTTCACAGAATTTTGACTTTTGACCCCTTTGACCTTTGACCTTGATTTATACTTATATTGTACATTGGCTACAAAATGCTTCTCCTTCACCGTTTTTCTTTCGATTTCGATTCCGTTTGCTTTATGTGATAGCACTAGGTGATGGCTACAAAATTTCTTTACCGAATTTTGACCTTTGACCTTTGACCTTTATTTTTTACCTATATTATTAATTGGCCACAAAATGCTACTCCTTCGCCATTTTTCATCCGATTTCAATTCCGTTTGCTTTATGTGATAGCACTAGGTGAGGACTACAAAAATTCGTCACTGAATTTTTGAATTTGACCCCTTTGACCTTTGACCTTCAATTTTACTTATATTGTACATTGGCTACAAAATGCTACTCCTTCACCAATTTTCATCCGATTTCAATTCTGCTTGCTTTATGTGATAGCACTAGGTAATACTACAAAACTTCTTCACAGAATTTTGACCTTTGTCCTTTGACCTATATTGCTAATTGGCTACAAAATGCTACTCCTTCGCCATTTTTTCATCCGATTTCGATTCTGTTTGCTTTATGTGATAGCACTAGGTGAGGACTACAAAACTTCTTCACAGAATTTTGACTTTTGACCCCTTTGACCTTTGACCTTGACTTTGACCTATATGTACATTGGCTACAAAATCTACTTCTTCGCCATTTTTTACGCCGATTTCGATTCTGTTTGCCTTATGTGATAGCACTGATCATGATATAATGGGAATTTTACATTATCGGCGGGGACATATATTACCATCGCGTAATTTACCTAATCCACTTGTTAGATTTTGAGATCACTTATGACTGGAGATCCTCCAATTGGCAACGCGACCATGATGTGTGAATGCAGGGAGATCTTTCCCATATCTATTGTACACATTGTACTAAAATCCTTTTTTTTTTTATTCTAAAGGGAGAATAAAGAATCTTTTTATGGGATGACTTGTAAATATGAAAGTCATATATATACCATGAAAAGAAAAGCTGTTCTTTCATTCAAATGAAAATAAAGAACATTTTAAATAGTTTTTGTGCACACCATAAGGGAGTTCTCCCTTGTGACATCACAAATGGTGACCGCGTCCAATGGGAGATTTCCTATGTCATTAGAGATCTCAATATTCAAATACTCATAACTTCCTTATCATTTATTCGATTTTCACCAAATCTTCACTAATGTGCTTATGGGCCTTTCCACGTCAAGTGATCCTGAGCACCAAAAAAGAATGGGCAAGTCCAAGATAATGTCCCCTGAAAAGACAAAATTTCATTTTGTCATATGAAGGAGTTTTTGGTAGAATATGAAAGCCAAAATGTCAAACCTCGGAATTTCATTAAGAAAATTTGTTAATTATAATATGCAAATTTGTGCAAATTGAGGCATCTTAATTGCAATAATTGGTAAACAGAGCGTTACGTATGGACATTTATAAAAATCATTAGAAAATCAAAACAAAATTGGTGAGATTCAATCATGGGTGGGACATGGACCCCTTATCATTCAAATATTTTTGTAAAAAAAATTGGTGAAATCTATTTAGCTATGCAAATAGCTGCGGCGTCCAAGCATGAAATGTCCCATAACGTAACAATTGAGGACATTTTGTTAAGTTATTTCCCAGAATACAACACTTGAATTGTTGCAACTCTGGGAAGTTCTAATTTATTCAGTGTGACAGTAAATAACCATTTTACGTATTGAGAAATCTGTAATGTACATGTATGGCCATTGTACACAATGTCAATGGGGAAGTTTGTGTACAAAGTGAATGTAGAAAAAAAAAATAAGAGTGTCTCCAAAAAGTGATTTATTCACATTTTCAGGAGTTTATAAAAGTTTGCTTTGCAGATATTATATAGGTGCAAGATAAAAAAATTTAGGAAAACTTTCTGAAAATTTTAGATTTGGTAAAATTTTCATTGTTTTATTTATAGTCATTCGTAATCAACAAATATTAATCATATTTTTTTTTCTGGTAGAGAATAGTCGGACCTTTTAAACCAGGTATATATTCATTATGGTTTACAATTTTAGAATGAAAAAGTATAACGATCTGAAAATTTAGCCCATGAAAAATATAATTTTCAGCTTCATCGGTATGGGGTTTGGTCCTAGCCAAGTTAGGTCTACTGTGTTGCACCATCAACATAATTTTTAATTGATATGATGGTATTATAAGTATTTATAGCTATAATTGATGGCCAATTTACAAGTCCCATAGTCAACAAATTTGGCAGAGATATGACAGTTTTCCCAATGGTACTACAATATCTCTAATTCCTAATGACTTTGTACAGGAGGCATTGCTTTTTTAGGTCACATAACGATTGTTGAGTCTTCAAGGGTACCATTGTAACATCAAACTTATTCAGTGATTTCATGGTATAAAGCAGTTTTTAGCTTTAGTTTAATTGGTACCAAATTTACAGTCATAAGCCAGAATTTGGCAGAAATTCAAATTCAACAAACACAGTAACTAATTCATTATAAGAAGTGTATGTAGGTATGCGTTGTGAGGGTGTGGGTGTGCATATGGTTTAATTGTGTGCATGTAAATGAAGGTATGTGTGGGTGTGCGTCTTTGCGCATGCGCATAAGTAATAAATTCTTTTGTTTATTCTTCCCCCAGCCACTTGGGGCAAGAGAGATTTTCTTGTCTTCTGAAGATTGTGAGGGTGGGTGTGTGTGTGTGTTTTGTGAGTGTGTGGGTGTGTATTTGTATGTGTCCTGTTGTGGATGAGATATGGGTATGTGCATGTGTAAGGGTTTGTGTGTGGGAGTGTATGTGGGTGTGTATGGTGAGGGTGTGGGTGTGTATGTGTATTTGATGTATATATGCGTGTAAATGAGGGTATGTGTAAGTGTGTGTCTTTGTGTGTGCGCATAAGGAATCAATTCTCAATTTGTTTATTCTTCACCCAACCACTTGACTTGTTGCAAGAGATATTTTGCTATCTTCTGAAGATTGTCTGCTATATAGTCATGTGTGGAAAGATCCATTAAAAAAGGGTACCAATAGATGACCCTACCAAGACGTATCATGAAACCCATGATTAAATATTCACAAGAAAACTTTAAAATGATGGGAAATTTATTCTGACTCACTCTCTATAGTATGCCTACATAAATTAATTTCAGCGACGTGTGCAAAAATTAGTCCTTTTCATCATGGTGGTATTTTGGCAGCCCAATATCCCAATAGCCCAACTAGCCCAATATCATTTGCTCTATCTCCTGATTTTGATATCATGGATCATTGTACATGGAAAAGTGAGTGTACTTGGTCGACCCATCTGCCCCAATACATTACAGTTGGCACAGCAGAACACAAGTTTTCCATGGTGACTCAGCATTTCTCATTACAAGCTGAATAATAATAAGACAGACACACAGGGGCTGGGTAAAAAAATAGTACAAAAAATAGTTTTATTTTAAAGGACATGTATGAACAATAAAGAACAAGAACTATTTTCCTGTTTTACTGTCCTTGATATTATTGGCCTGTATTCTCAAAAGCCGCCTAGCTTTAAGCCTGGTTTACATTGTAACTATGGCTTGCTAAGAGGGAACCAATCTGTCTATGTTGCATGTTCCTATCACCTTCACTAAATTCTGGAATCATGCTTTCATTGTAAGAGAAATTTTTGTACTACTGGTACTTCAGATCATTCCTTAGCAGTTTTTGATAATTTCACTACCCAAAATTATGATAAATTGAACATATGTTTTTCGGGATTGATTCCCTATTAGCAAGCCATAGTTAAACCACAGATTTAAGCTGGGCTTGAAGTTAGGCGGATTTAGAAAATACAGGCCATTGTGTTTTTTAATTGAGCCACAAGAACAGCTTGAATATTAAAAATTGAAAGACATGCGCCGTTAAAGCTGACCAAACAACTACAACAGCCCAGCTGTAACATGGTCCGACACCTAGCTCAGATATTTTGCTCGGTTCAGAGACATAACCCTGAACATGTACATATATGCAGCGGAGGATTCAGCCTAATGTCACACGATTGTCACACGATAGGCCCATTCCCTAAAATAATAGAGCCGCTATTGTCCCCAGACAATTGGGCTCCCATAGGAAAATTTTGGGCTCCCGCATACTCCTGCTGCATACTTGTCACAGGTCTGCGGCAGGCAGACCTGCCGCAGGTTTTCACATGCAAATAAGATCATGTCGCAGACCTGCCGCATACTCTTTTAGTCAGATGAAAAGTCTGCGGCAGGTCTGCGGCATACCCTTTATCATGAATATTGATAATTATGCAACTTCCTTGTCGCAGACTTGCCACTTACTCTTTCAGCATAATAAAAAGTTTGTGGCAGGTCTGCAGCATACCCTTTATCACTCTGCGGCAGAATATTATTTTTTTTCCCAACTGTGCACTGGCCCTGCCTGTGACATTCCTGCCACACTCCCTGCTTATATACACCACCTAAATCTAAAACATTTTGGTCACAGTTAGTCAAAAGTGACACCTATACTGATTTCTTTCTTATTTAAATTTTTTATTTGCATAATTACATACATATTCAGAAGCTCCTGCAAGTACAATTATAGACAGGTTCAAAAACATTTAAAGCTGACAGAATGATAAAGATTCATCTTTTTCTTGTCGCAGACTTGCTGCATACTAGTATGCCGGAAAACAGTCTGCCGCAGACTGTTTCTGCGGCATACTAGTATGCGGCAAGTCTGCCGGCAGCATACTCCTGCATACTCTTTGCAGCATACTTTTCGTTTTCCTATGGGCTTGCATACTCAAATTGCGATTCCTGGATCCTGCCATTATCCCGATGAGCAGGGATGTTTTCTCTCGAGCCACCATAACCATATATTCCCCCATGGCTGCCCGATAAGACATGGTACATGTAAAAATCTTTTGAAATGCCTTTGAAGTCATCAAAATTGTCCTGCAGTCTTCTGGCAACCTCCTGATGAGGGTAAATTGCCAATTGGTTTACACCCACATTCACTGATGCCTGTTTAATTTGCCCATCCCACATGGTCTAATTCCATTTTGTCTATAACCAGTTTGTCTAATTTCCTTTTGGTCTGATTCTCACTTTGCCTATACCATTTCTTCTAATTTCCATTTGGTCTCATGTCCATTTGGTCTGATGTCCAATTGGTCTTTAGAACACCATTTGGTCGATCCTTGTAACAGACAGGAAATATGTGATGCGTCACGTCGAAAGGAGAGACTAGTCGCGATCTTTGAAATCCATTTTATTTGATATTATTGATCCCTGATTCATTGCCTTGAATTTGATATATAACCCGACTGTAAAGAGTAAATAGAAGTG
>CALNVZ010000174.1:35815712-35827417 GCA_940671915.1 Paracentrotus lividus | reverse complement strand
TCAAAATTTTGAGTTTTTTATTAGTTTGTCAATTTACTCGGATTTTTGATCTGCGACTTCTCTCTCATTTCGACAAGACGTATCACATATGTCACATTTTCATTTAGGAATTAGATGAAATGGAATTAGACCATTTGAAAATTTGAAGAATCAGCAATTAGACAAAATTGGTCTTTAGATCAAGTGAGAGTTAGACCAAATATGTATTAGACCAATGGGAATTTAAACCAAACTAATAACAGACCATATGGCTGCAGAGAATTGGACCAAGTACTGTTGTTAGACCAAGTGGATATAAACCCCTGATACTGGCTTTGGGGGTGTTCTATACAGTATTTCTGCCAATTCTATCATGAAAAGCTTGAGGTTCCCCTTCAGCTTTCCTCTAGACCCAATCCAGTTTCTTGATGGCCCTTTGCAATAGTCCTGGTGACTTGCCATGATATAATGCAAGACACAATTTAAACTGTTTGTATTTATTCTTTTCCAGGTATATGGCCAGGTGATTTTTCGTGGTTGGGGTTAACTGATACGACAAGTGAAGGAGTGTTTCCTTACTTTACAGATGGAACTCCAGTAGATTATCTCAATTTTGGAGGTAATTATTAAAATATGTACTGTTTAAGTGGTTTCTTTCTCGAAGGTTTTATTTTCGCAAATTTCGCGAATCGGGATGCGACTTCGAATTTAACATCGCGCGAAAAGGTTTTGAACAGTACCGCAAATTTATCAACGCTAGAAAATGTTTTGCACTCCATGTTCTTGCAGAGCAGGGTTGTCTATGCAGCGCTATTAATAGCACAAACAATGATAGAGCGCAATGCGTGGATGACTGGTATGTAGGTCAAATAAATTCAGATAGTAACTGTAAGCCTTTGTTCCATTTTACCGTCTTTTTATAAATACAATGTTGCGTTTTTTAGATAGGAAAAGACGAAATACTTATAGTTCTAGTTACTTTTAATTCCAGATTTTGCCGACCGCGAAGTTATCATCGCGTGAAAGTGTCGGGACCCCTGCCAACTGCGAAAATATCTTGATGCGAAAAAAAAACACTTATACAGTGTAACAAAATGTATATTGTGCAGTGTATGTGGGTGAATATTTAATTAAAATGTCATTGGTCTTGTGACATAAAATCTGACCATGCAATATTATTTGAGTAGCTCTTATGATCAATTAACTCCTAGGCCTACGTGAAGCAATTATGTATTGCCATAGAACACAGGCTGTATAGGCTCTATATTTTCTAATTTTCTGCCTTTTTCATTATAAATATGGACATGGCAAAAGATGCAAATTCTCCTTCATACAATTCTTCACAGTATACAATGTACATGTACGTTGTAGGAGGTTCTAAGTATCATTTCATGAATTTATTTTAAAGAATAAATGAGCTATTGAGTTGATCTACGATTATGATACATTTATATGTTCACTATTGGTCAAAAGTTTTAGTACACCTGCTGTCAGCTAGATCATTTTAGATCATTTTTATGTCCAGCATTTCAGTCCAAACTACAAAAAAAACATTATACAAACAATATATTTGATAAGTATACTAAAACACGTTTCTTTGGAATTCAGAAATTGGTCAAAACATACAAAAAGTGCAAAAACATGATATATTGCACTAATTTATTCAATTTCTTAAGAAATGGAATATCTCTGTCAATAACAATTTTATCAAGGTGAAATTTTGCATAGTCGTTGAGGCACATGTAAAATTTAGTGCAGCATTGTTCGAAATTTTTTTTGATGTATTGTTGTGATGTTTTGTGATGGATGTGGAAGGGAAAAAAAATGAAGAGCTAAAGCATATTATGTATTTAAACTTACATGCATAAGATTAATAAACCGAAAATAACATTTTCCTGCATAATGTCCGGAATCGTGATTGTTGTTGCTGGTTGTACTATGTTTAAAGGAGAATTATCCCCTCAGAAAAAATTTGGCTTCTGTGAATGGAGACAAACCCCCAAACCCAAAACATATTGGTAAAATTTTTAGAAAAATTAGGCAATGAATAAGAGAGATATGAATTTTTAGATTTTGAGATCACTTATGATATGGAGATCCTCCAATTGGCAACGCGACCATGATGTGTGATGTCATGCAGGGAGATCTTTGCCATATCTATTGTACACATTGTACTAAAATCCTTTTTTTTCTCAATTCTAAATGGAGAATAAAGAATCTTTTGATGGGATGACATGTAAATATATGAAAGTCATAATATGTCATGAAAAGAAAAGCTTTTCTATCATTAGAATGAAAATAAAGAGACATTTTGAATAGTTTTTGTGCACACCATATGGGGAGTTCTCCCTTTGTGACAACACAAATGGTGACCGCGTTGCCAATGGGAGATTTCCTATGTCATCAGAGATCTCATTATTCAAATACTCATAACTTTCTTATTTATTTTCACCAAATTTTCACCAAATCTTCACTAATGTGCTTATTTGATTTTTCTGCATCCACAGTAAGCCAACTATCTACATGTACAAAGGGACAATTCTCCTTTATGTCATTTGGAATTCCATTCCATAGCTTTGAAAAGTGAGTCTTGAAAGAATTAAAAGCAAGCGATGTCCGAACATTTGGAGGGCGTATGCATTACTTTGACGAGTGTTATGTGAATGGATTCGGGAATTTAAAACAAAAATGTCACTGAAAAGATTGGGCAAGATTCTGGCATTAAGTTTGTACATAAAAACTAGGGAATTCAAAGATATCAAATCCTTTAAAGGTAACAAATTTGATTGTAAAAACAAAGGTTTGGTATGGCTATTAGGCCTATATGGAGCATTGGAGATAATTCCTACAGCTTTCTTTTGTAAAATTGAAAGTTTGTCTAAATGAGTCTGAAAGGTGTGACCCCGAAAGAGGAAACTCCCTGCACCCGATCTCTCTCTTCCAGGTGTTGTTTTTGGCAAAAGTCTTCAAATCAGTGAGTAGGCCTAAGAAGTAGGGTTCTCAGTCTTCTCAAGCTGGGATTACGAAGTGCTCAAATCGTCCCGATTCGGTGTCTCCGTGCTGGTTTCTGAAACAGGTACCGCCGCTGGTTCTGTTGGGCAAGAGATATCCGGGCCTGATGTGTCTCGGGCGTCGGATACTCAGTCTGACCCGGTTCCGGGTTCGGATTCCGTTTCTTCTCAGAATTTTTTTCTGAGGAGATGAGGCGTGAGCTCATGGAGTTAGTGGTTGGGGTTTTGGCTTCCCTTGGGTCTGTTGCCCCTCCTCCTTCGTCCTCCGCTGTGATCACACCTTTACAGGCGGCTGTAGGTGTCCCTTCGTTGTCTACGTTTTCTTCTTCGTCGTCGACTTTCGCTCCAGATCAAGAGATGCTGGTTGTAGACTCTGCTGAAGACGAAGAGGATTTGCCCCCTCCTCTAAAGTTTTCAGGGAGTTTGAGCCTTCTTCTCAGGACGTTGCGTCTTCGTTAGGTACTCACCCGTTGTCGCCCCCCCCCCCCCCCCCCACCCCAAGGAGCCAGGTTTTTCCTTTCGCCCGGTCTCTCAGGCTCCGGCGGCTTTGGGCGCCCCTCCAGGAGAGGAGACTTTCGTTAACTGGAGCGTGCCAAAAATTGAGTCGCACGCGGAGGGTGTTTCGGATTTTTCCGAGAATCAGAGCGCGGTATTTCCTTTGGACCTAGTTTGAAGGTTTTTTTGCAGAAATACATGCCAGATATTTGTGACCCCGAGGGTGAACCGGCTCAGCCCTCTCTCATTTTTAAGGGTAAGCCGTCCGCCTCTTCTGGACTGCCGGTTTTGGATAAATTAATCGACAACTACGAGGAAGCCTCAGCTGATCCTGCGGCCACCTTGAAGTTTGTGAAGAGAGAGGTTTCTTCTTTCGAGTTTAAGGAATCAGAGGCAAAAAGGGTTTTACTCCCTAAGTCGCTTCTTCTTACCTTATAGAGGTCGCTTCCAGACTGGGTGTTACGTTGCAGTTGGGTGTCAAGCCTGGTTGTCCTGAAGACAAGACTCTCTTTGAGGCCGCCAGTGTTAACAGTACTAGTCTTTGTCTGTCAGCAGTTATGGTTACTCTTAACGATTCTTTCAAAGTTGGGAGTTCTGGCCAAGGTTGTTCAGTCTCTCTTTCGAAGGAGGTTGCTCCTGTTGATCCTTTCTTGTGTGGCCAGGCCTTTTCCTGCCCTACTCCAGACGGAGTTAGAGAAAAGGAAGCAAGTGGAGGAACTTGCAAAGCAGCTCAAGGCTTCTAACTCTTAGCTCTGTTTCGTCGAATGTTCGTCAGGGTCCCTCTCAGTCGTTTCGAGGGGGCTCGTCTTCTCGTGGTCGCCAGTCTTCGAGAGGCAAGTCTCGGAGTTCCTCTAAGTCTTCTTTGAAAGGAGGTTGATCGCGGAGGAAGGAGTTTTGATGGGTGTGTCCCAACCGCCAGGAGATCAAGTACAAAGCCATCTTCGGGATTTTCTTCCCGCTTGGAAAGAAATCACCGACGATACGTTTGTGATGTTCGTCTTGCGAGACGGGCCCTTTATTGAGCACGAGGAACCTATTCCGCAAGGCGCGATCCAAATTGGCCCTCCTCATTTGTCTCCCTGGTGGGGGGGGGGGGGGGGGGGGTCACTCACCAAATGATGTGCTACGCATGCGTGTCCCCAAAAAGCATCGAAAAGGGTCTGGTTTCAGCCTTTCGACAGCGTCGACGCTTTCCTTAAAATAGGGGTGTTTTTTCATTTCAGTCGCCATTTTCATAAAAATAGGGGTGTTTTCAGTGGAAATTGCTGATTTGGGGTGAAAGTTTCACGGTGTTTATGCCATTTAGGGGGTGTTTTTTCCAGTCTGACATCAAAAAGGGGTGCAATTGTGACTTCATGCAATGAGACGTTTAGGGTCCATTTTCAGGGTACCGGGACACGCATGGGTAGCGCTTTTTCCTTTGAGTGACCCCCCTTTTCAGCAGCATATCTCGGACGAGATCGTTTCCCTGCTTCAAAAAGGGGCGATAGAGAGGACACGAGATCATCCGGGTCTCTTGCTTTCTCCAGTTTTTGTGTTTCCTAAGTAGTCGGGGAAGTATAAGGATGATCCTAAACATGAAGAGGATCAACCTCCATATCGCTTCGGTTCACTTCAGGATGGACCACCTCTCATCGATTCTTCCGACTTTGGGTCCGCTTCAAGGCTCTGCCTTTCGGTATGAAGCCAGCTCCCCGGTTGTTCACCAGGGTGGTGTCCGCGCTAGTTTCTCACTTGCGGAATCGGGGTCTTCGTCTGTTCGTCTACTTAGACGATTGGTTAATTGTTGGTGGCTGTTCGCTGGCTCTGTTACAAGACCACCTTTGTCTTGATCGACGTTCCGCAGTCTTTGGGGTTTCTCATAAACTGGGAAAAATCAGAGCTCATCCCCACTAAATCGACTGTCTACCTGGGTGCCCAGCTTGATATTCGATGTCAAATGGCATGTCCTTCAGCGGACAGGATCAAGACGATCACGTCCCTTGCTTGGTTCCTCAAGAATTCTAGACGGGTGTCAGCCAAGATGTGGCTTCGGTGGTCAGGTCACCTAGCGAGTTTGTTCGATGTTGTTCAGGATTGTCGCCTTCTGATACACCCGTTCCAGTTTCTGCTGTTGAAGTTCTTCAAACTGAATGTACGTAGATCCTCTTTTGAAGTGGATTTACATTTCCAGGGAAATCAGACTCCTCCTCATGTACTGTTAGCGCTTACTCAAGCTGCACGATCTTTTTGGTCGCTCTCTGAATTAGTCTTTAAATTTGAGTTTTCACCTTTTTGGTTGAATGTTCTTCATCATTTATTACGGAGGGAATCTTGTATCAGGTCTGAACAATTTGGATTGTTTATATACGTATACGTGACAATTTGATCGGAATTATAGAACATATTTTTCCTCTTGGATTTTGAGCTGTTCGTCATAGACAGTGTTATCTCATTTATCCCAGATCTTCCCCGATAGTTTTGTCTCGAGTGAAGGACTGAAAACTGCTGGGACAATGTATCTTCCGAATTATTCCTATTGTGATTAGTGCATGGTCAAGTCGCACTGGACATCACCTCTATTCTCCCCTATTCTATTGTGGTAGACTTAGGGATCGGCATCATGAAATGGACCAACTCACCACTACACTAAAGGGCAGCTTTTCCAAGTTAAAGTTCCATTAGATGCACTGATTTTAATCGGATTGATCAGCCCACGTGGAATCTCTGAACGATTTGAAACATTCTGAAGCGTAGAGGCTGTAGAGGGGGAAGACATCTTCATTTGGAAAGGGAAGCCGAAATATTAAACGGAATATCTCAAAATTTTATCACGGACAGAATATCCGAATCGAGAGGGCACACCCGAGGACCATTTCTACCACGGAACTCTTTCCAGAAACTTAGAATCTTCCCACAAGTTCGCGCTGTGGAATGCACGCTCTGTCAAGTCCCGTGGTACATGTAACGCACTTTGTGATTTTGTCATCTCCAATAAGGTTGACATCATGGTGCTAACAGAGACATGTTGACTGGCAAGAGAGAGACAGTCATTCTCTGCTACTTTCAAGGAGACACTGCCCCATCTTGATTTCCATCATATTCCTCGTTATAGCGGGAGAGGTGGGGAGTCGGCGTTCTCATCCCAAAGGATATCATGTAACTAGGAATCCTCTTGAGCACTTCAAGTCTTTTGAATACCTTGATCTCAATGTATCATCAGCAAACTCCTGTTCTTTCGACTTATTGCGTTATATCGACCACGCTACTTCGAAAAGGAACAAGACCCCTCTCAGCGAATTCTTCAGGGAGTTTTCGTCCTTACTTGAGATACTTCTCTCATCACCCCCAGAGACTTATCATTGAGGAGACTTTAACATACACATGGAAAAGTCGGACAGTCCTGAGGTGTCCAGTTTCTTAGAATTCTTCGAAGTCTAAGTTATTGAATCACATCACATGCCTCGACGCACGTGGACAGGTCATACCTTGGACCTCGTCTTATCGAGATGATGATTCTTTGGTGTCGTCTGTTACATCAACGCAGACTACCATCAGATCATTCTGCAATTGTGTGCCGCCTGAACACGATTAAACTAATCCGTGAAGAGACACATCACTGCTAGGAGATTGAAAGACATCGATGTGGACAGTTCTGTCTTGACATCACTTCCTCTAATATGTATATGATGACAAAACGTCCTCTAATCCAGAGCAATGATGGAACTCTACGATCGAGAGCTTCGAGGGATCCTGATGAGCCATGCCCGATAGAGAAAAAGGATGTCATCTTGAGACCCAATGCACCTTGGTATTCCACAGAGTCTGCGCCATGCAAAGCAGGAACGACGAAAAAGGGAGCGCCGTGCTAGAAAACGAAACTGACTGTTGACAAAAATCTACCTGAAGAGTTGTAAGTCGTATAACGAGAAACTTCTCCAGGCGAAATCCAGTTATTTTCTTGAAAAGGTGCGTGTTTCTCGTGACAGTCGTGCCCTCTTTCGCCCTGACAAATAGCCTTTCTGTGCCAACACATCAGACAGTTCTTCCTGAACATGTTCGATCAGCAACTCGCGACGTCATTCGGCGATTCTTTCAAACGAAAAATCGATAAATTGAGGGATGAGTCTGAAATGTTGTCCCAACCAAGACATATCTGCTCAAGTTCCTGAGACCTGCAATGCTACTTGGCTGAATTTGACGATGTCACTGATGACGAAGTGTTGAAGACTATTAAAGCAAGCTCCAATTCTTCCTGCAGCCTGGACGCAATTCCAACATCTTTGTTGAAAAGATGTTCAACAGCCTTGCTTCCGATCTTAAAGAATATAGTCAACAGTAGTCTTCAATCCGGTGTGGTACCGAGATACTATGAAGCATGCAATCGTGTCACCCAGGATAAAGAAAGACAATCTTCCTCGGAACGAACTCAAGAGCTACCGTCCCATATCGAACTTGAGTTTTGTGGCAAAGCTTCTTGAGGAGTAGCTGCTCGTCAGATCATACGACTATCTGGCCACTAATAACCTTTTGCCGAATGTCCAGTCTGCATACAGGGCCACCATTTCGGTTGAAACCGCTTGATAAGGGTTCACAACGACATCTCTTCTAGCGCTGGATGGCACAAGAGAGTAGTGCTCGCCTCTGGACTACAGTTCGGCATTCGATACGATCGATCATCAAGTCCTCTTGGATAGATTGGCTCAACGCTACGCGGTTTTCGCGACATAGCCCTAAGTTGGTTCCAGTCATACCTCAAACACAGGTCCCTGTGGTCTTGATAAACAATTCTTCCTCGGCGCATTTACGATGATAGGTGTGGTGTAGCTCAGGAATCTGTGATTGGTCCGCTTACCTTCACACTCTATAGCGCACCAATATATGACATCGTAAAAGCACATGGATGGACGTCATGATGTACGCTGATGACACCCAGCTTATCTGACTTTCCGATCAACTGACAGGGCTAGGTCGTTGTCTAGATCAGTGAATGCCTTGCAGATATCAAAGGCTTGGTCACACAAAACATGCTCGCGATGAATGAATCGAAAACAGACATCATTCATTTCTCATCACGTTTTCGACCCTTACCTGAATCCTTGTCTGTGGATTTTGGAAACCATGCTCTGGAATCTTCTCCATGCCAGAAACCTTGGATGTATCATGGATCGGCCATCTTACGATGAGAGAACACGTCGCTAGTCTGTCGTTCTGCATGATCGCAATCCGAAGAATAGGAAGATCAGACAGTACCATCACGACTCAAGCAACGTTGGCCTTGGTCCATGCTTCTTCAGCAGGCTTGACAACAACAACAGTCTCTATTTGGACTTCCGCAATCTCTCATCACTCAGCTACAGAGAATCCGATAAACATGCAGCAGAATTGTTATGAAAGTCCCAGGAGAGAGAACGTATCTGAACCCTCAAACAGCTGCACTGGTTACCTGTGGAGAAGAGAATCTCTTCAAGATCCTTGTCATCACATATAGGCCATCCACGGAATCTCCATCAATACATTAGCGATTGAATAAAACGTACCAACCTTCTCGTTCCCTGCGCTCTCTCTCACCAGAATCTCCTTGTCGTTCCAATCGCCTCCTTACTCACGGTGACAGAGCCTTCGCAACTGCAGCCCCTAACACTATGTGAACTCCATGCCCCCAAGTTTAAGAATCATTCTCTCTCACATCTTTTAAGGCAGGCACTCAGAGACCCATCTTTTCTGTAAATAATAATGAAGCCTTATCAGTAAAGCAATGTTCGAATCATGGAGTTTATTTTCACAACCCGTAGTTAAGCTTGGTAAATAAAATTATTTACAAGTTAGGCGTCAATGTTAGTTTAGTTGATTTAGTGTGAAGTTAAGGCGGAGCTAGTTAAAGTATTTAAGTTTAATTGAGCAATGTTTAAGTTATTAAGTTGTTGATTAAGCAGTAGCTAAGTTATTTAAGTTAGTTAAGCAGTAGTTAAATTACCTAAGTATTTTTTTTAAATGTAAAGCGCTTAGAGAAATTTTTGATAGGCGCTATATAAATATTGAATTATTATTATCATTCCCTCGACTCGTCAAGAGTTTCTGCGTCAGGGGAAGCCCTTCAAGGTGCCCCTCCCTGTGGTGACCATCACCACGGACGCGTCTTTGTCTGGTTGGGGTTCAGTTGGTGTTCAGTGATCTTGACAGACAACACCACGGTGGCAGCTTACACATCAACCGCCAGGGAGGGACTCACTCCCGTTCTCTGAACGACCTCGCAACCCAACTTTGGTGTTGGTGTTCGGCAAGGGCGATTGTTCCGGTGGCTTCTTACATTCCCTGCATGGAGGGAGAATCTAATAGTGGACTTTCTTTTAAGAGGAAATTGCCTCCGTTCGGAGTGGAAGCTGAACCGGGAGGTGTTCGTTCTTCTCTTCGGGAAGTTTGGTTCCTTAAACGTAGATCTGTTCGCGTCCGCTCTCAGCCATCAGCTTCCGTAGTATTGCTCGAGAGTACAGGATCCAGGAGCGTTCGCTTTGGATGCGTCTGTTGGATAAACCTGAAGGAGTTCACATTTCCGCCTTTTGCACTCATTCCTGCAGGTCTTGAGAAAGTTCAGGGAGGACAAGGCTCGGATAATTCTTGTAGCACATCGGTGGCCGGGGAGACTCTGTTTCCAGACCTGTTATCGTTGATAGAGGGTCGTCCCTTCCCTCTCACCCTGAGGCCAGATCTTGTAGTTCAACCCCTGTAGGGGATCAGACACTCTCACCAGGCAGTCCTTCATCTAACGGCTTGGCCATTATTGGGAAGTAGCCAGTTCCTCAGGTTTTTCCGAGAGGGCCTTTCAATTCTTGTTTCGGAGCCTTAGGTCCTCAACTAGATCTCATTTCACTCTTGGTGTAACGAGTTGGGACTGGCCCCACAAGAGGCCTCGTTGCCTTCTATTGCAGATTTTCTTATTTCCTTGTTCGACAAGGGCTTGTCTATCTCCACAATAGAGCGTTCCCAGTGACGTCATCTTTTTGTTAGCAACGATGCGCGGCGGCCATCTTGGAAGGCATACAAATCGACTGACACATGGCTACGTATACGTATTGCTGCACTAAAGCCAGGTTTGAGGTTACTCGAGAAACTATACTGTACTTCTACAGTGCGTCCCAAAAAGAACTAAACACTTTTGAAATGGCTGCCAAATAATAAATATATGATTTCAAGTAATGAAATTTACATGTATGGAAAGCTCATTATCCCAACTATCATATGACACCAAAAAGTCTGAAAATAAAGCCCAGCGCACACATTGCGATCCGATTGCAACAAAATCGCAGAGTGTGCGCCAACCTGCAACACGCTGTGACTGCGATGTGATTTGTTGCAGAAGAATCGCAGACCAAATCTCAGACATTTGACATGTCAAATCTTCCTGCGATTCTCCTGCGATTTTGATAATTTCAGCCAATCACATTCGTCCTTTGAGATGACGTCACCATTAAGTTGATGAGCTGCATGCAGCTGAACGACAGCAAACAGTCACCGCACAAAAAAGCAACAGAAAGTCGAACGTCCATCTCATGCTCATGCATCGCGCCCCCGGAACTCTGGCGCAGACCCGGTACCTGGCCTGATTTGTAGCTGACTTGAGAATTTATACTGAAGCCAATGAAGCACTGGACTGAACTAAAGAGAAGAAAACTATCCTTTTCTTGGATGAGCCATTTTTTCTTTTTAGCAAACAACAGTCGATACTCATCTTATCATACAGAACTTACATTTTTCTATCTGGAGTTTTCTGTTGCGGGGAGTGTTGGAACTCAAAATTAAGACAAAATAAAAGACAAGTCAACTTCTAACGTTAGGAACTAGATCTAGATCTAGTCCAAACTTCAAGAGCAGATCAGATCGACACTTGTGAAAATGCAGCATAAACATCAATCATGGTAGGTAATTGTTGTTCTTGTCTTACTATCTATGCAAAGTCTTGGATCTTAAACACAATTTAAGTCTAAAGTAACTCACAATACTACTAACTACATGTAGAATACACTGTAGCCTAATTGAGCCTAGACTGACCAGTTCCCGTCGCGCAGCTCCGTCGCCTTCGCTCGGCGACGGAGCTGTCTTGTCTTTAGTTAAATAGAGCCAGATCATACATCTGGAAAGTTTAAAGAGTTCAAGTTGGGTCACTGTTTTTTGTTAGTGTTATGTTTTTAAGTTAACAACCAAGTTTGAGGCTAAGTTAGGCTAACATAGATCTAGTCCAAT
>CALNVZ010000174.1:35743938-35758846 GCA_940671915.1 Paracentrotus lividus | reverse complement strand
CAATATACCAACTAATGTTCACTTTCTCCTTGTGAAGATATGTACAGGCCTACGAATAAAATTGATGCCGAGAGTGAAATCTTTACACATTCATTATATTTTGTTTGATAATCACAAACTTTGTTTGGGCGCGTATCCTCCGTGACAACGTCTCGGCTGTAACCCCCTAAAATCTGTCTTCACTGGGTGTGTTCAACTTCTTCTTATGTCTCTTTCTGTGTAGGTGTGTCAATGCCGGTAGGGCGCAAGGGGTGCGCTTTCTCCTCTATTTTTTTTTTTAAACACAAATTGAGCATACACGTTAATAACAGTAAGAAAATTGCCTTCTGGCCCCCTTTATTTGCCTTCTGCACCCCCTTTATTTCCAAATCCTAGATCTGCTGCTGATAGACGACCTTATATGGCACTATTTCATGTATTTCTTTGCGATAAACACTTACAAATCCAGTAAACAATTCGGGGATACACTTAGATATATAAGAAATGGTTTCTTTATTTCATCCACCACAGTGACCTACGTTCCGATATTGCAATTTATTTATTTCTTTATTTATTTGCCTTTCGTCCTTTCTCATGGACTAGGTCAGAAATTGTTGATAATATAAAATGATTAAGAATAAGAATGAGTCATTATAGTTATGTTTCTATATTAAGTGGAAATTAAAGCAAAGTTTTCCAATATTCTTAGTAAGTAAAAAAAATAAAAAATAAATGAACAAACAAAGTAAACACTCAAAAAAATGTAAATAAAAATAATTCACGATCCCCAAATTATTAAAGTCCTACATATTTTGAAAGAATATCTTTTTCCACATCCTTGATACCTCTTTTTGTGTGGTATGTGTAAACACATGGCTTGGATAAACACGGTGCATTGTTTACAAGAATGCATTTATGAAAATTTGTGCCAAAGTTGGGGTTAGATCATAACAACAATAAGGCAACCTTGTCCCAATTAAAATGGCATAACTTTTTAATTAATTTTTTGTGTAGAAAACTCACGTGACAACAGTTTTGTTACACTTATCAACTATATTCTGTGTAAAAATGAGATAGATATGTAGAGCCATCATGAGTGAGCACATAAAAATAACTTTTCATATTGACAGTCCTTGTCTTTGATGTGTGCTCACTCATCATGAATTACTTGATAGATCAATCTCATTTTTACATAGAATGTAGTCGATAGGTGTAACAACACTTCTTTTGACTTACTATATATTTGTCTCAAAACATTTTTGTTAAAACGTTATGCCATTTTAATCAGGATGAAGTTGACGCTTTTGTTAATTTGATTTCACCCCCAACTTTTGGCACAAGTCGCTTATTACATTCTTGTAAACAATGCGCCTTTTATTTCCATGCGTCTTAAATATTCTCACAAAATAGTACCCGAAAACGCAGTGAGAATTTACTCTTTCAAAATTGTATAATAAAAAAGTTTTTACTTCTTTTTATTGATTAATTTTGAAAGTTGTTTATTTTTTTACTCACTCGGTTAGATGATTATACATGTTATGAAGGACTGGGTCTCTACTACCAAATTTCCTCTGTAAATAAGATTACAGTGGCAATATCTGTGATAATATTTCATTGAACCAAAATATAATACAATTTGGGTATACATATGAACAATACTGATGAAATTATGTTTGAAATTATCATACAAAATCATTTTAACATCATAAAAAGTACATAGGGATGAAGGAGGACGCTGAAAAGCTGGACTTTGAAGATTCAGACACTGGTTTCATAGGTTGTTAATGACGTCACATATACCAAATCAACATATATTTAGTTTTTATATATCGTAAGTTACATTGTCCTTTGAATTTCTCATTAGATACGAGAAGGATATCGCAAGCAGTATCGTCATCATCACTATGTCTGGATAGGGACAGCTCTCCTTTTCCACTATATTGTCTTCACTGTCTTTGTGGCAGTATCGGCCACTGGCTATGGTTTGGGAAATCTTTTGTACAGTCTTTTTTTGCCTTTCACAACACTGTTTCTCTTCGTGGCAGAAGGTATCAACGTATAATATACAATGCTACTAAACTGTGATCAGGCAACAATCTTTCCGCCCAGACCGTGGTGTTCTTATTTGCATATGTAAGTCATATAATATTTATAGTGGATATATTGATTAATGAATATTGTGAAAGTTAAAATTTGTTGAGGATTGAATCTACTAGATATCATCAAGTGCAAAGATTATCAATAAAAGAATCGCAACTTTGCAATTCTTAAGGAATTTTTTAATGTATGATATATGATTTATTCAAAACAAAAAACATAAAATCTTGTGTTGATGTTTTGTTAAAAACTTTTTTTTAAGAGCTGTAAAAGTGAAGTAAAAGTAAGGAGGGTGAAGAAATTGTATTATATTTGTATATAAAGGACGATGCCTCCTGATAATTCGATAAACGAAACCTTGCTTTAAAAAACAAAACAATGATTATCTGTTTCCTTTCATTCAGTTACTTCTGCTGTACTGTCTTTGTGCACAGCTGTTATCATTCACCTTACGGCAAAAAAATCTGAGTAAGTAGACTGCAATCTTGATAATATATAGGCATGTGGGGCTTTTTTTGTTTATCTTGCTAACCAAGGCCCCCTCAGTCCTACCCCTAAAACACGTCTGACTATCTTCATTTCAAACGGAGGTGTTCTACCAAGTTTGTGCTGTTGTCCCACTTACCATGTAGACTACTTGGTTTCAGTGGGATTCAGAGCAAACTTGTTTACTTTACCCATGTCAGTGACAAGCTAAGTCTTCATTCAAAGTATTCAAGTTCATCAGTATGTTTTAAGAACTTGTGTAACTTAAAACTTAATAACATACAGTATCGTCTGCATACATCATAGTTTGCCACTCTAGCATGTGCCTATGTCCCTTTAACATCTTATATTAATTTATAGCCAAAAAAGTAGACTCTCTATTAAAATCTTTTAAAACGGTATGAAATAGCCTTGGTGTAAATGACTGGAAATCAATCCACAGACACCATACAATCAACTGTTATTTACAAAGCCTATACTGCAAGCAATCAAGAGAAAATGAATTATTACGATTGTATAGATAATAAGTACAATTGCACGAAAAAGTGTCTGTGGCACGCTAAGGGTTAAAAAAAAGGGTAAATTGTGACTTGGTCATAACCAACTTTAACTAGTGTCCGTTTGGTCTCATCCCTTATGGTCTATTACGTCTACATCCAGTCCGACTGATTACCTTTTGGTCTAATTGCCATTTTACCTATTTAACATTCTTTAAATTCCAATCTGTCTAAAGTCTATTTCGTTTTATGTCCACTTTGTCTCACACCATTTCTGTAACAAAGTGGTAATAGGCTACCAAATATTCATTTGGGAATTAGATGAAAATGCAATTGGACAATTTGGCTATCAGATGAATTGGCAATTAAACCAAGTGGTCATGAGACCAAGTGAGAATTAGAGCAAGCGGACATTACACCAAATTTTCCGTAGACCAAAAAACTTTAGCCCATGTTATATGAGCCATTTAGAAAATTGGACCAACTGCTGTTAGACCAAGTGAATAGAAATCTAAAAAAAATACCCTTCGAAAGAAAACGGCACTGTGACTGATATGGGTATACTATTGGATGCTCATGGGCACTTCGTTTGAGCAAATGTCTAGTGCCTATACAGTGTGTCCCACAAAAAATGCTAATGACCTTTTAGATGGGTATAATATTAAAACTATAATATTATATTAATTCTGTCTCTACACCCGTAAACTACAATTCGTTTTCTACAACTGCATGAAATTTTATGTGATATGGTCCAATAATCACAAAGATATGAGCATTTTTTCATCACACATCAGGAAACCTCTCCATCCAAGTTTTGTATTGAATAGTACCAGATGTGTCGAATAAAAGAAACCCAAGTTTGATCATTAATATTTTGAAAAATATTTCAGTAGTGATTATGAAAGTTATATCACTGTAAAGTGCATCTCATTACCATTCGAATGATATGTCCCTTAGCTCGCCAATATCACGCATCACTGAACCCCATTGTTCTGAAAAAGTCTTGCAAAATTGTAAGTGTTCACTTTCACACTCCTAGAGATGCATTATGAAAGGTGCCTAAAAGGAAAACCAACTTTGATCATCAATGAGCGTGAAAGTGAACCACTCACAATTTTGCAAGACATACCGGTATTCAAAACAATGGGGTTCAGTGATACACGATATTGGTGAGCTTAGAGAGGTATCATTAAAATGGTAATGAGTTGCACTTTACAGTGATGTAAATTTCAGAATTACTACTAAAATAGTTTTCAAAGTATTAATGATGAAACTTGGGTTTGTTTTATTCTACACATCTGGTACTACTCGATACAAACTTGGATGGAGATGTTTCCTGATGTGTAATGACAAAATGCTCATATCTTTTTGACTCTTAGACCATATCACATAAAATTTCATCCAGTTGTAGAAAATGAATTGTCGTTTACGGATGTAAAGATATAAACAATATAATTTTGCATTTTTAATGTTATATCGATCTAAAGTGCCATTAGCATTTTTTGTGGGACACACTGTATATATTTCATGCATATAAATCCCAAATTTAACGATATTCATGACATTGGACATTAATTTTTTATCTAAAAATATTTTCCCGTACAGAAGACCGCTGACGTGTTTAAAAAACGGCTCTAATTCAGACGTCGACACTTTCCTTGCCTCCGGCTTCTATGTCTTGGTATCATTGATTGGATTTGCCACAGTCGTCATTCTCGCACTTGCCAATCAAAACCTGACTTCTAACTTTGTTTTCTTGGGACATAGAGTTAGGATCATCCGACATCGAATCATGGTTGATGCTGTCATGCTGGTGCTCACCATCTTGTCCTTAGAGTTATGGTACCCTGCTTTTTATTTCCGGAAATACCAGGTTGGTCCCTTCACTTGGGTTTCTGTTCTGAATATCTTAATTAACTTTGTGGAAGGAATCGCCTTCTTGATGTTATTTTGCTCAGCCAAAAATGCAGTAGCGGATGCGTCAATTATCCACAACGAAGGCACTTCCATGCAAGAGGGGTCATCTAGAAAGCATTTGAATGGTCATGTTGTGTCAGGAGATGTAGTCAAACCACCAGTGGAGCAGCCACCTGACAACATTGCCCACAATCAGGTTGACCAAGACCTTGAAGC
Source organism: Paracentrotus lividus (assembly GCA_940671915.1). Taxonomy (NCBI): domain Eukaryota; kingdom Metazoa; phylum Echinodermata; class Echinoidea; order Camarodonta; family Echinidae; genus Paracentrotus; species Paracentrotus lividus. The sequence continues at coordinate 35,753,654 of CALNVZ010000174.1, read as the reverse complement.
AAATATGGAAAACTTGTCTCCAGTGGTATCGAACTCCCATTCAGGAATATCAACAAGCAGGCACTTAAAATTGTGTTGCTCCGACTCTGATGACGGCACAACCATTGAGAAACTCATCTACGCCGAGTCAGCTAGATGAAGAAGAAATTAGTGGTAGAATGGACATAATAATTATGACAATGGTTTATCTTTTCACTCTCTATAACTGAACCCCATTCCTCTTAAAAAAGAACATGCCAGGTTCAGAAATTTGGTCTCATGGGGAGGGGGTGGATTTGCTCCATCCTCTGGTCATGAGATAACACAAAATAACCTGCCAATTTAAGGTTAAGATTATTTTTCATGAAATGAAGAAATTTACTTGTAAATACACATATTTCAAAGTAACTTCATGAGCAGTTTAAATATGATGAAGAATTAAGGGTCTTGGAAAGGGGGACTTAATAGGGGCTCTGAATTAAAAATTTAGGGCCCCTCAAATATAATTTTAAAATCCCGACAGAAGATGTTACTATACTTCACCCTTCCTTGTTATGAATGCCTTTTTTTTACATCCTCACGAAATTTCTTTTCAGAATATAATACTTTTGTAGGGAGAGGCTTAAAATTTTTAACGTTATGACACTTTGATCCTGATAGGGCAATAGTTTTAGATTTTCAATTGGTGGTGAACACAAAACGGGTGACTTGGGGATAGTTCCACACGTATGGTTCTGATTTATTTGGTTTTAAAGCATAATGATGACTTTCTGAGACATTCTCCAACAATTATTATAGGTATTGTAATGGTCAACTGAATGAAAATAATCTAAAATCATTTAAATATGCTTGATGTTCTAATAATTTTGGCCAGTACTGTATATACATTTCCCTGAAGGAGATTTCAAACCAGGGATACTGTTCAATTGTACATTGTAATATGTCATCTCAACATGCCAGCAACGTACGGTTTAATGGGACTACTTTTAAAATTTCAACATGTTTCTTGATATGATACCCAGGCAGCTGATCCAAGAAAATCAAATTGGATGCTTTGGGAGGCCCAATTTTCTGGGACAAAAGCAGCTCTATTATGTTTACGTATGGGCCAGGTAAGTTTATTGTGTGACTCCGGTCTGAGTCCGTTACTGGTATATACATAGAAATCTCATTCTGACCAATCTTTACCATTGCCCTGTGAATAAAGAGTAAATCAAAATGACTATTCTGATTGATTCAAATGTGAGAGTTTTATGCAAGATGTCTAAGCAACAAAGATCTGATTGGCTATATGATTGCAGCTAATATTATGATCTACCTCTTCTGTACTTGTATAGTGGGTACCAGATCGGCTAAACTGCAGTATAGATGTTTAGCTTATATAATATAACCGTTATTATTTATTTCTTTGTATTTAAACATATGTCAAATGATTATAGATAATATGTGGTATGTATAGTTTGTAGTACCAGAAATATTTTAATACCGATTAGACATTATTGAAATAATTTTGTTTAGTTCAGTTAGTGCGATTATATGTAACATATATCTGAATGTTTAGTTATATAACGTTTTTGTTTTGTTAGTGAATGTTGAAATTTGCACCACTGGTTTTTTTACAATTTCATAATTGCAAAAATAAACATAAATATTTTTTATGATATGTATCATAATGTTCATAATGTGTTTAATGATTTGCATGATATTAGTATGGCAGTCTATATAAATGTATAATCCAAATTGTTGATTAAAATCTGTATTACCAATTGTGAGAACACAGTATTGGAAGTTTATTTTACCGAAGAATATTCGTGGTCGGGCAATGGCATGGATTCCGAATGAAAGCGCTTCTTTTTGACATGCAAATTAGAAAATTGTTTTAGCCTTCCCCTAACCCCATTATAGAATTCCAAAATGTTTAAATAAACTTTCATCGATGTCAACATACATACATCAATCTTATTTGTAAGCCCTATCCTGGAAGAGTCCCAGAAACGTGTGTATGGATTGACCTATAAGCGGGTGTATCGATAGAAAAAAACAAGGAACACCCAAAGCTTTGATCATACACATAAATTTCAAAAATATTTCAGTGGTGAATTATGAATCTTATATACTGGAATGTGTACTCATTATAACAAATAATTTAATGTACCATGTCTCTCAGCTCAACAAGTGCATCACTAATCTTTCAAAATTGTGAGTGGTTCACTTTCACTGCCTCATTTAGATGGGTTAATATGCAGGGTTCCCATCCCATCAGGAGAATTAATAAACTTTTTTTCCAGTTGATTTTGATAATAATGGTTCAAAATCAGGGAAAGTCACGAAAATTTTGATTAGCCCACAAAATCGAAAGTTGTTCAGATAAATACTGTTTTTAGCAAATAATTCACGGCGCCAAAAAGAAACACACTAAAATGAAATGTGTTTTAAATAATTATCAGGAATTTGTTTTTTAGATTTCATCAGGGAAAAATCAGGGATTTTGTTTTCTTGAAATGCGTGAACTCTGAAGTCCTAAACAGTGTAAACAATTCTAAGTTAAGAGAATGAACACTTAGGATTCAGTTGAATTGTATGAACACACAAAATCAAGAAAACAGATATAAGAAAGTTTGAGAACAATTGAATAAATAATACGAAAGTTATATGCATTTGAATGTTGTGATCACTAATGGCTATGGACATCCTCACACTGGACATACCGCAAGATGTGTGATGTCACACATGAACAACTCTCCCATATGACATACAAAAAATACCAAAAATTCTTCTTTTCCTTATTCTATATGGTAGTACAGACTCTTCACCCATAATTAATATTTGTGAAACTGTCTCACAATGCCTCGCCAATAAAGAATCTCAGATCTTCAACAGAATTAATAAAAAGACAATTTGAGTGAAATATGTACAAAAGTAATGGGAAAGTTGTTCATGTATGACATCACACATCTTGGACCCGTTGCCATGTGAGGGATCCCCATACCGTAGTGATCACAACATTCAAATGCTCATAACTTTTTTTATTGTTCATTATGTCTTTTTCTCAAATTTTCATTGATCAGCTTCTTGTGATTTTTCTGTTTTGTACAATTTAATGAATTTCTAGGGGTTTCCTTCCCTTTAAAGCATTTCCTGGACTTCTATATATGTCTTTTATTAATGAACAGGAAGGCCTCTTTTTTAGTCCACCAAGATTATCATCCAGGTAATTTCATCATGCTACAGTTCATGAAACCCCGTGAAACCTTCAGTTTAATTTCGTTAAAAAATTTTTAAGTAGGATATAGATTTTTTCCTTTTTTGTTGTTTTGATTTTACCCTCTCTTAGGCACAAGTCACTTTTTACATTATCGTAAACAGGGGCCGCAGAACGTTTTTGAAAGTGGAGGGGCTGAACGGCATTTTTTGTGTCATAATGATACTTGAGGATATGAGCTTTATATATATGGGAGTGGTGTGGTCGAGTGGATAAGTCGGCGGACTTACGATCACAAGGTACGCGGTTCGAATCCCGTCCATACCACTAGCATCCTTCGGCAAGGTGTCAACCTGCAAATTTGCCGTACTTGACCCAAGTGAGGTGAATGGGTACCGGTAGGAAGAAATTCCTTGAATGCTGTGAGCGCCTTTCGGGGTAGCCTCAGCTAAGCCGGGTAATAATAATATGATAATGCGCCTTGAGCACTCTACAGAGTGGATACGTGCGCAATACAAATCACATTATTATTATTATTATTTTTACTATATCTAAACTTTTTTTCCCCAAGAACCATATATTTGTTTATTTGGTAGCCATTTGAAAAGTGTATAGTTCTTTTTGGGACGCACTTTGTGTATCTTCTTAATAACCATGGCGTTAAAAACGCTTAAAATGCACTGTTTTCATGTTTAAAAATATTCGGCTCGCGCTTCGCGCTCGCATTGTTTAATGAGAAGTAAGTATCCTTTTAAAGAGCATAGCACAAAAAAACCTTTAAATGCACTGTTTTTAGGTTGATATATCAAACATTTTCGGCTCTCGCTTCCCGCTCTCATTGTTTAATGAGATTTTTAAGTATCTTCTTTAAAAGCATAGCACAATTTTTTTTTTTTTAATGACTGTTTTTAAGGTTGATATATCTAAAATTCAGTCGCGCTTCGCGCTCACATTGTTTAGTGAGATAATATGTATCTTCCTTATAAGCATAGCATAAAAACGCTTACAAATGCAGTTTTCAGGTTGATATATTACCAAAAATTTTCGGAGATTAGACAGTTTGGCTAATAGAGGAATTTGCAATAAGACCAATGGGTATTTAGACCAAGTGAGAATAAGATCAAGTTTTTATTAGACCGTGTAAACTTAAACCAAGTTGTCAGTATAGACCAAATGGGGTAAGCCCATGTTGTATCGGTAAATTGCCAATTCGTATAAACCAACTTTGACTAGTGACCGTTCAGCCTCATCCCACGTGGTCTAATTCCTTTTTGTCTATAACCAGTTTGTCTAATTACCTTTATAGGTCTAAATGTCACTTCGCCTATTTACCATTTCGTCTAAATTCCATTTGGTGTAATTCCCGGATCATTTTAAGGCATTTTATGTCCAGTATTTCAGTCCAAATGATGTTTAAAAAAATACATTATGCAAGCAATATACTTCAAGATTATCCGACCAAGTCTCCTTCGAATTTAGAAATGTAAAAATTAGTGTAAAATTTTGCATAGATGTTAAAAGGCACATGTAGAATATAACCCAAAGTGAATTATTATAGTTTATGCAAATTAAGGGTCTATTTTTACACATTTATCAATATTTTGTTTTTAAAATTGTCATGAACCCCGATTTCTTGTTAAAAGTTGATAATAGTCAACAAAGTTGTGATTAAAAATTGGAGTTTCTCCTGAATTTCTTTGTATTCTTTTGTTTTTAATACTTTCTATTGTCTTTGATTGTTTTTGTTTTAAAGTATTTCTTAATGTTTTTGCGTATTTTGTGTTTCAGAAATGTACCTTGATTCATTTTAAGATATCCTAGATAATGCTAAAGGCCTTTTAGACGTAATTAAGAGTGTGGTAGAACAATATAGGGGAAAGGTGCCTTCAGTACACAAATGGGCAATAATTTAATTTTTCGGTATTCTTAATCTTTCCTAATTACACGACAAAACAATGGTTTCTTATATACTTAATAACTCTCTATTATAAAGACTGAATTATGCCTATTCCGACTGGGGGAGGGGTCTCGGCCAAATTAACCAACTATAAAACATCCATGACTGCTGCGCAACCGCTTCCAACCCCAAATATGCCTTTTGGTGACTTTTCCTTTAAAGTGCAGTGCTTAACTATCGTTCAAAACAAACTGCACAGTGTGTTTGTTAGGTGATACAGATGTGCATTTTTATCTGCATGTCAGACTAAATAGCAAATGTAAAAGGCATTTTGACTTATCATTTTTGAAACATAAAAGAGCCAAGTAATTAACTAATATCCCCACAATAATAGATAAACAAAAGGAAATGTAATAAAACAAAGAATACATATATAAGAATTCATTAGAACTTATACTTTTTACCAAAATCTTTTTGAGCTTTACATTCAGGCAACTTTTTGAAAGGAGAGTGGACTTCATAACAATTTTTTTAAGCCAAGTATTGATAATCAGACGGCGGATCAGGGGGGGGTGGGGCGGGCTAAGTTGCTAAGCCGCACACCGTACGATTGGGAAATCAGCTATACCATATTGTATCATAGACCTTGTTAAGCACACCCCTAAATGTCTAAAACCTATTTTTTTTTTTTTTTGCTTGTCAAGTTGTTCGAAACGGAACGCTGACCTGACCCGTACCCCTAATATGTAGTATGTTTGCGAAATTCTTTAATTGGCCGGAGGCCGAAAAAATTTTTCAACACCTTTCCCCCCCACCCCGCCCCCCCCCAATAATTATAGTGCAGAATTCATGTTTTGCCCTTTGGCAATTTTGGCTAATTTCTGAATTCCAAGGACACTTTGTTAGACTGATTGTAAAGGTACAGCTTCGTTGCACAGTATTTTTAGTAGGGAGACAGGGGATGGATCGTACAGAAATCACATTTTGGGCGATAATATCTAATGAAAATATCTCACCAGAACATCTTCGATTTGGGTCTGTAGTAGCCGCATATTATGTTGCTTAAAACCTTGAGGTCACATAAAACTTGAAACATTAAACCTAATTAACTACAAGCTTAAATTAATGAAGACATTTTTTGTAACGACCTACCGACCGTATAAACGTGGGTAAGTTTGTTACCGCCCATACGAGGCGTAAATTGTCTACGATATGTAGAACAAGACGGGGTAAATTTGTTACAAATGTGTAAATTCTCTTATAACCATACGTTGTTTGGCAACGATTTTTCCAGTCTCTTGGTTATCGTAACTATGTAGATCAAGTAGAGCTTCTAGATGAAACTAGAGTAGTAATAATAAGAAATAGTCTAAATATTAATGACGGCTGGAATATTGAAACAAAATTAGATGTTACATGTTAATGTACATTTGGAGTAGGTTTGTTCGACGATCGACATGGTGTAGGTTGTTGTAAAACCTACTCCCATGGGTGATTTTACAGCATAAAACAACTGTAGAAAGCCATTAGCGAGATTCAGGGTGGTCAAGGGGTTATTAGTGTACATACATGTACATATGATTCAACATAATACAAGACTATCATTCAATGTGCCCTTCAGGTGGAAGTAACTATTTACAATTAATTTTGTCAAAATTCACACTTGGAAACTATAAAAATGTTTTTGTTGATTTACTTTTAATAAAAAATCGGAGAAACCTCACGACCGGACAGTTCTCACAGCATGTGTAGGCTGTATATAAATGCCTAGTTGTACGAACTCCATGTTCCTAACCTAGTCACACGAGAACTGTAACAACTGATCCGTCTAACTTTCCATCTCCCGCGGTCTCCCCTCTATTTAACATACTTTTTTTTATTTTATAAAATACTTTAAAATGATCCAAAAAGGTAGCTGGCATACAGGTGTATCCCAAACTTTCGGAGGGCCATGTATATATTTTAAATCAATTTTTTTGTGGTTGAAATTTTGAATAATTAGGGGGCTATGTTAAATAACGATTCCATCAAATTATTTATTTAAGATATTTTAAATGACAGCCATTTGAATTTTTTTGCGTATGTTCTTGCTTATTCATGAAGAGAAATTAGTAGGGCCTATCTGAGCTATTATTCTTTTGGTTATAATTTGTTATATAATTAGGCGTCATGTTACCCCCCGCCATTCCCTAACTCATGCGGATCAAGGGTGCAACGACTTTTTAAAAATACACAATTCATTGGACTAAAAGTTAAAACAGAGAAAAATAATCGCTCTTATTTTTTAAAACAAATGTGTCGAGGCTGCCCCTCTCCCCCCTGCCATTTTACAAAAATCCTGGATCCGCCTGTCGGGAATTTTTTTGTTGTTGTTTTTTTTTTTTGTTGTTTTTTTTTTGGGGGGGGTGGCTAAGCTAATTTTCACCCCACTGCCCTTGTCCCTCCCCAGCTCTTGTGTAGCTTGGTTTGTACAAAGCCCTCCCCATCCCCCTCCCCTCCCCAGCGGATCCAGGGTTTGGAAAAATTAAAGGCTTATGCAGCAAATTTGAAAATAAAACGCAGAAGTCGATTTTCTTAGATAGAATATCATAGAAATCATGAACATGCATTCTCACTTTGTAAGTCTCAAAAAAAAAAGAAAAAAAGAATAAGAATTTAAGAAAGGAAGAGGGGGTGCCCCTACCAGAATTCGACACAGTCCCCCTCATCCGTCAATCTTTCAAGTTATTGTCAAACAAGTCTACTCTGCAACTCTTTTTTCAGGAACTTGAGCAGTATAGTACCGGTACACACGTATTTGCGACGATCGATTCACACATTTTTTTAGAGCCAATTAATTATTGCTCGATCGCGATCGCTCGCGCGCGCGCCGTGCAGTGAGAGTTTATATTTTTGCTAGAAGAAAACATTGATCTGATCATCTCTGCACTAGCCTACTAAACCTATTGCTTCATTGGACCAAAACCTGACAGTCTAGATCAAGTGTAGGCCTACTGACATCCTAGGTTAGAAGAAGAGGTTTCCACCATACCAATTGCCTTCTTCAATGAGGAGGGAGGGTTAACATGCCGATGTCCTTTTTCATCGCATGCTTTATTCTTTGGAACGTTGTCACGCGAGAGCCAGTTCCAGTGGGTAAGAATTAACGTTAAAGACCCAAAAATACATTCAATTTTCATAACAGTATTCATAAAAAGGTGATCAAACCTCAACCAGGCGATCCCCCCCAAATACTCGAAAAGTTGCCCCTATTTAAATGGCGCGGTTGATGACGTCAAAGAAGTTTAAGTGAATGCTACGGCCAGGCATGATTGGGTTTCGCCTTTAGAAAACACGTTTGTATTGCTATGTCAGAACAATAGACCCCATGTGTGCTAGAATTCTATTGTTATGAAATGAAAGGGCAAATTCATTCAGCATTTAGCATGTACTGTAGCATTCCGTTAACATCTTTTGACGTCATCAGCCGCGCCATTATGATAGGGCCTAGGGGTACCTTTTCAAGTATTTTGGAGGGATGGCCTGGTTGAGGCTCGATCACCTTTTTAATGAAATAGACTTTCTATTAACGTTAGATGGGCGATGAAATGCTTAAATTGGAAATTGTATTATGAAAAAATATTAGCTTTCGTTTTGGGTTTTCATTTCTCGGTCCGGTCTGGGACTTTAACTGTTGACGTTAGGTCTAACAAAAAGATCTAACGTTAGATCTAACAAAAAAGTTAGATCTAACTGTTAGACCTATTGGTAGTTAGATTCTACATGTAGATCTAGATTTTTTAGATGACCAAAATATTTTTTTTAATTTAATGAAGATGGTGAAGACACTCCTTGTGAATGTAGAGGTCTAGCCTATAAACTATAGTCTAGACCCCCTAACTGTTAGATCTAGAAATCTAACGTTAGATCTATTTTTTAAAAGGAAATTTCATGAGCAATTCAAATAGTCTCAGTAAGCCGGCCTTAACCTTAAGTTAGATCTAGCCTAGATCTAGATCTAAGTTAGAGTCTATCGTTAGATCTAGATCTAGAAAGTTAGGCCTACAAGTTAGTTAGAGCTACCCACTACCCAGTTCGAATTTCCATTAGCGTATTGGACCATCAGAGAGCTGTTGGTCTCTAACGTTAATGATATTGATAGGCCTAATGGTTTCTAATTATGAAATATGGGACCCACAGTCGTCTGGTCCTACTAATCACCGTGAAGATGCACTGAAAATACTAATCACCGCGAAGCCGAAGAGCCGCTACGACGGTAAATTGCCACTACTACGTCCAATGCCATTTCGTCCAATAGCCATGTCGTCTAATGCCAATCGGTCTAATTTGGTCCAAAAAGGCCACTTCGTCCAAAAGCCATTTGGTCCAATAGCCATTTGGTTCATTTGCCATTTGGTCCAATAACCAATTGGTCCAATTGCCATTTGGTCCAATACCCACTTGGTCCAATATCATTTGGTCAAATAGCCACTTCGTCTAAGACCGAGCCATTTAATTGGTCCAAGATAGCAACTTGGATCTACGTCTAGATCTAGTAGCCACTTGGTCTAATTGCCATTTGGCGCCAGTTGGTCCAATTGCCATTTGGTCCAATAGCCACTTGGTCCAATTGCCATTTGGTCCAATCCCCATTTGGTC
>CALNVZ010000174.1:35726466-35740673 GCA_940671915.1 Paracentrotus lividus | reverse complement strand
TTCATGGGCCTAATTGAAGAAACGTCTGACTCGTGGGTATACTTCATGTAACGTCGGTCTCGTGGGCTGTTTTGCTCTACCGTCGGTGTTTAGGGCCTTATTTGCGAATTTTCTGTCTCGTGGGTCATGTTATTATGGTGTCGGTCTTGTGGACCTGTTTGGTCTAGTGTCGGTCTAATGGGTCTTTATTTGCTAGCGTCGGTCTAATAGGCCTTGTCTTGTGGGATGACCCTCAGTCAAATACCATTATGTATTCCATCTGTTGCTGATGCTTCAAAGATCTCAAGGATGTATCCAGTTTGGGACAGTAGAGCTGACTACTGTAGGAAGCATTTTGTTTCTGTCAAAACCGCAGATTTCTGATGATTTGTATGTCATACCTATTGCACCCCAATCAAAAGGGCTAATGTCTCTATTCATAAGCAAATGGAGTCTACGTACATACATTATCATTGTGTTTAATATTCCCTTTATTACCTGAAATGTTTAGTTTCCTGTTTTAATTGAATGTAAATTAACTTCAGTTTGGAAGTACTGTATTCAAATAAGCCTATAATGGAGACTTGGGGTACAGCCCACAATACCGACACCCACGAGACCGACGGCCCACGAGACCGACGACCCACGAGTCCGACAGTAAAGTAAATAGGCCAACGAGATCGACTATAAACAATTCAGACCCACGAGACCGACAGCCCACTAGACCGACACTAGATCAAACAGGCCCACGAGACCGACACTACAATGATATGACCCACGAGACAGACAATTCGTAATTAAGGCCCACGACACCGACGGTAGAGCAAAACAGCCCACGAGACCGACATTACATGAAGTATACCCACGAGTCAGAAAAGGGACGTCTAAAAGGCGAGAAAGGGGTGGAAGATGGAAAGAGGGACATGGCAAATCAAAAAGAAGATATTTTAATTTTTTAAATATCACCCTGAAAACTACACACTTTAAGTCCTTTTTTAACTCTATGCTCATAAAGAAGATACTTTCATTAAAAATACATTGAAGGCCTTTGTTATGGTCTTTAAGAACCCAATTGGGCCTATTTTGCGTTTCTTATTGTAAATATATATATATAATGTAATATAATATAATTGGGCGAAAATTCTACAAGCATCGCCCCTTATTCACTTCCCTTTCTGTCTTTTTCTTCTTTTCTCCCCCTTTTTCCTTCTTTGATATTCTCCCTTTTCTCCCCCCTTTTTTTTAAGGGGGGGGGGGTCCCGGCCCGCCGGGCCACCTTGATCAGCGCCCCGAAGATACCCCCGGATATTCGCTTGTTTCGTTTTCATGGGTATAATTGAAGAAACGTCTGACTCGTGGGTATATTTCATGTAACGTCGGTCTCGTGGGCTGTTTTGCTTTACCGTCGGTGTCGTGGGCCTTAATTGTGAAATTTCTGTCTCGTGGGTCATATTATTGTGGTGTCGGTCTCGTGGGCCTCTTTGATCTAGTGTCTGTCTAATGGGCCTTTATTTGCTAGCGTCGGTCTAATGGGCTTTTTTTTGTCTAGTGTCGGACTTGTGGGCCGTCGGTCTCGTGGGTGTCGGTCTCGTGGGATGTCCCCTGAGACTTGTACACACATTACCAACACAAATACCACTATGTGGGGGTAACAGTAACTTTGTAAATTACATTTTAAAGAGTTTTTAAAGGTGATGAAGAAATAAAATATCATCCAAGATATTTACATGTTATGTTAATATTATACTGACATAAAAATCAAGTAATAATATTATTCGTCTGGGGGTCAAAATCAAGGTTAAAGGAAAGGTCAAAGGTCATAGCACTTTAAATTGCTCCAATAATATTTTTGATACCATTTTTGAATTCCTCTTTGAATTTCCTTTTGAGTGGTACCAGTTTCACAAAAATTGGTCAACCAGTTCAGGCGCATTGTGCTGTTGAAATGGAAGGTCACACCCATTTTTGCCAAAACGAATCAAAAAGGGCGGGCCATAGCTCAGAAACAACGGACCGTTTACGCTAATTTTTTTTGTTTCATGGGAAGGTAATGTTAAACTTTATGTGTACCAAAGTTGAGCAAATTCTGAGACGGTAGGGTATAACCCATTGGGTGAATCCAGATGGAATGACCCTCCTACCCTATCCTATGCTATCCTATATTATAACCTATGCTATCCTACATTAAGGCCCTATTACGACTGGCAAACTGTCGACCCCTGCTATATAAAGTAGGCTACTACAGGCAAAATGTTTGAAGAAAGACAGATCTAGATCTAGGCCCCTAGGCCTACTTAATAGTAAATTACACTTTTGTTAATGAAATATGAAGTAGTCTATTGTCATTATGAATCAATTGGAAATTGTGTTAAACATCAAACGCTAATAAACTAAAACAATTTTGATCAGGTCTAACAAGTAAGGCCTAATCTAGAAGTCTATTAATAAGCCAAATGCCAGCTACATGGCTAAAATTTCTATTTATTTTCCCCCTTTTTTCCAAATCTCAGAATACTGCTTATGAATATTCATGACCAACAGAAACCATTAGAAACCAATAGAAACCAATCGGAAATATAATCCGAACAGAAAATTGCTGAAACCAGTAGAGACCAACAACAATAAGCCAACAAGCTGATACAAGCCAACGGGGAGGGTCCACGAGTCCGAGCGCCCACGTGTCCGAGTATTTTCCGAGACAGATTTTTCTCATATTGTATTTTGCAATATATATTTTGCAATATATACAAATGTACTGCTCGGCCTTGTGGACCCTCGGACTTGCGGACAAAATACTCGGACTCGTAGACCATTGGACTAGTGGGCCCTCGGCCTCGAGGGCCCTCGGCCCAGATCTAGAAAAATCTGGTGGAATCTAGATCTAGATCTAGAAACTATCCAAAAGATTTCATTACACTATTATCATAGGCCCTAATTAATTTCTTATTGGTCCAACAGAAAATGTCTAGATCTATTGGACCAATAGAAAAAATTCTAATGGACCAACAGAAAATGTCTGTTGGTCCATCAGAGATTTCGGGTCCTACTAATCACCGCGAAGACCCGCGAAGAGCCGCAAAGAGCCGCGAAGAGCTGCAAAGAGCCGCAAAGACCCTCGGCCTTGCGGACAAAATACTCGGACTCGTAGACCATTGGACTTGTGGGCCCTCGGCCTCGAGAGCCCTCGGCCCAGATCTAGAAAAATCTAGTGGAATCTAGATCTAGATTCTAGGCTAGATCTAACGTTAGATTAGGCCTAGATTTTCTAGGTCTAGCTAGATCTAGATCTAGATCTAGATTCTTAAAAACAGGTAGGCCTGTATTCTACTAAGGAGTTTAGAGTTGTACGGCAATAAACGAGGATCGAACAACAGTACCGTACGAGAAAAAACTCCCAACACGAAAAAAAACTTCAAACGTGTACAACTTCTGTACGGCTGGAAGTTTCTAGTGCACTGGAACGCACAAGATAAAACCGGAAATCCATTGAAATAATGACGCAACAATCTTTGTTTGTAGCCGCTATATCCTTTTACTAACAGTGTTATTGTATTGGTTCACGTCCTATTCATTAACAATTCAGTGGCCTGGGATGGGAACAATTAACAAGCTTTGAAATTTTCAGCTGAAAAGGACAATGGTTTTATTTCCTCTGAATAAATTATTTACCTTAAAGGCTTATAATGATTCCCCAACGAGTGGTATCTCACTTCGCGGGGACACATTCGGGAGTATTTTTGAGGGTATTTGGCTGGTATGGAACATTTCAAAAAGAGCAGAATCCCTCCCGAATTTTCGCTCATTCGGGGAGTGAGAACAAAATGCTCCCAAATCCACCCCAAATACACGTATTCGCTGCCGATTCGGTTCTGGTGTAAACCAGGCTTAATTGACTAATATGATCCGGATCTTTACACCCCCAATATTACGACCAGGCATTTTTTTAATTGTTTGTTTTGTTTTGTTTTTGTGTTTTCTGAAAAGCATTGTCATAATTTTAAGTGGTCGACCTGCTGCTGCAGTTTACTTTTTTTTTTTAACAATATAAAACATAAAAGATAGATATATATAAGGAGAATGAAACCCTTGGATTCAGTTGAAGTGTATGAAACAAAGAAAATCAAGAAATAGATTAAAGAAAGTTTGAGAACAATTTAATAAATAATAAGAAAGTTATGTGCATTTGTATGTTGTGATCACTAACGCTATGGAGATCCTCACACTGGCAACAGCAGGCCCAAGGTGTGTGATGTCACACATGAACAACTCTCCCATATGACATACAAACAAATATCAAAAATACCTCTTTTTCCTCATTCTAATAGTACAGACTCTTCACCCATGATTATAATTTGTGAACCTGTATTACATGTCCTCCCATGAAAAGAATCTCAGATCTTTTAACGGAATAAATACAAAAAGACAATTTGAGTGAAATATGTACAAAAGTAATGGGGAAGTTGTTCATGTATGACATCACACATCTTGGGGCCGTTCGAACCGTTCGACGGATCACTTTCAAACTTGGATCATGTATGCATATGGTAGAGACAATGATCTGATTAGACTTTGGGGTCATTAGGTCAAAGGTCACAGAGGTCATTGTATGCATAAAATGGCTCGTTCTCCGGCCATAACTTAAAAACCGTTTGATCGGGTCAACTTCAAACTTGGGTAATGTGGTGCCTATGGGGAGGGCAAATGAACTGATTAGATTTTAGGGTCATGGGTCAAAGGTCAAAGGTCACAGATGTCATTGTATACAATAAAATGGTTCGTTCTCGCAATAAACTTAAGAACGGTTAACGGGTCAACTTCAAACTTGATCAAGTTGCCTATGGAGGGACACATGAACTGATTAGAATTTGGGTCATGAGGTCAAAGTCACAGAGGTCATTGTGTACATGAAAAATGGCCGTTCTTGGAATAACTTAAGAACCGTTGAAGGGATAAACTTGAAACTTGGGTCATATGTGCATAATGAAGTTCAAATAAACTATTAGATTTGTGGGGTCATGAGGTCAAAGGTCATAGGTCATTGTGTAACGTGAAATGGCTCTCGTTCTTGCGATAACTTAAGAACGCGTTTGAAAGGATCAACTTCAACTGATCATATTACATATGGGGGGACATGAACTTATCAGATTGGGTCATGAGGCTCAAAGGTCACAGAGGTCATTGTGACTGAAAAGGCTTGTTCTCGCATAAACTTAAAAAACGTTTGACGGATCAATTCACAAACTTGGGTCCTATGTGCATAGTGGTAGGGACATGAATTATTATATTTTTGAGGTCATGAAGTCAAAAGGTCAGGGTCACAGACGTCATTTGTATACATGAAAATGGCACATTCTTGCCTGTAACTTCCTGAACCCGTTTTATGGATCAACTCAACCTGGGGTCATGTGGAGGAAAGATGAACTCGATTAGATTTGGGTCAGACCATCAAAGGTCACTGGTATTTATGTAAATGACTCGTTTGTGCAATTCTGAAGGACCTGACAGATCAAACTAACATGTTTATCCTTATTACATCAGTAGCCATCCTTCCTGAGTTGGAAATATTCTGATGATACAACTTTAATGATTTGGTGGTCAATATCTCAAGAGCTCAGTTATATGGATGTAAACATACTCAAACATGCGCATGCCTTTTTTTTCCGATGTGGCAATACGGAGGCATGCCTTCCGACCGTGCGCGGTCGAAGATTCATCTAGTTTTTTTTCTGTAGCGGGAATATCCCAGGGACGTCTCTGAGAAATCTGCGCGACTAAAAACATTCAAAATCATTTCAAACCAGTCTCTAATTAGTCTCAAACTAGTTCAAAATTCGTTTTATCCCGTGTAATGACAAGTGACTTGCCACCATAAGTTTATTGTTGGTTTTCGCTTCAAATGTCCTTTCTTCAATATGTCAGGTCAAACTAACACTTCAGTCGTGTCGGAAAATGTCATTTTTGATGATTAATATGCAATTAATCAATCGTTGTGGACAGTTCAATAATGCACCTCATTTTTAAGCAAAGTTTTAACAACATTTAACTTCCAGCTAACGAGAAAATAGATAAATTAACTTCCTCCGACATAAAACTCGCAAAGCCATATCAAATTCTAAACCACCTATACCGATGCACGCTTCACTGACGCTTCATAGAGAAGCGTGCAAACCAGCCTTGCATTCTCGTTTCAAAATCCGTACTATTTTGGTGCGACAGCACAACTCTAAACTCCATAGCAGAATATGGGCCGTAGAGTCTAGAGTAGACCGCATAGACTCTAGGCCTAAAATCTATAACCTACCTTGTAACGTTGTCGTTAGGATGGGGGTCTGGTGTCCGGCTCACAAAATTATATTTCCCACGAGAGCTCCATACCCCAGTAAGCCTAGTCTATGGCTATAGCAGTGACAGTGCAGACCCTCTTTACAGACGAGAGCCTAGAGGTCTATAGGGTTTATTTAGTCAGGGTCTATTTAGTCAGACTATGCCGCATGTGTATTCCATTCACATTAACACAATGGGAATAGATTTCTAGTCAATAGGGTTAGATCTAGGGTTAGGGTTAGTGTTATGCAACTTTGCTCAAATTTGTTTTTTGTTGTTTATAATTGAGGGGAAACTTTGAAGAAAAAAAACAAGTCCCAGACTTATGGTCTGGTGTCACAGTCCCTCAAAGCGGAAAATTGAGTAATTTGCTCTGATCTGAACCGGAACTCAAGTGGGAAAAAGAATGATGCGTCTGTATCGAAGAGCTAGAGCCATGGCGTGGTGTCCGTCGTCTGTCATCCGTCGTCTGTCCACAATTTCAAAATGATTCTTCTTCGTCATTTCAAGTCCGATTTCTATTCTGTTTGCTTTATATAATAGCACTAGATCTAGGTGGGGGATTCAAAAATTATACACAGAATTCTGGAATTTTGTCTAAAAAATTATTTATGCTAATTTATAATATGCAAAATTCATTCATAATCAATCACAAAAATCGCTTCTTCTCCTTTATTTAGTGATCAATTTCAATTCTGTTTGCTTTATATGATAGCACTAGGTGGGGATACAAAACCTCCACACAGAATACTTGAAATTTTGACAAGAAAATAATTTGTTGATTTATGCAAAATTTAAAAATCATGTTTATTTTTTTGCAAGATGCCGGATGAGAACCACATCATTGATGTGTTAGTTTGTTTCTGCAATTAAATTGATTCTAGTTGCTAACATATCTTTAAATAGATGCATTCTTTTTATTATGAATGAATGAAATAATTTGTAGACCTATCATTTAATTCAATAATACAGTGTTTCATTTTTGTTTCTGTGACATTTTTAAATTACATTGGTCTAGCCCTATAATTCATACTTTATTTCATTTTTGTGAGTGTTTTTTGTTTTGTTTTGTTTCTTAAAATTAATTTATCCCTTTCTTTCTTTTCTCCTCTCTGTCTGTCTCTTTGTCTCTCTCTCTTTCTGCTGCTCTGGTGTATAGCCCGCCCCCGATCTCATTCTGCGTGTGCGCCTGCAGTAAAAAAAAGCAAACAAAAAACAAAAAACAACTCTAAACCAATCTACTGACCCTTTCTTTTTTTTTTTCTGTTATGGCAAAAAAATATTTTTTAAGGCCCCATAAGCAGATATTCTTTAAATTATGGTACATAACTTGTTTTCCTTTTTTTTAAATTTTAGATTCCAGTTGTGAGGCTGACTGGATCCAATCACCTGCAACAAGCTACTGCTACTTTGTCTATCCAAGACGGACCTATTGGTCAACAGCTAGAGAAATATGTTTAGAACTCGGTGGTGACTTACTTAGCATACACAGTCCAGAGGAAGATGCATTTATATTTGGTAAGATTGAGGGAAGTACACTAATGTTTAGTTTTTAACCAGAAGTGTTGGAGATGGAATAAAAAAAGAAAAGAAAATCTAAATATTGCAATGTGCAGGTAGGAAAACAAAGAGACTGATTAAATAGTTATTGGATCAATGACACGCAATAATTGATTTTCATTTACACACACACACACACTATATATATATATATGTATATACACTCTCAGAAAAATTTAACCAACCGTTGGTTCAAACATGAACTTACCAACTGTTGGTTAAAAGCGTTAACCAACCCCAGTTGGTTGAAATTTAACCAATTATGTATTAAAACTGTAATACAAAGTTGTTAATTGGTTAATTTCTTTTTTTAATACATCATGGTTGGTTAAAACAAAATCAAGCGATAGACCAGACTAAACTGGACCCAGCCAGCCTTTTGACAATTTGGGGCAAGTCCAAGATAACGTGCATGTTATGTATGGGACATTTCAGAGCCTTTTACCCTCTATAAAATCTTTGTGAAGGTTAAACTTAAAGGTACTATTTTTTCTCATCCTCATGATAGGTATCCAAGAGAGTAATACACTGATGGGAGATGACGACATATGACCTTTGACCTTTGATGCAATAGCATGAAATGTAGTGTGTTACGTATGGGACCAGAAGAATTCAAGTTTTTTAAGAAAAATTTTCAACACCAAAACTCTCTAAAAAATTTTCCACTGATGTATTGAAGTTTGGTGTGATGAAAGGTCCAACCCTCTAGTTTACTTCTCTAAACTTATGAGTCATAATGATTGTCATTTTTTTTGTAAGCCTTTGTTATAGTCGGAGAGGACATGTTACGTATGGGACAGTTACGTATGGGACAATTTGTCCTCATAGAGAATGCACACAATTTGATCCATAATTTCTAAAATTAATTTTTTTTTCAAATATGGAAATAGGATAAGATTTTTTTTCTTTTAAAATGTTGTATTGGAACATATTCAATAGGGA
This sequence comes from Paracentrotus lividus, assembly GCA_940671915.1. Lineage (NCBI taxonomy): Eukaryota > Metazoa > Echinodermata > Echinoidea > Camarodonta > Echinidae > Paracentrotus > Paracentrotus lividus. The sequence goes on along the minus strand of CALNVZ010000174.1, from coordinate 35,731,868 downwards.
TTTAAAAGAAATTGAAAATTCCCCCTCTTCATTCTCATGTTTTCCATTGTTTTGTGAATTTCTTATGTATTCTATTGTTTTTTATTTTTCCATATTTTTTCATTATTACTAAATTTTTTGGTTTAATTCTTTTTATGGACCAAATATCATGGCAAAGCAAACTTTATAAACTCCAGAAAATGTGAATAAATCACTTTTTGGAGCACTCTTAATTTTTTTTTTCTACATTCACGTACTTTGTACACAAACTTCCCCATTGACATTGTGTACAAATGGCCATAACAGATTTTCCCATACGTAAAATGGTATTATACTGTCACACTGAATAAATTAGAACTTCCCAGAGTTGCAACAATTCAAGTGTTGTATTCTGGGAAATAACTTAACAAAATGCCTCAATTTGTTACGTATGGGACATTTCATGCTTGGACACGAGCTTATTTGCATATTTAATTAGATTTCACCAATTTTTTTTTACATACAAAAATTTAATGATAAGGGGTCCATGTCCCACCCATGATTAAATCTCACCAATTTTGTTTTGATTTTCTATGAATTTTTATAAATGTCCCATACGTAATGCTCTGTTTACCAATTATGCAAATTAGATGCCCCAAATTTGCATAAATTTGCATAATAACAAATTTTTCTTAATCAAATTCCGAGGTTTGACATTTGGGCTTTCATATTCTACCAAAAACTCCTTCATAAGACAAAGATGAAATTTTGTCTTTTCAGGGGACATTATCTTGGACTTACCCTTTGATCAAAACATTCGTACAAATAACATGAAGAGTTATGCCTGTATTCATTATTAGACTACATGCATTATTTGTTGGCCTAATTATGGTAGGCCTACAGTTAGTATTGGTCCAGTAAAATATCATTACTTCGGTTTAGACGTTAAAACTTGTCCCATCTAGATCTACAATCTAGTCCAGAAGCTGAGATCTAACTAACTTGTTAAATCTAAATATAGATCCAGAATATAGAAATGATATGTTGGCCTAGATTTCTAACAAAGTTACGTTTAACGTTAGATTCCAAGCTCATCACTCTTAAACCAGTCAAGTGTTGGACTATATCCACATCGAGAGGTCTACAAATGTAGGCTAACTCTATGCAAATGATGGGGGTAACCGTAGGCCCATAGATTTAGCGAACTAAATCTATGACCTCAAAACTTGGTCCGAGACCAAGCAGATTGGAAAGCGAAGTATTTAGATCTAGATTCTAGACCTGGGCTGCGTAAATTTCAACTCAACTCTCAAGCAAGGTTAATATCTAACGTTAGTTAGGTCTAACTCTAACGCCTGAACCAAAATGATTAAGAACTGTACAGGCCATGTAGTCAAAACATAATGCATGTTAGTCCTATCACAGGCCTATACTCTTCAAGTCATTTCTACCTACCAATTACTTTGATCAGATTGTCAAGATAGGTCTAGACCAGCAGTCAGCTTGCTTGTGTAACCCCTGCTGTTGTCGTCGCATCGCGAGCAAATACTGTACGTGCATAATGTACAGGCGCAGGCGCCTTATATCTTGGGTGTATAAATCAAAATCGCAAGATTTCTTGCGCGAGGAGCGGAGCGCCTATTTTTGTTAAATCCCTGTTTCCCATTGGTTGTTTTTCTTCCACGTGACCCAGTTTTTTAACCAACTGTTGGTTAACTTTGGAATTGTGCTTTTTTTAACCAACCCATGATTTTTCACGTTTAACCAACTTGTTTTTTTAACCAACCTGTCTTTTTAATACATTATTGGTTAATATTTTTAACCAACTGGTTTTAATATGCATTTTTTTTACCAGCCTTCTGAGAGTGTATACATGTATATATTTATATGTATATGTAGTATAATGTTGGGATTTTAAATTATGCCAATATATTCCCCAGCACCAAACCTAGCTTACAAATTTATATTTCCTATGCCTGATGGTTCAACTGCCCCTTGCCTTCGTATTCATCTCTCTATTTCTCATTCTTTTTTATTCTCTCTTTCTCTTTGTTTCCTCTCTCCTCACCCCTCTTATCTCTCTCTCTCCTTCCCATTCTGAGCTACTGTCTCTTACTTTCGACTGTAAAGAAAAAAAAACATTACATGTCCAATGATTCTTTCTGTTGGCTTTTGAGCATAATTATGAAGGGGCTTGCACCTTAGAAGCTTTGCTTTTTGCAAGTCCCAATGGCCCTTCATTTAAAAATATATTCAACAAATGCCATATTTCTTGTTTATTGTTTAGTTTTTGCTTACATTGTTTAATATATGCGTTTTATTACTTACCGAACTATCTTGATTATATTATATTTGAATGTATTATTGGATATGCTTATATTGAATTTTTATAAACGGAAATGAAATTGAATCTTGAATCTTGAATCTTGATATCATGATAAAAGACACTGTTAAAGTGTAAACAGAGTAAGTAAATATAATGCCCCATCATTTGGAGTGGTCTTGTGCGAAGCATGAACATTTTACCATGGGTTTGTCCATTACGTCAATCCCTCGTTTGCAAGCCTACCCCCAGTTCGAGAGCTGAGCTCAGGTGTCGGACCCCCTTATAAAAAATCCTCGTTGAAACTATTTCCAATCACTATTGCCTTGCATGGCAGATAATCCCTGTTATCAAACTTTGCAACTCCACAGGCCAGTTGAACGTTGAGCCAGGGGTAAAAGATAAACAACAGCTGGATGTTACGTAATAGTAGCTCTGCCTATAGATAGGCCCTAGTAAAATAAAGTGTTGTATTTGATATATTTCAAGTTTTCACAGGCATTTATATTTAGAAATCAAATGTTAATTCGTTTTCAATTTCAAACGAAGAAATTCGACCTCGGAATAAGGAAAGTACAAAGAATAAAAACTAATAAAAAATGTATCGATACAGACATCTTGATCGTTAAATGTAAACAATGTTGGCCCCCAGCTGTGACCTTGGGGTGACCACTGTTGGACCGAGTCAAGGAACAGATGTTTTTTAGATAGAATCTGATTGAGGTGTTTGTCACACAGGGTCTCCTTACGTCCCTTTGTGTCACACTTGGAAAAGAGAACTAATACCCTGATAGCAGTCACAAGGTCATAATGACGTCATAAATTGGTCGTAACTGGTAAACTGGTCGTAAACTGACAAACGATATGATATGACCACATTATGACGTGATTTGACGTCATTTTATTGACCAATATAACAGTACAATTTAATTTGCCATTATATTATATACCAAATTGACGTGAATATTACGTCATTGTATTGACCAATCTAAACGACGAGCTTAATTTACAATTTATGATGCCAGACAATTGAAACGTATTAACACGTCTTTATTGACCATCTACACGAGTAAATTTGAATGTCTTGTTCATGACCAGATTATGACGTATTATACGTTATGTTATTGACCAATTCTATGACGGTAATGTTGAAAGTTTAGCATGACATGATTATGACGTGACTTTGACTTCATTTATTGACCAATTATTCACGAGCTAATTTTACAATTATATGCAGATCCAATTAACACGTATTAATGCCGTCATTTATTGACAAACTCTACGACATAAATTTGAAATTTTGTATGACCAGGATATATGACGTATTATTACATCATTTATTGACCAATCTTCACGAGTAAATTTGCACTATTAAATGACCACTTATGACGTGATTTTGTAACTGTCAATTTCTTTACCAAGTCTTAACGACAATCTAAATGCAATTTTTTATATGACCAGATAATTGACGTGATCTATGACTCATGTATTGACCAATCTCGACGGACGCCTATTTACAATTGTATAATGACCAGATAAACGTATATGACTCCGTATTGAACCATTACGGACCATTTGACACCAGCTAAACAAGTGGTGATTTGCGCTCTGGGCCAATTTGCTTTCCATTGAGATACCCATTGATTACATAAAGCAAACAGGCAAGAGAAGCCAATACATATGCCTTGAGCGCCCCCTCCCAACAAGGAGATATCAAAATATATATATATTTATATTTGGGAACCTTATTTTTGGGAGTCAAATGATCACCGAAAAGTGGATAATTATACCCCATCAAACATAAAAAGTAATTTAATTGTATCAGTAGCCCCCCCAAACCAAAAAATAAAATATTAAATAAGAATGAATGAAAATAAAATGAAGTAAAGTAAATATAATTTAGAATTACTCACCCTCTTCCATATGCGACAATATTTCATATATTTTTAATTTTTTCACTTTTATGTCTTATTTATTTATTTTTTTTTTTTTTGGGGGGGCGGAGGGAGAGCCCCAATCAAAATAGCCATGATAAGCAGTTGCTTAAGGGGTGTAGGATGACATATGTTTGCTTGAACTAATATAGGGAATATATTTTCATAAGCACTCTTCCCGCCTCCTCCCCCTCCAAAAAAAAAAAAAATAATAATTTAAATAAATAAAATAAAATAAATAAAAATAAATAAAATAAACTCAACAGCAACTATAATCTACAACATGTTTAGCAACACTATAGGGTCTTATGGGGATAAATTTCGGTAAATACTTTTAATATATTAGCACCACGCCATACTCAATATTTTAAATTCTTTGTTAGGAGTTGATTGATGGAATAAAGTTTGCAAACCCCAACCACAACACTGCAATTAATTGGTCTGAATAACAGACTGTACAGTATATGCACATTAAGGTTAATTTGCGCATGCGCATTGCAGATGTGTGCACACACACACTAGATTTCAATTTCGTGTTGGAGGGCAGTGCTATTGCTAGTGCAAAATACAGGTAAAAATCACTCAACTTCAGTATGTCACCTTTTGTAAGGTAAGAAATTGTAGTATTCAACTAATTCTTGTAGCATTTTCATCTGTGAAATCGCATATATCATGATTTTATCTTGTCAAATTGCTGTTCAAAATTTCTTCTGCAGTGCAGCCAGTGTGACATTGTGAATTCAGTGTGAACCCATATACCTAAATCTGCGTAGTGTTTGTGTTGACACGCACGTGAGCAACGTCAACGATTGTTGTAGATGGGGGTTGGTTGTCCGGACGCGTCGCTGTCCGGACACTTAACAAAAATTAATCTTGCTTGTTTGTCTCAGGATTAAGCCAAATAATGCTTATCTTCATCTGTAGAATATTTTCTAACATTTTGTTCCAAAATACTACAAAAAGATTGCTTGTAAATTGTCTTTTGTCTCAAATGGCTAGTCAAAATCATTTGTCCAGTACTCCAGACACACAACCTGTCCGGAAATACAATAACTGGGTATATTTCCATTAAGATTACCCTCATGTTTGCCCTAATACATTTGCATAGCTGCCAACTGTTACGAAAAATTCGTAATTATTACGAATTTTTACCCTTTATACGAAAATACGAATGCACCTTTAAAAAT
>CALNVZ010000174.1:35680324-35712603 GCA_940671915.1 Paracentrotus lividus | reverse complement strand
AAATTGTGGAAAAATTGTCAGGCTAGCTTCCGCAATTTACACGACACTTACCCGACCTTTTATAACAAGCCATACAATGTACATGTACGTTGTAGGAGGTTCTAAGTATCATTTGATGAATTAATTTTAACCTGTTGGAGACGAGCTGATTTGGCCATAACACACATTTCCCATAGACGTCAGCCCGAATATATTCGAATATAATTTACTGCAATACTTTGATGTATCTACCTGAGTTGCTATGTCCTCCGTGACTAGCTGCCACCAAGTAAAATTAGAATGTTCTCTTTTGTTTGTTTCTGCCCACCCATCCCGATTGCGCTTCCCTATTCCAGAATGCCATGCGCGGCGGAACAAACTTCCTCTTCTCCTCTCGCTGCCTACCTAGCTAATCGAAAGATAAGTTCTCGCGCCAAAATTTGCATCCTTTTTGTGGAAAATTAGCATTTTTGGTTCGCCTTTCTCTTTTTAAATTTCCTCTAAGGGATAGTATTTCTTTTAGAGTGTTTTTAACCCTGCCCTTATTTTCAATTGGCGACTTTTATGTCATTTTTATAGTCGTGTTTTGAACTTTACTTTCTCTGTGCAAGGTTCGCCCTTTGGGGTGCGTTCATGTGTATTGTGTGTCGCGGGTTTCCCTTTGTTTGGATTTCCGTTTCCCCCTTCCACGCGTACTTTTTGTGTCTGCCCACTGTGTTTGTTGTTTCTTAGTGGGATTTATTTACTGGTTTTGAACATTACGTCAACTCCTCGTCTGCAAGCCTACCTGAGTATCAGAGCTGAATTGAGGTCCTATACCCCCCTATCAAAAAACCTCGTTTGAAACTCCAAGATATTCATTTCCAAGCACTATCGACCCTGCATATGGCCAGGTAATCCCTGTTATCTAACTTTTCAACTCTGCTGGCTAGCCTGAACGTTAAACCAGGGTTAGTGACAACAGCTGTGATATTATGTAAGAGTAGCTCTGCCTGTTTTCGGCCCATGGGAATGAAATGATTGTATTTGATATTTTTCAAGTTTTCAAAGGCATATTATATTTAGAAATCAAATGTTAATTCGTTTTCAATTTTGAACGAAGAAAATCGACCTCTGAATAAGGAAAGTACAAGAATAAAAAAAACTAATAAAAATGTATCGATACAGACATCTTGATCGTTTAATGTAAATAATATTGGCCCCCAGCTGTGACCTTGGGTGACCACTGTTTGGACCGAGGTCAAGGAACAGATGTTTTTTAAATAGATATCTTGGTTGAGGTGTTTGTCACACCAGGGTCTCCTCTCTCGTCCCTGTTCACACTTGGAAAAGAGAACTGATAGAGTTGCAAGTAGGGGTATATTGTCCTCAAACGGACTGGTTCGTCATGATCCCTCTGGGTCGAGGCCCACGTTGCTCAGCCCGGTTCCTGGTGCTAGCCTCGTGGCGACCTCTTCGCCCAGCAGCATCCGTCGGTATCCGCTGATCATTAACTGGTGAGGTTGAGAGTCCAAGGTCACTCTCGGTAAGTCTTGGTGGCGGGAGCCACCAGGCAGTCAGTGCCAGCCCCATCTGCACCTCCCATTGGAGGGGACGATGCGAGGCTGGAGGCAGGGTTGCGCACGTCGGGCATCCTTCCAGACCTGTCGCTGGGACAGGTGGCTCGAAGTCGTACTCAGCCGTCTCCTCTGGTCGCACTCCGGTGCCCCCAAAGAGGAAACTTCCCGCACCCAAACTCTTCCTTCCAGGTGTTGTTTTTGGAAAAAGTCTTCAAATCAGTGAGTAGGCCTAAGAAGTAGGGTTCTCAGTCTTCTCAAGCTGGGATTACGAGGCGCTCAAATCGTCCCGATTTCTGCCCACCCATCCCGATCGCGCTTCCCTATTCTAGAATGCCATGCGCGGCGGAACAAACTTCCTCTTCTCCTCTCGCTGCCTACCTAGCTAGTCAGAAGATAAGTTCTCGTGCCAAAATATGCATCCTTTTTGTGGAAAATTAGCATTTTTGGTTCGCCTTTCTCTTTTTAAATTTCCTCTAAGGGATAGTATTTCTTTTAGAGTGTTTTTAACCCTGCCCTTATTTTCAATTTGCGACTTTTATGTCATTTTAATCGCGTTTTGAACTTTACTTTCTCTGTGCAAGGTTCGCCCTTTGGGGTGCGTTCATGTGTATTGTGTGTCGCGGGTTTCCCTTTGTTTGGATTTTCGTTTCCCCCTTTCACGCGTACTTTTTGTGTCTGCCCACTGTGTTTGTTGTTTCTTAGTGAGATTTATTTACTGGTTTTGAATCCCTCTGGGTCAAGGCCCACGTCGCTCAGCCCGGTTCCTGGTGCTAGCCTCATGGCGACCTCTTCGCCCAGCAGCATCCGTCGGTATCCGCTGATCATTAAGTACTGAGGTTGAGAGTCCAAGGTCACTCTCGGTAAGTCTTGGTGGCGGGAGCCACCATGCAGGCAGTCAGTGCCAGCCCCGTCTGCACCTCCACTTGGATGGGACGATGCGAGGCTGGAGGCAGGGTTGCGCACGTCGGGCATCCTTCCAGACCTGTCGCTGGGACAGGTGGCTCGAAGTCGGACTCAGCCGTCTCCTCTGGTCACAATCCCGTGTCCCGAAAGAGTAAACTTCCCGCACCCGAACTCTTCCTTCCAGGTGTTGTTTTTGGCAAAAGTCTTCAAATCAGTGAGTAGGCCTAAGAAGTAGTGTTCTCGGTCTTCTCAAGCTGGGATTACGAGGCGCTTAAATCGTCCCGATTCGGTGTCTCCATGCTGGTTTCTGAAACAGGTACAGGTATCCGGGCCTGATGTGTCTTGGGCGTCGGATACTCGGTCTGACCCGGTTCCGGGTTTTGGATTCCGTTTCATCTCAGAATGTTTTTTCTGAGGAGATGAGGCGTGAGCTCAAGGAGTTAATAGTGGTTGGGGTTTTGGCTTCCCTTGGGTCTGTTGCCCCTCCTCCTTTGTTATCCGCTGTGATCACACCTTTGCAGGCAGCTGTAGGTGTCCCTTCGTTGTTTACGTTTTCTTCTTCGTCATCGACTTCCCCTCCAGATCAAGAGATGCTGGTTGTAGACTCTGCTGAAGACGAAGAGGATTTGCCCACTCCTCTAAAGTTTTCAGGGAGTTTTTCGTTAGGTACTCACCTGTTGTCGGCCCCCCCCCCCAAGGAGCCAGGTTTTTCCTTTCGCCCAGTCTCTCGGGCTCCGGCGGCTTTGGGCACCCCTCCAGGAGAGGAGACTTTCGTTAACTGGAGCGTGCCAAGAATTGAGTCGCCTGTGGAGGGTCCCGTGCCCGATGGTGTTTCAGATTTTTTCCGAGAATCAGAGTGCGGAGTTTCCTTTGGACCTAGTTTGAAGGTTTTATTGCAGAAATACATGCCAGATATTTGTGACCCCGAGGGTGAACCAGCTCGGCCCTCTCTCTTTTTTAAGGGTAAGCCGTCCGCCTCTTCTGGACTGCCGGTTTCGGATAAATTATTCGACAACTACAAAGAGGCCTCAGCTGATCCTGCGGCCACCTTCAAGTTTGTGAAGAGAGAGGTTTCGTCTTTTGAGTTTAAGGAATCGGAGGCGAAAAGGGTTTTACTCCCTTAGTCGCTTTCTTCTTACCTTATAGAGGTCGCTTCTAGACTGGGTGTTATGTTGCAGTTGGGTGTCAAGCCTGCTTGTCCTGAAGACAAGACTCTCTTTGAGGCCGCCAGTGTTAACAGTACTAGTCTTTGTCTGTCGGCAGTTATGGTTACTCTCAACGATTCTTTCAAAGTTGGGAGTTCTGGCCAAGGTTGTTCAGTCTCCCTTTCGAAGGAGGTTGCTCAGACTGCTGATCCTTTCTTGTTTGCATGGCCAGGCCTTTTCCTGCCCTACTCCAGACGGAGTTAGAGAAAAGGAAGCAAGTGGAGGAACTTGCGAAGCAGCTCAAGACTTCTAACTCTTAGCGCCGCCGTCTTCTGTGTTCGTTTAGAGGTTTTTCTAGACCTGCGTTGCGAGGTCGTCCTCGTTCTCCTTGTCGCCCTCGTCAGTCCCCTCCTTGTCATTCTGTTTCGTCGAATGTTCGTCAGGGTCCCTGTCGGTGCTTTCGAGGGGGCTCGTCTTCTCGTGGTCGCCAGTCCTTGAGAGGCAAGTCTCAGAATTCCTCTAAGTCTTCTTCAAAAGGAGGTCGGAGTTGATGGGAGTGTCCCGACCGCCGGGAGATCAAGTACAAAGCCGTCTTCGAGAGTTTCTTCCCGCTTGGGAAGAAATCACCGACGATACGTTCGTGATATTCGTCTTGCGAGACGGGCCCTTTATTGAGCTCGAGGAACCTATTCCGCAAGGCGCGATCCAAATTGGCCCTCCTCATTTGTCTCCCCTCTTTCAGCAGCATATCTCGGACGAGATTGTTTCCCTGCTTCAAAAGGGGGCGATAGAGAGGACCCGAGATCGTCCGGGTCTCGTGCATTCTCCAGTTTTTGTGTTCCCTAAGTAGTCGGGGAAGTATAAGGATGATCCTAAACATGAAGAGGATCAACCTCCATATCGCTTCGGTTCACTTCAGGATGGACCACCTCTCATCGATTCTTCCGACTTTGGGTCCGCTTCAAGGCTCTGCCTTTCGGTATGAAGCCAGCTCCCCAGTTGCTCACCAGGGTGGTGTCCGTGCTAGTTTCTCTCTTGCGGAATCGGGGTCTTCGTCTGTTCGTCTACTTAGATGATTGGTTGTTGGTGGCCAGTTCGGTGGCTTTGTTACAAGACCACCTTCGTCTTGATCAACGTTTCGCAGTCTTTGGGGTTTCTCATAAACTGGGAAAAATCAGAGCTCATCCCCACTCAGTCGACTGTCTACCTGGGTACCCAGCTTGATATTCGATGTCAACTGGCCTGTCCTTCAGCGGACAGGATTGAGACGATCACGTCCCCTAGCTGCTCGGTTCCTCAAAAATTCTAGACGGGTGTCAGCCAAGATGTGGCTTCGGCGGTTAGGTCACCTAGCGAGTTTGGTCGACGTTGTTCACGACTGTCGCCTTCTGATGCACCCGTTCCAGTTTCTGCTGTTGAAGTTCTTCAAATTGAATGTACATGTAGACCCTCTTTTGAAGTGGATTTACATTTCCAGGGAAATCAGACTCCTCCTAATTCCCTCGACTCGTCAAGAGTTTCTGCGTCAGGGGAAGCCCTTCAAGGTGCCCCTCCGGCCCTGCGGTGACGCGTCTTTGTCTGGTTGGGGAGGTCACTGCCGGGGGCAGTTGGTTTCCGGCGATTGGTCTCATCTGAACATGCTTCCTCACATCAATGTTTTGGGGTTGGAGGGTGTGCTAGCAGTTCTGCTTCATTTCAGCAACCTCCTCTCGGGCTAGTCTGTGTTGATCTTGACGGACAACACCACGGTGGCAGCTTACATCAACCGCCAGGGAGGGACTCACTCCCGTTCTCTGAACGACCTCGCAACCCAACTTTGGTGTTGGTGTTGGGCAAGGGCGATTGTTCCGGTGGCTTCTTACATTCCCTGGAGGGAGAATCTAATAGCAGACTTTATTTTTAGAGGAAATTGCCTCCGTTCGGAGTGGACGCTGAACCGGGAGGTGTTCTTTCTTTTCCTCAGGGAATTTGGTCCCTTGAACGTAGATCTGTTCGCGTCCGCTCTCAGCAATCGGCTTCCGCAGTATTGCTCGAGAGTACAGGATCCAGGAGCGTTCGCTTTGGATGCTCTCAGCGTCTGTACGTTGGATGAACCTGAAGGAGTTCACGTTTCCTCCTTTTGCACTCATTCCTCAGGTTTTGAGAAAGATCAGGGAGGACAAGGCTCGGATAATTCTTGTAGCACCTCGGTGGCCGGGGAGACCCGGTTTCCAGACCTGTTATCATTGATAGAGGGTCGTCCCTTCCCTTTCCCCCTGAGGCCAGATCTTGTAGTTCAGCCCCTGTCGGGGATCAGACACTCTCACCCGGCAGTCCTTCATCTAACAGCTTGACCATCATTGGCAAGTAGCCAGTTCCTCAGGTTTTTCCGAGAGGGCCTATCAATTCTTGTTTCGAAGCCGTAGGTCCTCAACTAGATTTCTCTATAATTCTCTCTTAGAAGCATTCCACTCTTGGTGTTACGAGTTGGGAGTGGCCCCACAAGAGGCCTCGTTGCCTTCTATTGCAGATTTTCTTATTTCCTTGTTCGACAAGGGCTTGTCTATCACAATTCGCGGATAACGATCTGCAATCTCCGCCATTTACACTGGCTTTTGTGATGGCTCTAGTGTTTCCTCGGCTCCTTAATTATCCATGTTGTTGAGATTGTTAGCCCCCTCTTGGAGTCTTTCCAATGTGTTGGCCGCGCTGGCTTACCCTCCTTTTGAGCCGTTGGGTGAGGCCTCTTTGTTTGATCTCATGGTTAAGACTGTTTTCCTCTTGGTAATTGCTTCTGGACACTAGAGGAGCTCTTTACATGCCCTCAGTATTGCTCCTGGTCACATCCGGTGGGAGAGGCGTGGGGTGCGCTTGATAAAAAAAAAATATGTTAAAATACACACCTAATTTGCATAAATTACAATAATTCAGAAATAAACATTCCAAAATTATTTCAGACGTTGCAGCAATACATTTTACATGTGCCTCAACGTCCGTGCAAAATTTCACTTTGATAGGATTGTTATTGACGGATGTATTCCACTTAAAAAAAAATCAAATAAATTAGAGCAATATCATGTTTTTGTATTTTTTTGTATGTTTTGACTTATTTCTGAATTCCAAAGAAGTGTATGTAAGTACACATTGAATATATTGGTTGCATAATGTGTTTTTTTGCATTTTAACAATGTTTGGACTGAAATGCTGAACATAGCTGACAGCAGGTGTACCCAAACTTTTGACCAGAAGTGTAAGTAGAGAAGTTATTTTGAAATTTTTAAATAGAAATACTAAATTATTTCCTTGAATTTATTTTTTTTTATTGCAGATCCAAGTGGTGCTGAGTATCCATCTAGGGACTGTGCCTCCTTGCAATTAGAGAATTGGTATTGGCAGCACTGCTGGAACAGAGCTTCTGTTATTTGCAAAAAACCCCATGGTAGCATTATACATCCTCCTTCCACTCAGCTGCTTATAGGTAAACTATTATTTTTATCCAAAATGGTTGCCCGAATGAAAAATCTGGTTGCCCTGCCCAAAAAAAAACCAACACAAAAACAATGGCAACATTGAAGATTTTATTTTTATGTAAAAAACTTCTCATAGAATGTGACAATGAACACATAATATAACCTAGTTTACAGGGTCAAACGCCCAATACATTTTGTCCATTATGTCAGATCTTACATTAAAATGTGGTTGCCTAGTTCGGACAACTGCTTTGATCATTTCTTCCAAATTTGGTTGCCCGAGAGTCAAATCTGGTTGCCCCGGGCAACGGGGCACATGCTAATGTTGAGCGTTGGTTTAACTGTAGGAGGATGATCTGAGTACACTGTTCGTCATATGGGTGGAACATTTTATTTTACTAAGAACTGTGTATAATGTCATCTTGCTCTGGCTTTTATTTCGTGCAAACATCTGTATCGCTGTGACAACTGACCATTGAAATTATCAGTAAATCAATATAATCATAAGTTCACAAGTTGCCCACAATGCAATGGAAATTTGATTTGGTTTCATGGTACATCAAAATAGAAAAGCACATATCCATACAAACAATCAATAAAACTTTTGAAGACAATAAACATTCATTTATCACAACCATGATGACACGTACAACTATTCAAAAATTCATATTTCTGAAAGCATTAATATATAATAATACGCTCCTTTTTCTCAAGTAACTTATCATGAGTAAATTTGTATTCATCATGACTATCATTGTTGTAGTTCATTAATTGCATTTGTGAAATCAAAGTTGAATTGTAGTTTTATTAACACTTAATGCAGTAAATGTGTTAATGCATTGTATTTTTAGAAGTTACAGAGAGAAAGTTAGGCCTACAGTGTGCCTACTGATATGATTTATGTGAGATAATGTTATGGCCCTTTTAGTAGTTTATTGTAAAGGCATTTTTATCATTGAAAATAACATTATAATAATTGATATTGGTGACTGAAATGTGTTTATACAATCATTAGCTTGTATATTCAGGTGTATATTCACAATGTATTTCTATAAGGTTATGAAAAATAGTGGAATAATTCTTTAATATCATCTTTCTATGGTCAAATGCACTAAATCTTGTAAAGAGAGCTTCACAATTTTGTTAAACCTTACTTTTGGAAAAAATAACAAACTATTGCTGAAAACTAAAGCAGAAGCATAACAGCATCACTTTATTTGCGAGTTCGCACATGTGCATTATGAACATTTTAATTTCTCTTATCTTTATTTGAAGCTGTCTATTGAAGAGCTGTTTATAATGTTGTTTTCTAAAACAGATGGTATTTGTGACCCTGACTGGGTTCATGACCCTAAAACCGAAATGTGCTATCTGTTCTGGAAGGGTATGAGGACAAGCTGGGAGGGAGCCATACTCCACTGTAGATTAGCAGGTGGTGACTTAGCTAGCATTCACAGTGCAGAAGAGAATGCAGTTATATTTGGTAAGATCAGCACCGTCAAGATCTCAGGGGAGAGGGCCCTCTTCAAATTTGGATTGATCTGGAAGAAGAAGAAGAAGAAAAAAAAAGTTAGCTGGCTTTGGAACTAAAGCCACATCAAATTCTAATCCAGCCTAGCTACATGTATTCTTTTTTTGTTAAAAAGTTTTGTTGTCTCTCCCACCGGAGGTGAAGGCGAGACTTAGGGATCCAAATGGCGTCCGATTGTCATCCGTCCATTGTTCTTCACACTTTACCTGCAAGACCCTCTCACCTGCAGGACTTTTTTTTTTTTACATACGTTAAAGACCGTGGACGGAGTAAATACAACCTTACATCGATCGAAAGCTCAGTAGGCGTATAACATACATACCGCAAAAATAAATTAAATTTTCATAACAGTATTCATAAAAAGGTGATCGAACCTCAACCAGGCCATCCCTCCCAAATACTCAAAAAGTTACCCCTATTTTAATGGCGCAGTTGATGACGTCAAAGAATGTTAAGGGTATGCTTCGGCCAGGCATGATTGGGTTTCGCCTTTAGAAAACACGTTTGTATTGATATGTCAGAACAATAAACCCCATGTGTGCTAGAATTCTATGTTATGAAATGAAAAGGGCAAATATCATTCAGCATTTAGGGCATGTAGCATTTCTGTAACCATCTTTTTGACATCATCATGCAGCCGTGCATTGAAAATAGGGGTGATCTTTCCAAGTATTTTGGAGGGACTGGCCTGGTTGGGTTGGATCACCTTTTTAATGAAATTACTTTCCTGAGATGGACAATAAAAAGCTTCAATTGGAGAAATCTCTTTGTATTATGAAAAATTATTAGAGTTCGTGTTATATGTATTTTGGGTTTTCATTTCTCGGTCGGTCAGGGACTTTAAATTTACCTGCAATACTTTCTTATGATGCTACCTTGGGCAACTGCTGGTCCAATGGCAACCAAACTTGGGTGATAGATGCAGCTAGGGGCACCAGTTATGTTGCGGTGGCTGTCGAGGTCCGACATGGTGATGTCAAAGGTCATTGGAGGTCAAATATTATAGAGCTTAATGGCAAACTCTTGTTTTATCAAACTTGTTTAGTGGACGTACTTGGGGAAACCTTCATGTTACATTATAGTCATAGGGTGACTATATAGTTGGTTCACAATCTGGCTATTGCCTTTTTTTTTTAGTTGTTCAGGTTTTTTGCAAATTAAGAGCTTGGTTAAGTCCAGAGTTTAGAATATCCGAGGTTTAAAATACAACTCCAGCTCTATTTAATCCTCTTTAAACAAAGATTTCATAAAGAATAAATTTTTGAAACCCACTGGTACAAATGTAATTTTAAACCTTTAATTTTTTTAAAAGGTAATCCCAAAGTTATGTCAATCCTTTAGAAAAACGAACCCAAAATAAAGACAAAGTGGGTACATATAATGAGATTTTTTTTGTGACATTTGGTCCAATTGACCTGTAACATGTACATCAACTATTTACAATGTCATGTATATTTGCAATCCAAACATACATCTGAGATCCCAAATTTCCCAAATTTCCCCAAAATTGTGTTTTAGAAAATTATCATGACAAAGTTTGTAGGAGGGGGGGGGGGGGGTGTCTGTAGTAGATATTAAAAGAGGCACTAAGATTGCATTTTTGTGCTGGAGAACTACTTCTAAATTTATAGTTTACTTGATGTATAATAAAGCCCATTTGTCGTTAGATTTAATTGCAACAACTTTATTATAATTGTCTAGTTTCCTGCAAATGTTTTCTGTTAATGATTCTTCTCTGGTTATAAAGGCCATCTCTAGGCTGTAGTTTTTTTATGATATTGGGTCACAAGAGCTAATCAATGATCAAGAGCCCTGCTAATTACAGGGAAAAAATAAAAACTTACTTTTTACCTTCTTCCAGATATATTTCGAAGGAACGTGTGGATAGGAATATCTGATGCAGACATGAAGGAGTGATATCTAACTTTTCAGACGGAACTCCAGTAGATTTCCAAAATTTTGCTGGTAATATTTTGACGTTATTTGATTTTTGGTGCCCCAGTGGTGGATCGAGAATGGTACTCCAATTTTTTGTCTGTTACACGGGCAACGCTAAAAGGTACACTCAAATTTGTCATGTCATGCTGACCGTGCTATAATGGGGGGGGGGGGGGGGGGGTCTTGAAAAATTTGCGGCCTTTGGCCGTTCGTAGCATCACATATCAGTTATAGGGGTAGGTTTACAGGGAAATCGCAGATATAACGATAATTTTCTAACCATATTTTTGTTTTTATTTTATTTATATAGTTTAGTTTTTGTTCATTTTGGTTGATCATACTATTCGATGCTGAGCTTTGTCTCTTTTGATGCGCCACGCGCTGGTCATCAAAAATGTGCCAATTAGCACCATGCAGCAGTCAAGTGGTTGTATTTTGGGAATATAGATAGGCTCTACTTGATCAAACAATCAGAAAATATATGTCCCTATTTTTAATTGACCCCCGGCCCCCCCCCCCCCCCGCCCACCGCCGGCCCCCGCCCCCCCCCCTTTTTGTGACCGACAAATTGAGGTCAAAGAGGTCAGGCTTCTTTTAACATACGACAAATGTTTTTTTCAAATTGTGTCAAATTTGGTAATCAAATATTGTGGTAAATTTTATAACAGCAATTTGAAAGAGAATCTAGTGTAGTGGGAAAGGTGAACCATGGGTCAAGAAAATAATTGTAAGCTTTCAAATCATTTTCACGGTATTTAGGAAGGATTTTATTGTACAGTCTGTGTCAAATAAAATGGTACAGTTGGAAAACATTTTTTAATAGTATGAAGATTAATAACAACCTAGTATTGTTTGGTATTTTCATAAAGCAGGAAAATCAGACTTTCTTCTGCAATTTTTTCATCACATTTGGTGCAGTATTTTTTGAGATATGACAAATTTTCTACAATCAAGAAAAATCCATTTTTCGCACGCCGTCCCATGCCTTTGTGTATGATTTCGCATAATTACCGTGAATTCGGCGCTCGAGAACAATAGACGTGCGTAATTTCGATTTGTTTCTTGTCGCACACAACTTAGCATAACTTTTGTTTTACGAAAGCAAATTAAACAGGACAAAGCGCATCAGCAAGAAAAATCTATTGGCTTTCATTTGATACCACAAACATATATTATATGAAAATATTTCACACCTAAATAATTTTTTCCCCGACTGTACCATTTTTTTTGACACAGACTGTAGAAGGTTCCACTGAAAAGGATTGCTCTTTAAATGCCTTCATAATGATAATATGACCAAAACAGCTGATATGTTTGGGTCCCGAACATGTGAGCACATGTACATGTAGTCCCATACATGTATTTTTTTGTGTCCAGTGCATGTTACTCTTAACATAATTTGGTAAATTTTTCATAATTTTCTTGATTCCAAATCCTCACATCAATGAACAATTCTTAGGTGCATTGTCATCAACCTTTCCTATCACTTTGAGACAGTTTCTTTCACAATTTGATTTTATGACTACAACACTAGATTAGCTTTAAGTCAATTGATATTTCTTTTACCCGACCAGCCAGTTTTTAGCTTTATGCAAATTAGTCTATTTATGCATAATTCAATCTGACAAAACATATACAGTTGAGGCCAGAAGTTTACATACACCCAGGAAATTGAATGAAAACTGTACACTTGCCAAACATCATAAAAGTTACTGTATCTTATAACAAATCTGTGCTATCATGACAAATTTGGTATCAAACAAATGAGTATGTCATGCTCTTTCATCATAGTGGTGTGTTATCAGGAGCTGAAGAATATGTAGGTATATAATTTTTCCCACAAAAAAAATCTTCATATTTTAGACAATTTTTTAAAAATTTGACCAAAACAATTCATATTGTGCTCGTTACTTCTAAACACAAGCATGTCAAATTACACCGTTTTGTTCAGTGATGACATATCTTGATAGAAAGTGTAATAGCAATCATAGATTTGACATTAATTTTTCATGCAGTGTCCCATGTAAATGAGGTATCTACTTTTGCAGTTCACCATGAAGATCAATTCAGATGTGGTTAATTTTTGAGCTGTCAATGAAAAATTGCTCTCTTTTCTCAGTAATAGACATTAAAATTGGAAATCTCATATGGATTTCAAACAACAGGAATACAAAAAATCTACCACAGTTACAGGGACATCCTATTGTTTTTACATGGACAAGAAATTTTCAAGAGTCAAATTGCAATATGCCATATTCTTTGAGAAATAATACTGGATGGGACCCCATTTTTTTGCTCATGCCATTATTGGAATATATTTGGAAAAAATATTACTTTTTTTCTACAAAGAAGATTCCATATGAAATATACTTTAATCCCATCGGCATGCCAGTCATGTGAAAAAACGTTGCCACATTCTAATGACCCTTATGACCTTGAAATTACCTAGGTCAAAGGTCAATTTATATGATGCTTTGCAACCTGAAAATGGCATCATTTTAGCATTTTCTGTGAACTTTGACCTTTTTTCTAGGTAAATTGTGTCAACTGAAATTATGGAAACCTCTATTTTTTGGTTGATGGCATCAAGGTAAGGTACGTTCCCAAAAGGTAATGACCCATTTCAGTGCGGCGTGGCTCGTCTTCGCCGCGCTCCATGCATTCATCAACCGATCTGCTGATCCCTCTTCCAATCTTTGATTGGGGAACGCTGGGCGTCTTTACATATCGTAAAAACGCTAAAGGACGCACTATCCAATTACGTAAAAATTTGCATTTCTTTTCTTTTGTTTCAATCTTCAAGGTTTCTGTAATAGCGTCCTCTACGTTAACATGGCTGTACTCATCTAGTAAATAGAATTCATAATACTTTTTTTAGACCACATCTGACATTTTGCAGTAGCCTAGGTCTGTCTGTTTTGTTTTTGTTTTTGGTTGGGTGGGGTTTTGCTGTACTATTTTATAATACCTTGAACTTTTTGGAAAATTTAATTATTGTGTTTCATTTACTCATGAAACGTCGCGGGGACTGAGGAGACGTTTCGGAGACGATTCCGCGACAAGTTTCAAAACCAAGTAATTTCAAAACTGCGTATCAAAGTAGTTTCAAAGTAGTTTCCGCGAAGTGAGATACCACCATTATCACCGTTTTAGTAAGGGTGCTATCTCACTTCGCGGAGACGTCTTCGCGACAGAATAGAAATTTTGTCTCCGCGACGGATAAATATTAGAGATGTCTCGGAGACGTCTCTAATACTATTTATCGTCGCGGAAACGAAATTTCTATTCCTCCGCGAAGTGAGATGGCACCCTAATTCCCCAATTAGGATCAGCGCTTTTCCTTTTTCAATTAGACGACCCTAGTCCGCTCTGAGTTTATTGTGAGCACCCGAAATTCAAAAGAAACTTGTCATGTCTTTATCAATGCCGCCAAGTTAATCCCAAAATAGCGACCCAATAGTATACGCTCGCCTTTGTCGGTGTCTTAGAGAAAGTCCTAGTGTATTCAAAATGTGACGCTTTATAATGAGCAGGAAGTGGCTTTTGAATCTTTTGCCTGCACCTGCACCGTCACTGACCGTATAGAGGAGGGGATTTATGGAGGTGCTCTATAGCTTTGTTGTTTCCCAAAATTTAAGATCGACTTGGCGCTCCAAAGTGTAACCCTTTGAAAGGCAATTGTTCCCCCGTGGCGGAGCGATTTCTTGTGCACTGACAGTATTATAGAAATTAGTCATGTTTTGTGCTTTCATTACTCCTTGCATCTAATTTTCATGAATTGTAGTAAATATAAACATGAAAGTGCAGACATTTTTCTATCTAACACTTTAAGGCATAGTCATCAAAACCAAATATAAGACGCGTTATTTGTAAAGAAAAATAGTAATTTTGGCAGAAGTTCCGCTTTCTTCCTTTCTAGTTGATTCACAATGCGAAGTGCGTAATGCGATCAATGAGCCTACTGAATAGCACTTGAAAAGAGGTCCTGTTTCTTTCAAATTATTTCTATAAATATGGATTAAAGATCATAGCGGCCGGCTTCGCACCTCTGGACAATGGCACCTTTGACTAAGCGCCATTCATTAAAAGCGCAGGTGTAAGTTTTGAAGTAAAAGCGGGACTTTTAACTTATAATACCTACTGAATTTTTGGCCTACTTTACATTTCATTACATCATGATAGTTACAACAATCTAGTTCAAGCTAAATGTCAGATAATCTCATTATCGTGATAAGTATATATAACCTAGCGAGAATCGGAAAACGACAGGCTTAATCTACATGCAAGTAAGCTTGACTATTGCAATGCTTTATTGTTTGGAATGCCTGATACTTTGATTTCCAAGTTACAAAGAGTTCAAAATGCATGTGCAAGTCTTGTCTAGTTCAGTTCCACCACACCCCTTCTGAGAATGCTCCACTGGTTACCAGTACGTCAAAGAATTTCATTCAAAGTTTTGTTAATTGTATTTAAATCATTAATTGGTCAAGCTCCACAGTAGGGGAGACCGGGGACAATTGTAACAGGGGACAATTGTAACAGTTTTTTTCCAATTTTAATAATATTAAAGCTAAATACTTGCTTAAAACTAAATAAAATGAAATAAGCATATCTTAGCTTGAAGTATGAATAGGTTTGGGTTAAATACAACAAGTTATTTTGAAGCCATTACCATTTCAAAACAAGAGGTCGAGTGTTCCGTGTCCAGGGGAAATTGTAACAAACGTATGGGGCAATTGTAACGCATGAAATTGTAACATTTTGTTTTTCTTCATCAAAGCTATGCACTTGACAGATTCAAGATTTGAACATCATTAACCACATAAACTAATCATAATTTAACATGACTCATTTATCTTATATTTTCCACATGTTATATGCATGATATGGAGCAAAAGTTCTGATTTTTTTTTATTTTTTATTTTTTTAAAGGTTGTTGTGGCTTCACCCTTTAACTGTAGAACTATATAACCTTCATGAATTTATATTTTGGTTCTTTATCTACCTTGTACCTACCCAATATATCTTTAAACTGACAACTGTGGTATAACACTTTATATTAGGCCTACGCTATTTGACTTAATAACGCATTCCTTTCCAAAAAAAGTGATACATTTCAGAGAAGAAGTAAAAATGACAGCTTATTTGTAAAATCAATCTTAAAAATTTACGCCACTTTTTTTTTCTGGCAAACTCAATATTTTTTTGCCCTGTTAACAAAACGTATTGGGCATATATTTTCAGGTATCATATTGAAAATTTATTTTAATCTCCCTTTCTCTCGCTTCCTCTCTCTTCTTTCTCTCTTTTAATGTGTGTGTGTTTTTTTTTATAAGCAAAAAAACAATCATAGGGGGAGGGGGGGGGGGGGTTCGCAATCTCTTTCTCATTTTATAGGACCCTATTTGTAAATGAAGCCTTTCGAGATTTCATGGGCTATCCTGTCAGTGTTTCTTTCATATATTTTCTTATACCATGTACACTCGATGAATAAAATCAAATCAAATCAAATCAAATTATATGTTCACAGCTATTTAATTCTCATGTTTGAACTCATAGATAAGGTTACATTTTCCCCTTGTAAACAGAGCACTATATTTGACTATACATTCAAACTTATGAAGTTCTGTAGTTCTCTAGTAAAGTGATATAAATTATTAAAACAACAAGAATTTAAAAAAAGTTGAGGCTCTGATTACAATGAAACAAAATGATAAACTAACTAAAGGCACTTTTTTTTCTGACAAAATCAATATTTCTTTGCCTTTTCAACAAAACGAATTGGACAGATATGTTCAAAGTTATTTAACTCTCATGTCTCAGCTTATAGATGGTTACGTTTTCTTTTTGTAAAACATGATAATTGACAATACATTAAAAATTATGAAGTTCTGATGCTTGAACTGTCAACGAGGCTACTGTTTGCTGTTTTTCTTTATTTCCAAGTCTACTCTTGTTTACAATTTTGGCATTGTTCACTTTCTTCGTATTTTCAACCTTTTCTTTTCTAGTAAAATGATGTAAATTATTAAGACAAAAAAAAAACCCAGGAAAATATGCTGGAGGCTCTGATTACAATGAAACAAATGATAAACAAATTAAAAACACTTTTTCGGACAAAATCAATATTTCTTTGCCTTTTCAACAAAACGTATTGGACAGATGTGTTCAAAGTGATTTAATTCTCATTTCTAAGCCCCCCCCACCTTTTGTCAGCAAAATGTGCTACAAAAAATGGAGAGAAATGACATTTGAACATTGGAATTTTGTGATTTTTGGCCTGTTCAGCCCCCCCGCCCACTTGCGCTCGACCGCACCCACTTTTACAAACGCTCCGCCCAACCCCCCCCCCGCCCCCCCCCCCCCCCAATTGGTTATATATTAGCTTGGTGTTGAGGAAGCGGAAAGCTGCTTAATACCGAGTTCCTACTTGAGTTACTTTAACAGAAACAGAAACAGAACAGTCCTTTAGGGGCAATTATAACAGCCTGTTACAATTGCCCCTGACAGTGGCGACCTTATTTGGAGAGACTTTTTCCTATCTTAGCTTACGTATTCATTGTTTAAACGTTAGCAAAATATGTCCTAAGAACATAATTTCTAGATATATAAAAATGACAGCCGTAGCTCATCTGCATATTTGTCCAGAAGAAAAACAGTGGGTAATGTGAAATATTACTTTCCTGCTCAAAAAACGATTTTTCTGCTGTAGAAAGTTCCACGAACCGTTAAATCTGCTAACACTCAAAGAGCATGTGGATCGATGAAATGCGCATGCTCTGTACAAATTTGAAGTTTGTAGCATGTTTCTGCTGGGGATGGGAGCCCCTGTTACAATTGCCCCGTGTTACAATTGTCCCCGGTCTCCCCTACATAACAGAACTACTCAAACTTAAAACCCAATCACATGGTCGAAGCCTGCGAAGTTCCACTGATGAATTGTTGTTACAGATCCCCTTTCGCAAGACAAAAATCACTCTTTGTGATCGCACATTTGTACTTGCTGCCCCCAAACTATGGAATAGCCTGCCTCTTGATATAAGAAGCTCTCCATCATTAATCATCTTCAAATCTGAATTGAAAACGTATCTATTCAGTTAAGGAAATTGCTTATGTATATGTAGAATTAAGTAAAAAAAAGAGCTCTGAGCCAGCGCAGCTGAATATATACGTATAAAAGCTGCGTTATAAAAATTTATGTTATGTTATGTTATGTAACTAATGTTTTATATAATTATATCTATAGTAATGAACATTGTTTTAACCCCTTAACCTTTCTATTTCTCTCTCTTCTTCTCATTCTCAATCTTTATCTCTCGTATTTCTCCTCTCGAGCTAGCTTTATTTGATAATTTTTTCCCCTCCAGACGCGTACGCCAAAAGTTAAGATCGGGAATTCGTTTCATATGTAAAAAATTATGGTAATGTTGAAATAAATTGAATTGTTCTAGATTTTTTCCATGCAACTAGTTTATTTTTTTAATGGATATTGAAAATAAATATATCTTTGTCCTATTCCTCAAGAATTTAGCCCCAAATAGCTGGTGAAAAGCCAAAAAAGTTTGTCAATATATTAGAGAATTATCTCGGCTTCTTTATAAGCCCGTCGCATCCAAAGGGTTAAGGTCATTTTGTGCTCTTTCTCCTTTTCCTCTTTTTTTTTTTTTTTTTGTGCACCTATACCCCATTTTGGGGCCCCCCCCCCCCCCACCCCCGATCTAAATTCGCGCATTAACATTTGTATTAGGTTCAATGCGCGTGCTCTGCTGGATTTTGAAGTAACCGCCATTTTGGGCAAACCCTTTGCGGTAAACGTTCTCGCATTTCATGTGCGTATTCTGGGGGCCCGGCCCAAAAGAGGAGGAAAGGGAAAAAAGGAGGGGGAAAAAAAAAAAAAAAGGAGTGAAAACAGAGAGAGGGAAAAAAGGAGAAAAAGGGAGGGGGGAAAAAAGAGAGAGGAAAAGGGAAAGGGGCGCTAATTTGATCTTAAATTTAGGGGGCGCTATAATCGATCATAAATTCAGAGGGGCGCCGACTCGACTTAAACTAAGGGGCGCAAATTGAGCTTAAACATATAAGTGCCAATTGACCTGAAAAATAAGAGGGGTCGCCAGATCGACTTTAAATTTAGGGGCGCTAAATCAACCTTAAATTTTGGGGGAAATAGAACTTAAACTTAGAGGGGCGCCTAATCGACCTTAACCCTAACAAGGCCGGGGGGGGGGGCGCTGGGAAGAAATGGATCGCAATATGGGAATTTTTTCAAGTACATTTTATAGGAATGCTATAGGAATATTTGTACAAAAAATTAGCATTTTAGGAGCTACATTTAGAGAATTAGAGCAAAATAGGATTTCATGCATAATTAGCATATATAATTACAAGAAACGCTTTTCTGAAGAAAAAAAAGTTACGGAGATTACGCAACAGGGGACGTGCGTGCCAATTTTCAGCATGATCGCGCAGGCGACGGTCGAGATCTGAAGGGGGCCTGGAGGCCCCTTCCTGGCTCTAAGAACTCAAAAAATATCCCGGCCTAGTTAGGGTTAAGCGTAGGGGCGCCAAATTGAGCTCAAATGTAGGAGCGCCAAAATGATCAGAAACTTAGGGGACGCCGAATTGATCTGAGACTTAGGGGTGTTGATTTGACCTGAAGTTAAGGGGGTGCCAAATTGATTTTAAACTTAGGGACGCCAGATTGAGTGCCAAATTGATTTTAAACTTAAGGACGCCAGATTGAGCTCCAAATTTATCTTAAAGGAGAATGAAACCCTAGGATTCAGTTGAATTGTATGAAACAAAAAGTCAAAGAAACAGATTAAAGAAAGTTTGAGAACAATTGAATAAATAATAAGAAAGTTATGTGCTTTTGAATGTTGTGATCACTAACGCTATGGAGATCCTCACACTGCAACAGGCCCAAGATGTGTGATGTCACACATGAACAACTCTCCCATATGACATACAAAAAAATACAAAAATTCTTCTTTTTCTCATTCTAATGGTAGTACAGAACTTCTTCACACATAGTTATATTTTGTGAACTTGTATTACATGTCCTCCCATGAAAAGAATCTCAGATCTTTTAATGGAATTAATAAAAAAAGACAATTTGAGCGAAATATGTACAAAAGTAATGGGGAAGTTGTTCATGTATGACATCACACATCTTGGGCCCTTTGCCAATGTGAGGATCCCCATACCAGTAGTGATCATAACTTTCTTATTATTCTTTCATTTTTTCTCAAATTTTCATTGATCAGCTTCTTTGATTTTCCTGTTTTTGTACAATTTAATGAATTCCTAGGGTTTCCTTCCCCTTTAACCTGTTGATGACGAAATTGTTTGGCCTGATGTCATTAACCCGAGACGAGATTAAAAAAGAGACAACCCTGTCCGCGCATGCGTAGCCTGGTTAAATGCTGGTAATGGATCTTAGAAGTGAAACTTGATTTTTTTTTAAATATATATTTGTTTTCTATAATATTTTTGGTGTTCTTAGTTCTCAATTGCCCCTTACCACTACACGATTGAGTATTCTACATTCCTATGTCAAACTTGTTATTACTACATAGAAAATCTAATAATATTGTAAACAAGAAAAGCATTCCTCCAGTTTGTAAACTGAGTATCTTGTCTTGGCCTGAAAGAAAATGTTTTACACCTTAATGAGTCTGGAACAAGGTGAACAAAGGGTTTCTTTTTTTAGTGTTATCCCTATTTAAAGATCTCTTATTGAATGTATTGAATTTTCTTATACCATGGTCCAAGATGAACCTACGTGTTTTAGTTACAAAAGAAACAAAAATGAATTCCAGTCCTTTGGTTGCTGACTTGATTCTTGAAAACACTCTCTCTTTACTCTTTTCTTTTCATTTCTTTCAAACTTTAAACTAAGCCGTATATCCTCTTCTTTTGAGGTACTAATTGGGGGTTAAATATTGTTAGTCATTTAGATTAGATATCGACCCGTTCTCCTAATTTTAAAGAATTGTTTTCTTCTCAGCTAAGCCACTGGCACTGGCTAATTACAGCCACCGATCGATACTTCTTCCAGATACATCCGGGTTTTTGTGTGTGCGCGCCCATGTAAGAAAATCGCTCACACCTTGCGCTGATCCATTGAATTGTCATGGGCTAACAATAAAAGTAGTACAAAGGAGGATCAGCGAAACCGAAAATGCTAAAAATCGCTGATGGTCACTTATATACACTGGTTGACGCCTGAGAAATATATCTATTTAAAAAGCTTATTTATTAAATATATCAAATAGTTATGACATGTGTTTCACGAGAACATGTCGCTCATTTCATAAGTTAACTACTGCATATAGCAAATATTCAACAAAAGTAGTACAAATGGTGAATTTTAGGGGGTATTTGGTGATAAAGATGTGGTCATTAGGGAACCGGGCATACCCAGTTCCTGTCCATGAGTATGTTAGACGGGACCGGGTATACCCGGTTCGCGCTCTCAACGGGTTAAAGGGGCTCCAACTTCATCCTAAACTTAGGTTGTACTGTACATGTCGACATGCCTTGCTCGTTAGGATTTCTTTTTAATGCCGCTCCATTTATAGCCGGGGACCATGATGTCATGCCCCCCCCCCATCCCTGGATATGATGATTCAATTTCAATTCAAATTTATTTAACCATAAAAAGCAAAATAACATATTACAAAGAAATAAACAAATTTTTATACATGACATTTTACATAGGTGCGTAATATGGTTTGGACCAAAGTGAAGCAATGAGCTTATAAGTTATGGCCCAATATACAAAAATACATTTCATTACAGAACAAAACTGAAACATAAATGCAGAAAATAAGCTTAACCTAACACATAGACACACACACACACCCACACACACACACACAAAATCATACAACCCTACCATTCATTTTTTAAGCCATCTATTAAATAATTTCGACATTGTTTTCTGAATGTGGATAGTAAAGTGCATTCTTTCATAGGAATTGATAATTGATTCCATTTTTTGATACCAGTGACTGTAAATGAATTTAGCGAAGAAGTAAGCCTTACTTTAGGTTGATCTTGAATTAATTATTCAAAAGACACATCCGGTTCAACACACGTTGGGTTGATAATAGGCACCTAATTGGCCGGATGTTTCATTTCTTTTGTGTTTATATAAATGATGGAACCATCTCGATTGAGTGCTGTGAGATTCAATGGTACTAATCATTAGTCAATTAGTCAACATGGACAACGACACCAGCAATCTCCCGAGCAGCCAAAGCGACAGCTTTCATCTGATGTTGAGTAAAACCATGTCAGAGACCTCCTGGGCCGACGATGACATCGCTGCAACATCAAGCCAGATAGATTCCAGTACGAACGCAAACAAAATGAATGAATAAGAAATTGTAAAAGAAACATAGACGTAATAGGTCTAATATAAACAGGGAAGCCAAAAATATGGAATGATTAGAATAAAAGTTTCTACAAGTTAGGCAATATTTTATTTATATTTTTATTAACTTATATGGTTGTATCTTTGCAGAGACAGGACTACTTTGAAATGTTGAAGGCGATTTTAAAATATGTCACGGAGACGTCTCCGCAACAGAAAAGGGTGTCTCCGGCGAAGGAGAAAAAATATCGGAGACGTCCCTAATACTTTTCGCGTCACGGAGACGTCTCGGAGACATCTCTGCGACGACCCCGCGAAAAATTTCAAAACCGTCTCAAAGTTGTCCCAAATCCGTCTCTGCGAAGAGAGATATCGCCATGAATACCGCATAGGTTATTTATTACAGAAAGGTGGAAAAAAAAACTGGAACAAAACTTTAGTGGCTAAACATTATTTTATTACGATCCTCTCGTATAGTCACAGACCTCTGCTTAGCTGTAACATAAATTAAAAGATAGGATCAATCTTACGATTGATATCTATCGTAAGTCTAAGCTGTATTAAAGATACCAATCGTAAGCTCGATAGTATGCCCCTCTATGTTACAGGGCACCGTACTGTGGGCAGATCATTGTTTTCAATATAGGGCCTGTCCTTATATGATTAAGCAGAGCATTATAGAGTACATAAAATGAATTAACACAGCGTGTCAATTTATATAAAGCGAGATTAAGGTCTTTGATGTAGCCCTGGCTATTGTCCTATAGCCTGGCACGCTCCACCGTCACAAACACACATAGAACCATTGATCTGTATTCAGTGCAAACACCCAAACAATTAATTCTGGCGCAGTGTTCTGCCATTCAATGGCCGTAGATGGAGCTATATCAGGGAACAAACAAAACGACGGAAGTCTGTTGAAATTGCCTCGCGCTCTTTTTCGAACAGAAAATCAAAAGCGCCGCGATAAGGGAACGCCGCACAAGGCGCCGCGCCAAGGTGTTTTAGTTTTGGGAACGTACCTAAACATTATTCATGTTAGTTTCCATCATAGTTAAACTCATACAACCAATAGGTCAAAGGTCAAAGTTTAAGAAAGACGTTTGGCCAAGGTTTTTGGTCTTGACTTTAGTCTTATTGGGCCGTATTACTCAAAATATTTTTATTGGACATTAGTAATGGATTCTGCTTGATCCCGTGAACCAGGAAATTTTCGTTTTTATTGACCTATGGCCTGTGAATAAGGTAAAAATTCCAAACAATACAATACTTTTGCTATTTCCAAGTTTTTGTCTCGCCTGAACGAAGTTCGACAAAGACCTAGTAATCACTTTTCCTGTTGGTCTGATACGAAAATGTCAAAGTTTTATGTTAAAGTTTTTAGTTTTTGTTTAACTTGCTCTCATTTCTTCATTTGTGCCTCATTTCTGTTCACACTTAGTACTTGATACTTGGCTAATCGCAAATATGTGTTGATCAGGATGATGGGGTCAAAGGTCATCTAAGGGGCAGAAAGTTCAAATCATATGAGGCCATTTGTTACAAAAATTGCTCTCAATTCTTTATTTTTCCATCAATTGTGTTCACACTTAGAATCATACACTTTAGTACAAATGATTCTTAGGTAATACCACATGTGTGTTAAAGAGGTTGATGAGATCAAAGGTCATATAGGGGTCAAAAGGTCAACTTAAAGGTACAGACTTTTCTTAAACTTTTTGTTTAACTTTCACTCATTTTTTTTTCCAGCATCAGTTTTGTTCACCCCTGGTATAAATTATCCTTGATTAATAGGGCCTACCACTTGTGTGTTGATGAGGATGGTGAGGTCACTAGTCATATCGGGGTCAAAAGGTCAACCTAAAGGTCAACTTTTCTTATTTTTGCATAACATTTGTTTAAACTTCGAACAAATGTTCATTAGGTATTGTCACATATATGATACCTACAAAGGTTACATCAAAGGTCATCTTGGGGTCAAAAGGTCATAATGCATATTTCATTGATAGTGAAATCAGGTGAGACACATGGTTCATGGAACCACCTTGTTTAGTTTGTTATTTGAACTTTGACCTTATCTTGAGGTCATATGTGTCAATGAAAAAGAATAGCAGCATTGATATTCTGATTCATGGGGTCAAGTAGAACAAAAATAAGTATGGTTATCAAACTTAATAAGCTATAATATTGCCATATGGAACAAAGGTCAAGACACATATAAAATGTTTAATGAATACGTAAGGGCCAAAGTTTTCTGTCTTGACCATAGTCCTATTTGGCCTTGTAACTTAATCATTTTGATAACCACTGTTCCTTTTGTTCTAATTATATCAGAAATTCAACCTTGCTACTTTTTCATTGACACATATGACCTCAAGATAAGGTCAAAGTTCAAATAACATGACGATAAAAAACCTGGAAATAGCAGAAACTCTGTATTGTTTGGAATTTTCACCATAATTAAAGGTCATAGGTCAATGAAAACGAACATTTCCTGGCTCATGGGATCAAGTTCAACACGTTAACAGTGTTAAACTAGAGCTTATAATTGTAACACGTACAATTATCGGTGGTATGTACTAATATGTGAAATATGTAATGTGGTAAATTTACATGTACATGAATTACGTTTCACAATTAAACTGGTTGAGAATTTTCTCAGCCATAGCATGAAAAAGCTTATGGAAATTTGAGAGAAAATCGACCAATATTTAATTATATACATGTAAACTACATTTAGATTGAAAAAAAATTTAAATTTTGAGTTTGCATTAGAATATGGCGATGTTCTATCCCCTTGACCCCTAAATTTTATTGGTGTCATAAACGTAAAGGTTTTTGACCTCTTTGAAATTTGATGAGCGCGTGCATCCTTATGGTGGGCTGGAAATGATTCAAAATAGATAGAAACTCTCATGAAAAGTGTCTGAAATGCGAATCAAGAAAAAAATCTGGAGTTTTAGGTGATTTACGTTGTGCACGCGTAATGCATAAATTTGCATAATTATTAAAGTGTTGTCTCAAAATATAAACAAATAGAACAGGTTTTATTTTACATATGCTTCAACGTCCATACAAAATTTTACATTGATCGGACCATTATTAGCTGATATCTTCTTTTTTCAATAATTGAATAAATTAGTGCAAAATCACGTTTTTTCACTTTTTGCATATTTTTGAGTAATTTCTAAATTCCAAGGAGACTTGACGTGGTAATTGTGAAGTATATTGGTTGCATAATGTATTTGTTGTACTTAAACATCATTTGGACTGAAATACTGGACACAAAATGCATTAAAATGATTCAAAACAGAGCTGACTTCAGGTGTACCCAAAATTTTGGAGGGCATGCAGTGTATGATTATTAGTTATGAAGTTATGACTGATAATGTGATTTTACAAAATGGCGTCTACATTTGTAGATCACGTCACTTGATTGAGATTGAAAAGAAATTGAGTTAGTGCTGAGACTTATTTATGATCTATCATTGCTGAAAGTTTGAAATGGTTTAATGCATTGTTTTTTGAGTTATCATCTAAACAACAGGTGTATATAAAAAATAAAGAGGAGAAAAAAAAGATTTGGACAATAACAAGAGGTGATTATGTACATTCGTACATACCACCTAAAAAAAGAAAATTCAGACAATATCAAGAGGTGATATGTACATTGTACATACCACCTAAATGAGATGGCTTGTTCAATGCAGAATACGTATACCCTCGATATGTGATGAAATGACATGCCTTCTTTAATCACCAATTTAGACTGCAATGTCAGGGGTACAACCAAAGTAAATTCGCCAATGTTGTAGGAATTTGTCTCAGCTACAACATACTGAAAATTTGAAAGAGAAACGGCACATATTTACTGAGGAACACTCCGTATTGTACCATAATTATGTCTTCACAAAACTCAAATCGGTAATTTTGAAACACAAATCGAAGTTTTGAGTTTAGAAGTCATTATGATAACGTTGCAATGACGTTAAGTGAGAAATGAGGTATGAAACCGCATCTAAAACTCACATTCTATCCAACTCTGAAAAGATAATTGGGGGTTGCTGTTCATCCTGAAGAATTAAGGGTTTTGTGTTAGCATGTTTTTGCCAAAAATGGCATATTTTGTCAAAATTGACAAATTTTGCGCACGTGTAATATCAACTTGAACAGACGCCCATTTCGATATGAATAGTCTAAAGATAGTGATTATGGTGTAAAATTGTTGTGAATATTATCAAGATTACTTTAAGAGCAAAAAATCGACGATCTGGAGCTGCATTCTTTCCTGATGTGCAAAAAATGCACGCAAAATCGTGCGCGTGCCTTTTTTCTTGAAATGCTTAAAATGACCTGAAACGTACTCTAATTGAGCCATAAAGTGATTTCGAAAATTTTAAATTTTTGTGCGCGTGTAATTCATTTATGCATGGGCGTACGCGTGTTCAACCTGACCCAGAAGATGCTTCAATTTGAAGTTTATGTGTACTAAATATGATTAATTTAAAGCTATTCATTATGAAGTTTTGATTGATAATGTGATTTTACATAATGGCGTCTGGATGACATCACATGATTGAGATTGACAAAAAAATTAAGTTAGTACTCCATATGTATTAGAGGGTACAACCCACGAGACCGACGACCCACGAGACCGACAATAGAGTAAATAGGCCCACAAGACCGACAGCCCACTAGTCAGACATTAGGTAATAAAGGTCCACGAGACCGACACCACAATAATATGACCCACGAGACAGAAAATTCGTAATTAAGGCCCACGACACCGACGGTAGAGCAAAAGCAGCCCACGAGACCGACATTACATGAAGTATACCAACGAGTCAGACTTTTCTTCAATTAGGCCCATGAACGACACGTCGCTAGAGTACCTATATAAGATACTCTACACGTCGCGTCGGAAGTACGCCACCTTGTGACCATAATTATATAGACAAGTATTGGTACAGGGTGTCTCATAATACCATTATCGGGGATATACGTATCGCGCGGATGAAACGGGTGAATGTCGAGGGGTATCTTGAGACCATGGCCCCCTTCATCAGGTAGGCAAAAGGGACGTCTAAAAGGCAAAAGAAAAGGGTGAAAGAGGAGAGAGGGGGAAAGAATGGCAAGGGGAAGTTCAGACAAAAAAAAAAAAAAAGGTGGAAGGGCAACAAAGATAATTAATGAAATCGAAAGAACTAAGGAGGCTGGTGACCAGCGTCAGATTCGAACAATCCATAGACTTCCGAAAGATTTCCAGGGGAGGGGGCTCCAATTTGTTTTTTACCAACTATTCGGGAAGTTTTTTATTACCCCCCCCCCCCTGCCCCCACGTTGACAGAGGTTTGTAAATGACATTTGTGTGTGCTTTATCATGTCTTTATGAATGTTGATATGCGAGCTAGGAAAAATAATCATATTGGGACCTAATTTTTTACCTGAAAATGGTGCATCCCCTGCGCTCCCGCCTGGATCCGCCACTGAATCCAGTTCATGAGGGTTACAAAAAAATGCTTACAATTTCAGCTCTTGCTCTACGCTTGAATTATTTGATCTTATCTATTTATTTGATGATGTATGTTTATCCTCTTTTTGAGACATAGCGCAGATAAAAATAGTTTGATATAGTGACATGATTTTAGTTTCTTCTTTATTTTGTCCTCCTGTTTTTACTTTTAATTTTCCTCTCTCTCTTATTTTTCTCCTCTTTCCCCTTTTTTCCATTTTTTTTTTGCCCTGCAAATGTAATGGGACGGCCCCCATGGATCCGCCACAAAAGATAGTAGAGACCCCTTGTTCCTATATTTAAGAAAAGTTTAAGACAGAAAGATATGTGATCGCGTATATAGTACGTGTGCGCTATAGATTTTGTCTACATCTAGGGAAACCTGAAATATGGGTAATAATATTAACATTTCAAAACAATTATTAGCAGAAGGGGGATTTAAATATGTTGAAGCCTCCACCAAAGACCGGGGAGCTAGATTGCTGAGCCCCAACCAAGATAGTAGGGACTCCTTGTTCCTATGTTTTTTTTGTTTTTTTTTTAAGTTTATACTAAAAGCAACTTAAAGATGCACGAGCCAACAAAATTGTGAATAGAGATAATACGAGCGTTTAATTGAAAAAAAAAATTGGTTGGGAGCTCAATGATGTTAAGATTATGAAAATGGCTTAATGATGTGTGGCATCCTCTCCCAACGCGCCCCCCTCTCCCCCCCCCCCCCCAAAAAAAAAAAAAAAAAAAAAATTGTAATGATAAAAATCTTGGGGTTAAATATTTTCTGAATCAAATAAAATTATATCATAAGGGCAATGACCGATATACCGAGTGAGTCAAAAAAAAAATTTACACCTAGGAAATTGTCAATAAAAAGAAAACCAATTCATAAACTCGAAATTATTTTACATATTCTGAAAGAGTAACTCCTCCCGCATCTTCTGCTACCATTTTTGTGTGGTATATCTTTACGCTTGGATGAACACAACGCATTGTTTGCGAACATGCAAATTTCGAATTGTGCCAGGGTGTAAATGAAATTGAAACAACAAAAGCTGACAAAAAAGCAACTCCATCATGAATAAAATAGCATAACTTTTTAACGAAAATGTCTTCCGCTTAATAACTTGGCAGGGGTGTTATTACACATATTGACTACATTTTGTATGAAAATTAGATTGACTCGTCAAGTAATGCACCAATGAGTACACATCAAAGAGTAAATTGTCACTCAAAAGACCTAATACTTTTGAAAAGAGATTATTTTGTCTTTGACGTGTGCTCACTCATGCCTGACTCTACAGATTAATCTCATTTTCATACAGAATGTAGTCGATATGTGCAACAACACCCCCGCCAAGTTATCAAGCGGAAGACATTTTCGTTAAAAAGTTATGCTATTTTATTCATGATGGAGTTGCTTTTTTGTCAGCTTTTGTTGTTTCAATTTCATCCCCACCCTGGCACAATTCGAAATTTGCATGTTCGCAAACAATGCGTCGTGTTCATCCAAGCGTAAAGATATACCACACAAAAATGGTACCAGAAGATGCGGGAGGAGTTACTCTTTCAGAATATGTAAAATAATTTAGGGTTTATGAATTTGTTTTCTTTTTATTGGCATTTTTCTAGGTGTAAAGTTTTTTTTTACTCACTCGGTATGTAAGGCATCATTTTTTTTTAAATTTGTTTATTTGTTTATTTATTTATTTATTAATTATTATTATTATTCTTTTATTTTTGTTGTTGTTGTTGTTGTTTTTTTTTTTTTTTGGCCGGGGGGTTCAATATATCTGAGACCCCCGATATTATTTATTAATTAATTTTTTTTGGGGGGGGGGGTGGGGGCTGAAACCGATAGGGCTTGGGATGAGAGGGCTGCGCCCCCCCCCATTGCCATACCGGTTCAGAAGCTTATACGTAATCATGTGGTATTAACAATAGTCCAAATCGAACGATTTATATTATGTTGAGTTACATCGGGCGTATGCGTCCAAAAATTAATTTTATTTTGCTGATCCCCACGGATGCCTTTTGTCCTAATCAGACAGTGAAATAGTGTGATAATTCAGTCATTCATCCCATGAAACAAAGAAATAAAAAAAGAATGAGAGAATAGAAGATTAAATTAGATATAAACAGCAAAAACGTAACTAAACATAATTGTCAGTGTGACTGCAGCTTGGGAAATGACTGTGTTATTGTATTATCCTGTGATGATTAGTGTATCAATTATCTATAATAATTTGTTCATTCTTATGATCTCTCTGGAAAGAAATGTGTGGATCGCAACAAAAATTGTAAATGATGCTCAAGTTCCCCCATAAGAGTTGCAGACTAGAATTCAAAGTTGATAAGTATGTAAGAAAAGGGAGGAAAATATATTTGAGGGCAAAGGGAAACAGCAGTGAATTCAGGCGGGGTAAGAGCAGCACATGCCCCCTCTATTTTTTATTATTATTATTTTTTTTAAATTACAAATCGACCATGCATGTTTATTCTTTTAACATTATATCAAAGAATGTTGTCTGCTGCGCCCCCTTTAATATAAAATTTGCTTAAGTTTAAGACAGAAAGATATGTGATCGCGTATATAGTACCGTGTGCGCTATAGATTTGTCTACATCTAGGGAAACCTGAAATATGGGGTAATAATATTAACATTTCAAAAACAATTATTAGCAGAAGGGGGATTTAAATATGTTGAAGCCTCCACCAAAGACCGGGAGCTAGATTGCTGAGCCCCAACCAAATAGTAGGACCCTTGTTCCTATGTTTTTTTTGTTTTTTTTTTAAGTTTTACTAAAAGCAACTTAAAGATGCCACGAGCCAACAAAATTGTGAATAGAGATAATACGAAGCGTTTAATTTGAAAAAAATTGGTGGGAGCTCAATGATGTTAAGATTATGAAAATGGCTTAATGATGTGTGGCATCCCTCTCCCAACGCGCCCCCCTCTCCCCCCCCCCCCCCAAAAAAAAAAAAAAAAAAATTGTAATTGATAAAATCTTGGGGTTAAATATTTTCTAATCAAATAAAATATATCATAAGGCAATACCAGATATACCGAAGTGAGTCAAAAAAAAAAATTTACACCTAGGAAATTGTTCAATAAAAAGAAAACCAATTCTATAAACTCGAAATTATTTTACATATCTGAAAGAGTAACTCCTCCCGCATCTTCTGCTACCATTTTTGTGTGGTATATCTTACGCTTGGATGAACACAACGCATTGTTTGCGAACATGCAAATTTCGAATTGTGCCAGGGTGTAAATGAAATTGAAACAACAAAAGCTGACAAAAAAGCAAACTCCATCATGAATAAAAATAGCATAACTTTTAACGAAAATGTCTTCCGCTTAATAACTTGGCAGGGTGTTATTACACATATTGACTACATTTTGTATGAAAATTAGATTGACTCGTCAAGTAATGCACCAATGAGTACACATCAAAGAGTAAATTGTCACTCAAAAGACCTAATACTTTTGAAAAGAGTTATTTGTCTTTGACGTGTGCTCACTCATGCCTTGACTCTACAGATTAATCTCATTTTCATACAGAATGTAGTCGATATGTGCAACAACACCCCCGCCAAGTTATCAAGCGGAAGACATTTTCGTTAAAAAGTTATGCTATTTTTTCATGATGGAGTTGCTTTTTTGTCAGCTTTTTTGTTTCAATTTCATCCCCACCCTGGCACAATTCGAAATTTGCATGTTCGCAAACAATGCGTCGTGTTCATCCAAGCGTAAAGATATACCACACAAAAATGGTACCAGAAGATGCGGGAGGAGTTACTCTTTCAGAATATGTTAAAATAATTAGGGTTTATGAATTTGTTTTCTTTTATTGGCATTTTTCTAGGTGTAAAGTTTTTTTTTACTCACTCGGTATGTAAGGCATCATTTTTTTTTAAATTTGTTATTTGTTTATTTATTTATTTATTAATTATTATTATTTATTCTTTTATTTTTGTTGTTGTTGTTTGTTGTTTTTTTTTTTTTTTGGGGGGGTTCAATATATCTGAGGACCCCCGATATTATTTATTAATTAATTTTTTTTGGGGGGGGGGGGGTGGGGGCTGAAACCGATAGGGCTTGGGATGAGAGGGCTGCGCCCCCCCCCCATTGCCATACCGGTTCAGAAGCTTATACGTAATCATGTGGTATTAACAATAGTCCAAATCGAACGATTTATATTATGTTGAGTTACATCGGGCGTATGCGTCCAAAAATTAATTTTATTTTGCTGATCCCCACGGATGCCTTTGTGTCCTAATCAGCAGTGGAAATAGTGATAATTCAGTCATTCATCCCATGAAACAAAGAAATAAAAAAAAATGAGAGAATAGAGATTAAATTAGAATAAACAGCAAAAACGTAACTAAACATAATTGTCAGTGTGACTGCAGCTTGGGAAATGACTGTGTTTATTGTATTATCCTGTGATGATTAGTGTATCAATTATTCTATAATAATTTGTTCATTTTATGATTCTCTCTGGAAAGAAATGTGTGGATCGCAACAAAATTGTAAATGATGCTCAAGTTCCCCCATAAGAGTTGCAGACTAGAATTCAAAGTTGATAAGTATGTAAGAAAAGGGAGGAAAATATATTTGAGGGCAAAGGGAAACAGCAGTGAATTCAGGCGGGGGATTAGAGCAGCACATGCCCCCTCTATTTTTTATTATTATTTTTTTTAAATTACAAATCGACCATGCATGTTATTCTTTAACATTATATCAAAGAATGTTGTCTGCTGCGCCCCCTTTAATATAAAATTGCTTAATTTGCCACTTCTATATTTCCAAATACTGGATCCGCCGCTGCGGAAGGGGGGCGGGGGGCCTGCACACAATATGGCCACGCTACACAAAAGTTTGGGAG
>CALNVZ010000174.1:35638707-35654329 GCA_940671915.1 Paracentrotus lividus | reverse complement strand
TTCAAAAATATTACAGTGGTGATTATGAAATCTATATCACTGGAATGTGTAACTCATTACAAATTTAATGTTACCTCTCTCAGCTTAACACTGCCATGCATCACTAAACCCAAATGTTCTGAAAATGTCTTGCAAAATTGTGAGTGGTTCAATTTCATGCTCCTTTAGATGGGTTAATATGCAGGGTTCCCAGCCCATCAGGGTAATCAGGGAAAATTAATAAACTTTTTTTTTCCAGTTGATTTTGATACTAGGGTGCTTTCGCTGGACTACGGGGGAGCTAATCTAGAACGTTAGCATTATGAAAGGCTTTATTTTCAAACTAGCTCAAACCCCAAACTCCTGCATACTGTTAGTACAGGAAAGAGAGTGTGTTAAACTGGTATTTGCTAGAAACGGCTGGCAAGCGTTTAAATTACAAGTTTTCGTGTGCACAAACGAGGGTTTCCCCGAGCTACAAGAGATAGCTCCCCGTTGTCAAAATCTACAACGCTATTTTGGGGAAATGTACGTTCCCCCGAAACGTAGAACGTATAGGTTCTCAGCTGAGAACGTAAAGGGGCTGTCCCACTGGAGGCGATCGTTGCTGCGACAACTGGCGATCTTGCTGTTGTGAGTGTGGTAGCAAGTTGTTGTTGCAGCCTAGCTTAGATAGAGTCGTATGTAGGTTTATAATCGCCTTTTTAAAGATTAACTCCTTATAATTATGAAATTATCAGGTTGTCGCCACAACGATCGCCGCCTGTGGGACAGGCCCTTAAGTCAGTTATAAGCCAATAAGCGCGCGCTTTGATAGGAATATATACAGGCATTTCCCCCTTTGCTAAAACATAAAAGAAGCATACTTTGATTTGACTAATCATACAGGCTGGGCGGTAGGTTATTTCTTTTCATATTAGCAATGTTTTAGGTCAGCTGTTATACGCATAGACGCATTTGACACAATAAAACCTTGGTTTGAAAAAAAAGAAAAGAACTAGGTATCCCCAGTAAAGTAGCCTTTGGATTGAATTCGTATTTCAATTTAAATTTCAATTTCAATTTATTTTCTCACAAAAAATCCATAAGATATACAATAAATACAAACAGTCAAATTCACAAATGAAAAACAAAACACAAAATACATTGAATTAAATATGAGAGGGACAGCAAGAAAGGAACGAGCCTTGTAATAGCTGACCCTATAACATAATTATACAGATTTCATAACAACAATAACAACAACAACAAATAAACTTAACTACAACGTAAAATGAGGGGGTATGCCTATAATGCCTAAAAAATTAAATAAACACACTTGATGAATATTTATTTAAAATGAATTTCCTAGATTTTGACTTAAAAACATTTAATGAGACTGATTGCTTGATATTTATAGTAATTGAATTCCAAATTTGAGGTCCTTGAAATAAGATTGAGTTTTTAAAAGATGAGAGCCTTGGTTTTGGTAAATGAAAATCGTTTGCATTTCTTGTATTATATCCATGAAATTCATTATTGAACTTAAAGAATGTTTTGATATAATCTGGCAAGAGGTTATTGTTACATAAATACATAAATGTAAGAACTTGAAATACATAAATATCATTAAATCTCAGTACACCTAATTCAATAAATAGAGAATTGGTATGGGCAAGGTAAGGGGCATGAGACATAATTCGTATTGCACGTTTTTGGTAAAATATATAATCTATTGATGTGACTGCTAGTTGCACTTCCCACAGGCAAGAATACCGTAATTAAGGTATGGGTATACAATGGGCATAATACATTTGTTTAAAAATCTCCTTAGGAAATGATGGCGTAAACGATATATAGATTCCTATATTTGTGGCAGCTTATTGCACATACTGTCAATGTGATTTTTCCACTGTAAACTTATGATCTATTGTTAATGCACTAAAAAGTTTCACTGACGTTACACACTTAATATCTGTATTGCACATTCTAACCGGAAGATTGACAGGTATAAATAAATACTAAAAATCATATAATTTGTTTTTGTAAGATTAATTATCATTTGTTTGCCAAAAACCACTCAGATATTAATTCAAGTTCGGAATTGAATAAATTGTGTAAAACATGATAAGTTTGAGTGAGAATAAACAGGCTAGTGTTCGTCGGCAAACATAATACAATGCAATAATTTGGATACTTTACAAAGGTCATTAATAAAAAGAAGAAAAATAGCCGGCCCTAACAATAGAACCGCTGGGGAACCCCACATGAGATAGTCTTTTGCTGCGATTTGCATTTGGATATTTCGACATATTGTTTTCTGTTTGATAAATAACTTTGAAAATAATTTAAGTAGCAATACCTCTTATGCCATACAATTTCAAAGTTTGTTTTTTCAATCATATAGTGTGATCAACTGTATCAAATAGCCTTCTTCAAATCTAAAAACATTGCAATCATAATATTTCTTATTATCAAGAGTATTAACAACAGTGTGAACAAAATTCAATATAGAGCCGAAGATGTTGAGTGGCCTGGTGAAAACCATATTGATTTAAAGATAAATATATGCACTTATTTTAAAATCAAATAATTCTATTTACATCCATTTTTCTAAAATTTTTGAAAAAATTGGCAAGACTGAATAGGTCTTGCAACAATAGACGTTGAAAATATAGCACTGCCGCGCGCCATTGACATCCTTTATGCAAGATGACAAAAGCGGGATTTGATCGCATTCTGGCATACTTCGTAAGTTCTTGTCTCGTATAGCAGTGCGTCCCAAGAAAGAGTAAACCCAACTTTGAGACCCTCAGATTAAGATTGTATGTCTATGTGCTTAATTATTAGGGATATGTATTTCTTTATTAAATTATCAATGAACGAATTGAGTAAGGGTAGTAATCTCACTTCGCAGAAACTAGCTTTGAAACTATATATGAGAGCAGATTTGGGCCTACTTTGAGAGCGGTTTTGAAACTACTTGGAGACGGTTGTGAAAACTATTGCGGAGACATCTCCTCATTACTCCTCATACAGTTTTATGAAAATTGTCACGGAGACGTCTCGCGACGGAATAAAGTATTGGACGTCTCTAATACTTTTATTCCGTCGCGGAAGCGAAGTGAGATACGCTCAGTACCACACTTGTACCTGTTCTATCATGGATGACTGAGACTTGAATTTTTTGACAACTTTGTTGAGTGGTGGTGGGGAGGAAGGATAACAGACTGGCAAAGGTGAAGACTCATGGTTTTCTCTCATGATACTCAGATCCTGTCAAGAGCATAGATCATGTATTATCTCTTTTATGGTGGCGTACCAGGGGGGGGGGGGTGGCATAACCAGTACCTTCAGAACCTGGGCACTTTCTTCCAAGTTTTTGCCACAAGAAACCCTGGCTTCTGATTTTTTTAGATTTCATCAGGGAAAAATCAGGGAATTTTGTTTCTTGAAATGCTGGGAACTCTGAAGTGCCTAAACAGTTAAACAATTCTAATTAAGCATTCCTTGGACTTCTATAAATGTCTTTTATTAATGAGCGGGAAAGGCCTACTTTTTTTAGTCCACCAAGATTATCATCCAGGTAATTTCATCATGCTACAGTTCATGAAAGCCCTGAGAACCTTCAGTTTAATTTCGTTAAAATTTTATAGGATAAAGATTTTTTCCTTTTTTTTGTTGTTTGATTTACCCTCTCTTAGGCACAGTCACTTTTTACATTATCGTAAACAGGGGCGCGGAAGTTTTTGAAAGTGGAGGGGCTGAACAGATTGAAAATCTAAAGCTATGGCATTTTCATGTTTTTGTACAGTTTGCTGCATACTTTAAAAGTGAAGGGGCGCAGCCCCCTAGCCCCGTGGCTCCTGGTAAACAATGCTCGAGTCCATCCAAGCGTAAACACATACCACACCAAAATGATTCCAAGATTCGGGAGAAGTTATCTTTAATTGATTTTCTTTAAATAATTTCCTAGATGTGTGTTTTTTTTGTTTGTTTTTTTTTGTTTTTTTTTTTTTTACTGCACTCGGTATGTCATGGTATATAAATTGCTTGTATTGTCAAAAAGGTGCTCTTAGATGTTTCTTTGGAAATGGTTTAAATGTAATCATAACAAGAGAAAGGGAAATAGCATGCATGCTGATCACAGGCATACCCAATTTGATAATAGAGTACATGATGCATAATGACTTCATCTTAATTTTGAATTATTGTATTCATTTGTCTCAAATGGTAGAAACACACGCAACTGCTGTGTGATAAATTGGAGCCAGACAGCTATGGAAAGAAAAAAAAATCATAGGCTGCCCTGGCGGGTTTCGAACCCACGACCTTTTGGATTGCTAAACCAGCGGCATAAACACTAGACCAACAGAGTGCCCTTAGCGATCAAGGTTCAAACTATCCCATATGCATGAGTATCAAACGTAAAGGAATTTACGCTGTTGGGATGTTAACTAGACAAGTAATTTGTTCATTTGTCTCCTACGGTAAACAAAATTGAATAATATCTATTACGCTTTTATGTAAAAAAATAACTTCACCTTATTCCATCTGGAACCTGGAGGTTTCAATTGGAATAAGGTTCCATTAGGTTCCTTTTTCACATTACCACTATTCACTAAACAACTCCCCGTTGTTCAGCTGATGGAAAATGTTGAACATTTTTCGACCTTCGGCCGTGATCAAAATTGGAACGTACTTCATATAGGGGTAGGGTCAGGTCATCCTATCGTACGGTCCCGAGGAATTGACAAGCAACAAAAAAAAATTAAAAAAAAATAAAAATTTGACGGGGTGCG
Organism: Paracentrotus lividus; assembly: GCA_940671915.1. Classification (NCBI taxonomy): domain Eukaryota; kingdom Metazoa; phylum Echinodermata; class Echinoidea; order Camarodonta; family Echinidae; genus Paracentrotus; species Paracentrotus lividus. The sequence continues at coordinate 35,649,569 of CALNVZ010000174.1, read as the reverse complement.
CTAGCACCTTCCGCCCCCCTGGATCCGCGCCTGGAATGGAACCCCACCCTTCGTCCAAAGCCCCCCCCCCCCCGGTTTTGCCGAAAGTGTGCGTTGGGACTTTTTCTCATGAAATATTAAAGATAAGATTATTTTTAAAATACGCCATTCTGATTAGTTTAACCGAGTTTTGAATTTATATTTAACCTTCAAACAGACATTTAAATTTAAAAGAGGCTATCGTAGAGATCGGTTTATTACCACTTGGTCTATACAGCCAGTTGGTCTAATAGACAATTCTCGTAACATCATTATGGTGGTCTACCTCTCAGTTCTTCTAATGTGGATAACCATTTGGTCTAATTCTCAGTTCGTCTAAAATAACCGTTTTGTCATGTTCATTTGTTCATTTGGTCTGATATCCATTTGTTCTCTGATTGCTATTAGACCAAATGACAATTAGACCATGTGGTTATTAGACTAAGTGGTTGTAGACTATAATGATGATAGACCAACTGAGGTTAAAAAACGCTGGGCAATGGACCAACATTAATTGGTATAAGAGATTTTTGGTTTCATTTCAGACCATTTAATGATTAGACAAAATGGCAATTAGACCAACTACATTCTAAAAACTTAAGTGCTAATTTATCGGTGCTCGTATAGTGACTGCACTTGAAGTGCTAATCTACCAACAAAAAATGGTTTGGGATTCGAACCGGGTTCACCTAGATATGGAAGAGTACCGCTGACGTATACCAATTACCAACGGAGATCTCCTTAACTTGCTTGAATTATGAAAGCATAGTAGATAATTATGGCAACTCTGAAGAAAGTTCATCATGAAACAATATGATCTGCTAGCAATCGTGAAATGTGAATTGGTCTAACGTGCTCGTAAGCGCTTCTCATCCAGGGGACCCAGGTTCGAATCCCAACGAAGTCAGGTCATTTTTGCCTATTTTTTGCTGAAAGTTCAGCTCACGTGAACGTGCTAATTACACTAACAGTCTTGGAGTGCAGTTGAACAGCACTTTGAGTGCAGTCACTATACAAGCTCTTAAAAAGTGCTGATTTAAGCCTCTGAAGTGCTAAAAATAGCACTTCAGTTTTCGGTATTTGATGATTAGACGAAATTGCAATTAGACCAAATGATGATAATTGACCAAAACGGTAGGCTTATAGACCAAATAGTTATAGACCAAATTTGACATGGCTAGTAGACAAATTGACTATACCAAATGGTAATTGAAATTCAAAACGTACCCTTTCGGCAAAACAGGGGGGGGGGGGTTATTTGGACGAAGGGTGCGGTTCCCGTTAACGCGACGCGACGCTATCATTACCTTTCGGTATCCCTAAGCCTTTTTTACCTTCAAAGAAGTGACCCTCGGGGAGAATTACCAACGGATATAATCCTAAAATAAATTACAGTTAGGCAGAGACATAGTGATCACTTTTCCTGTTGGTCTGTTGGTCTATTACAAAAATGTTTAAGTTTTTAGTTTTTGTTTAACTTCCTCTCATTTCTTTATTTCTGCATCATTTGTGTTCATACTTAGTACAAATGATACTTGGGTAATACCAAATATGTGTTGATAAGGATGATGGGGTCAAAGGTCATCTAGGGAGTCAAGGTCAAATGATATGAGGCCATCTGTTACACTGTTACAAAAATGTTTTGTTTTAACTTGCTCTCATTTTCTTTATTTCTCCATCGATTGTGTTCACACTTAGTACTTGATTTCTGGGTATTACACACATAATGGGCGTCAATCTGGGGGGGGGGGGGGGGGGGGGACGGGGCCGTCCCCCCCCCACGAATTTTCAGGAGGCGAAATGTCCCCCTAACGAATTTTCAGGAGGTGAAATGTCCCCACGATTCGGCGTAAATTTATATATTATATTTTCTTCTTCTTCTTTTTTTCTTTCTTTCTTTTCTATCTTTCATTTTGGTTTTCCCATTCAAAATTTATTTTGGACCATCCATCTTTTTTTAATTATCTAAAATTTTCAGCTCGCGCGTCGCATTGTTTATGAGATAAGTATTTCTTTATGAGCTTAGCACAAAACGCTTAATTTAAATGTTTTCAAGTTGATGTATCAAAAAAATTCGACTTGCGCTCGCATTATTTAATGAGATATGTACTTCTCTATAAACATGCATTAAACCTTTAAATGCACTGCTTCAGGATGATATTTAAACAATTTTCGGCTCGCGCTTCGCGCTCGCATTGTATATATACAGTGGCGTCCCAAAAAACTATACCTTTTGAAGTGGCTATCAAATATAAAATATATGATTTTGGGGAAAAGGTTTATATGTATATAAAGCTCATATCCTCAACTATCATTATGACACAAAAATTCCGAAAATAACGCATTCTTCAGTGAGCAATGCACTTTGTGAAGGATTCAAAACAGCCTGCCGCAGAAATTCGCTATTTATTTATCACCTTTGTATGGCACGCCAGTAGCGAATAAAAGAATAATATAATGACTCAGCTGACAGAGCAAAAGATATACCGAAAGTTAGAAATAAACAATCAAATTATACCAATTTTTTTTTTCACCGTTTTGTTTTCATATCATTGATTTTTGCTTTGAAATTCAGTTTAATTTTGTCTTTGTTGGCTGATTTATTCCATTATTGCTTGAATCCGTTTTGGCGTGCCATACAAAGGTTGATAAATGAATACCGAATTCCTGCGCAGGCTATTTTTGTGTCCTACACAACAATTGGGTATTGTTCACTGGAAGAATGGGTTATTTTTCCGGAATTTTTTGTGTCATAATGATACTTGAGGATATGAGCTTTATTATATATATGGGAGTGTGTGGTCGAGTGGATAAGTCGGACGGATTACGATCACAAGGTACGCGGTTCGAATCCGTCCATACCACTAGCATCCTCGGCAAGGTGTCAACCTGCAATTTGCCGTACTTGACCCAAGTGAGGTGAATGGGTACCGTAGAAGATTCCTTGAATGCTGTGAGCGCCTTTGGGGTAGCCTCAGCTAACCGGGTAATAATAATGATAATGCGCCTTGAGCACTCTACAGAGTGGATACGTGCGCAATACAAATCACTTTTTATTATTATTATTATATATATCTAAACTTTTTTCCCCAAGAACCATATATTTGTTTATTGGTAGCCATTTGAAAAGTGTATAGTTCTTTTTGGGACGCACTTATGTATCTTCTTAATAACCATGGCGTTAAAAACGCTTAAAATGCAATGTTTTCATGTTAAAAATATTCGGCTCGCGCTTCGCGCTCGCATTGTTTAATGAGAAGTAAGTATCCTTTTAAAAAGCATAGCACAAAAAAAACTTTAATGCACTGTTTTAGGTTGATATATCAAACATTTTCGGCTCGCGCTTTCCGCTCTCATTTTTAATGAGATTTTTAAGTATCTTTCTTTTATAAAAGACATAGCACATTTTTTTTTTTTTTAATGGATGTTTTTAGGTTGATATATCTTAATTTTCAGCTCGCGCTTCGCGCTCACATTGTTATGAGATAATTTGTATTCTTTATAAGCATAGCGTGCAAAACGTTTAAAATGCACTGTTTTCAGGTTGACATTCTAACAGAATAAGGGCTCCAAAATTATTTATAATATGGATTTACTGATGACAAGTAGTATGTACATTATTGGACATTTTCGCTTTTTAGGAAACAATGCAAAATTTAACCTTTGTTTACTCTTGTTTTTTCAGCATATATTTCACTTGTTTCTGATACTAATTTATATTAAGGGGGGGGGTGGGGAATATGTTAACCATTTATGCCACATCATACCTTGTAAACACCGCCTTTATATCTTCTGAACCCTCCCGCCCCCATCTTCGCTGAACTTGTGTCCCCCCCCCCCCCACGGCTAATTCGGATGCTATTGACGCCCATGCAACAAATGTGTGTTTGATGAGGATGATGAGATCAAAGTCTATTGGGGTCAAAAGGTCACTTAAAGGTCAACTTTTCTTATTTGTGTTTTCCTTATTCTCCATCAATTGTGTTCACATTGGTACAAATGATTCTTGGGTAATACCACAGCGCGTTGATGAGGATGATGAGATCAAAGGTCACCATAGGGTTAAAGTCAACTTAAAGTTATCGTTTCTTAAGTTTTTGGTTGAACTTTCACTCATTTTATGGCAGTTTTGTTCACCCCTGGTATAAATTATCTTGGTTAATACCACTTATTATTTGCGTGTTGATGACGTCAGGGTCATCTGGGGTCAAAAGGTCACATTGCGTGTTTTATGATAGCTATTAAAATCAGGCGAGACTCGTGGTTCGCGAACCACCTTGTATTGAATTTTTACCATTTTCAAGTTTGAAGAGGAAAGAAGGAAACAATAAAAGAAATACATTAGAAATGTGTGAATTGCCGCAAATATGTAAATACATGCAAACCATCCATCTGCTGCTTCACAGACACGTGCCTAGGTTCCTAGAAAAAAAATTGTACACTAGACTTGTGTAACATGAGTTTTGATTATGGAAATGATTTCGGATATAGCAGAATTAATTTTTTCAATTATTATGGGAGAAATTACGCATATCTAGAGGTCATTTTCAGGGACTGTACGCACATGATGCACGCTTTTGATATATGAATGAACAGTTACTGCATGAGCAGCAAAGGATTAAGCCTAGTAGGTGATAAATTGCCACCTGGTCTAAACCCACTTTGACTAATGCCTGTTTGGTCTCATGGTCTATATTACATTTCGTCTACAACCAAAGCTCGTCTAATCACTTTTTGGAGTAATTGCCCCTTCGCCTATTAACCATTTTGTCTAATTCCCATTTCGTCTAATGTAGGCCTTCATTTCATATAATATTCAATTGGTCTAACATCACCTGGTCACTTTCAGCATGAAAGTGGTAATAGATCAAATTATATATGCAATTAGACAGTTTGGCTAATAGGGCGATTCCATACTGTTGTTGTTTTTTCTCTTTGTTTTCTCTGTTATTTTTGTGTCCCGTACGACACACTACTATTTTTCATTTCAATTGTAAAGGATGTGTTATCGAGTCAAGTTAAGTATTGATGCTTGTGCCCCTTCTTGTACTTCTTGAGGATCACCATCAATCAAGAAAATATTCGTTTATTTTCATACCAAAAAGTTGTAAAATGTTCTCAAAATGTCCCGTACGACACAGCATGGAATCGCCCAATAGAGGAATTTGCAGTAAGACCAATGGGTATTTAGACCAAGTGAGAATAAGATCAAGTTTTTATTAGACCGTGTAAACTTAAACCAAGTTGTTAGTGTAGACCATGGGGTAAGCCCATGTTGTATCGGTAAATTGCCAATTCGTATAAACCAACTTTGACTAGTGACCGTTCAGCCTCATCCCACATGGTCTAATTCCTTTTCGTCTATAACCAGTTTGTCTAATTACCTTTATAGGTCTAAATGTCACTTCGCCTATTTACCATTTCGTCTAAATTCCATTTGGTCTAATTCCCGTTTCGTCTAATGTCTAATTGGTCTATTATCATTTGGTCGATTCCTGTAACTGGAATTAAATGTACCAAAATTCATTTAGGAATTAGACGAAAAGGCAATTGAACCATTTGGCTATAGACGAATCAGCAATTAAACCAAGTGGTCATTAGACCAAGTGAGAATTAGACGAAGTATGTATTAGACCAAATGGAAGTTAGACCAAACTTACTAGACCATATGGAATAGCCCATTATCAGACTTGGGCCAACTGCTGTTAGACTAAGTGGATATAAACCGTTGTATCAAACCTGTACAGAGAATCGGACCAACTGCTTATTATACTGAAATTACAATATGATGCAATGCCTTGAGGCCTATTTTGTTGATGGAACATACACTGCCCTCCAAAAGTTTGGGTGCACCTGATGCCAGCTATATTTTGGATCATTTTAAGGCATTTTATGTCCAGTTTTTCAGTCCAAATGATGTTTAAAAAAATACATTATGCAAGCAATATACTTCAAGATTATCCGACCAAGTCTCCTTCGAATTTAGAAATGTAAAAATTAGTGTAAAATTTTGCATAAATGTTAAACGGCACATGTAGAATATAACCCAAAATGAATTATTATAGTTTATGCAAATTAAGGGTCTATTTTTACACATTTATAAATAATTTGTTTTTAAAATTGTCATGAACCCCGATTTTTTGTTAAAAGTTGATAATAGTCAACAAAGTTGTGTTTACAAATTGGAGTTTCTCCTGAATTTCTTTGTATTCTTTTGTTTTTAATACTTTCTATTGTCTTCGATTGTTTTTGTTTTAATGTATTTCTTAATGTTTTTACGTATTTTATGTTTCAGAAATGTACCTTGATTCATTTTAAGATATCCTAGATGATGCTAAAGGCCTTTTAGACGTAATTAAGAGTGTGGTAGAACAATATAGGGGAAAGGTGTCTTCAGTACACAAATGGGCAATAATTTAATTTTTCGGTATTTTTAATCTTTCCTAATTACACGACAAAACAATGGTTTCTTATATACTTAATAACTCTCTATTATAAAGACTGAATTATGCCTATTCTGACTGGGGGAGGGGTCTCGGCCAAATTAACCAACTATAAAACATCCATGACTGCTGCGCAACCGCTTCCAACCCCAAATATGCCTTTTGGTGACTTTTCCTTTAAAGTGCAGTGCAACTATCGTTCAAAACAAACTGCACACTGTGTTGTTAGGTGATACAGCATTGCATTTTACTGCATGTCAGACCTAAATAGAATGTAAAAGAGCATTTTGCTTTCATTTTTGAAACATAAAAGAGCCAAGAAATACATAAAAATCAAAATAATAGAAAACAAAAGGAAATGTAATAAAACAAAAGAATACATATAAGAATTCATTAGAAACTTCATACTTTTTACCAAAATGTTTTTGACTATTACATTCAGCAACTTTTGAAAGGAGAGTGGACTTCATAACAATTTTTTTTAAAGCCAAGTATTGATAATTATGTAAAAACACACTTACTTTGCATAAATTAATATACTTCAAAATACAAATAAACAATGAAGCGCTATATTTTACATGTGCCTAAACGACCATGCAAAATTTTACATTGATCGGATCAATATTGACGGAGATATAATATTTTTTCAATAATCCAATAAATTAGTGCAAAATCATGTTTTTTGCCCCTTTGGCATATTTTGGCTAATTTCTGAATTCCAAGAAAACTTTGTTAGATAATTGTGAAGTACATTCGTTGCACAATGTATTTTTAGTAGGGGAGACAGGGGATGGACGTTACAAAATTCACATTTTGGGCCAGATAATTCTAATGAAAGTACTCACACACTCCATTTTGGGTCTGTAGTTAGCCTATATTATGTTGGCTAAAACCTGAGGCACATAAAACTTGAAAACATGTAAACACTAATTAACTACAGCTTAATTAATGAAGACATTTTTGGTAACAACCTACCCCGTATACGGGGTAAGTTGTTACACCATACGGCGTAAATTGTTACTATGTAAGCATACGGGGTAATTTGTTACAATGTGTAAATCTCTTATACCATACTTTTGTTTCAACTTTCCAGTTTCTTGGTATCGTTAACATTAGATCAAGTAGAGCTCTAGAATAGACTAAAGTAATAATAAAAATATCAAAATATTAACGGCTGAAAATTGAAACAAAATTAATTTACATGTGTAATGTAATTGGAGTAGGTTGTTACATCGACATGGGGTAGGTTGTTGTAACAACCTACCCCATGGGTGATTTTACACATAAAATCAACTGTAGCAAAGCCATTAGGCAGAATTACAGGGCATGGCTCAGGGGTATATTAGTGACATACATGTACTATATTCACAATACCAGACTATCATCATGTGCCTTCAGTTGGAAGAACTATTACAAATTTTAATTTTTGTCAAAAATTCACTTGGATCTGTAAAAAATGTTTTTTGTTGATTTACTTTTTAATAAAACAACGGAGAAACCTCACGACCGGCAGTTCATCAAAGCTATGTGTAGGCTGTATATAAATGCCAGTTAGTACGAACTCTCTTGTTCCAACTTAGCACGCTGAGAACTGTAACAACTGATCCGTGTAACTTCCATCCCCGCGGTCTCCCCTACTTTAACAACATTTTTTTTATTTATAAAATGCTTTAAAATGATCCAAAACGTAGCTGGCATCAGGTGTACCCAAACTTTTGGAGGGCAGTGTATATATTTTAAATCATTTTTTGGGGTTGAAATTTGAATAATTAGAGGGGCGGTAAAAACATTCCATCAAATTATTATTAAGATTAATTTAAATACAGCCATTTCAATTTTTTTTCGTAGTTCTTCCTATTCATAAGAAAATTAGTAGGTCTATCTGAGCATTACTTTGGTTATATTTTTTATATATAATAAGGGGTCGGTATACCCCCCCCATTCCTCTTACTCAGCGGTATCAAGGTTGAATGACTTTAAAAAACACAATCTAAAAAAAATCCGAAAATATAATCGGCTCTTATTTTAAACAATTCATAGCGCCCCCCCCCATTTTTCAAATCCTCGGATCCCCCTTGCTGGGATTTTATTTGTTTGTTTGTTTGTTTTGTTTTGTTTTGTTTTTTTTTTTGGGGGGGCGGGGTGGCTAACGAATTTTTCACCCACTTAGCCTTATGCCTCCCCAAGCTCTTTGTGTAGGCGTGGTTTGTACAAAAGCCCTCCCCATCCCTGCCTCCCCATCGAATCCAGGTTTTGGAAAAATTAAAGGCTTATGGCAGCAATTTGAAAAATAAAACGCAGAAGTCGATTTTCTTAGATATGATATCATAGAAATCATGAACATGCATTCTCACTTTGTAAGTCTCAAAAAAAAAGAAAAAAAAAAGAATAAGAATTTAAGAAAGGAAGAGGGGGTGCCCTACCAGAATTCGACACAGTCCCCCTCATCCGTCAATCTTTCAAGTTCTTGTCAAACAAGTCTACTCTGCAACTCTTTTTTCAGGAACTTGAGCAGTATAGTACCGGTACACACGTATTTGCGACGATCGATTCACACATTTTTTTAGAGCCGTGCAGCAGTGAGAGTTTATATTTTTGCTAGAAGAAAACATTGATCTGATCATCTCTGCACTAGCCTACTAAACCTATTGCTTCATTGGACCAAAACCTGACAGTCTAGATCAAGTGTAGGCCTACTGACATCCTAGGTCAGAAGAAGAGGTTTCCACCATACCAATTGCCTTCTTCAATGAGGAGGGAGGGTTAACATACACCATGCCCATGCCATGGCCATGCCGATGTCCTTTTTCATCGCATGCTTTATTCTTTGGAACGTTGTCACGCGAGAGCCAGTTCCAGTGGGTAAGAATTAACGTTAAAGACCCAAAAATACATTCAATTTTCATAACAGTATTCATAAAAAGGTGATCAAACCTCAACCAGGCGATCCCTCCCAAATACTCGAAAAGTTACCCCCATTTAAATGGCGCGGTTGATGACGTCAAAGAAGTTTAAGTGAATGCTACGGCCAGGCATGATTGGGTTTCGCCTTTAGAAAACACGTTTGTATTGCTATGTCAGAACAATAGACCCCATGTGTGCTAGAATTCTATTGTTATGAAATGAAAGGGCAAATTCATTCAGCATTTAGCATGTAGACCTACTGTAGCATTCCGTTAACATCTTTTGACGTCATCAGCCGCGCCATTATAGGGGTACCTTTTCGAGTATTTGGGAGGGATGGCCTGGTTGAGGCTCGATCACCTTTTTAATGAAATACTTTCTAACGTTAGATGGGCGATGAAAATGCTTAAATTGGAAATTGTATTGTGAAAAAATATTAGCTTTCGTTTTGGGTTTTCATTTCTCGGTCCGGTCTGGGACTTTAACTGGTAACGTTAGGTCCAACAAAAAGATCTAACAAAAAAGTTAGATCTATTGGTAGTTAGATCTAAGTTAACGTTAGATCTATGTTAACGTTAGATGACCAAAATAACCATGCCCATTGAAGGTTAAGACTATTTTTTTTTAATTTAATGAAGACACTCCTTGTGAATGTAGAAGTCTAGCCTAAACTATAGTCTAGACCCCCTAACTGTTAGATCTAGAAATCTAACGTTAGATCTATTTTTTAAAAGGAAATTTCATGAGCAATTCAAATAGTCTCAGTAAGCCGGCCTTAAGTTAGATCTAGCCTAGATCTAAGTTAGAGTCTAACGTTAGATCTATCATCTAGATCTAACGTTAGAAAGTTAGGCCTACAAGTTAGTTAGAGCTACCCACTACCCAGTTCGAATTTCCATTAGCCTATTGGACCATCAGAGAGCTGTTGGTCTCTAACGTTAATGATATTGATAGGCCTATTAATGGTTTCTAATTATGAAATATGGGACCCACAGTCGTCTGGTCCTACTAATCACCGCGAAGATGCACTGAAAATACTAATCACCCGAAGCCGAAGAGCCGCTACGACGGTAAATTGCCACTACTACGTCCAATGCCATTTCGTCCAATAGCCATGTCGTCTAATGCCAATCGGTCTAATTTGGTCCAAAAAGCCACTTCGTCCAAAAGCCATTTGGTCCAATAGCCATTTGGTTCATTTGCCATTTGGTCCAATAACCAATTGGTCCAATTGCCATTTGGTCCAATACCCACTTGGTCCAATTGCCAATCGGTCCAATATCATTTGGTCAAAGAGCCACTTCGTCTAAGACTGAGCCATTTAATTGGTCCAAGATAGCAACTTGGATCTACATCTAGATCTAGTAGCCACTTGGTCCAATTGCCATTTGGTGCCAGTTGGTCCAGTTGCCATTTGGTCCAATAGCCACTTGGTCCAATTGCCATTTGGTCCAATCCCCATTTGGTCCAATACCCATTTGGTGCAGTAACCGTTAC
>CALNVZ010000174.1:35622673-35633525 GCA_940671915.1 Paracentrotus lividus | reverse complement strand
AATCCTGAATAATTCTTCAGGATCAACGGCAACCCCCAATTATCTTTTCAGAGTTGGATACACCATCAATTGCAAATGCACTTTTTTTTTCTTTTTTTTTTTTATTTGTAAGTCCAGAAGCGTTGGCGTCAAAAATTTTGGCCAAAGGAATCGTGGCTGGTCTCAAATTGGAGAGCGTCATTTTCCTAACAAAAAATAATTCGACTATTTGATAAATGCTTGTAAACAGGTTGGAAATTTTCAAAAACCGGTGTGGCAAAATCTAAAAATGCTCAAAATCACCCCATATTCATACAAGGTATGTTTCAGGCCATTTCAAGAATTTTGAAAATTTTCGCGCGTAAGCACCTGTGCGCGCGTTTTGCGCGCATTTTGTAAATCGTGTAAAATTCCGTTTTTTTTTTCTTGATTGGCAATTAAGACAATTTTTTTTAGGGGTTTCTATATATTTTAAATCGTTTCCAGTTGAACATACAGACGCACGCGCTCATCAAATTTCAATTTCCGCGCGTGCGTCAATGGGGCAAATAATGTAAAAACATAACAAAACATACGTCTTTAGAATTTTTCACATGTTCTGTTCATCGGGGGCGTGGTAGAAAACGCAAGACAAAGTTAGACATCATGTAATCGGATGCTGGAGAAGTTGGCACAGGCGAGCTGAAGAATTGCATGCACGACAGGAATAACTGGAGGATCGTACTAGGTCTCGGCAGTTTAGCCGACCTGGTAGGTAGGTAGGTCTGAAAGTTTATGACATAGTTAACATAATCCACTAATGAAATGTGGGGTCTAAGGAATAAAACATTGGCATATTCTCATGCAAACCCAAAATTTCATTTTTTTTTTCAATCCAAATTTTAGTCATTATCAGGATAAATATTGGTTGAATTTCTCCCAAATGCTTTTCATGTTAAGGCTGAGACAGTTCCCAAAAATTCGAATTGTAAAAGGTAATTAAATGTAAAATTCATCTCATTACTCAATTCATTTTCTTCTTTTTCAAAAAGTTTATTTCACTCTCTCTTTCCGTTTCACTTTTGTTCTCTCTCTCCTGTAGCCAATTGTTGCATACTTTTTTTGCATTACACATACATATTAGTATACCACCGATAATTGTACGCATTACAATTATAAAGCTCTAGTTCTTTTTCAATCCATTTTTTTTTTTTTTTGCAAGCGACCCGGGGGTTTGTTCGAACCTCCCTAGTTACGGGCCTGAACGCCTACACCCCCCCCCCCCATTATCGCATCGCGCTGTGCCAGCGTGACAAGAAAGGAAAAAGGTGTATATTTTATGACTTTATATTTTATATTGATATTCATAATTTAATATTTTCGAGGACCTGTCTTTCTTGGGGATTTTTACAGTAAATGTTTATTGCTCTCTCTCACTCTCTATCTCTTGCACAAGGCGTCAGTTAATTGGGACATTGAATTATTAGTATTTATTTTTTAAAATGTGTAATCCATGGGATTGTAACCGTTTTTTTTTTTTTTTTTTTTTTTTTTTTTTTTTTTTTTTTTTTTTTTTTTACTGATGTTTTGTTTTTTTTGGTTTTTGGTTTTGAAACAATTGAATGGCAAGCAAGAAATGATTTTATGAAAACAAATGGAATTAAATTTTCAATTTTGAGATCTGAGGAGAAATTTATTGTATATTGTATATCTGATAGGCCTATAAGGAAAGTCAATAGTGTTCACTCAAGGGGTGAATAATGTGGGGGGGGGGGTAGGGCATGTGCACCTGTTATTGCCTGCATAGATTATACACATTAGACCAAATGGGTATTGGACCAAATGGCAATTTGACCAAATGGCTATTGGACCAAATGGCTTTTGGAGGAAGTGGCTCTTGGACCAAATGGCTCTTAGACGAAGTGGCTATTGGACCAAATGGCTATTGGACCAAATGGCTATGGGAAAAGTTTCATGATTCAATTATATTTTGGGCGTTACCAATACAGATTGACAAAGAAGCAAGTTGAGGATACAGGAATGGCATTGGACCGATTGGCATTAGACGACATGGCTATTGGACGGCAATTTACCGTCTTAGTGGCTCTTCGCGGTGATTAGTATTTTCAGTGCATCTTCGCTTCGCGGCACTTTGCGGTGATTAGTATTTTTAGTGCGTCTTCTTGGCTCTTCTCGGCTGTTCCCGGCTCTTTGCTGTGATTAGTAGGACCCCTTCTCGGCACTTAGCGGCTATTCGCGGCTCTTTGCGGCTCTTTGCAGCTCTTTGCAGCTCTTTGCGGCTCTTCGCGGCTGTTTTTGTGGTTCATCGTGGCTCTTCGCGGTGATTAGTAGTACCCAAAATATCTGATGGACCAATAGACATTTTCTGTTGGTCCATTTGAATTTTTTTCTATTGGTCCAATAGATCTAGACATTTTCTGTTGGACCAATAAGAAATTAATTAGGGCCTATGATAATAGTGTAATAAAATCTTTTGGATAGTTTCGGCTAACAACTCACAGAAACATGTTGACATTAACAATGAGTCCTGGGTCATTCCATGCCAATTCACCCAATGAAAGTGCAATTTTGCACCCTTCCATCTCAGAACTTGCTCAAATTTGGTACACATTAGACTTAGACATAAAGTTTAACATTACCTTCCCATGAAACAAAAAGAAATTAGCGTAAACGGTCCGTCGGTTTCTGAGCTATGGCCCGCCCTTTTTTATTCGTTTTGGCAAAAATGGGTGTGACCTTCCATTTCAACAGCACAATGCGCCTGAACTGGTTGACCAATTTTTGTGAAACTGGTACCATTCAAAAGGAAATTCAAAGAGGAATTCAAAAATGGTATCAAAAATATTACTGGAGCAATTTAAAGTGCTATGACCTTTGACCTTTCCTTTAACCTTGATTTTGACCCCCAGACAAATATTTTTACTTGATTTTTATGTCAGTATAATATTAACATAACATGTAAATATCTAGGATGATATTTTATTTCTTCACCTTTAAAAACTCTTTTCAATGTAATTTACAAAGTTACTGTTACCCCCACATAGTGATATTTGTGTTGGTAATGTGTGTACAAGACTCCATTATACATGAATACTTTCAAACTGAAGTAACATTACAATCAAAGGGTACAGCCGGCAAGACCGACACCCACGAGACCAACGGCTCACAAGACTGACGACCCACGAGTCCGACAATAAAGTAAATAGGCCAACGAGATCGACTATAAACAATTTAGGCCCACAAGACCGACAGCCCACTAGACCGACACTAGATCAAACAGGCCCACGAGACCGACACTACAACGATATGACCCACAAGACCGACAGCCCACTAGACCGACACTAGATCAAACAGGCCCACGAGACCGACACTACAACGATATGACCCACGAGACAGAAAATGCGCAATGAAGGCCCACGACATCGACGGTAGAGCAAAACAGCCCACGAGACCGACATTACATGAAGTATACCCACGAGTCAGAAAAGGGACGTCTAAAAGGCAAGAAAGGGGTGGAAGAGGGAGAGAGAGACATGGCAAGGGCCGAGAAGTCGAGACAAAAAAAAAATTTTAAAATAAAAAATAGGTGGAAGGGCAACAGAGAGATAATGAAATCAAAGAACTAAGGAGGCAGGTGACCAACGGCAGCGTTCGACAATCCATAGGGCTTTTTGAAGATATTTTCAGGAGGGGGGGGGGGGGCTCAATTTTGTTTACAACTATTTTAGGAAGTTTTTTATTTTTATTATCCCCCCCCCCTCCTCCCCCTCCCCCACGTTGACAGAGGTTGTGTGAAAAGAAGAGAGGAATATTTAAATTGTTAGACCTTATCAGCTAGATGTTTACGATGTAAAAAATTCTATGAAGACCTTGTATTTTATTTACTTATTTGTGTGTGTGTGTGTGTGTGTGCTTTATCATTTCTTTATGAATGTTGATATAACCTCCTGTTACGTACCTGCCTCCATATGGTTCTTTGCTTCTAGTCTCTGTTGCCCTTCCCCACCCTTTTTTGTTTACTTCCCCTTGTAATTTCTCTCCCTCCCTCTTTTTCCCCCTTTGTTTTGCCTTTTAGTGTCCCTTTTGCTCTACCGCAATAAGGGGCGGGGGGGGGGGGGGGTGGCTGGACTCGTGCCGCGATGATACCCCTGGATATTCGCTTGTTTCATTTTCATGGGCCTAATTGAAGAAACGTCTGACTCGTGGGTATACTTCATGTAACATCGGTCTCGTGGGCTGTTTTGCTCTACCGTTGGTGTTTTGGGCCTTATTTGCGAATTTTCTGTCTCGTGGGTCATATTATTATGGTGTCGGTCTTGTGGACCTGTTTGGTCTAGTGTCGGTCTAATGGGTCTTTATTTGCTAGCGTCGGTCTAATAGGCCTTGTCTTGTGGGATGACCCCCAGTCAAATACCATTATGTATTCCATCTGTTGCTGATGCTTCAAAGATCTCAAGGATGTATCCAGTTTGGGACAGTAGAGCTGACTACATGTAGGAAGCATTTTGTTTCTGTCAAAACCGCAGATTTCTGATGATTTGTATGTCATACCTATTGCACCCCAATCAAAAGGGCTAATGTCTCTACTCATAAGCAAATGGAGTCTACGTACATATGATTGTGTTTAATGTTCCCTTTATTACCTGAAATGTTTAGTTTCCTGTTTTAATTGAATGTAATTTAACTTCAGTTTGGAAGTACTGTATTCAAATAAGCCTATAATGGAGACTGTAGTTGTACACACATTACCAACACAAATATCACTATGTGGGGGTAACAGTAACTTTGTAAATTACATTTAAAAGAGTTTTTAAAGGTGAAGAAATAAAATATCCAAGATATTTACATGTTATGTTAATATTATACTGACATAAAAATCAAGTAAAAATATTATTCGTCTGGGGGTCAAAATCAAGGTTAAAGGAAAGGTCAAAGGTCATAGCACTTTAAATTGCTCCAATAATATTTTTGATACCATTTTTGAATTCCTCTTTGAATTTCCTTTTGAATGGTACCAGTTTCACAAAAATTGGTCAACCAGTTCAGGTGCATTGTGCCGATAAAATGGAAGGTCACACCCATTTTTGCCAAAACGAATAAAAAAGGGCAGGCCATAGCTCGGAAACCGACGTACCGTTTACGCTAATTTTTTTTGTTTCATGGGAAGGTAATGTTAAACTTCATGTGTACCAAAGTTGAGCAAATTATGAGACGGTAGGGTGTAACCCATTGGGTGAATCCAGATGGAATGACCCTCCTACCCTATCCTATGCTATCCTATGTATAATTATAACCTATGCTATCCTACATTAAGGCCCTATTACGACTGGCAAACTGTCGACCCCTGCTATATAAAGTAGGCTACTACAGGCAAAATGTTTGAAGAAAGACAGATCTAGATCTAGGCCCCTAGGCCTACTTAATAGTAAATTACACTTTTGTTAATGAAATATGAAGTAGTCTATTGTCATTATGAATCAATTTGAAATTGTGTTAAACATCAAACGCTAATAAACTAAAACAATTTTGATCAGGTCTAACAAGTTAGGCCTAATCTAGAAGTCTATTAATAAGCCAAATGCCAGCTACATGGCTAAAATTTCTATTTATTTTCCCCCTTTTTTCCAAATCTCAGAATACTGCTTATGAATATTCATGACCAACAGAAACCATTAGAAACCAATAGAAACCAATCGGAAATATAATCCAAACAGAAAATTGCTGAAACCAGTAGAAACCAACAACAATAAGCCAACAAGCTGATACAAGCCAACGGGGAGGGTCCACGAGTCCGAGCGCCCATGTGACCGAGTATTTTCCGAGACAGATTTTTCTCATATTGTATTTTGCAATATATACAAATGTACTGCTCGGCCTCGTGGACCCTCGGCCTTGCGGACAAAATACTCGGACTCGTAGACCATTGGACTCGTGGGCCCTCGGCCTCGAGGGCCCTCGGCACAGATCTAGAAAAATCTAGTGGAATCTAGATCTAGATCTAGAAACTATCCAAAAGATTTCATTACACTATTATCATAGGCCCTAATTAATTTCTTATTGGTCCAACAGAAAATGTCTAGATCTATTGGACCAATAGAAAAAATTCTAATGGACCAACAGAAAATGTCTGTTGGTCCATCAAAGATTTCGGGTCCTACTAATCACCGCGAAGACCTGTGAAGAGCCGCAAAGAGCTGCAAAGAGCCGCAAAGACCCTCGGCCTTGCGGACAAAATACTCGGACTCGTAGACCATTGGACTCGTGGGCCCTCGGCCTCGAGAGCCCTCGGCCCAGATCTAGAAAAATCTAGTGGAATCTAGATCTAGATTCTAGGCTAGATCTAACGTTAGATTAGGCCTAGATTTTCTAGGTCTAGCTAGATCTAGATCTAGATTCTTAAAAACACGTAGGCCTGTATTCTACTAAGGAGTTTAGAGTTGTACGGCAATAAACGAGGATCGAACAACAGCACCGTATGAGAAAAAACTCCCAACACGAAAAAAAACTTCAAACATGTACAACTTCTGTACGGCTGGAAGTTTCTAGTGCACTGGAACGCACAAGATAAAACCGGAAATCCATTGAAATAATGACGCAACAATCTTTGTTTGTAGCCGCTATATCCTTTTACTAACAGTGTTATTGTATTGGTTCACGTCCTATTCATTAACAATTCAGTGGCCTGGGATGGGAACAATTAACAAGCTTTGAAATTTTCAGCTGAAAAGGACAATGGTTTTATTCCCTCTGAATAAATTATTTACCTTAAAGGCTTATAATGATTCCCCAACGAGTGGTATCTCACTTCGCGGGGACACATTCGGGAGTATTTTTGAGGGTATTTGGCTGGTTTGGAACATTTCAAAAAGAGCAGAATCCCTCCCGAATTTTCGCTCATTCGCGGAGTGAGAACAAAATGCTCCCAAATCCACCCCAAATACACGTATTCGCTGCCGATTCGGTTCTGGTGTAAACCAGGCTTAATTAACTAATATGATCCGGATCTTTACACCCCCAATATTACGACCAGGCATTTTTTAAATTGTTTGTTTGTTTTGTTTTGTTTTTGTGTTTTCATTGTCATAATTTTAAGTGGTCGACCTGCTGCTGCAGTTTACTTTTTTTTTAAAACAATATAAAACATAAAAGATAGATATACAGTGCGTCCCAAAAAGAACTATACACTTTTGAAATGGCTGCCAAATAAAAAGTATATGATTTTAGGTAATGAAATTTATATGTTTGGAAAGCTCATTATCCCAAATTTCTTATGACATCAAAAAGTCCAAAAATAAGTCATGCATGAATGAGTAGCGTTCACTTTTGTAAAGGGTATGGACAATAGGGTGCGCAGGAATTGCCCTACCAATTTGTATGAGGAAAGTCATTTGGAGCTTATGGAATTGAGGATGATATGCAGAATTACTGATCAATTATGATGAGTTGGGGTTTGCTAAGTGAAATTTGTTCAATTGGGGATTACATTTTCATGCATAAGTGAACAGGAATATGTATTTCCTATTATACCATTGTAACTTTCCAAGGTTTATTCAGTGGTGTGTTAGTGGTAGTCAGGATGGGGTGCAGAACAGGTGTGATGCAGGGTAAGATTTTTGATCTCTTTTGATGATCGTTTTCATGATCTTTTGGATTGTCTGAATGTCTAACATCAGTGACGTTCTTTTTTTTTCTTCAAAATACATTTTTTAGAGTATTCAATTTACATAATCCCACCTGGATATTAAGTAATTTAATGGGAAGTTTAGATAGTCTTACAGTAATTGAAATGTGGGGCAGGCATTTTATGATTCTTTATACTATCCATTGAATGGATTATTCAAAGTCACTGATGTTTAACCCCCCCCCCCCCCCCCCCCCCGCCGCACAAAAAAAAAGAAAAAAAAAGAAAAAAAGAAAAGAATAACAGCACTGTAGCATCGAATTAGCACATTACAAAATAAGGAATTAGAGTAAACACTGACATATGTTAATTTCACAAATTTGTGTTACACTGTCATATTCCTTCACAAAAGTCCAAATTGGCTGGAAATAATGATGGATGTTGTGTTTGATCAATTAGGATGAATACTTGGATTATACAGTAAACTGTTGATTAAAAACTGTGTGGATAACTTATGAACGATATGTAATGCTTGTTGATTACTTGAAACAGTTTTGGAGTGAAGCTGGTTGATTAAATGATTGCTAGTCTGGGTGTTGATTGTCTAGTTATGTGACTGATTGTTTGAGTAGATCGATAGATTGTCATCACCATCCCAATTTGGGTAAATGTGAAAAGACCGTGAATGTCGAGAAGTAGCCAGGATATTTGGAGTAGAAACCAGTGAATATAATGTTCAAAACACACCCATGCAAAAAGAGAGAGATAGATAGAGAGAAGAGGGAGGAGAATGGAGAGTGAAAAAAGAAGAGAGAGGGAGAGAGGGAGGAAAGACAAAGAGAGGAGAGAGGAGAGAGAGAGAATTAAAACACACCACTGAAAGGACCTCATTTAAATATACCTGGGAAAGTTACAATGGCAACAATAGGATAATACATATCCTGTTACATCATGCATGAAAATGTTACCAATCAAAACAAATTTCACTTAGCAAACCCCAACTCATCAAACTGATCTATAATCTGCAGTATCACCTCATTCCATAAGCTCAAAATGACTTGTTCCTCATACAAATTGGTAGGGCAATTCCTGCGCACCCTAATTTCCATACCCATTACAAAAGTGAACGCTAGCTCATTCATGCATGACTTATTTTCGGATTTTTGATGTCTTATAAAATTTGGGATATGAGCTTTCCAACATGTGAAATTTCATTACGCCTAAATCATTATCTTTTTATTTGGCAAGCCATTTCAAAAAGTGTATTAGTATCTTTGACGCTAGGATTCAGTTAAGGTATGAAACAAGAAAATCAAGAAACAGATTAAAGAAGTTTGAGAACAATTTAATAAATAATAAGAAAGTTATGTGCATTTGAATGTTTGATCACTACGACTATGGAGATCCTCACACTGGCAAACAGGGCCAAGGTTGTGTGATGTCACACATGAACAACTCTCTCCCATATACATACAAACAAAATATCAAAAATACCTCTTTTTCCTCATTCTAATAGTACAGACTCTTCACCCATGATTATAATTTGTGAACCTGTATTACATGTCCTCACATGAAAAGAATCTCAGATCTTTTAACGGAATAAATACAAAAAGACAATTTGAGTGAAATATGTACAAAAGTAATGGGAAAGTTGTTCATGTATGACATCACACATCTTGGGGCCGTTGCCAATGTGAGGATCTCCATAGTGGTAGTGATCACAACATTCAAATGCTCATAACTTTGTTATTATTCATTCATTTTTTCTCAAATTTTTATTGATCAGCTTCTGTGATTTGTCTGTCTTGTACATTTCATTGAATTCCTAGGGTTTCCTTCCCCTTTAAATATATAATGTATAATAAATTATCAGTTCGTAGTTTTATTCTTTTGAAGTAATCTCGTAAATAGCTCCACAGATTTTTTATTTCACAAATGTGAAGTGTCCATATTTAGCCAAAAGCATTGAAATGTTGAATTTGATTCTGACATCACGCTACATGCATGCACAAAATTTTATCACGTTAGGTGCATGCGCATCAATCTTTTTTTTATTACTATTTTTTTGTTTTTCCTATATTTTTTTTTCTGTAGCGGGAATATCCCGGGGACGTCTCTGAGAAATCTGCGCGACTAAAAACATTCAAAATCATTTCAAACCAGTCTCTAATTAGTCTCAAACTAGTTCAAAATTCGTTTTATCCCGTGTAATGACAAGTGACTTGCCACCATAAGTTTATTGTTGGTTTTCGCTTCAAATGTCCTTTCTTCAATATGTCGGGTCAAACTAACACTTCAGTCGTGTCGGAAAATGTCAATTTTGATGATTAATATGCAATTAATCAATCGTTGTGGGCAGTTCAATAATGCACCTCATTTTTAAGCAAAGTTTTAACAACATTTAACTTCCAGCTAACGAGAAAATAGATAAATTAACTTCCTCCGACATAAAACTCGCAAAGCCATATCAAATTCTAAACCACCTATACCGACGCACGCTTCACTGACACTTCATAGAGAAGCGTGCAAACCAGCGTTGCATTCTCGTTTCAAAATCCGTACTATTTTGGTGCGACAGCACAACTCTAAACTCCGTAGCAGAATATGGGCCGTAGAGTCTAGAGTAGACCGCATAGACTCTAGGCCTAAAATCTATAACCTACCTTGTAACGTTGTCGTTAGGATGGGGGTCTGGTGTCCGGCTCACAAAATTATATTTCCCACGAGAGCTCCATACCCCAGTAAGCCTAGTCTATGGCTATAGCAGTGACAGTGTAGACCCTCTTTACAGACGAGAGCCTAGAGGTCTATAGGGTTTATTTAGTCAGGGTCTATTTAGTCAGACTACGCCGCATGTGTATTCCATTCACATTAACACAATGGGAATAGATTTCTAGTCAATAGGGTTAGATCTAGATCTAGGGTTAGGGTTAGTGTTAGGGTGTCAACGAATCTGGCAGCTCATTGGTTGTGGTGCAATGGATAGCGGCATAGAGTCTGACTCTAGGCTGTGATCGGTCGGATTTGGAGGTATGACTCCAGAAATGCAACTTTGCTCAAATTTGTTTTTTGTTGTTTATAATTGAGGGGAAACTTTGAAGAAAAAAAAGAAGTCCCAGACTTATGGTCTGGTGTCACAGTCCCTCAAAGCGGAAAATTGAGTAATTTACTTCAATAGAAATATACATTTGCCTACCATTGCTATTCGACCTCGAATCGCCCCAAACCGAAAATTACACCGAAATTTTTGCC
>CALNVZ010000174.1:35560770-35599267 GCA_940671915.1 Paracentrotus lividus | reverse complement strand
TGCAAAATACTGATTGATATTGGCAACTGACTTGACAAGTGGACAATATGATACATGTATATCTTCATTTGTGGACCTGCATTGCACCTTGAACCTAAAAGCAGCATTAAATCTATTTTTGAATAAAATGTCACTATACCTCAGTTACAATAAATCTGAAGGGGGACAACTCTTGTAACGGTGGTATGGCCTAACTTTGGATTTAATTTTTACAGCTACTGTTAGCTTTTGCCAAGAAACCTTCTGTACTTTTAAACATCATTATATTGCCTGGTAAAAAACAACTACAGAGTGATGGCTAAGTCATTAACTTTTGCTGATAATTATATCTGAAAATTACATGTTTTCATGTCACACTTGGTACCCTCTAAAAATGAGGGTACAACAGGAAATAAAGGCACACCAACACTTATCATTTTTTTTTAAACACATAATTTTTCCATCATAAGATCAAATAAACACTTGCCTTAAAAAAGAACCTTCTTACAATATAATTTAAAAAACAACAAATTCAGAATAATACAAGATATGTGGGATGTACACAAAAATATGCTGTTGCCCCAACCCTGTGGAATGACCCAATAGCGTGAAATGTAGTGTGTTACGTATGGGACCAGAAGAATTCAAGTTTTTTAAGAAAAATTTTCAACACCAAAACTCTCTGAAAGTATTTCCACTGATGTATTGAAGTTTGGTGTGATGAAAGTTCCAACCCTCTAGATTACTTCTCTAAACTTATGAGTCATAATGATTGTCATTTTTTTTTGTAAGCCTTTGTTAAAGTTGGAGAGGACATGTTAAGTATGGGACAGTTACGAAATGGACAATTTGTCCTCATAGAGAATGCACACAATTTGATCCATAATTTTTAAAATTAATTTTTTTTTCAAATATGGAAATAGGATAAGATTTTTTTTCTTTTAAAATGTTTTATTGGAACATATTCAATAGGGATTTAAAAGAAATTGAAAATTCCCCCCCTTCATTCTCATGTTTTCCATTGTTTTGTGAATTTCTTATGTATTCTATTGTTTTTTATTTTTCCATATTTTTTCATTATTACCAAATTTTTTGGTTTAATTCTTTTCATGGACCAAATATCATGGCAAAGCAAACTTTATAAACTCCAGAAAATGTGAATAAATCACTTTTTGGAGCACTCTTAATTTTTTTTTTCTACATTCACTTTGTACACAAACTTCCCCATTGACATTGTGTACAAATGGCCATACATAACAGATTTTCCCATATGTAAAATGGTATTATACTGTCACACTGAATAAATTAGAACTTCCCAGAGTTGCAACAATTCAAGTGTTGTATTCTGGGAAATAACTTAGCAAAATGTCCTCAATTTGTTACGTATGGGACATTTCAGGCTTGGACACGAGCTTATTTGCATATTTAATTAGATTTCACCAATTTTTTTTTACAAAAAAAGATTAAATGATAAGGGGTCCATGTCCCACCCATGATTAAATCTCACCAATTTTGTTTTGATTTTCTATGAATTTTTATAAATGTCCCATACGTAATGCTCTGTTTACCAATTATGCAAATTAGATGCCCCAAATTTGCATAAATTTGCATAATAACAAATTTTTCTTAATCAAATTCCGAGGTTTGACATTTGGGCTTTCATATTCTACCAAAAACTCCTTCATAAGACAAAGATAAAATTTTGTCTTTTCAAGGGACATTATCTTACCCTTTGATCAAAACATTCGTACAAATAACATGAAGAGTTACGCCTGTATTTATTATTAGACTACATGCATTATTTGTTGGCCTAATTATGGTAGGCCTACAGTTAGTATTGGTCCAGTAAAATATCATTACTTCGGTTTAGACGTTAAAACTTGTCCCATCTAGATCTACAATCTAGTCCAGTAGCTGAGATCTAACTAACTTGTTAAATCTAAATATAGATCCAGAATATAGAAATGATATGTTGGCCTAGATTTCTAACAAAGTTACATTTAACGTTAGATTCCAAGCTCATCACTCTTAAACCAGTCAAGTGTTGGACTATATCCACATCGAGAGGTCTACAAATGTAGGCTAACTCTATGCAAATGATGGGGGTAACCGTAGGCCCATAGATTTAGCGAACTAAATCTATGACCTCAAGACTTGGTCCGAGACCAAGCAGATTGGAAAGCGAAGTAAATAGATCTAGATTCTAGACCTGGGCTGCGTAAATTTCAACTCAACTCTCAAGCAAGGTTAATATCTAACGTTAGTTAGGTCTAACTCTAACGCCTGAACCGAAATAATTAAAAACATAATGCATGTTAGTCCTATCACAGGCCTATACTCTTCAAGTCATTTCTACCTACCAATTACTTTGATCAGATTGTCAAGATAGGTCAAGACCAGCAGTCAGCTTGCTTGTGTAACCCTGTTGTCGCGTCGCGAGCAAATTCTGTACGTGCATAATGCACAGGCGCAGGCGCCCTACATGTTTATCTTACGTGTATAAATCAAAATCGCAAGATTTCTTGTGCAGGGAGCGGAGCGCGTATTTTTGTTAAATCCCCGTTTCCCATTGGTTGTTTTTCTTCCATGTGACCCAGTTTTTTAACCAACTGTTGGTTAACTTTGGAATTGTGCTTTTTTTTAACCAACCCATGATTTTTCACGTTTAACCAACTTGTTTTTTTAACCAACCTGTCTTTTTAATACATTATTGGTTAATATTTTTAACCAACTGGTTTTAATATGCATTTTTTTTACCAGCCTTCTGAGTGTGTATATATATTTATATGTATATGTAGTATAATGTTGGGATTTTAAATTATGCCAATATATTCCCCAGCACCAAACCTAGCTTACAAATTTATATTTCCTATGCCTGATGGTTCAACTGCCCCCTGCCTTCGTATTCATCTCTCTATTTCTCATTCTTTTTTATTCTCTCTTTCTCTTTGTTTCCTCTCTCCTCACCCCTCTTATCTCTCTCTCTCCTTCCCATTCTGAGCTACTGTCTCTTTTACTTTCGACTGTAAAGAAAAAAAAACATTACATGTCCAATGATTCTTTCTGTTGGCTTTTGAGCATAATTATGAAGGGGCTTGCACCTTAGAAGCTCTGCTTTTTGCAAGTCCCTTCATTTAAAAATATATTCAACAAATGCCATATTTCTTGTTTATTGTTTAGTTCTTGCTTACATAGTTTAATATATGCGTTTTATTATTTACCGAACTATCTTGATTATATTATATTTGAATGTATTATAGGATATGCTTATATTGAATTTTTATAAACGGAAATGAAATTGAATCTTGAATCTTGAATCTTGATATCATGATAAAAGACACTGTTAAAGTGTAAACAGAGTAAGTAAATATAACGCCCCATCATTTGGAGTGGTCTTGTGCGAAGCATGAACATTTTACCATGGGTTTGTCTTTGTAGAGTTATCCTCCTAGCATTTGTTGGTTTAACCTTTTTATTTGGATCGTTTTGCACACATGACTGAATAACAGACAATTTTCAGACGCCTGCAAAATCTCAATTGTGCCGAATTGATTGATGAAGGTTAAAATAAGCATTGAAAGAATATGGCCGTGTGTTATGAGTTCGCCACCTTTTGCGTTGCATGCCAATTTGACTACAAATGGCACTTTTTTCACTTCAAGGACCTGTATCTCGAAAAGTATTCATCCTACCGTATGAAAACTATATGTTTTATGAAAGGAAATTCCTTAAGGAATCTAAATCTGCATTGAAAAATTTTAGGAAAACTTTCAGAAAATTTAGATTTGGTAAAATTTTCATTGTTTTTATTTATTTATATAGTCATCCGTAATCAACCAAATATTAATCATATTATTATATTCTGGTAGAGAATAGTCGGACCTTTTAAACAAGGTATAATTCATTATGGTTTACAATTTTAGAATGAAAAGTATAACGATCTGAAATTTAGCCATGAAAAATATAATTTTTCAGCTTCATGATGGGGTTGGGTCCTGCCAAGTAGGCTACTGTTGCACCATCAAACATATTTTTTAAGTGATATGATGGTATAAAGTAGTTTATTAGCTTTAATTTGTGCTAAATTTACAGTCATAGTCTAAAAATTGGCAGAGATATTGCAGTTTTCCCAATGGTACTACAAAATCTCTAATTCCTAATGACTTTGTACAGGAGGCATTGCTTTTTTAGGTCATATAACGATTGTTGAGTCTTCCAGGGTACCATTGTAACATCAAACCTATTCAGTGATTTCATGGTATAAAGCAGTTTTAAGCTTTATTTTGGTACCAAATTTACAGTCGTAAGCCAGAATTTGGCAGAAATTCAAATTCAACAAACACAGTAACTAATTCAGTATAAGTAGTGTAGGTATGCGTTGTGAGGGTGTGGGTGTGCATATGGTTTAATTGTGTGCATGTAAATGAAGGTATGTGTGGGTGTGCGTCTTTGCGCATGAGCATAAGTAATAAATTCTTTTGTTTATTCTTTCCCCAGCCACTTGGGGCAAGAGAGATTTTCCTGTCTTCTGAAGATTGTGAGGGTGAGTGTGTGTGTGTGTTTTGTGAGTGTGTGGGTGTGTATTTGTGTGTGTCCTGGTGTGGATGAGATATGGGTATGTGCATGTGTAAGGGTTTGTGTGTGGGAGTGTATGTGGTTGTGTATGGTCAGGGTGTGGTTGTGTATGTGTATGTGATGTATATGCGTGTAAATGAGGGTATGTGTAGGTGTATGTCTTTGTGTGTGCGCATAAGGAATAAATTCTCAATTTGTTTATTCTTCACCCAACCACTTGACTTGGTGCAAGAGATATTTTGCTATCTTCTGAAGATTGTCTGCTATCCAGTCATGTGTGGAAAGATCCATATAAAAAGCGTACCAATAGATGACTCTACCAAGACATATCATGAAACACATGATTAAATATTCATACTTTTCACAAGAAAACTTTAAAATGATGAGACATTTATTCTGACTCACTCTCTATAGTATGCCTACATATTAAAATTAATTTCAGCGACGTGTGCAAAAATTAGTCCTTTTCATCATGCTGGTATTTTGGCAGCCCAATATCCCAATAGCCCAACTAGCCCAATATCATTTGCTCTATCTCCTGATTTTGATATCATGGATCATTGTACATGGAAAAGTGAGTGTACTTGGTCGACCCATCTGCCCCAATACATTACAGTTGGCACAGCAGAATACAAGTTTTCCATGGTGACTCAGTATTTCTCATTACAAGCTGATGAATAATATAATAGATTAATGAGACACACCGGGGCTGGGTAAAAAAATAGTACAAAAAATACTTTTATTTTGAAGGACATGTATGAACAATAAAGAACAAGAGCTATTTTCCTGTTTTACTGTCCTTGATATTATTGGCCCGTATTCTCAAAAGCCGTATAACTTTAAGCCTGGTTTAACTATGGCTTGCTAAGAGGGAATCAATCTGTCTACGTTGCATGTTCCTATCACCTTCACTGAATTCTGGAATCATGTTTTCATTGTAAGAGAGATTTTTGTACTACTGGTACTTCACATCATTCCCTAGCAGTTTTACTACCAAAAATTATGATAAATTGATTTTTTTTCGGGATTGATTCCCTATTAGCAGCCATAGTTAAACCACAGATTTAAGCTAGGCTTGAAGTTAGGCGGATTTTGAAAATACAGGCCATTGTGGTTTTTCAATTGAGCCACAAGAACAGCTTGAATATTACAAATTATAAAGACATGTGCTGTTAAAGCCGACCAAACAACTACAACAGCCCAGCTGTAACATGGTCCGACACCTAGCTCAGATATTTTGTTCAGTTTAGAGACATAACCCTGAACATGTACATATATGCAGCGGAGGATTCAGCCTAATCTCCCACGATTGTCACACGATAGGCCCATTCCCTAAAATAATAGAGCCGCTATTGTCCCCAGATTATTGGGCTCCCATAGGAAAATTTTGGGCCTCCCGCATACTCCTGCCGCATACTTGAAACAGGTCTGCGGCAGGCAGACCTACCGCAGGTTTTCACATGCAAATTAGATCATGTCGCAGACCTGAGGCATACCCTTTATCATGAATATTCATATGCTACTTTCTTGTCGCAAACTTGCCGCATACTCTTTCAGCATGATAAAAAGTTTGTGACAGGTCTGCAGCATACCCTTTATCATTCTGCGGCAGAATATTATTTTCCCCCAACTGTGCACTGGCCCTGCCTGTCACATTCCCACACACTCTATCACAGAACACTCCTTGCTTATATACACCACCTAAATCTAAAACATTTTGGTCACAGTTTAATAGTCAAAAGTGACACCTATACTGATTTCTTTCTTATTTAAATTTTTTATTTGCATAATTACATACATATTCAGAAGCTCCTGCAAGTACAATTATAGACAGGTTCAAAAACATTTAAAGCTGATAGAATGATAAAGATTCATCTTTTTCTTGCCGCAGACTTGCTGCATACTAGTATGCCGGAAAACAGTCTGCTGCAGACTGTTTCTGCGGCATACTAGTATGCATTAAGTCTGCTGGAAACTCTATTTCAGCAGCATACTCCTGCATACTCTTTGCCGCATACTTTTAGTATGCGGCAGGGCTGCAGCAGACCTGCCGCATACTTTTGGTTTTCCTATGGGCTTGCATACTCAAATTGCGATTCCTGGATCCTGCCATGATCCCGCTGAGCAGGGATGTTTTCTCTCGAGCCACCACAACCATATATTCCCCAATGGCTGCCCGATAAGACATGGCACATGTAGAAATCTTTTGAAATGCCTTTGAAGTCATCAAAATTGTCCTGCAGGCTTCTGGCAACCTCCTGAAGAGGGTAAATTGCCAATTGGTAATACACCCCATTCACTGATGCCTGTTTAATTTGCCCATCCCACATGGTCTAATTCCATTTCGTCTGTAACCAGTTTGTCTAATTTCCTTTTGCTCTGATTCTCACTTTGCCTATACCATCTCTTCTAATTCCCATTTGGTCTCATGTCCATTTCGTCTAATGTCCAATTGGTCTTTAGAACACCATTTGGTCGATTCTTGTAACAGACTGGAAATATGTCAAATTTTCATTTGGGAATTACTGTAAACGTGGAAATATTTGCGGTACATTAATTTTCGCGGATTTCGCGCGAAGATCGGCAGCCGCGAATTAAAAAACCCGCGAATATATGAGCTTGCTTTTTTATGCATGTATTGGGATGGTTTAATTGCGTGCTTATAAACATGCAGCATGAATTCAAGAACCTGTGAACATTCTTTGAGGCTGCTCAGCGCGAAAAATTAATCGCGCGAAAATAACAGCGAGTAGATGAAATGGAATTAGACCATTTGAAAATTTGATGAATCGGCAATTAGACAAAATATGTCTTTAGATCAAGTGAGAGTTAGACCAAATATGTATTAGACCAATGGGAATTTAAACCAAACTAATAACAGACCATATGGCTTTAGCACTGTTATTATACAATCAGAGAATTGGACCAATTACTGTCATTAGACCAAGTGGATATAAACCCCTGATGGTGGCTTTGGGGGCCTGCTCTGTACAGTATTTCTGCCAATTCTATCATGTAAAGCTTGAGGTTCCCCTTCAGCTTTCCTCTAGACCCTATCCAGTTTCTTGATGGCCCTTGCAATAGTCCTGGTGACTTGCCATGATGTAATGCAAGACACAATTTAAACTGTTTGTATTTATTTTTTTCCAGGTATATGGCCAGGTGGTTTTTCGTGGTTGGGGTTAACTGATAAGACAAGTGAAGGAGTGTTTCCTTACTTTACAGATGGAACTCCAGTAGATTATCTCAATTTTGGAGGTAATTATTAAAATATGTACTGTATAAGTGGTTTCTTTCGCGAATTTCGCAAATCGGGATGCGACTGCGAATTTAACATCGCGCAAAAAGGTTTTGAACAGTACCGCAAATTTATCAACGCTAGAAATTGTTTCGCACTCCATGCGCTCGCAGAGCAGAGTTGTCTATGCAGCGCTATTAATAGCACACACAGTGATACAGCGCGATGCGTGGATGACTGGTATGTAGGTCAAATAAATTCAGGTAGTAAGCCTTTGTTCCATTTTACTGTTCTTTTATAAATATAATGTTGCGTTTTTTAGATAGGAAAAAGACGGAATACTTATAGTTCTAGTTACTTTTAATTACAGATTTTGCCGACCGCGAATTAACATCGCGCGAAAATGTCGGGACCCCGCAACGCGAAAATATCTTTATGCGAAAAATAACCACTTATACAGTATACAACAAAATGTTATATGTGCAGTGTATGTGGGTGAATATTTAATTAAAATATCATTGGTCTTGTGACATAAAATCTGACCATCATGCAATATTATTTGAGCAGCTCTCATGATCAATTAACTCCTAGGCCTACGTGAAGCAATTATGTATTGCCATAGAAAACAGGTTGTATAGGCTCTATATTTTCTAATTGCCTTTTTCATTATAAATATGGACATGGCAAAAGATGCAAATTCTCCTTCATACAATTCTTCGCATTATACAATCGGCTTGTTGTAAAAGGTCAGGTAAGTTGCACGTAAAGGGCCTGTCCCACAGAAGGCGATCATTGTGGCGACAACCTAAGCATGTTAGAACTTGCCAGGAATCGTGTCAGAATCGTAGGTGACGGAAGATCATATACGTATCTACGACTTTGTCTACGATAGGCTACGACAACGACTTGCTTCCACGCAAACAATAGGCTAACAATAGCTGGTATCCAATAATACAATAGCCTCGACCTTCTCGCATCTCGCGGGTCGACTTCTCTTGTCGCAGCTTAAAATCAGCCAAAATATGAATTGCGACGTGGCGATCCTTGCGACTGACACAGGCGATCGAGTGTTTTCTACCTGATGGCGGTTCGCCTTTAGTTCGTGATAGTCCTCTCAGTCGTATCATAATTTGGTCGTGAGTGATTTTTGAAAATTTCAAAAATTAGCGGGACTGTACACTATTAATGGGAGGCCGATCCTGATTTTGGTGAATGTTGGTGGCGACAAAGGCCGTAGCGGCTTAAATTTCACTTAGGTTAGCGATGCGTGCAACGTACGCTGGAGCGCGATACCTACAACTAGCCGCCGTTTCCGCTGTGCTAAACAAATTCTATCTGGCGACAATACGAAAGCACCTTGTCGCGACAAGAGAAGACAGGCTTATCGGCATTGACGTCAACCAAACTGACGCCGGCTATTGTTTAACTTGTTGAGAAACCAGCGGCGAACAAAATTTTGCTACGTATTTGTTGGCGACATACGCGATAATTCATGATCTTATAGGCGATTGGACCTGCGCATGGTGGCGATGGGTACTAAAAAGTAGTTCGTAGGTTGTCGCCACAACGATCGCCTTCTGTGGGACAGGCCCTTAAGTGTCGGGTAAATTTCTAAAGCTAGCCAGACAATTTTACCTAAGGTGTCTTTCAAAGAAGAAAAGTGATTTATAAATAAAATAAAAAAAATAGAAAAGAAGATTAAAGATGAAACAAAGAAGTACAAAAACATTTGTTTGAGAGAAGAGGAAAGAAAGACAAAACAAAGTAATACATAATGAATGATTTTAAAAAAATTGAAAGAAGGCTAAAACAAAGAAATACATAAGAAATCAGAATTACAGATGGGGAAATAATAGAAAAACATACTGTAGGGGGAGTTGTCCTAGGGATAGTCATTCAGGGGTTGGTTGTCCTCGAGGGTGGTCTTCATGGGGTGATTGTCCTAGGGGCTAGTTTTCATATCGGGTAGATATCATAGGGGCTAGTTGTCATAGTGGTAGTGGCCATTGGGGCTAGTTGTCATAGGGCCAGGGTCTAGTTATCATAGGGGCTAGTTGTCCTATGGGTTAGTTGTCATAGCCTAGGGGCTAATTGTCCTAGGGCGTAGTTGTACTATAAAGGCTAGCTGTCCTAGGGGCTAGTTGTCCTTGGGGTATTTGTCATATAGGGTAGTTGTCATAGGGGCTAGTTGTCCTCGGGGTGATTGTCCTATGGGTTGTTGTCCTAGGGGGAATTTGTCCTAGGGGTGATTGTCCTTGGGCAATTGTCCTAGGGATAGTTTGCCTTGGGGCTAGTTGTCCAAGGGGGTAGTTGTCCTAGGGGGTGGTCTTCCGGAGGGTAGCTGTCTCCGACCTACTCGAGCTTATGTGTACATTATTGCCCTGTTCATGTGATTTCTGTGTTAGCTTGGTTCTTTAAAAGACACCCTAGTAAAAATTGTGGAAAAATTGTCAGGCTAGCTTCCGCAATTTACACAACACTTACCCGACCTTTTATAACAAGCCATACAATGTACATGTACGTTGTAGGAGGTTTTAAGTATCATTTGATGAATTTATTTTAACCTGTTGGAGACGAGCTGATTCGGCCATAACACACATTTCCCATAGACGTCAGCCCGAATATATTCGAATATAATTTACTGCAATAATTTGATCTACCTGAGTTGCTATGTCCTCCGTGACTAGCTGCGACCAAGTAAAATTAGAATGTTCTCTTTTGTTTGTTTCTGCCCACCCATCCCGATTGCGCTTCCCTATTCCA
Source organism: Paracentrotus lividus (assembly GCA_940671915.1). NCBI lineage: Eukaryota > Metazoa > Echinodermata > Echinoidea > Camarodonta > Echinidae > Paracentrotus > Paracentrotus lividus. The sequence goes on along the minus strand of CALNVZ010000174.1, from coordinate 35,588,712 downwards.
GAATGCCATGCACGGCGGAACAAACTTCCTCTTCTCCTCTCGCTGCCTACCTAGCTAGTCGAAAGATAAGTTCTCGCGCCAAAATTTGCATCCTTTTTGTGGAAAATTAGCATTTTTGGTTCGCCTTTCTCTTTTTAAATTTCCTCTATTAAAGGGATAGTATTTCTTTTAGAGTGTTTTTAACCCTGCCCTTATTTTCAATTGGCGACTTTTATGTCATTTTAGTCGCGTTTTGAACTTTACTTTCTCTGTGCAAGGTTCGCCCTTTGGGGTGCGTTCATGTGTATTGTGTGTCGCGGGTTTCCCTTTGTTTGGATTTCCGTTTCCCCCTTTCACGCGTACTTTTTGTGTCTGCCCACTGTGTTTGCTGTTTCTTAGTGGGATTTTTTTACTGGTTTTGAACATTACGTCAACTCCTCGTTTGCAAGCCTACCTGAGTATCAGAGATGAATTGAGGTCCTATACCCCCCTATCAAAAAACCTTGTGTGAAACTCCAAGATATTCATTTCCAAGCACTATCAACCCTGCATATGGCCAGGTAATCCCTGTTATCTAACTTTTCAACTCTGCTGGCTAGCCTGAACGTTAAACCAGGGTTAGTGATAAACAACAGCTGTGATATTATGTAAGAGTAGCTCTGCCTGTTGTCGGCCCATGGGAATGAAATGATTGTATTCAAGTTTTCAAAGGCATATTATATTTAGAAATCAAACGTTAATTCGTTTTCAATTTCGAACGAAGAAAATCGACCTCTGAATAAGGAAAGTACAAGAATAAAAAAACTAATAAAAATGTATCGATACAGACATCTTGATCGTTTAATGTAAACAATATTGGCCCCCAGCTGTGACCTTGGGTGACCACTGTTTGGACCGAGGTCAAGGAACAGATGTTTTTAAGATAGATATCTTGGTTGAGGTGTTTGTCACACCAGGGTCTCCTCTCACGTCCCTGGTCACACTTGGAAAAGAGAACTAATAGAGTTGCAAGTAGGGGTATATTGTCCTCAAACGGACTGGTTCGTCATGATCCCTCTGGGTCGAGGCCCACGTCGCTCAGCCCGGTTCCTGGTGCTAGCCTCGTGGCGACCTCTTCGCCCAGCAGCATCCGTCGGTATCCGCTGATCATTAACTGGTGAGGTTGAGAGTCCAAGGTCACTCTCGGTAAGTCTTGGTGGCGGGAGCCACCAGGCAGTGAGTGCCAGCCCCGTCTGCACCTCCCATTGGAGGGGACGATGCGAGGCTGGAGGCAGGGTTGCGCATGTCGGGCATCCTTCCAGACCTGTCGCTGGGACAGGTGGCTCGAAGTCGGACTCGGCCGTCTCCTCTGGTCACACTCCGGTGTCCCCAAAGAGGAAACTTCCCGCACCCAAACTCTTCCTTCCAGGTGTTGTTTTTGGAAAAAGTCTTCAAATCAGTGAGTAGGCCTAAGAAGTAGGGTTCTCAGTCTTCTCAAGCTGGGATTACGAGGCGTTCAAATCGTCCCGATTTCTGCCCACCCATCCCGATCGCCCTTCCCTATTCCAGAATGCCATGCGCGGCGGAACAAACTTCCTCTTCTCCTCTCGCTGCCTACCTAGCGAGACGGAAGATAAGTTCTCGCGCCAAAATTTGCATCCTTTTTGTGGAAAATTAGCATTTTTGGTTCGCCTTTCTCTTTTTAAATTTCCTCTAAGGGATAGTATTTCTTTTAGAGTGTTTTTAACCCTGCCCTTATTTTCAATTTGCGACTTTTATGTCATTTTAGTCGCGTTTTGAACTTTACTTTCTCTGTGCAAGGTTCGCCCTTTGGGGTGCGTGCATGTGTATTGTGTGTCGCGGGTTTCCCTTTGTTTGGATTTCCGTTTCCCCCTTTCACGCGTACTTTTTGTGTCTGCCCACTGTGTTTGTTGTTTCTTAGTGGGATTTATTTACTGGTTTTGAATCCCTCTGGGTTGAGGCCCACGTCGCTCAGCCCGGTTCCTGGTGCTAGCCTCGTGGCGACTCTTCGCCCAGCAGCATCCGTCGGTATCCGCTGATCATTAACTACTGAGGTTGAGAGTCCAAGGTCACTCTCGGTAAGTCTTGGTGGCGGGAGCCACCAGGCAGTGAGTGCCAGCCCCGTCTGCACCTCCACTTGGATGGGACGATGCGAGGCTGGAGGCAGGGTTGCGCACGTCGGGCATCCTTCCAGACCTGTCGCTGGGACAGGTGGCTCGAAGTTGGACTCAGCCGTCTCCTCTGGTCACACTCCCGTGTCCCGAAAGAGGAAACTTCCCGCACCCGAACTCTTCCTTCCAGGTGTTGTTTTTGGCAAAAGTCTTCAAATCAGTGAGTAGGCCTAAGAAGTAGGGTTCTCAGCCTTCTCAAGCTGGGATTACGAGGCGCTCAAATCGTCCCGATTCGGTGTCTCCATGCTGGTTTCTGAAACAGGTACAGGTATCCGGGCCTGATGTGTCTTGGGCGTCGGATACTCGGTCTGACCCGCTTCCGGGTTTCGGATTCCGTTTCTTCTCAGAATGTTTTTTCTGAGGAGATGAGGCGTGAGCTCAAGGAGTTAATAGTGGTTGGGGTTTTGGCTTCCCTTGGGTCTGTTGCCCCTCCTCCTTCATTCTCCGCTGTGATCACACCTTTGCAGGCAGCTGTAGGTGTTCCTTCGTTGTTTACGTTTTCTTCTTCGTCATCGACTTCCGCTCCAGATCAAGAGTATGCTGGTTGTAGACTGTGCTGAAGACGAAGAGGATTTGCCCCCTCCTCTAAAGTTTTCAGGGAGTTTTTCGTTAGGTACTCATCCGTTGTCGGCCCCCCCCCCCCCCCCCCCAAGGAGCCAGGTTTTTCCTTTCGCCCGGTCTCTCAGGCTCCGGCGGCTTTGGGCACCCCTCCAGGAGAGGAGACTTTCGTTAACTGGAGCGTGCCAAGAATTGAGTCGCCTGTGGAGGGTCCCGTGCCTGATGGTGTTTCAGATTTTTCCGAGAATCAGAGTGCGGAGTTTCCTTTGGACCTAGTTTGAAGGTTTTATTGCAGAAATACATGCCAGATATTTGTGACCCCGAGAGTGAACCAGCTCGGCCCTCTCTCTTTTTTAAGGGTAAGCCGTCCGCCTTTTCTGGACTGCCGGTTTCGGATAAATTAATCGACAACTACAAGGAGGCCTCAACTGATCCTGCGGCCACCTTCAAGTTTGTGAAGAGAGAGGTTTCGTCTTTTGAGTTTAAGGAATCGGAGGCGAAAAGGGTTTTACTCCCTTAGTCGCTTTCTTCTTACCTTATAGAGGTCGCTTCTAGACTGGGTGTTACGTTGCAGTTGGGTGTCAAGCCTGCTTGTCCTGAAGACAAGACTCTCTTTGAGGCCGCCAGTGTTAACAGTACTAGTCTTTGTCTGTCGGCAGTTATGGTTACTCTCAACGATTCTTTCAAATTTGGGAGTTCTGGCCAAGGTTGTTCAGTCTCTCTTTCGAAGGAGGTTGCTCCTGCTGATCCTTTCTTGTTTGCATGGCCAGGCCTTTTCCTGCCCTACTCCAGACGGAGTTAGAGAAATGGAAGCAAGTGGAGGAACTTGCGAAGCAGCTCAGGACTTCTAACTCTTAGCGCCGCCGTCTTCTGGGTTCGTTTAGAGGTTTTTCTAGACCTGCGTTGCGAGGTCGTCCTCGTTCTCCTTGTCGCCCTCGTCAGTCCCCTCCTCGTCATTCTGTTTCGTCGAATGTTCGTCAGGGTCCCTCTCGGTCCTTTCGAGGGGGCTCGTCTTCTCGTGGTCGCCAGTCTTCGAGAGGCAAGTCTCAGAATTCCTCTAAGTCTTCTTAAAAAGGAGGTCGGAGTTGATGGGAGTTTCCCGACCGCCGGAAGATCAAGTACAAAGCCGTCTTCGAGAGTTTCTTCCCGCTTGGGAAGAAATCACCGACGATACGTTCGTGATATTCGTCTTGCAAGACGGGCCCTTTATTGAGCTCGAGGAACCTATTCCGCAAGGCGCGATCCAAATTGGCCCTCCTCATTTGTCTCCCCTCTTTCAGCAGCATATCTCGGACGAGATTGTTTCCCTGCTTCAAAAGGGGGCGATAGAGAGGACCCGAGATCGTCCGGGTCTCGTGCATTCTCCAGTTTTTGTGTTCCCTAAGTAGTCGGGGAAGTATAAGGATGATCCTAAACATGAAGAGGATCAACCTCCATATCGCTTCGGTTCACTTCAGGATGGACCACCTCTCATCGATTCTTCCGACTTTGGGTCCGCTTCAAGGCTCTGCCTTTCGGTATGAAGCCAGCTCCCCGGTTGCTCACCAGGGTGGTGTCCGTGTTAGTTTCTCTCTTGCGGAATCGGGGTCTTCGTCTGTTCGTCTACTTAGATGATTGGTTGTTGGTGGCCAGTTCGGTGGCTTTGTTACAAGACCACCTTCGTCTTGATCAACGTTTCGCAGTCTTTGGGGTTTCTCATAAACTGGGAAAAATCAGAACTCATCCCCACTCAGTCGACTGTCTACCTGGGTACCCAGCTTGATATTCGATGTCAACTGGCCTGTCCTTCAGCAGACAGGATTGAGATGATCACGTCCCCTAGCTGCTCGGTTCCTCAAAAATTCTAGACGGGTGTCAGCCAAGATGTGGCTTTGGCGGTTAGGTCACCTAGCGAGTTTGGTCGACGTCGTTAACGACTGTCGCCTTCTGATGCACCCGTTCCAGTTTCTGCTGTTGAAGTTCTTCAAACTGAATGTACATGTAGACCCTCTTTTGAAGTGGATTTACATTTCCAGGGAAATCAGACTCCTCCTCATTCCCTCGACTCGTCAAGAGTTTCTGCGTCAGGGGAAGCCCTTCAAGGTGCCCCTCCGGCCCTGTGGTGACGCGTCTTTGTCTGGTTGGGGAGGTCACTGCCGGGGGCAGTTGGTTTCCGGCGATTGGTCTCATCTGAACATGCTTCCTCACATCAATGTTTTGGGGTTGGAGGGTGTGCTAGCAGTTTTGCTTCATTTCAGCAACCTCCTCTCGGGCTAGTCTGTGTTGATCTTGACAGACAACACCACGGTGGCAGCTTACATCAACCGCCAGGGAGGGACTCACTCCCGTTCTCTGAACGACCTCGCAACCCAACTTTGGTGTTGGTGTTGGGCAAGGGCGATTGTTCCGGTGGCTTCTTACATTCCCTGGAGGGAGAATCTAATAGCAGACTTTATTTTTAGAGGAAATTGCCTCCGTTCGGAGTGGACGCTGAACCGGGAGGTGTTCTTTCTTTTCCTCAGGGAATTTGGTCCCTTGAACGTAGATCTGTTCGCGTCCGCTCTCAGCAATCAGCTTCCGCAGTATTGCTCGAGAGTACAGGATCCAGGAGCGTTCGCTTTGGATGCTCTCAGCGTCTGTACGTTGGATGAACCTGAAGAAGTTCACGTTTCCTCCTTTTGCACTCATTCCTCAGGTCTTGAGAAAGATCAGGGAGGACAAGGCTCGGATAATTCTTGTAGCACCTCGGTGGCCGGGGAGACCCGGTTTCCAGACCTGTTATCATTGATAGAGGGTCGTCCCTTCCCTCTCCCCCTGAGGCCAGATCTTGTAGTTCAGCCCCTGTCGGGGATCAGACACTCTCACCCGGCAGTCCTTCATCTAACAGCTTGGCCATCATTGGGAAGTAGCCAGTTCCTCAGGTTTTTCCGAGAGGGCCTCTCAATTCTTGTTTCGAAGCCGTAGGTCCTCAACTAGATTTCTCTATAATTCTCTCTTAGAAGCATTCCACTCTTGGTGTCACGAGTTGGGAGTGGCCCCACAAGAGGCCTTGTTGCCTTCTATTGCAGATTTTCTTATTTCCTTGTTCGACAAGGGCTTGTCTATCTCCACAATTCGCGGATAACGATCTGCAATCTCCGCAATTTACGCTGGCTTTTGTGATGGCTCTAGTGTTTCCTCGGCTCCTTAATCATCCATGTTGTTGAGATTGTTAGCCCCCTCTTGGAGTCTTCCCAATGTCTTGGCCGCGCTGGCTTACCCTCCTTTTGAGCCGTTGGGTGAGGCCTCTTTGTTTGATCTCATGGTTAAGACTGTTTTCCTCTTGGCAATTGCTTCTGGACACAAGAGGAGCTCTTTATATGCCCTCAGTATTGCTCCTGGTCACATCCGGTGGGAGAGGCGTGGGGTGCGCTTGATAAAAAAATAAATATGTTAAAATACACACCTAATTTGCATAAACTACAATAATTCAGAAATAAACATTCCAAAATAATTTCAGACGTTGCAGCAATATATTTTACATGTGCCTCAACGTCCGTGCAAAATTTCACTTTGATAGGATTGTTATTGACGGATGTATTCCACTTCTTTAAAAAAAATCAAATAAATTAGAGCAATATCATGATTTTGTATTTTTTGTATGTTTTGACTTATTTCTGAATTCCAAAGAAGTGTATGTAAGTACACATTGAATATATTGGTTGCATAATGTGTTTTTTTGTATTTTAACAATGTTTGGACTGAAATGCTGGACATAAAAATGATCTAATGGTCTGAACATAGCTGACAGCAGGTGTACCCAAACTTTTGACCAGAAGTGTAAGTAGAGAAGTTATTTTGAAATTTTTAAATAGAAATACTAAATTATTTCCTTGAATTTTTTTTATTTTTTATTGCAGATCCAAGTGGTGCTGAGTATCCATCTAGGGACTGTGCCTGCTTGCAATTAGAGAATTGGTATTGGCAGCACTGCTGGAACAGAGCTTCTGTTATTTGCAAAAAACCCCATGGTAGCATTATACATCCTCCTTCCACTCAGCTGCTTATAGGTAAACTATTATTTTTATCCAAAATGGTTGCCCGAATGAAAAATCTGGTTGCCCTGCCAAAAGTTTGGACAATTGCTTTGATCATTTCTTCCAAATTTGGTTGCCCGAGAGTCAAATCTGGTTGCCCCGGGCAACGGGGCACATGCTAATGTTGAGCGTTGGTTTAACTGTAGGAGGATGATCTGAGTACACTGTTCGTCTTATGGGTGGAACATTTTATTTTACTAAGAACTGTGTATAATGTCATCTTGCTCTGGCTTTTATTTCATGCAAACATCTGTATCGCTGTGACAACTGACCATTGAAATTATCAGTAAATCAATATAATCATAAGTTCACAAGTTGCCCACAATGCAATGGAAATTTGATTTGGTTACATGGTACATCAAAATAGAAAAGCACATATCCATAAAAACAATCAATAAAACTTTTGAAGACAATAAACATTCATTTATCACAACCATGATGACACGTACAACTATTCAAAAATTCATATTTCTGAAAGCATTAATATATAATAATATGCTCCTTTTTCTCAAGTAACTTATCATAAGTAAATTTGTATTCATCATGACTATCATTGTTGTAGTTCATTAATTGCATTTGTGAAATCAAAGTTGAATTGTAGTTTTATTAACACTTAATGCAGTAAATGTGTTAGTGCATTGTATTTTTAGAAGTTACAGAGAGAAAGTTAGGCCTACAGTGTGCCTACTGATATGATTTATGTGAGATAATGTTATGGCCCTTAGTAGTTTATTGTAAAGGCATTTTTATCATTGAAAATAACATTATATTAATAATTGATATTGGTGACTGAAATGCGTTTATACAATCATTAGCTTGTATATTCAGGTGTATATTCACAATGTATTTTTATAAGGTTATGAAAAATAGTGGAATAATTCTTTAATATCATCTTTCTATGGTCAAATGCACTAAATCTTGTAAAGAGAGCTTCACAATTTTGTTAAACCTTACTTTTGGAAAAAATAACAAACTATTGCTGAAAATTAAAGCAGAAGCGTAACAGCATCACTTTATTTGGGAGGCGAGTTCGCACATGTGCATTATGAACATTTTAATTTCTCTTATCTTTATTTGAAGCTGTCTATTGAAGAGCTGTTTATAATGTTGTTTTCTAAAACAGATGGTATTTGTGACCCTGACTGGGTTCATGACCCTAAAACCGAAATGTGCTATCTGTTCTGGAAGGGTATGAGGACAAGCTGGGAGGGAGCCATAGTCCACTGTAGATTAGCAGGTGGTGACTTAGCTAGCATTCACAGTGCAGAAGAGAATGCAGTTATATTTGGTAAGATCAGCACCATCAAGATCTCAGGGGAGAGGGCCCTCTTCAAATTTGGATTGATCTGGAAGAAGAAGAAGAAGAAAAAAAAAGTTAGCTGGCTTTGAACTAAAGCCACATCAAATTCTAATCCAGCCTAGCTATTCCTTTTTTGTTAAAAAGTTTTGTTGTCTCTCCCACCGGAGGTGAAGGCGAGACTTAGGATCCAAATGGCGCCGATTGTCATCCGTCCATTGTTCTTCACACTTTACCTGCAAGTCCCTCTCACCTGCAGGACTTTTTTTTTTACATACGTTAAAGACCGTGGACGGAGTAAATACAACCTTACATCGATCGAAAGCTCAGTGGCGTATAACATACATACCACAAAAATAAATTAAATTTTCATAACAGTATTCATAAATAGGTGATCGAACCTCAACCAGGCCAGCCCTCCCAAATACTCAAAAGTTACCCCTATTTCAATGGCGCAGTTGATGACGTCAAAGAATGTTAAGGGAATGCTTCGCCAGGCATGATTGGGTCGCCTTTAGAAAACACGTTTGTATTGATATGTCAGAACAATAAACCCCATGTGTGCTAGAATTCTATTGTTATGAAATGAAAGGCAAATTCATTCAGCATTTAGCATGTAGCATTCTGTTAACATCTTTTGACATCATCATGCAGCCGTGCCATTTAAATAGGGGTACTTTTCCAAGTATTTTGGAGGGATGGCCTGGTTGAGGTTGGATCACCTTTTAATGAAATACTTTCTAGATGGACAATAAAATGCTTCAATTGGGAGTTGTTGTATTATGAAAAATTATTAGAGTTCGTTTTATATGTATTTTGGGTTTTCATTTCTCGGTCCGGTTGGGACTTTACCTGCAATACTCTCTTATGATGCATACCTTGGTAACTGCTGGTCCAATGGCAACCAAACTTGGGTGATAGATGCACTAGGGGCACCTTATGTTGCGGTGCTGTTGAAGGTCACATGGTGAGGTCAAAGGTCATTGGAGGTCAAATGTTAGAGCTTAAAGGGACGTATAATTGATAAAACATGGGGAATCACCTTATCTCGGATGAAATAATAACATTCCAATCAGAGCCTGAGGCTGTTGCCTAATCTTCAGCGCCAACCGTCTGGAGTTAATCCCGTTAATCCTTCATGGCTAGGCTAACTAACCAGAATTCCGAAGTAAATCTAACCTATGTTTTGTTTTTGAAATGGAGCATTATATACAAGTCCTCTCTTTGAATTTATACGGAGAGACCCGTTGAGTCTATAATAACTAAGAATTGTTGAGGACTCGAGAATCCAAAGCTACTGACCCTATTTACTGACTGAATTCGCAACTTCGTCATGTTCGTGCTGTCGAATGTTAATCCCCAGTAGGCCGACCCATGCGTAAGCCACTGTCGATTGTGTACGAGTCAATGGAGCTCAGGAAAAACGCGCATTCCCCACGATCTCCGACTTTCAGGGCCCTTTAATGGCAAAACTTCTTGTTTTATCAAACTTGTTTATGGACGTACTTGGGGAAACCTTCGTGTTGCATATAGTCATGGGTGGGCGAGACACAATCTGGCTATTGCCTTTTTTTTTTTTTAGTTGTTCAGTTTTTTGCAAATTAGAGCTTGGTTTAGACCAGAGTTTAGAATATCCAGGTTTAAAATACAACTCCAGCTCTATTCAAGCTTTTAACAAAGATTTCCAAAAAGAATAAATTTTTAAAACCCAAGCTGTACAAATGTAATTTTAAACCTTATTTTTTAAAAAGATAATCCAAAGTTATGTCAATCCTTTAGAAAAACGAACCAAAATAAAGACCAAAGTGTACAAATAATGAGATTTTTTTTTGTGACATTGGTTACAATTACCTGTACATCAACTATTTACATGTACATGTATATTTGCAATCCAAACATACATCTGAGATCCCAAATTTCCCAAATTTCCCAAATTGTGTCTTAGAAAATTATCATGACAAAGTTTGTAGGAGGGGGGGGGGGGTCGATGATATTAAAAGAGGCACTAGATTGCATTTTTGTGCTGGAGAACTACTTCTAATTTATATTTACATGATGATAATGAGCCCATTTGTCGTTAGATATTAATTGCACAACTTATTATAATTGTTTAGTTTGCCTCAAATGTTTTCTGTTAATGATTTTCTTTGGTTATAAAGGCCATCTCTAGGCTGTAGTTTTTTATGATATTGGTCACAAGAGCTAATCAATGATCACAGAGCCCTGCTAATTACAGGGAAAAAATAAAAACTTACTTTTTACCTTCTTTTCCAGATATAATTTCGAAGGACGTGTGGATAGGAAATCTGATGCAGCACATGAAGGAGTGATATCTAACTTTTCAGACGGAACTCCAGTAGATTTCCAAAATTTTGCTGGTAATATTTTGACGTTATTTTGATTTTTGGTGCCCCAGTGGTGGATCGAGAATGGTACTCCCAATTTTTTGTCTGTTACACCGGGCAACCAAAAAGGTACACTCAAATTTGTCATGTTCATGCTGACCGTGCTTAAATGGGGGGGGGGGGGGGGGGGGGGGGGGGGGGGGGGGTCTTGAAAAAATTTGCGGCCTTGGCCGTTCGTAGCATCATATATCAGTCATAGGGGTAGGTTTACAGGGACAATCGCAGATAAACGTTAATTTCTAACCATTTTTTGTTTTTATTTTATTTCATATAGTTTAGTTTTTGTTCATTTTGGTGATCATACTATTGTCTGAGCTTTGTCTCTTTTGATGCGCCACGCGCTGGTCATAAAAATGTGCAATTAGCACCATTCAGCAGTCAAGTGGTTGATATTTGGGAATATAGATAGGCTCTACTTGATCAAACAAATCAGGAAATATATGTCCCCTATTTTTTAATTGACCTTTTGTGACCCAAAATTGAGGTCAAAGGTCAGGCTTCTTTAACATACGACAAATTTTTTTTTCAAATTGTGTCAAATTTGGTATCAAATTTTAGGTAATTTTATAACTAGCAATTAAAGAGAATCTAGTGTAGTGGGAAAGGTGAACCATGGGTCAAGAAAATAATTGTAAGCTTTCAAATCATTTTCACGGTATTTAGGAAGGATTTTATTGTAGAAGGTTCCACTGAAAAGGATTGCTCTTTAAATGCCTTCATAATGATAATATGACCAAAACAGCTGATATGTTTGGGTCCCGAACATGTGAGCACATATACATGTAGTCCCATACATGTATTTTTTGTGTCCAGTGCATGTTACTCTTAACATAATTTGGTAAATTTTTCATAATTTTCTTGATTCCAAATCCTCACATCAATGAACAATTCTTAGGTGCATTGTCATCAACCTTTCCTATCACTTTGAGACAGTTTCTTTCACAATTTGATTTTATGACTACAACACTAGATTAGCTTTAAGTCAATTGATATTTCTTTTACCCGACCAGCCAGTTTTTAGCTTTATGCAAATTAGTCTATTTATGCATAATTCAATCTGACAAAACATATACAGTTGAGGCCAGAAGTTTACATACCACCCAGGAAATTGAATGAAAACTGTACACTTGCCAAACATCATAAAAGTTACTGTATCTTATAACATATCTGTGCTATCATGACAAATTTGGTATAAAGCGAATGAGTATGTCATGCTCTTTCATCATATTGGTGTGTTATCAGGAGCTGAAGAATATGTAGGTATAATTTTTCCCACAAAAAAAATCTTCATATTTTAGACAATTTTTTAAAAATTTGACCAAAACAATTCATATTGTGCTCGTTACTTCTAAACACAAGCATGTCAAATTACACCGTTTTGTTCAGTGATGACATATCTTGATAGAAAATGTAATAGCAATCATAGATTTGACATTAATTTTTCATGCAATGTCCCATGTAACGGAGGTATCTACTTTTGCAGTTCACCATGAAGATCAATTCAGATGTGGTTAATTTTTGAGCTGTCAATGAAAAATTGCTCTCTTTTCTCAATAATAGACATTAAAATTTGAAATCTCATATGGATTTCAAACAACAAGAATACAAAAAATCTACCACCGTTACAGGGACATCCTATTGTTTTTACATGGACAAGAAATTTTCAAGGGTCAAATTGCAATATGCCATATTCTTTGAGAAAAAATACTGGATGGGACCCCATTTTTTTGCTCATGCCATTATTGGAATATATTTGGAAAAAATATTACTTTTTTTTTACAAAGAAGATTCCATATGAAATATACTTAAATATCCCATCGGCATGCCAGTCATGTGAAAAAACGTAATACGCTCTTTTGTCATGGTAGTATTAATATTTCTGGAGATAGAGTAAATTTTTATTATGTTTGGCAAGTGAACAATTTTCATTGATTTCCCTGGGTGTATGTAAACTTCTGGCCTCAACTGTACATAGACAATATTAATAACAACTAATCAAGAATGCAACATGGATTATACTAGCCTGATATGGTTGCCACATTCTAATGACCCTTATGACCTTGAAATTACCTAGGTCAAAGGTAAATTTATATGATGCTTTGCAACCCGTGAAAATGGCATCATTTTAGCAAATACCTCATTTTCTGTGAACTTTGACCTTTTTTCTAGGTAAATTGTGTCAACTGAAATTATGGAAACCTCTATTTTTTGGTTGATGGCATCAAGGTAAACATTATTCATGTTAGTTTCCATCATAGTTAAACTCATACAACCAATGGGTCAAAGGTCAAAGTTTAAGAAAGACGTTTGGCCAAAGTTTTTGGTCTTGACTTTAGTCTAATTGGGCCGTATTACTCAAAATATTTTATTGGACATTAGTAATGGATTCTGCTTGATCCCGTGAACCAGGAAATTTTCGTTTTCATTGACCTATGCCCTGTGAATAAGGAAAAAATTCCAAACAATACTTCAGCCATTCCATTGTGACTCGCGTGACATTTACACAAAATTTCAACTTGTGAAGGCTAATTACTTCTAAATGTCATGATACAGACCTGTTTTTCTTACTTATTTCAATCAAGGTGATTACACTACACATTAGCACAAAGAAATTTTTATTGCAAAGTCATTTTTGTTGGAGATATTTCAATTTGTTTCCTGTGACTCGCGTGACGCGACACTATTGAAGGTTTCTGACCTTACTGTATACTTGACTGAAATTTCCTCAGAAGTTACTTATCCGATGTGCATGACATTTTCTGGAGATAATTTTGAAACATTAAGCAATGATCTGGTAAAATTTCAGTATCCTTTGGCCATTCATTTTAATTCTATCACCATTTCATAATGTGACTCGCGTGACACAGGAGTGTGACTCGCGTGACGAGTGTCATTTTGGACTAAAAGTTGAACCAATTATCATGATTACATATAGTAGAATGGGCCACAATTCAACCAAACAAAATATTTATAGTCAGTTGTATCACATACAACTTAAAACAAAAGAATTATTTCATTCAAGATAGATTTGGAGGTCTTGGAACATGCAATGCATACGCAAAATGGTGATTTTCCCATTGAATTGTGTATTGTAGCAACATAATTTATAGAAAAGCAAATATGAAAACATATGATTATAAATTTTGATAACTCAGAAAATATTTAAGATAAAGGTATGAAACTTTGAGGGATTATATTTCATAATATATCCTACCAGGATGCCAAGTTTCAAAAGATTTAATAACTCGATGGCAGATATCTTAGGGGGTTGAAATCCATCCACTTTTTCTAATTTTCACCAAAATTCCAATGTAAAATTTATCTATTTTACTACGTAAGTCTCTGATCCAGACTACATGTCTCGTCGGGTTGGAAATGAGAGATCCCGTTGATCACGTGATTGTCAATTCGTTGGCGCGTGTTGTCAAATCAGTCGTGTCACAAGCTGTGGCATATTGGGAAAGTCGCAATTATTAGACAATAAGTTGCCATGGTTCTTTGTCAGTTACATGTCGGCGGCATTGTAGCAGTAGGCTACATTATGGCCCTCTTATTATAATATAAGAGTCTTGCCCTTGCGGGCATTAGACAAATGACGAGCAAGAGAAATCATATTTTATGAAATACAGTTGTGGTTATCAAAGCTTGAATCACAATTCAACCCCATCAGAGGGAACGAGGCAGCCTATAGGTAACAAACCTGCATACATGTACTTCAACAGGTGGAATAGTGGTGATATAAAAATTATAACATGCTAGAAACAGCTACAATTGCCCATGGTTTGAATGCCCTCTCCTCAGAAGAAAAGGAGCAAGCGTGTTTGAAAAACAGATAATACCACTGCCGATGCATAGGCCTATATTGAAGCTAACCTAGCATACCTGTTGGGAGAATCAGATATTGTTTTACTCCCATATCAGGAATTGTGAATGATTTCTTCATTTAACTCCTGTGTAAAAGGTTTTGCCATAAAACCCACTATAAGTCATTTAGCAACAAAACTGTGTGAAAACAATGTGGCAGGGACACGTCAGATAGACGTGATCTCACAGAGAGACTGATATCATGCAACGATTAGTGTGCAAGGAATATGCCACTGCCATTGATATTATACAGAAGTCATGAACGCTATATGACTACCAATCACAATTGACATGCCCAGAGTCCAGGGGTGAGAGTGAAGCAAATATGGCTTCATTTAAGGACGTTGCACAGTTATGTTTCTGCGCAGCTTGACCACGCATCCCGGGTGCGCATTATTTACTACATCACAATGAAAAAATAATCAGCGCTAATGGGCGATCCAGCGCTCAAAGAGTTAAAAAAAAATGAACTTTATAAATATGTTATTTATTTCTTCATTTTGTTCATTATTTACCTACTTGCAGAGATATGTAAAGCATTTTGTTGGTGTTATTCTAGAGATTGCGATGGATATGAAATGAATTGTAAATGTTTGGGAGCAGGATTTTGAAATAAGTCGAAATTTAGATAGAGTTTTCACATTTTTGCGTATTTTGGGCACTTTTCGGTGGTTTTGCAGTCGACTCGCCACTATTACAGCGCCGATATTTTGAAAACGAGCACATGGACCCCCATTTTTTAATGTTCCTATTCTTTTAGTTTTTGTTCCTCTACAACTTGGCAAATTTTGATGAAATTGACATGGATTTTGAATGTTCGAGGCCATGATTTTGAATCAAGTGTAATATAGATTGGATTCTCAGACTTGTTTGACGTTTTTGGCGCGTTTTTGTGGTTTTCAAGCCAATTTGCAACTATTCGGGCTCCGATAGCTTAAAAACGAGCACATGAACCCCCTTTTTTGAATGTTTCTATCCATTGAGTAAGTATTCCTCTACAACTTTGCAAAATTTTTTTGAAAATGACATGGATTTTGAATGTTTGGGAGCATAATTTTTAATCAGATGTAATTTAGAGTGGATTTTCACGCTTTTTGGACGTTTTCGGGGCGTTTTTGTGACTTTTCAAGCCGACTTGCGAGTATTCGGGAGCCGCTAGTTCGAAAACGAGCACATGGACCCCCCTTTTAAAAAGTTTCTACATATTTATGATGAATCCCTCTACAACTTTGCAAATTTTGATGAGACTGTCATGGCTTTTAAAAAAAGTGCACCTTAAACTATACTTTTTTATTTTCTTGTAGATTCCAAGCCTCTAAGATATGGTTTTTGCCATTTTACGCACCATTTTCGCCACATGAGGGTGCTGTTTGCTCAAAAATAAGCACAAATGTGCCAGTTTAAACAATTTTCCCATCTTTGGTATAAACTTCGTAACAAATCGGGAAGGTTTGATAAAGTTTAATACGGTTTTGACAAAGTAATGACGATTTTAACTCGTGTGTTGCAATCGCGAGGTCTAACTGAGGCCAACTTCTTAAATTATGCGTACTTTACATGCCATCCAAATATGGCAACTTCAAAGTCCCGTAGAAAAAAATTAAGCACATGAACCTATATTATTTTTTGCATTTTTGGCATACATAGATACCAAAATAACTCTGTGCAAAATTTGATGAAATTGACATGGACTTCGTTTCAACTGTGCAACGTCCTTATATGGACATCTCCCCATAAACTCTCATGTGAAGATATGCATGGAACATGATTATAATGTTTCCCATACATTGATGTCATTGGAACAATATCAGGACAAGTTCTCTACCACAGCTTTATTTGAGCTTGAATGGCACTAATCGACGGAATGTAATCAAGGGCTATTAATATTCGGAAATGGCGTATATAGAGATGTATGTATTATCTCTGCCATGTAGCCTAGGTAAGGATTCCTGGCTTATGGCTGTTTATTTATACCGATTGAATATTCAGAGAGGCAGATTGCTAGTCGCAAAAAATTCTCTGACAGTACATAATGGATGCTGAATGAGGTTACTTTTAAAGAAATAGTCAAAGATTTGGTATATGTCTGAAAAAGACTTGTTCGCCTTTCGCCTGAATTAACAGGTATATACACAGATAAAATATGGAGGGTTGATCCGGAGTCCTGGGCCCGTATTCCATAAAAGCATGAAATTTAAGCATTTTTGCTTATCTTTAAAATGCGTATTCTATAAATACGCCTTACTAAGAATTCTGTCCAAGCCCATTTTTGGTAGTGAAGCATAAATTCTTAGATTTTTGCAAAGTCAAAAGTCTTAAATCGAATTGCGCCTTCAAATCGCACAAAACAAATGAGAATTTTATCCTAACTTTAAGCCTACTACCTAGTGGCTTAACTTTAATGTTGATTATATGGCAAGCTCATTTGAGACCACAAAAATTAAAAATGACGATATTAATAAAATTCAGACTTTTGCTTGATGCTTTCTTACCTCAGACAAAGTGCTTAACATGTTTGGTATAAAGGCTAAGATTTTTTTTTTCTTGGACAAAATCTTAGAAAAATACATAGACTTAAGACAAATTGCTTAAGTATAGTTTATGGAATACGAGCCCTGGGCATTGGATGCCCTCACAGCCTTTTTATTGGGGTCAATGGAAATGCACATTCCCCTTTGTTTAAAGTCAGTGACATTGTGTTGGCAAAAGATAAAGAATGAGGACTAAACATGGTGGATTTTGATAGTGGTGCCCAACTTGCAAATTACACAGGCTGGGTTCCCAGCTTATCAGCATGATTATAGAGGAAGACTTAGGAAAAGATTCGGAAGAGTCAAATATTATATTGCCAGCCTGATCGATCACCAGGTATTTTGATCAGGTAACTCCCATCCTTAAAACTACAGGCTTGGGCTTGATTTATGCAGAGCTAGGCCTCATTCATAGGTAATTGACTGAAAGCATAATTATGGAAATAAGGATCAACTATCGAGAAATGGCAAGAATTTGTGCGGAGAAACGCATCAATAAAATATTATTTGCAAGTCAAAGTTGTGGTGTACTTGCTTTTTACAATATTTTGTGAGACAATAAAGGTTGAACATCACAACCTGAATACAGACTGAAGTGCTTTTCCTATGTTTGTTATTATTGATGGATGATAGCATCTTGGGGACACATCCAAAAGTGAAAATTCATGAAAGGGGTTTTCAACCTATAACCGCCTGCACCCCGATTTCTTGTTAGATCTGGGATGTCACAGTAGTTTCGACAACCCCAGAAAGCTGTCACCAACCAAGGCACTGCATCTAAAACAACTCAACCAGTGTCTACGCGACGGTTACAGTCGCTTCATTTATGCCTAGTCCATCTCTACATGATGATCATAAATATGTCAAGAATTGCTTGATAAAACCCTAAAACAAACCTGAAAATATACAGGATTCAATGTTACGCTGGAATGTATATCCACTGGAGTAATGATATATTATGAACAGAATCGAAGGGGAATGAAATACATTGTTAATTATTTATAAGAAGCCCCATTATTGTTTATTTCCAAGCAAACAATAGCTAACTGATTTAAGACCATAATGTGGGCACATCTTTATTCTCACTCGAATGGGCCAGCTTCTATATCTACAGCATAAAGAAGTGAGATACCTGGAGTCCCTCTCGAGTGCAGGTTAGGTCTCTGAAAAGACACCCAGCAATTTTATTTATAAAACATTTGTAAAAACACTGGACAAAATAGGCTCATGCAGGCTTTATTGAAACATTGAAGTTCATGTAGTAGAGCGAGATGAGTTTTTGTCCAGCAGTGTGCACAAGTCATGATTGTATGCCCATAATAATATTGGGGAATTAATGAAATCATGGAGTCTTATTCCATGATGAAATTATTCTTCTGTTTGATGCCTAGAATGGCTTACAGATTTTGTTATACGTACTAGATACGAGTCTACAGGTCTTTGAAATCTCATTTCCAACCCGACGAGACATGTAGTCTCGATCGGAGACTTACGTAGTAAAATAGGAAGATTAAATGAGAACTAACCTGTTTGAAATTTAATCTTGATTTTATAAGTAAGTCGTAGAGAAGAGAGTACATCCCTCCTCTCCCGCCCTGCGACTTACGTAACTTTATCTCAGGCAAGTTCTCAACATCTTCATCTTCCTGTATGTATCCTGTAGACTCGTACTGCTTTTAAGATTGACAATCACGTGATCAACGGGATCTCTCATTTCCAACCCGACGAGACATGTAGTCTCTTCTCTACGACTTGTAAAATCAAGATTAAATTTCAAACAGGTAAGTTCTCATTTAATCTTCTTATTATTTCTCATTTTTGGCAAATAACCCAATTGTTATCCTTAATTTGATAATCAGAACATTTTACAAGACTTACTTGAAGGCAGATTTTATTTCTTTTCTACAAAATCCTGATCATTATCTTTATTTTCCTAAACTTTGCTTGTTTTGTAAAATGTGACTCGCGTGACAGTACCCAAAGAAACCCTAAAGTGACTTGCGTGACAGTGCTTTAGGGTGTTTGTTCATAATGAAGGGGTCTGCACTTGAAATGCAGGAACCAATGTGATATGACAAGATGGGTATAAAGTAAATCAGAATACAAAAACCATACTTTTTGGAGCAAATTTGTTGTCTCTTTGAGGTGGTGTAACTCGGTCGTTTGAAGATAAAAGGTGATGAAAATTCAGATTTATACCATTTGAATATGTACTTAGCCAAAAAGTACTATATTTTTTTCATTGGTTATATTTGAAATTTTAAGCGATGGATGTCGAGTTACACGGAAGGGCTGACTTAGTTTTTGCTATTTCCAGATTTTTGTCTCGCCTGAACGAAGTTCGACAGAGACCTAGTAATCACTTTTCCTGTTGGTCTGTTACAAAAATGTCAAAGTTGTATGTTAAAGTTTTTAGTTTTTGTTTAAGTTGCTCTCATTTCTTCATTTGTGCCTCATTTCTGTTCACACGCAAATATGTGTTGATAAGGATGATGGGGTCAAAGGTCATCTAAGGGGCAGAAAGTTCAAATGATATGAGGCCATCTGTTACAAAAATGTTAAAGTTTTTGTTAAAGTTGCTCTCAATTCTTTATTTTTCCATCAATTGTTTTCACACTTAGTACAAATTATTCTTAGGTAATACCACATGTGTCTTAAAGAGGATGATGAGATCCAAGGTCATATAGGGGTCAAAAAGTCAACTTAAATGTAGACTTTTCTTTGACTTTTTTGCTTAACTTTTACTCATTTTTTTCCGGCATCAGTTTTGTTCACCCCTGGTATAAATTATCTTTGATTAATAGGGCCTACCACTTGTGTGTTGATGAGGATGGTGAGGTCACAAGTCATATCGGGGTCAAAAGGTCAACCTAAAGGTCAACTTTTCTTATTTTTGCATAAAATTTGTTTAAACTTCAAACAAATGTTCATTACGTTATGTCACATATATGAGGTCTACAAAGGTTACATCAAAGGCCATCTTGGGGTCAAAAGGTCATAATGCGTGTTTTATTGATAGTGAAATCAGGTGAGACTCATGGTTCGTGGAACCACCTTGTTTAGCTTGTTATTTGAACTTTGACCTTATCTTGAGGTCATATTTGTCAATGAAAAAGAATAGCAACATTGATATTCTGATTCATGGGGTCAAGTAGGACAAAAATAAGTATGGTTATCAAACTTAATCAGCTATGATATTGCCATATGGGACAAAGGTCAAGACACATATAAAAAGTTTAATAAATACGTAAGGGCCAAAGTTTTCTGTCTTGACCATAGTCCTATTTGGCCTTGTAACTTAATCATTTTGATAACCACTGTTCCTTTTGTTCTAATTATATCAGAAAATCAACCTTGCTACTTTTTCATTGACACATATGACCTCAAGATAAGGTCAAAGTTCAAATAACATGACGATAAAAAACCTGGAAATAGCAGAAACTATATGTATTGTTTGGAATTTTCACCATAATTAAAGGTCATAGGTCAATGAAAACGAACATTTCCTGGGTCATGGGATCAAGTTCATCCCGTTAACAGTGTTAAACTAGAGCTTATAATTGTAAATTATCGGTGGTATGTACTAATATGTGAAATATGTAATGTGGTAAATTTACATGTACATGAATTACGTTTCACAATTAAACTGGTTGAGAATTTTCTCAGCCATAGCATGAACAAGCTTATGGAAATTTGAGAGAAAATCGACCAATATTTAATTATATAAACTACATTTAGATTGAAAAAAATTTAAATTTTGAGTTTGCATTAGAATATGGCGATGTTCTATCCCCTTGACCCCTAAATTTTATTGGTGTCATAAACGTAAAAGTTTTTTTACCTCTCTGACGAGCTATGGAGGATTTGAAAGACGTAAATTTTGTTATGTTTGTACGTTATTTGCCCCATTGAAGCACGCGCAGCCTTTGAAATTTGATGAGCGTTTGCATCCTTATGGTGGGCTGGAAATGATTCAAAATAGATAGAAACTCTCATGAAAAGTGTCTGAAATGCGAATCAAGAAAAAAATCCGGAGTTTTACGTGATTTACGTTGTGCGCGCGTAATGCATAAATTTGCATTATTATTAAAGTGTTGTCTCAAAATAAAACAAACAGAACAGGTTTTATTTTACATATGCCTCAACGTCCATACAAAATTTTACATTGATCGGACCATTATTAGCTGATATCTTCTTTTTTCAATAATTGAAGAAATTAGTGCAAAATCATGTTTTTGCACTTTTTGCATATTTTTGAGTAATTTCTAAATTCCAAGGAGACTTGACGTGGTAATCGTGAAGTATATTGGTTGCATAATGTATTTGTAGTACTTAAACATCATTTGGACTGAAATACTGGACACAAAATGCATTAAAATGATCCAAAACAGAGCTGACTTCAGGTGTACCCAAACTTTTGGAGGGCAGTGTATGATTATTAGTTATGAAGTTATGACTGATAATGTGATTTTACAAAATGGCGTCTAGATCACGTCATGTGATTGAGATTGAAAAGAAATTGAGTTAGTGCTGAGACTTATTTATGATCTATCATAGCTGAAAGTTTGAAATGGTTTAATGCATTGTTTTTTGAGTTATCATCTACACAAAAAGTGTATATAAAAAATAAAGAGGAGAAAAAAAAATTCAGACGATAACAAGAGGTGATTTTGTACATTCGTACATACCACCTAAAAAAAGAAAATTCAGACAATAACAAGAGGTGATATGTACATTGTACATACCACCTAAATAGACTATGGGATGGTTCCCGATAATGTCGCTAGTTTTCCATTTCCGCGGGGTTGAAAAATCCACCACGCTCCTGTCATATGAAAATCGTTTAAACATGGCAAATGCAATGCGATATGTCGCGCATCTTCTCTAATTTGTGCAATTACAGCTAGAAAAAAAATTTAAAATATCAGCCGGCTCACTCCAATCTGACTGGGCTGAATCAACTGGAAAAAGGCCGGCATTAACTGTGTGTTTACATATATAAAACCAAATGCACGCATGTACCCGTCATATTGATCTATGCGGCCTCGTTTCCAAAACAATTCACATTTCTCTACGCCCTAGCGATAGTTGCGTATGTAAACAAACGAGATCAAACCTCAACGTCTTTTGATTCCCAAGTGAAAAAATGAAAGTGATTGTTGAAGACAGGATTATTGGGCCCCAAATTAGTTTTTATGCCTCCGCCACCGAAGGTGGTGCCGGAGGCATTTATGTTTTCAGGTTGTCCGTCCGTCCGTACGTGCGTCGTTTTCGTTCTCGCGATAACTTAAGAACTGTTGACGGATCACTTTCAAACTTGGATCATGTATGCATATGGTAGGGACAATGATCCTGATTAGACTTTGGGGTCATTAGGTCAAAGGTCAAAGGTCACAGAGGTCATTATATGCATGAAAATGGCTCGTTCTCGCCATAACTTAAAACCGTTTTGACGGGTCAACTTGCAAACTTGGGTAATATTTGCCTATGGGAGGGCAATGAACTGATTAGATTTTAGGGTCATGAGGTCAAAGGTCAAAGGTCACAGATGTCATTGTATACATGAAAATGGTTCGTTCTCACGCAATAACTTAAGAACTGTGTGACGGGTCAACTTCAAACTTTGAGTAATGTGTGCATATGGAGGGGCAATGAACTGATTAGATTTGGGGTCAAAGGTCAAAGGTCACAGAGGTCATTGTATACATAAAAATAGTTTGTTCTCGTGATAACTTAAGAACTGTGTAACGATTCAATCTTCAAACTTGGGTAATATGTGCATATGGGAGGAGCAATGAAACTGATTAGAATTTGGGGTCATGAGGTCAAAGGTCACAGAGGTCTTGTGTACATGAAAATGGCTTCGTTCTTGCGAATAACTTAAGAACCGTTTGAGGATAAAACTTGAAACTTGGGTCATATGTGTGCATATATGAGGGTCAATAAACTTATTAGATTTGGGGTCATGAGGTCAAAGGTCCACAGGTCATTGTGTACGTGAAAATGGCTCTCGTTCTCTTGCGATAACTTAAGAACCGTTTGAGGGATCAACTCACACTGGATCTATTTATATATGGGAGGGACAATGAACTTATCAGATTTTTGGGGTCATGAGGTTCAAGGTCAGAGGTCATGATGTACATGAAATTGCTGTTTCTCGCAATAAACTTAAAACCGTTTGACGGATTCAATTTCAAACTTTGGGTCATGTGTGCATAAATGGTAGGGACAATGAATTTATTATATTTGAGGTCATGAAGTCAAAGGTTCAAGGGTCACAGACGTCATTGTATATACATGAAAATGGCACGTTTTCTGCTGGTAACTTATGACCGTTTTTAATGGATCAACTTCAAACTTGGGTCATGTGGGAGGAAAGATGAACTGATAGATTTTTTGAGTCAGGACATCAAAGTCACTGGTTATTTATGTAAATGACTCGTTTGATGCCAATTTCTGAAGGACCTTTGACAGATCAGCTTAAACATGTTTATTCCTTTTATTACATCAGTAGCCATCCTTCCTGAGTTGGAAATAATTCTGATGATCACATTTAATAGATTGGGGTCAATATCTCAAAGATGTCATGGTATAAATGGCATGTAAAATACTCAACATGCGCATGCCTTTTTTTTTCCGATGTGGCAATACGGAGGCATGCCTTCCGACGTGCGCGGTCGAAGATTAATCTAGTATACTTCTAGTACTATATAGCAAATATCATAATCATGGATCTTACCTAAACTTTTAAAAATATGTCCCAACATCAGGAAATATCAAGTCATAAACTAGTAACAAACATTATCAAATGATTTGAGAGAACCACAACCTAAGTTCGAATCACTATTGCTAATGAAAGAGTAATGAAATCTGAACACAACTGAAATCAATTTTGTTGCAAGAAAACAGGTGCGGGCTTGGGTCTGGCGTTTTGCATCGAAATTACTACTCACTCAATTTATTGTCTCCCTATTATAAGAAAGAAGAGAAATGTGATCATTGTATTCATTCCAGAACTACAAATTTAAACAAATGGTCTCCTTAATTTCCACTCGTTTGAAACGCAACCACACGCTGCTGTCTTTTAATGGCAAACTGGAAACAAGTGGCATAAGTCATTTTTTAATTAGTATCTAACTCTATGCGCCCCTCATGTAGGCTAAAATTCATTTGCACTCCATTCTTGCTTTATAACAGACAGATTAGGCAGTCGGGTATCATGGTTTTGATGAGTAACGTTATCGTACAAAACATGATTCCTTTTGCTATTTGATGATTAAGAAATATTGCAGTTTCTTCCAAAACAAATTAACTACAAGACAAACATATTCAAATAAATTTAATTTTCTATTATCTACAAGATAGGAAAACATGCAACTAAATGCTCATTCATGTACCACTCTTCCCCTTCCAATCCTCCTAGCCATCGTGGGAGAGGAGAACAGAGAGAGAGAGAGAGACATAGGGGGTGGGAGAGAAATATAAAAGCAATAATCATGTACACTTGAAGGGTTAAATTGACAATGACAGAGTTATATCAACACATCAGCATCGGACATCGGAAGATAAATGATGTGTTGATACAGCTCTGCCTGTCATTGTCATTTTACCCTTCATGTGTACATGTTATTGTTTTTAAAGCACATCAACCGGAATCCTGATCAATCGGTGCCTTCGAAATGGAATATTTCAGAACGACAACGAATAAAACCGAATGAGGTGAGAATGCCTCGTTGGGCATTGCACACACTTATTGATATAGGTGGGTGAAATGGTGTAATACACGCAACAAATGGGGACATTGCCAAGTTGATCGATTTTCGTAATATTTATAATTCTTAAATTCTATTTTGAATGCTGGTGCAAAATGTAAGATACGCGACATTTAGAATTTGCTTTATATATTATTTTATGTATTATCATACCCCTAAAGTGTGGTGGGATGGCTAACCCTGGGAGAAGTCACAATTTGAGCCACCATCCTATAGTCTAAAATGAGATGGCTTGTTCAATGAACAGTTATATACGGCCATCAGAGGGGTTGGTTGGAACTATAGTTCCTGAACTGACGCGAAGAATGTGACTATTTTTCCTGAGGGGCGCAGCCCCGAAGGAAAATAGTCGCATTCGCGTCAGAGAAGGGACTATAGTTTCACCAAAACCTCTGAAGGCCGTATATAACTGGTTTATATCCGTCATCGGAAATAAAAGATTCTAGATCTCTAGAAATCTAACATTAGAGGCCGATATCTACTCCAGATAGGGTCATGATCTAACCTAGGCCTGCCCTACATCTATGAATGATCTAGAATCTAGATCTAGAAGTCTATACTATTAGTATTACTAGGCCTAGATCTACCTAGACCTAGATCTAAGTTAGATCTAAGTTAGATACATTGTGAAGACAATAATAAATGGGCGTTTACTCACTCGACCTTTAGGTCTCTTCTTCTTATAAAGTTGGGGTTCTCTGCTTGCCTTAGTTCAATCACAATAAAAATCAACACAGTTGTTCTGCGTAGACTTCTACAACACTGAATAAACGCTGACAAACGAACATTAAGCATTGCTGTCGCCATTTTCAATGAACTCCCTGAATGAAATCATCGTAGACGAGACGAAAAACCTCGACTTGCTATCATCATCAGCTCCTCAAAAACTACATTATTTGCCATCTTGTCTCACTACTTTACACATTACTTGTAAAAATTATCCCTAATCCATGTCACTGCACTGCCATGATCCTACACTTCGCGAGTATGCATTATGCATATATATAACCTTTAAGCTCCGCTCACACAAAACTTTGCGACCTTGAAGTATAAGAATTACCATGTTGGATTAAATGGTCTGGTCACAGCTTTCTGATTTCCGTTCGAGCTAATTTCTCAATGGACAATGAAATAAATAATTGAACTTTTATCACTCCAGTTTTTCAGATAGTAGCATGCGCTTCAGGATCATTTCAGATTGGGGGAGAAATGACATTTTTGGCAAGCTATAAACACCATTGATGACTACCAAAGTTAAGTACAATCATGAATCTTTGATTTTCATCATAGGATCTGATAGTTCCTAGAGCATTATGACCATTATAGAACGTTAGTGATCTTGTCACATCTTGCGAAGACGCCGTCCACATGCCTCGAATGTAATGCATGTGAGTATGCGGGAAAATTATTGACCATTCGAAGTAAAGATTCGTTTGTGACAATGTACAAAGTGACGGCTCATTGTGTTTTAACACATCGAAAGTGAAGTTTATCAACGCATACCTGCAAAGGTGGATCAAGCTTTTAAAAACGGCTTTGATCATTAGCGTACTATAGTTATGGTTTAATAGATTTAATTCGGCCGTATGAGCTATGTTCGAGAAGCCAATGAACCTATATGACTATTTGCCGCAATTATACTGCCATTACGTTGTAGGAATTTGATCTGAGTTAGAGCATTTCGCATATGTGAACCAGGACAGGAGTGACCAGGTTATTTGTGCATTTTTTCCCCTTTTGCCACGTAAAGTTATTCCTACTTATTTTTTGAAAAATATAAGACTCTTAACGTAATTATTTCAAGTTGCATCATGTTCTATTGAAAAGAGTAGTATGCTCAGCGCACATAGATTCATTGAAAACAAAGTTGATTAAAATCTGTGTCAATATAAATAATTTATGAAGATTCTATGGCAAGCGTATTGACTATTTGCAGTAGAGTGATAGACGCCCTCTTCCTCTTAA
Organism: Paracentrotus lividus; assembly: GCA_940671915.1. Taxonomy (NCBI): domain Eukaryota; kingdom Metazoa; phylum Echinodermata; class Echinoidea; order Camarodonta; family Echinidae; genus Paracentrotus; species Paracentrotus lividus. The sequence continues at coordinate 35,562,115 of CALNVZ010000174.1, read as the reverse complement.
GTTTACAACTAGAATGGATGAGTTTCAATTCTCAGCCCCCCCCCTCGAGTTCGATCCATGGCCTTACGTTTGTGATGAAAGCGCACATTTAAAGTATGGCCTTTATCTATCATTTACGTCATACCCCTACTCCCCTCCTTCCGATCCCCTGGACCTTATTTCTCTTAAGACGTGTTATGTGCAACGTACCCAGTAGGGTGAGAGGCCTTCTGGACACTCCCGCAAACAAAAATTTAGATGTTACATAATTAACCAAGTCGGGCTGAAATAAAGATCGGAATGGTTAAGTTTGTCCTCGGTCCTCGCACACGCCCTCCCCCCCCCCCCCACCAAAAGCCACAACTTCTCTATTACTGTCCTTTTTCATTCTTTCAGTGTTTTACCGTCTCTTACCCAGCACCCCCCCCCCACTCTCTCTCTCTCTCACACACTCTAGTTAATAAAAGGTTCATTTAAGTTTTTTGTCATCCATCGTCATCATTTTTAATATCCCTTGCGTCTTCTAGGTTTGGCAGCTATATTATGAACAAAAAACCCAATTCGTCATTAGAGCCGCGATCAAAAGCGATTTGGTGGGGGGGGGGGGGGGGGGGGGCTGAAGCCTTAATTTTTCAGCAAACTTGAAAAATGAGCAGGAAAACAACCACTAGTTGTGATATCTATGTGTCCATGTTCACCCCTCAGTCCCCGCTTCCCGTTCGGTTTCGGCCCCTTCCCCAAAGTTCGGCTTACCCCCCCCCCCCCGCGCCTTCAAACCGCTAGTTCCGCGTAGAGGACATTTGCCTATAAATTGACGGTATATACGAGGGGGGGGGTAACATTAAAATCCTCCCTATATTGCGTTAAACTTAAATTTAAAACAAAAAAACTTGCATATTTCTTCTCAGTAGGAAATACTCTTTATTTTGAAAATATAATGAAATAAAAATTTTGAAACTTAAATTTTGTAAATTGCCCTAATAGAGGTTACACAGCCTAATTACTTCGAAGACACCAAAAATGTTGAGTGCGAGCCAACCCAAAGACAAAAATACCTAATTTCAAACGCCAGATTGACGAAATGTATTAATTTGATTGGTTTATTGACACGCGATTCCCAGGAAAGCAAGACTCGGACACTCTTTGCACGAAAGGGAAAGATCTAGGCAGTTGTTTTGGAACTATATGACGAGGGCGAACGTACATTAAACTTACTGCTCTGACTCCCTATCCAACAGTGTCCGCGGAGGGGCGCTATATTTCCTTGTTTAATGAAAATCGGCTGGCTATGCCTATGTTTTGAGACCAACAGTGAGCAATGAGTAAATTGTCTTTAAAATTACTACCAGACATTAGTTAGCCCCAT
>CALNVZ010000174.1:35526708-35543382 GCA_940671915.1 Paracentrotus lividus | reverse complement strand
TATATAGAGCAAATAGTGGTATAAAAATACGCGTTGGGATTGGATAGATCAGTAACACATGACCTACCTTTAATTTGTTATATTGTACATATGTACAATATGACTTTCGGTTTTTGGACGGGAAAGCCCGTGTTAAATGAATGGGGAGTGTATCGATTATATCGATTGCCAGGTGCGTTTGCCTCATTGCAAGCGCGTAATAAAAGTAAAATGGTGCGCACAGCAGCTTATAACAATGGATACGCAGAGCAACAATCTACGTCATAATAGCTAAATTAGCACCAAAATTTTGGCAAAGATAAAACCAGATTAGGTTCAGTCAAAGATCTCTGGGTCTATTTACTATAATAAATAGTGAACGCTCCATCTTGCAACAATACTGGACTATATGAACTCCAAATACTGAACTCCAAATATATGAACTCCAAATAATTATCCCTCGTGCAGATCTATTTCACGCCAAAGAAACAAATCTGCTCTCTGTATAATTTAGATTGTACACTATTTATATAATATATAGATTTATATATATATATAATGTATATATTCCTATAATGCCCTAAAACGAGGGATTTAATGTTTTATTTTTACTCTCCTAAAAATAACATAATAACATCAACGAAAAAATCTGAATATTTTAAACACTTTTGTAGATTGAATATATATTTTAGATTTCCATCATGAATACGATATGCGCCCCATTATTAGAGAATATAATTATATTAGACACTGAGAGCGCAAAGCACAAGCTTAAGTTTTGCCATTTAATTACCTGAAAGAACAGCATGTTATGTTAGAGGAAGCGGAACAAATTTAAAATGTAAAAGGGGCACTTTTCCTGAAAAGGGGGGCACTTGAAACTAAAGGCTGAAAGAGAAAAGTATTTGGATTGGATGCGCCCAAAAATTTGCATTTTAATTGATGCTTTTAAGAATCTGCTTTGTATTTCATCAATGAAAAAAGCAATGCTAGCGCGAAGCTAGCCTTCAGCCAAGGCACTTAACGCTTGTATTTCCCACAATGCGCCAAACGAGTCCGAATATACAAGACTATTATGAGAGGCAGATCGGCACCAACGCTTTTACGAACTTTGAGTTTAATTCTTTTGTTCTGTATTATTTCCGCTCCCAAATCGGTTGATAATGAGATGCAAAACAGCTTCGCCAGAAAGCCAGCCAAAGCACACCTTCTAATCCTTGATTTGCGGCGAAGAAGACATCATATCAAAAAGCATTGAATATGCGGCTGGAAGGTTGAAATTGCCAAATTTTAAAGATTTGCAGACGAAAGCTATATGACCTGCATTGAAAGGTGAAGATGTTCTTGTCAATCTTCGGACCGGCTATGGCAAACCTGCAATTTTTCAAGCCATTCCATTGTGCAAGGACTTCGAGAGCACTGCCACAGACACTGTCGCTGCACTGCCAGTGCTGCAAGCACACAAATCCCATCAGGGTTTCCTGGCGCTGGCTGCCCAAAGTTCGGTGGGAGGTAGGCCTATACTACTCGGAGTTGCGCTGCACTGTACATTCAAGCTTCATTTCACCTCTCATTTATGTAACCATTTAATCTTGATTGTTGTGAACAGGGCTTTATATCATGACGGAATGATAGCTATCCACTAACACTGGTAATATTTAGGTAGGTCTAGATCTACATGGCAGTTGGCACATGCATCATCTATCTATTCTGAAAACATAGAATTAGAAATTGGGTCTAACGTAGCTGCTGCATAATGTAATACCCTCATACATATGCAAGAATTAATGAGCTTCCAAAGTTCATAAAGGCTTTGGCGCTGAATGACTCGTTTGGCGCATTTTGGGAAATACAAGCGCCGAGTGCCTTGGCTAAAGGCTAGCGCAAAGCAGGAGCCGAAAATTTTTAACTAAAAATTTGAGATAATTGTTAATTTGAGATAAATTAAGTATCCGCGAGTGCGAAGCGCGAATAATATGAGTTAATTTTGCATTATAAACCCTATTGAATTTGTATCTGCGAGTGCGCCCAAAATTCTGGGTTTCAAAAGATATATGGCATGAATAAAGAGGCAATTTCTTGTATTAAAAGCGCCTCCTCTTTAAACAGAAATTGTCAATGTGACTTTAAAAAGCGTGAGAAGATATTTGCCATAAAAGACCCCAAGGGCGGACCTTTTGATCCCTTTTGGTCACCTTTTTAACAACTTAAATCTGTGATGTTCAATGCCAGTTTTATTGTCAGTGCTACATGTGTGGGGTGACATGCTTCCAGGCAACAGCTATTTTATTATGCTTTTGTCACCCCTGACCAACATGTAGCACTGTTCATTTCTCTCTTGTAATCTTTCTTTTTGTGTTTTTGTATAATTATGTCATGCTTTTAGATTGTATGTCATCTCTTGTATAAAACATGTATTCTTTTTGGTCAAATAAATAATAATAATAATAATAAACTAGCAGCAAGCCCCGTGGCAGCAATCCACGGGGGCTAGCAATAGGGGGGGGGGCCCAAACCCTTGTATTCGATCAATTTTCCTGCAATCCATAAAAAAAAAAAAAAAAAAATAAGACCCGGTGAGTCGTTTTACTCCAGTTTAGTCAATTAATGTTGTTTTTTTTTCCGTATATGATTCTTCTCCGAATATGTACGTTTCCTTTATTTTTGTTTGATTGATTGATTTACTTATTTTAATTTTGCGTGCAAATGAAATCTTTATCTTATCCGTCTCTCTCTTGGGCCCTCCATCCTCTCTCACTTCCTCCTTGATCCTAATTCTCTCCTCGAATTATCTTCTCACTTTCCCCGATTCCTTTTATCAGTTTTCTATGACTAAAAAAACCCGCCCTGTTCTATCAACTCTCATCCCCCTTTTTTCCTTCTTTTCTTTCTTTCTTTCTTTTATTTTTGTTCGACGTGGACCATCATTTAATTACCCAAAATCAACAACAAAATACACCAAAACGTTATTTCGAATCCCTCCCTTATGCCAATTCGTTCTCCCGAATATGTACGTTTCCCTTTTATTTTTGTTTGAATGATTGATTTTCTTTATATAATTTCCGTGTGCAAAGAAATCTTAATCTTATCGTCTTCTCTCAGTTGGGCCCTCATCCTCTCTCACTTCCTCCATGATCCTATTCTCTCTCGAATTATCTTCTCAGTTTCCCCGATTCCTTTATCAGTTTTCCTTGACTAAAAACCCGCCCTGTTCTATTACTCTCGTCCCCTTTTTTTCCTTCTTTTTTCTTTTTCTTTCCTTTTATTTGTTCGACGTGACCATTCTTTTATTATCCAAAATCAACAACAAAAATACATCAAACGTGGTATTTCGATCCCCTTCCCTTATGGCCAATTCGTATATATCCAAATTAACACAGTTATACTGTTATAAATAATATCATAGTTTTCTTTCCTTGTTCCCTTCCTTGTAGTAAATCTTAATTTCCAGAAATAAAAACTTCTTTCAAAGATCAAAACACCAATCAATTTGATGTAATTTTCATTTGGGTTTGAATTTTTGCCTTCCTAAAATCGAAAGATATACCCTTTATTGGTTTTTCAACAAAATCATAAAATACTGAGTCAATCAACAACTCTATAGTAGTTAATTCGTAATCCCCTGCGACAGCGGGAGAGATTACTCGGTCGCAACAACCAAGGAGCTAGGTTGTTATCACAAGAGTAAACAAAGGCCATCGGAGACTGACAGGTTTGTCTATTCTGCATATCCTATCGCGGGGGCAAATTAAATAAAAATTGGACCCGGTTCTTCAAAAATACTGGCTTTTAAAAAAGTCGCATTTCGAAAAGTGTTTGCCTGTTAGGAGAACTTCTAACGTAGATTTTCAAATAAATACCAATTTCGAATTGCGATTTCAATCACTGATCAATCTGGGTTTTTTACTTCAAAATGAAATCGGCAGGCGATTATCTCCCTTATCGGATTACCGTCGCAGCGACCACAGAGCTCTAATCAGATGAAAGACTAACCGTTTCAGACGTTTTTCTTATTTCGTCATCGGCGTGAACAACGGGTTGGAACACGGCTTGCCTATGAAAGGGCGTTGGACGGACCGTGAAATACCGGTCCAGTCTTGAACAGGAGACATGGACACTTCCTACGGAACACTCTTTTCTGTCGTCTGGTTGCTTTCGACCCCCGATCGGCGGCGCCCGTCCGCGCTCCGTGGAAAATGCAGACCTGCCCGCGCAACGGCGGTCTACAGCGTGCGGGTCTACGGGAAGCCGCGAAATGGCAGCACGACGGCTTTTACAGTAATAATTATGTGACTAGCACAAGGCCCGTGGCAGCAATCCACGGGTGCTAGCCATTTGGGGCCCCGACACTCGTATTCGATCAACTCTCCTGTGGATTCAAGCATATTGAGGAATGGACATTTATGGCCACGACAGACGGCCATAGTTTTATCCATGGAAGTGATGGCCCGCCATAGATATTCTTCGTTCATTTCACTCTCATCCCTCAATCAGTGGCGGATCGAGGAATTTCACGAGAGGGGGAGTTTGTGGTTAAATTGTTAAACACTTTGGCCTTCAGCCCATTAAGAAAATTAAGCATAAATATCCGCCGCTATAGATAGGATTTAGTCGAATTTGCTTTAAATATTTTTTTTTTCTGTCGATTTTTTTTTCTACTTTTTGTTTATATTTTTGCTTGGGGGGGGGGGGCCGCCCGTGTATCCGGCCAACTACCCCCCCGTTATTCTATGCATTAGCCAATCCTTTCTCAGTTACCTTCAACTTTAAACTTTGGCATGTTTGGGGTCAAGCCACAGACCGCACCTCACCCTCCTTTCCCAGCAACTTCCCATATCCGGAAGAATTACATACATTCATGGCCCGAAGGCCGCCATTGTTTTTATCCTTGGCAGTGATGACCCGTCGTAGATGTTCTTCCTTCTCGCCCCCGAATCTTTGTCTCCATTGTCCCATAACCACGCCCCCCCAAAAAAAAAATAATAATAATAATAATAATAATAATAATAATAATAATGATAATAATAATAATAATAATAATAATAAAATAAAATAAAAATAAATTTAACAAAATATAATATACAAATCAATCAATAAATATAAATATATATACATTTATATTAGTCACTTCTCCAAGGCATTCCATTTTACTCTCAAGTCTCCATTTTACCATCATGTTCTTTCTGTTTCTATTTGCTGTATTAGATCTTTCTGCTCTCCCGTCCCCTCTCCTCTTATAACTATTACAATGGATCTTTTTTCTATTATTTCCTCACTATGTTTTTCTACCTATTATACGTTCCCTATTCATTATTTACATGTGTATTTAGTTCTCACTTTCCATCCCCCTTTCCGAATTAGCTTTATTCCTTTCTCTCTCTCTCTAAATATATCTCCCAGCACATATTTTCGCTATTTTGATTCTCTCTCGAAACATCTATCCACTTCCCCCATTTCTTATTCAGTAAATAAAGTGCCCTGCTCCCCCTCTCTCTCTCTCATTCTCTCTCTCAACCAGTGCGTTTTACATTGTAATAGTGCTAAAATAAAGTAAAGTAAATAAAATAAAATAAAGCGGAAAGAGCCGAGGGTGAGAGAAATGCACATTTACTCAATAAATTGTAATATCAGTTGTAATGCTCCTTTCGAGATCGAACGCAGGTCTTTTCTAACTAAATTTTCGTTCTGAATTCGAATTCGAACTTTTAAATTCGAAATAGACACTCCTTAAAAAAATTAGCTCTAAAATAAAAAGATACCTTATAAAGACCATTATAATACTTTAATTAGATAATCCCCAGCTACCAACTCGCCGGAGAAGTTAATCCCCACCTACCCTACTCGCGGCGATTTGTTATCTCTTGAGCAAATAAAGGTCTGGAGGATTGCCAAGCTCTGGTCACACCAATGCGTATATTTCCCAATTCTTGTGATTTTGGTTTTTTTTAACGTCGAAATTTATCCCCTTATCAACATTTATAGGGTTTGAATTATTTTCCCACTAAAGTGACTATTCGTACTTTTTGGCGTAGATTTCATTGACATAAGTTTCAACTCGTGAATATGATGCTATTTCGATTTGTATGTCCTTCTCAGTACTTCCCAGTACAGCGGATTAAGTTGGTATCTTATCTCGCTAATTGGATTAGAGACTACCATCCATACTCAATTGTTTTTTTAGTGCATGGCGTGTCAACGGCTTTGTACACACCCTTGGCTCTGTATGGGTAATGGCATGTATGTCAAGCCTTGACAGGAGACCACTCTCTCAGACGTAACTTCATCTCCAAGTGTGGGGTCCCGTAGCACCTCGATCTAACAGCAATTCGACCGCATCATTGTCTCCCGACTTGCGCATTGGACTACATGGGCATATACCATGCACACAGAGCTCAACGGTTGCGATGATATGCTGGGCGAAAAAGCGTGTGGATGAGATGGCCCGATGCTTTTTACGGACAATCATTACGGACGCATATACCGTCTGCTAGTTTTGCGTGTCGGACTTTGTGCGTGAACCAATGGGGATTTCTCGTCCAGGGAATCGTCGCCCTATGTCACACGTGAACTCGTAGGAGAAAACGAACCCCGCCATCATCGATGGGGACCCGGCCTTCGTCGATCCCCATGGTCGACGGTGGTTGGCCCGCGGCCTGGGAAAAGCCTTTGTCATTTGTAAAATGGTCCTCGCTTAAGCGTGTGAGTCTATGGGAAGCACTCTTACCCCCCTCGTAGCGCTAGAGAAATAATAGGAGTGATTTTTAGAACATTTTCAGAAACTTTGGCATACAATTCAGTTACCTGAAAGCATAAAATTCAAATAAATTCAATGTTTTTTTATTCAGAACTTTTCATATGAAGCATTAAAGCGCGAAGCGTGAGCAAAAACATTTACCATGAAATGATCCAAAAAGGAATGACAGTTTGAGCACTTTTGTTTACCTTTTTAGCATGAATTACAATGAATCGATATCAAGCTTTATTGCCTCATTTCCCACAAAAGGAAACAGAGCTGCGCAAAATGGGAGCAGAAATTTTGTCAGATAATTACATGGTAGCAGGCATCTTAAATATAAATATTTTGGCAAAAATATGTCTTTTCTTTAGAGCGCAAAGCTTGAGCAGAAACCATAAAATGAGGGCAGTTCAAACACAATTGGCTCCAATTTTTCCCCAAATACAGTATGCGAGCGTAAAGCGCGAGCAGACATTTTTACAAAACAATAAAACAAGAGGCAAATATTTTTAAACACTTTTTGCTCCTATTTTTTTGCCATAAGGAAGCGAGCGCGAAGCGCGATCAAAAAAAATTTGGCATAAAAGGACCCCGGCGAACTCAAAAAATTTTAAGCAAAGCTTTGACCTCATTTTCTCTCAAATATGTCAAATGAAACGATGGAAGCAAACTGCAAACAGAAATTTTGTCAAATAATAACCCAGAAAGATGGAATCTTTGATCAATTTAGTCATCTTTAAAAAAAAGAAAGAAATATGACAAATATGTCAGCACGAAGCGCGAGACAAAATTTCTGAAACGAAAATTGCATACAGTTATCTTCTTGAGCTTGAGATTTTGAAGTTTATTTATATTTTGGCTGTATCATAACAATCTCCCGTCCCATTTGAATAGTTCGAGCGCAAAGCGAGAGCAGAAACTTTTCAGAATTGAGATCTAGATATGAAAGCAGTTTGAGCATTTTTCGCATTTTTTTTCTTTTTTGTTTTTTGTTGAAAACATCTTAAATCAGAATCTTAAAGCAGAAGTTTTGCCATAAAATGACCAAAAAGACGTTGCTTTTAAACATCTATGGTTTCACTTTTTAACCAAATAAAGCATGCGAGCGTGAAGCGCAAGCACTTTTGACTCCAATAGTTTTCTCAATAGTTTTGTCCTAAAATAAAATTGGCAAGTGCGAAGCAGGAGCAGGAATTTTTTTATAAAATGACCCGGAAAGCAGAACATTTTAAAAACTTTGACTTTCAATTTTCTTCAATAAAGCGAGAGCGCAGCGCGAGCAAAGCTTTGGCACATAAATACTAAAAACAGGATATTTACTGCAATAATTTGATGTATCTACCTGAGTTGCTAAGTCCTCCGTGGCTTGCTGCTACCGAGTAATAAATTAAAAAGTTCTCTTTGTCTGTGTCTGCCCACCCATCCCGATTGTGCTTTTTAGTAGACCTACTTTATCTCCATCCAGAGTTTACAAAATAATTATTTTTTCATTTGTTTTTAAGCAGAACACGTTTAAAGAACTTTTAGCTTAAAATTGTTTTGTCCTTCAATAAAACATTCTTGCTAACGGCTTTGAGGGCCTACACATGTATAATATACCTCTTTTATGGGCCAAATTTTGTCAAATATCTGTTAATTGTCCGGCCGAGACGTTTTTGTAGGTCTTATCATCATGATCATGTTTATACCAAATTGTCGTAAAGTGTATGCACATTCATTGAAGGCCTTAGTTATGGTCGTTTAGAACCCAATTGGGCCTATTTCGTACTCCTTCTTGTATATAATTGGGCGAAAATTCTACAAGCATCGCCCCTTATTCACTTCCCTTTCTTTCTTTTTCTTTTTTATCCCCCTTTTCCTTCTTTAATATTCTCCCTTTTCTCCTTTTTTTTAAGGGGGGGGGAAGGGTTCGGGCCCGCCAGGCCACCTTGATCCGGGGGGAGGGGGGGGGGGGTATTACAACCTCCTGTTACGTACCTGCCTCCTAATTATGGTTCTTTGCTTCTAGTCTCTGTTGCCTTTCCCACCCTTTTTTGTTTACTTCCCTTTGTAATTTCTCTCCCTTCCTCTTTTCTCCACCTTTTTGTTTGCCTCTTAGACGTCCCTTTTGCCTACCCGATGAAGGGGGCCATGGTCTCGTACCCCCCAAGATACCCTTGGACATTTGCCCGTTACATCCGCGCGATACGTATATCCCCGACAATGGTATTATGAGACACCCTGTACCAATACTTGTCTATATATGGTCACAAGGTGGCGTTGTTTATTACGACGCGACATGTCGTTTTCATAGGCCTAATTGAATAAATGTCTGACTTGAGGGTATACTTCATGTAATGTCGGTCTCGTGGGCTGTTTTGCTCTACCGTAACCTCCTGTTACGTACCTGCCTCCTGGCCTTATGGTTCTTTGCTTCTAGTCTCTGTTGCCTTTCCTCACCCTTTTTTGTTTACTTCCCCTTGTAATATCTCTCCCTTCCTCTCTTCTCCCCCTTTTTTTTTGCCTCTTAGACGTCCCTTTTGCCTGCCCGATGAAGGGGGCCATGGTCTCGTACCCCCAAGATACCCCTGGACATTTGCCTGTTTCATCCGCGCAATATGTATATCCCCGACAATGGTATTATGAGACACCCTGTACCAATATTTGTCTATGTATGGTCACAAGGTGGCGTTGTTTATTCCGACATGTCGTTTTCATGGGCCTAATTGAAGAAATGTCTGACTCGTGGGTATACTTCATGTAATGTCGGTCTCGTGGGCTATTTTGCTCTACCGTCGGTGTCGTGGGCCGTAATTGCGAATTTTCTGTCTCGGTCATATTATTGTGGTGTCGGTCTCGTTGGACCTCTTTGATCTAGTGTCTGTCTCATGGGGAGGCTTTTCTCAAAAGGCTGTGTTCAGTAGTTTTCTGAACCAGTCGTTTGTATGAAAATTAGTTATCAAATAATAACATTATAATATTGATAGATTATAATAGGAGAAAAAGAGGAGAGCTGGTATTTTTTTTTGGTTGATATTGAAGTTCATAATTCTAAGCGGCTACAGCCCGATAGTCTGCTGGTCCGATAGTCCGCAGGTTCGATAGTCCGCGGCTGTGCTGCGGGTCCGATAGTCCGAGAGGGGGGGGGGGGGGGGTAGTGTTCGTTATTCCGAAGGTTCGTTATTCCTAAAAATAGAAAAAGGTTCATTATTCCGAAAAATAGAATAAGGTTATTAATTGGTTTTCCGATAATAGAATAAGGTTCGTTATTCCGAAAATAGAATAAGGTTTTGTTTTCTGATAATAGAATAAGGTTCGTTATTCCTAAGATAGAATAAGGTGCATTATTCCAAAAATAGAATAAGGTTTGGTTTTCTGATAATAGAATAACGTTCGTTATTCCGAAAATAGAAAAAATTAGGTTCGTTATTCCTAAAATTGAGCTACTGCTTACTGCCAGAGCGAATGGATTAAGATAGCTGGGGACTATGTTTTGGTCACCCATGAATAACCTCCAGATAAGGGGGATTTTTTTTCTGGGGGGCCGGGGGGGGGAGGGGTGTCATTATTTAACAGCATCTGCTGTTAAATTTTGATTTTTCTGAGAATTTATTTTACAAAATTATCAATGGCAACTTCTACTGATAAAGAATTAGTTTTGCTTCTAAAGTCGGGCCGTTTATCGGTCCATAACTAAATAATTTCTTCCGCAATTGTTTTGTTTTTATTTAATGAAAAAAAAAATTATTTCAGTGGCTAATTCTTCCTGTAAAGAATAAGTTTCATTTCTAAATTTGGTCCGTTATCACTCAATAACTAAATAATTTATTTCGCAATTGCATCTGTTCGTTATTCGTGAGGGGGGGCGCTGAAAGGGCTAAAAAAAATCACGAATGTATGGTCAATTTTGCGTTTTTGTACACGTTGGTTGAAAAAAAGTTGGTCTGAAGGTGTCAAAAGGCCTATTGCACAAAATGTTTTTGGAGATGTATACATCAGATTGTTTATTTTTATTTTTTTTAGTAGGAAAATAACCATTTTAAACCTTATTTTGTTGGTCCTCAGTGGCGGATCCAGGCGGGGGCGCAGGGGACGCGCTCCCCCCTATAATTTGAAAACCGCCCATTTCTGACAATACCTGTTACAATCCGAAAATTTCTGCGGCGCCCCCTTTCTTGAAATCCTGTATCTGCCACTGGTCCTTCTCAAATGATTTTGAGTATTAAAGTAGCTGGAAGCCGAGGCGAGGTCCATGTTGTGCTACCCCCTTCCCCTCCCCAGCTCAAGTTTGGAGTGATGCCCATGAATGCCTGCCGCTCTTAGGCTTAAATATATATCATCAATATAGGGCGGAGGTGCCCCACCCTTGATCTTAAATTATGGGGAAAAAAAAAAAAGACAAACAGAGAAGAAAGAATTAGAGGATTAAATGAATGTTTTGATTTAATACTTGGTGTCATGTTAGAAATCTTGCCATATGTCGAACTGAGAATAAAAAGATGGCAACCCTTGCGTCAAATTGTATACATACGCCAATCGTGGGGTCGGAGAATCGTTTAAATAGAGAACAACTGTTGAGTTGTTTACAAATTTGCCGACTAATCAAAACGCCTCGTAATCTACATAAACATGTCATATGCACGCATGTCAGCAATTTTCATAGAAATGTGGTCTCTTTTGTTCTTCAGCATCAAAGCACAACACACTTTCCCACGCGTAAACTTAAAACTTGCATCTGGGGGCATTTCATCAAAGGACTTGTCGGGCGTTTTTTTCCGACAAATTGTTTCAAGCTACTGAAATGCTTGCATCTGATTGGCTGAGAGCTAATTTGTCGGATAAAAAGTCTGACAAGTCCTTTCATGAAATGCCACCCTGATCTGCGGAAGAATTGTGTCTGAAATAAAATCATTCTCATCATGAATCAAGGTACTATCAGATAATTCGTTTTTCTGTTTTGGAAATGGAAATCAAAAACTCCGAACTTGAGCTGGGGAGGGGACGGGGGTGGCACAACATGGACCTCGCCTCGGCTTTCCGGCTACTTTAATACTCAAAATCATTTGAGAAGACCAGTGGCGGAATACAGGCATTCACCGTGATTAGGGTGGCCCGCTCCGATCTATTTTTCTGTGATTTTTAACATGTACGGTCATGATCAGTTTTTCAAATTACCGTATAGGGGGAGCGTGTCCCCTGCGCCCCCGCCTGGATCCCCACTGAGGACCAACCAAAAAGGTTTAAAATGATTATTTTCCTACTTTAAAAAAAAAAAAAATCTGTTTGCATACATAGACTCCAAAAACATTTTTGTGCATATGGCCCTATGACACCTTCAGCCCAAACGTGTACAAAAACGCAAAATTGACCATACATTCGTGATTTTTTTTTTTGCCTCTTCAGCCCCCCCCCCCCTTCCCACAAATATCAAATGGATTACAATTGCGAAATAATTATTTAGTTATTAGTAGTGATAACGGACCAATTTAGAAATGAAACTTATTCTTTACCGGAAGAATTCGCCTCTGAAATAAATTTTTCATTAAATAAGAACAAAACAATTTGCGGAAGAAATTATTTAGTTATGGACTGATAAACGGCTTGACTTTAGAAGCAAACTATTTTATTCTTTATCAGTAGAAGTCGCCTTGATAATTTTGTGAAATAAACTCTGCCAAAAATCAAAATTTAACGCAGATGCTGTTAAATAATGACACCCTCCCCCCCCCCCCCGTGCCCCCCAAAAATATCCCCCTTATCTGGAGGTTATTCATGGGTAACCAAAACACAGTCCCCAAACTATCTTATCTATTCGCTCTGACAGTAAGTACTAGTAATAGCTCAATTTTTGGAATAACGAACCTTATTCTATCATCGGAAAACCAAACCTTATTCTATTTTTTGGAATAAGGAACCTTTTTCTATTTTAGGAATAAATAACCTTTGGAATAACGAACCCCGGTTGTCACGAATGGGTGCGGTAATTTGACTCCCCTCCCTCAACCCATTCCTTTCGAGAAAAGCCCCCCCCCCCCCCCCCCCTCCCTCCCCCTCCCCCCCCCCCCCCCGGTGTCCCCAAAAGGGTGCGGCCATTCCCATACCCCCTCTCCGCGAATGCAGACGATCGTAGCAAGCCCATTGAATATGTTTAACTTGATGCCCATCAACTCTCCAAAAATGTAGGTCGTCATATTTTTAGCAATGTCAGGCGAGTATGAACCGTGTTGTATTCTAGATTAATTGCTATTAATATTGTTTATGGATATGTGATGTCTGATCGTCGTTAGGCTTGACTCCATTATGCATTGAATTATGCATAAATAGACTAATTTGCATATTGCTCAAAACTAGCTGATCGGATGAAAAATATGTTAATTGACTTAATTGGTAGTTATAAAATTATCTACAATTTGATACCAAATTTGACACAATTTGAACAAAATTATGTCTATGTTATAGAAGCCTGACCTTTGACTTCCATTTTGGGTCGCAAAAGGTCAATTAAAAATTTGGGGACATATTTTCTGATTCGTGTAATCAAGTAGAACATATTTATAGGTGTTGCCAAACATTAACATGGCTTGCCAACGAAACTACATTATGTGGCCCCATTATTGCAATTATGACTTTTTAGGATGGCCGAGGGCCAAAAGATATTTCACACCTACATGTACTACACCCCCCCCCCCGACGCCCAAATGCTACGACAATCAGTGTAACATGAAAAAATTGTACTCTACATTTTTATTATTAAATGCTAAACAGTCAAGTAAAGTGAAGATTTGCTGATTATACCGAGTGAGTCAAAAAAAACTTTACACCTAGAAAAATGTCAATAAAAACAAAACCAATTTATAAACCCCAAATTATTTTACATATTCTGAAAGAGTAACTCCTCCCGCATCTTTTGGTACCAATTTCGTGTGTTATATCTTTACGCTTGGATGAACGCAACGCATTGTTTGCGAACATGTCAATTTCGAATTGTGCCAGATTGGGAGTAAAATCAAAACAACAAAAAGCTAGAAAAAAGCAACTTCATCCTTATCAAAATAGCATAACTTTTTAACGAAATTGTCTTCCGCTTAATAATTTGGCAGAGATGTTGTTACACATATTGACTACATTTTGTATGAAAATGAGATAGATCTGTAGAGTCACGCATGAGTAAGCACATGTCAAAGACAAAATAATCACTTTTCAAAAGTATTAGGAGGCCTTTTTAGGTCTGTCAGTGGTAATTTACTCTTTGATGTGTACTCATTCGTGTATTACTTGACGAGTCAATCTAATTTTCATGCAAAATGTAGTCAATATGTGTAATAATACCCCTGCCAAGTTACTAAGTGAAAGACATTTTCTTTAAAAAGTTATGCTATTTTAATTAGGATGAAGTTGCTTTTTGCTAGCTTTTTGTTGTTTTGATTTTACTCCCTTTCTGGCACAATTCGAAATTGACATGTTCGCATACAATGGGTCGTGTTCATCCAGGCGTAAAGATATACCATACAAAAATGGTACCAACAGATGCAGGAGGAGTTACTCTTTCAGAATATGTAAAATAATTTGAGGTTTATAAATCAGTTTTCTTTTTATTGACATTTTTCTAGGTGTAAAGTTTTTTTTGACTCACCCGGTAGTCTAAATGTATGGGAATGTGTATTGAGAAGTATGAGAGTGAAAAAGCTCCATAGGCCTACATCCAAGATTTTTTATTCATTATAATTTTTTTTTTTTTTTTGGCGGGGGGGGCGGGGGGGGGGGTAACCATGCATAGGTTTCTTCTCCAGGGCGATTCTTTGAGAAGTGAACCTTTTTGGGAAAAAATAGAGTTTTTCCCTTTTCTTTTAAGCAGCATATCATATAGAGCATTGTCTGAAGTTTCATGAAATGCATTTTTTATCTTAATTTTACTAATTTTTCATGCTCATTTGCATAAATTAACATGTAAAAAATTTGAATAGAAAAATGACACGTAAAATATCATGTTTTTTACCCTGACTTGATTGTATATGCTGGTCTCCTTACTCTGGTTATTGTAATTATATCCTTTTTTAACTTCATTCCTTTAAATTTAACTGAAAAATAATGGTGTTGAATTGATTGTTTTAAGATAATTAACTAAAGAAATTGATTACCATCAAATGTCACACATGTGACCCCAAAACACGAAAAGTTAACGCCCCCCAAAAACCATAGTTCTATTATTATTACAATTTTTTCTCCAAAGCTAGATATAATGTACCTTGCATCTCACCAAATATGAAGCCATGATAGCTTTTAATTTAGTTATTAATTAACTTTGAAATTGGTCACACACGTGACCCACGGGTCACTTGTGTGACCAACTATGGTCATGCCTGAAAAAAGGTTATTGGGCCATTCTTTGAAAAGTGAACCTTATGGGGACAAAACAAATTTTTGATTTTTGATTTTAAGCTGCATATTCAAATAGAGCAATGTCTGCAGTTTCATGAACTGATGTTTTTTTCGTGATTTTTGCAATTCTTCATGCTCATTTGCATAAATTAACAAAAATGATAATTAAATGGAAAAACGGTACATAAATAAAATCTTTTTTTTTTAAAACCCTGACTGGAATGGATATGCTGACTTCCTTACTTGGATTACTGTCATTATATTATTATTTACCTCTATTCCTTTTAATCTAACCCCAAAAATAATGTTGTTAAAATGATTATATTAAGATAGTCAACCCTGGAAATTATTTGCCCTCAAATGTCACACAAGTGACCAGAAAACACAAATAGTTTATGCCCCGTCTTAACCATGGCTCTGGTATTATTATTATTTCTCCAAAGTTGGATTTAATGTACCTTGCATCTCGCTAAATATGAATCCATGACAAGTTTTGATTTGATTATTAATTATCAAACAAATTGGTCACACAAGTGACCCACAGGGTGGGGGTGGTCATAAAGGTCTGATTATTTTCACTTTCATTGACTGAAATTAGTTTATTTTAGCATTATTATGCTCCAAAATGGTTCTGCATTAATTTTTGCGAAAAAAAAAAACAAAAACAAAACAAACAAACAAACAAACCAAAGGGTCGAAAAAATAAAGAAATACATAAGAAATTCATAAAACAATGAAATACACAAGGAATTTATTTCGATACCAAATTTTTTCCAAGTACAATTGTTAGGAATCCTATAAAGATTATGCAAACACAAAATTAGCATTCCAGAAGCTTTAGTTTGTCAATTAGAACAAAAATTATGACTCACGCAATGCGTAAATTAGCATAATTAATTTATATAAAATAAATTATTATTATTTTTATTATGGGATAATTAACAGTGTTTTTTTGTAGTTTACAGCACACACTACCATCATGGAAATTTTCGGCGCGCTCGCTCGATCAACAGCCGAGATCTTATAGGGGGCATCATGGCCCCCCTCCCTCCCCGCCCCTCCCCCAGTCTTGACAGAGCTCTACCAAAACACCCCAGTGACTGACTAGGGTTGAGTTCATAAAAGTTTTATCCCAGCGGATATAACTGCTCAAAATGTACATTTACTGCATATATATATAAAATATATTCATTTTTCTGTACAATTTGCTATAGGTCACACACGTGACCCACTGAAATGTCACACACGTGACCCGACATCACGATATAAAATAATAGATGAAAAAAGAAATTTCAAAGATGACTCCTATCCAGTGGTATTTTATGGTTAGCAGGACCATAATGCATATCTCACAGCAATTAGAACATTTCATCATTTTAAAACTCACTGGAATTTCAAAATGAAATTGAACTTTCAAAATCATGCCGTTCTGTGAAGTCACACACGTGACCCACTTCTTTTGACCTCTGACCTTGAACATGCACATTGCAAATGTCAAAAAATACTTCCAAATGATAGCCAACAAAATATGTTAGCATGATATAAACATTAAATCAGTATATCTTTAAAATTGTTACAGTTAAAGCCAATTAAAGTCAAGA
>CALNVZ010000174.1:35492751-35525996 GCA_940671915.1 Paracentrotus lividus | reverse complement strand
ACCAGTCCTGCTATAACATCTGTACCACCTACAACCACTCCGCTTGTTACCACAGCTCTACCTGCTACTACCACTCAGCTTGCTACCACAGCTCTACCCGCTACTACTACTCACCTTGCTACTACAACCTCCACTATCACAACCCATCCTGTTACTACAACTCCGCCTTCTACTACCACTCATCTTGCTACAACAACCAGTCCTGCTATAACATCTGTACCACCTACAACCACTCCGCTTGTTACCACAGCTCTACCTGCTACGACCACTCAGCTTGCTACCACACCTCTACCTGCTGTGACCACTAATTTTGCTACCACAACCAATTTTATATCAACAACTCGATCTGCAACAACAACTAAACTTTTTACCACAACTGTCCCTATAACCACAACCCATCCTGCTACCACAACTCAGCCTGGTACTACCACTCATCTTGCTACAATCCTGATAGCAATAACTGGTAAGAATGACATTATTTTCGTTAATTTTTATCTTGTCTAACGTCTTTTTGACATCAAATATTAACGTCTTTACTACAAAAATTTGCACTAACAGTAGACGTCGTTAGCTGATCGTATTATTGACATGATTTTGACGTCTAGTTTTGACCTAAATATAACGCCTGTGACGTCTTTTAGACATGATTATTCGCTCGGCCGATGCAAGGCACTAATGGCCAAATGGGGCATCAACACCGCAGGATGTCCAGTATGCAAATGCAGAGAGGAGGAGACCATGAGTCACCTCCTACAATGCCCTTGCCTAACCCCCGTTCCCAAGCTGATCATACTCTTTCACCTAATGGGATTGCCTGCGTTCAGTATTTAATGGGGAGAGTCTGAATTAAATTCTAATTCATCTAACAATCATAAACACAAATAAACAAAATTGAGAGAAAGGACTCGAGAAGAAGAAGAAGAAGATCGAGATAATGGGTTATAATTGACAAATACAAGTTTGTAATTGTATTAAAATACTGCAACAATTATTAAACTTATTTAAAACTAGAAATTGAAAGAATAAAATCTAATAAAAATTTTTATTAATGTTTGATTTTCAGATATCATGGCACCTCCCTGTGAAGATGGATATACAATTCTTCTTTACATTGGTAATGGCTTCTATTTGTTATTAGCTGGATTAAGTGTTCTCTATAAGAGTAGTATTGTCTATGTGTTCTCTTACAAAAGAAATGAATACACCACTTGATTCCGTAAGAGCAACAAAAAAAGTTGTAAATGAACTTTTATTCCCAATTACCAACTAAATTCCTTTCTCTTGTGAGAATGTACGTGCCTCGAGAATGTGGAGAGTGAATGCTTTACCTTCCATTATATTTTGTTGATAATCAAACTTTGTTTTGTGCGCGTATCCTCCTTGACAACGTCTGCGCTGTAACTCCTAATCTGTCTTCACTGGGTGTGTTCAACATTATTCTTATGTTCTCTTTTCTGTGTAAGTTAGCTCTTGTCAATCGAGCGGTAGGAGCTGAACGGGCGGAGCTATGTTCTCTACTCTTTTTTTCTTATACCACAGATTTGTGAGTCATACACGTAATACGAGATGCACAAAGTTGCCTTGTGGCCTTGCCTCCCCCATTTTATTTGCTTTTGTTGTTGTCCCCACCTTATATATTGAATACTGCAGCGGGTGATGTATTTTAAAGGCTGGCCATCGCACCCTGCCCGCTTTATTTGCTTTCGCGCCCCCCTGATTCAGATATCGCCATTTCGCACCCCGTCTAGATTATATATGCTATCTGAACCCCTGTTAGAGCAAAAAAATTGTTGGTTGTCCAATGAATGCCTTGATTTTAAATCGGCGTCGGTTCGGTCTGGTTTTTTTTTTTTTTTTTTTTTTTTATTTTTTTTGCCTTCCATTTGAAAACAAAGAAAACAAAGAGCGACAAGATTCATATTTTTGGATCACTTTTACGTTATTTGAGATTTACTGTAAATGTGGACTGCATGGAAATAAACACGTTTTAATACTGTTTTATGAAAAATATACAAATAAATATGAAGCTGTGTATTTATCGCGTTTGGGTGAAAAAAAAAAAAAAAAAATAAGGTTGGTCGGTCGGTCGTTTTCAGAGGGTCGGTCGGTCGGGACAACCAAAAATTTTTTTTTTTGGGCTTATGTGTGCCTTCTGCAACCCCTTTATTTGCCTTCTGCACCCCCTTTATTTGCCTTCTGCACCCCCTCTATTTCCAAACCCTAGATCTGCTGCTGATAGACGACCTTATATACTGTATGGGTACTATTTCATGTATTTCTTTGCAAAAAACACTTACAAATCCAGTAAACAATTTGGGGATACACTTTAATAGATACATATATGAAATGGTTTCTTTATTTCATCCACCACAGTGACCTACGTTCCGATATTGCAATTTATTTATTTCTTTATTTATTTGCCTTTCGTCTTTTCTCATGGACTAGGTCAGAAATTGTTGATAATATAAAATGATTAAGAATAAGAATAAGTCATTATAGTTATGTTTCTATAAGTGAAAATTAAAGTAACCAATTTGTCATTAGTGGTTTAGAAATTTTGCTTGCAAAGTTTTCCAATATTCTTAGTAAGTAAAAAAAATAATAAAAAAATAAACAAAGTAAACACTTTAAAAAGATATAAATAAAAATAATTCACGATCCCCAAATTATTAAGGGCCTACATATTTTGAAAGCGTATCTTTTCCCCACATCCTTGATAACTCTTTTTGTGTGGTATGTGTAAACACATGGCTTGGATAAACACGGTGCATTGTTAATGTAATTATGAAAATTTGTGCCAAAGTTGGGGTTAGATCATAACAATTAACAAAAAAGCAACCTTGTCCCACTTAAAATGGCATAACTTTTTAATTAATTTTTTTTGTAGAAAATTCACGTGACAACAGTTTTGTTACACCTATCAACTATATTCTGTGTAAAAATGAGATAGATATGTAGAGCCATCATGAGTGAGCACAGAAAAATAACTTTTCATGAGCATTAATTGAAAGTCCTTGTCTTTGATGTGTGCTCACTCATCATGAATTACTTGATAGATCAATCTCATTTTTACACAGAATGTAGTCGATAGGTGTAACAACACTTCTGGTGACTTACTATTGGTCCCAAAACATTTTTGTTAAAACGTTATGCCATTTTAATCAGGATGAAGTTGACGCTTTTGTTAATTTGATTTCACCCCCAACTTTGGCACAAGTCGCTAATTATATTCTTGTAAACAATGCGCCTTTTTTATCCATGCGTAAACACATTCCTCACAAAATAGTACCGAAAACGCAGGAGAAAATACTCTTTCAAAATATGTATAATAATTTGGGGTTCATAGTTTTGATTTCTTTTCATTGATTATTTTGAAAGTGTTTAGTTTTTTTTTACTCACTCGGTAGATGATTATATATGTATGAACATGGACCTACTACTGTCAGAGGTTATAGGTATCAAGGACTGGTTTACTACCAAATTTTCCCTCGTAAATAAAATACAGTGGCAATATCTGTGAAATATTTTCATTTGAACAAAATATAATACAAATTTGGTATACATATGACACCAATAATTGAATGAAATTATGTTTGAAATTTCATACCAAAACAATTTCAACATCATTATAAAGTACATAGGGTATGAAGGAGACTGCTGAAAAGCTGGACTTGAAGATTCCAGACCACTGGTTCATAGGTGCTTAATGACGTCACATACCAAATCAACATATATTTAGTTTTTATATATAAGTTACATTGTTTTCCTGGAATTTCTCATTAGATACCGAGAAGGATATCGCAAGCAGTATCGTCATCATCACTATGTCTGGATAGGGACAGCTCTCCTTTTCCACTATATCGTCTTCACTGTCTTTGTGGACAGTAATCCGGCCACTGGTTATGGCTTTGGGGAAATCTTTGTACATGTGTTTTTTGCCTTCACAACACTGTTTCTCTTCGTGGCAGAAGGAATCAACGTATACCAATCCACTAAACTGGGTGATCAGGCCAACAATTCCTTCCGCCAGATCCGCGTGTGTCTTATTTGCATATGTAAGTCATATAATATTTATAGTCGGATATATTGATTCATGAATATTGTGAAAGTTAAAATTTGTGAGGATTGAATCTACTAGATATCATCAAGTGCAAGATTATAATAAAAGGAATCGCAAACTTTGCAATTCTTAAGGAATTTTTAATGGTATGATATATGATTTATTCAAAACAAAAACATAAAATCTTGTGTGATGTTGTTAAAAACTTTTTTTAAGCGCTGTAAAAGTGAAAGTAAGGAGGTGAATGAAATTCATAGGCTTCGGAAGATTTTCAGGATTGGGGGGGCTCAATTTTTCACCAACTATTCGGGGATTTTTTTTTTTTATTCACCCCCCCCCACCCCCCCCCCCCCCCCCCCCCCCCCCCCACTTCGTTTCTGAGTTTTTGAAATGCCGAAGTCTTCTTTAATTTTGTTTTAAAATTTTTATTTATTAATTTTTTTATTAGCAAAATAATACTTATTCCATTCAGGAGGATTTTTGATTCAATTCTAAAAAAAAAAAATCTCTTGGTTGTGTTGAAAACTATATATATCAAGCTAAAAACAATGCGTTTTTTGTGCTAGAACATAAAAATGATGCTATATCTCATCAAACGATGAGAGCGCGAAGCGCGAGCCGATTCATATATTCATGTAATTATCAACCTAAAAACAGTGCATTTTAAGCGTTTTTCCACCCCTATATGTTTACAAAGAATATATCTATTTCATAAAACAATGCGAGCGCGAAGCGCGAGCTGAAAATTTTTAAAATTGCAACCTGAAAAGTGTGCATTCTAAGCGTTTTTTGTGCTATGGTTATAAAGGAGATAAGATATTTATCTCATTAAATAATGCGAGCGCGAAGCGCGAGCTGAAATTTTTTGATATATCAACCTGAAAGCAGTGCATTTTTAGCGTTTTTTCGGTATCCTTATAAAGAAGATATTTATCTCATTTAATAATGCGAGCGCGAAGCGCGAGCTGAAATTTTTTAATATATCTACCTGAGAACAATGCATTTTAAGCGTTTTTCGCTATAAAAGAAGATATCTATCTCATTAAACAATGCGAGCGCGAAGCGTAAGTTGAAAATTTTTAAGATTGCAACCTGAAAAGTGTGCATTCTAAGCGCTTTTTGTGCTATGGTTATAAAGGAGATGTTTATCTCGTTAAACAATACGAGCGCGAAGCGCGAGCTGAAAATTTTGAATATATCAACCTGAAAACAGTGCATTTTAATTTTTTTTCGCTATGTTACAAAAAAGATACTTATCTCGTTGAACAATACGAGCGCAAAGCGCGAGCTGAAAATTTTGAATATATCAACCTAAAAACTGTGCATTTAATTTTTTTTTCGCTATGTTACAAAAAAGATATTATCTTATTAAACAATGCGAGCGCGAAGCGCGAGCTGAAAATTTTTGATATAGCAACCTGAAACGTGTGCATTCTCAGCGCTTCTTGTGATATGGTTATAAAGGAGATATTTATCTCGTTAAACAATGCGAGCGCGAAGCGCGAGCTGAAAATTTTGAATATATCAACCTGAAAGCAGTGCATTTTAAGCTTTTTTTTCGCTGTGTTTACAAAAAAAGATATTTATCTCATTAAACAATGCGAGTGCAAAGCGCGAGCTGAAAATTTTTGATATAGCAACCTGAAAAGTGTGCATTCTAAGCGCTTCTTGTGTTATGCTTATAAAGAAGATATTTATCTCATACAATGCGAGCGCGAAGCGCGAGCTGAAAATTGTTGAAACATCAACCTGAAAAGTGTGCATTCTGAGCGCATTCTAAGCGCTAATTGTTTCGCCCCAACCAATTTATTAGGGACCCCTTGTCATTATGAAAAAAAAAGGTCAAACAGAAAGACATGCGATCCGATCCGGAGAACGAGCAGCATGAGCTAAAAATTTTGTCAAGAGAAATTTGAATATCGACATCCTTCAAAACAATTTAGAGCAGAAGGAGGGGGGGGGGCTCAAAAATATCGAAGCCCCTCTGAAACACCGGGGGGGGGGGGGAGCTCAATGGCTTGAGCTCCAACCTAGAATAGTAGTTCCTATGTTCCTATAAAAAAATAATAAACTAACAAAAATGATATGCGAGCGCGCAGCCCGAGCTAAAAATTTTGTCAATAGAGACCTGAAATATAAACTTTTTATCTAAAAAGATTGGTGGAGAGCCCAATGATATCCTCAGTACAGTAAGATTATGAGAGGGGCTTAATGATGTCTGAGTCCTCTTCACAAATAAAAACAAAAGAATAATAATACAAATCATCTGAGTAAAATAATATTTTATTATAAGGGCGACCGCCGATATCTGTACTGCATCAAAAATATTGGGGGGGCTCAACGATATCTGAGCCCCCCCAATATTTTTTTGGGGGCGCCCCCCCAAGCCCCCCCCCCGGTTCCGAAGCCCATGGAATTGTATTTAATATTGTATATAAAGGACGATGCCTCCTGATAATTCGATATGGCCACATGTCATGAGTTGGGTGGAAAATGCGTTACATGTCAAAAAAATTGTAGAAATGTACATTGTCACAATCAAACATCTCTTGTTTCTTAGTAGTAAGTCAGACATGTATAAAAGTATATATATTTTGAAAGCAGAGATTGAAAGGAGGATGATTAACATATTTTTGTGCCTGTATAAGGTGTGTCATAAAAGCTATACAGAGTGTTACAGGAAAAATGGTTTAAAAAACTTCAAAATTTTACCGGCGAATAATTTCTTAATCTTTTCACCAAATGAAATGAATCATAGTGGATTGTGTAAATAAGACGCTATGCTTCTAAAAAATATAAACTTGTAATACAAAATTATTTTTTCTAACCGCGCTACAGGGTGTCAAAAACGAAGAAAAAATAGTGCAAAATAGGGCAGAAATCCTGTTTATTACACTTGGATTACAACTCAAACAAAGTTTATTGCAAGTAATATGTTTCGACTTAATTGTGTATTTACATGCATGCAAAGAAAATAGCGAAAAATGACAATGATTGTTATAAAATTGCATGTGACAATTTTTGATGCCTGCAATGCATTGTCTATGAAGATGTGTGCATTAAGTATGTTTTAATTGATTAATTAATTGATTAAATTAATTTAAAAAAAATCTTCTTCACATTTATCTAGAATCACATAAATTCCCAAGAGAATGATATATCACTCAACCCATAAGACCAATTGGCTGCAAAGATATAACGCAGCAAACAATAAGAAAGTAACAAAGATAGGAATTCCCTATGCTTTAACACGTGCCTCCACCGTAGGATCCTCCTACCTCCACCCCTTACCCTACTCCACTAAAAGTATCTTTGTATTAAAACTATGAGCATAACGAAGCTGAAACTTCACAGACATGTAGCCTGATGAATTATCTACAATATGAATTATTGCACAGCTTATGACTGTACATCATTTTCATGCTATGTGAAAAAATGTGATAATTTTCCCTCCAAAATGTAACGCCTCCACCCTTTTACAATACCCCAACTTGTGACACATGGCCATATACAAAACCTTGCTCTTAAAAGACAAAACAAATGATTATCTGTTTCCTTTCATTCAGTTACTTCTGCTGTACTGTCTTTGTGCACAGCTGTTATCATCCACCTCACGGCAAAAAATTATACGTAAGTAGACTGCAATCTTGATAATAATACAGTGCGTCCCAAAAAGAACTATACACTTTTTGAATAGCCACCAAATAGAAAAACATAGGATTCTTGGGGGAAAGATTTATATGTATATAAGGCTCATATTCTCAACTATCTTTATGACACAAAAAATTCCGAAAATAACCCATGCTTCAGTGAGTAATGCCCACTTTTGTAAAGGACATAAAAATTAGCCTGCGCAGGAATTCACTATTCATTTTGCACCTGGTTATGGAACGCCATGAAGGAGTCAAAATTAATGATGGAATCGATCGGCCAACAAAGACAAAAATAAATTGAAGTCAAAGCATAAATTAATGATATGAAAACAAATGGTGAAACATAAAATTTTTGCTTAACATTACTTTTTTTTTTTCTTACTTTTGGTTTATCTTTGACTCTGTTGGCTGATTTATTCCATCGTTAATTAATTCATTAATTTTGACTCATTCATGGCGTTCCATAACCAGGTGCAAAGTGAATAGTGAATTCCTGCGCAGGCTAATTTTTGTGTCCTTTACAAAAGTGGGCATTACTCACTGAAGCATGCGTTATTTTTGGAATTTTTGGTGTCATAATGATAGTTGAGGATATATGAGTCTTATATACATACAAAACTTATATCCAAGAATCTTGTATTTTTTTATTTGGTAGCCATTTAAAAAGTGTATAGTTCTTTTTGGGACGCACTGTATAGGCATTGTGGGGCCCCTTTTTGTTCTCCTTGCTAACCAATTAGGCCCCCTCAGTCCTACCCCTACAGAACCCGTCTATCTAATTTCAAACGGAGGTGTCTACCAAGTTTGTGCATTGTCCCACATCACCATGTAGACCTACTTGGTTAAGAACTTGTGTAACTTAAAACTTAATAACAATATTGTATCGTCTGCAGATGTCATATAGTTTGCCACTCTGGCATTGGCACTATGTCCCTTTAAAAAAAGGGTAAATTGTGACTTGGTCATAACCAACTTTAACTAGTGTCCGTTTGGTCTCATCCCTTATGGTCTATTACGTCTACATCCAGTCCGTCTGATTACATTTGGTCTAATTGCCATTTTACCTATTTAACATTCTTTAAATTCCAATCTGTCTAAAGTCTATTTCGTTTTATGTCCACTTGGTCTCACACCATTTCTGTAACAAAGTGGTAATAGGCTACCAAATATTCATTTGGGAATTAGATGAAAATGCAATGGGACAATTTGGCTATCAGATGAATTGGCAATTAAACCAAGTGGTCATGAGACCAAGTGAGAATTAGAGCAAGCGGACATTACACCAAATTTTCCGTAGAGCAAATAACTTTAGCCCATGTTATATGAGCCATTTAGAAAATTGGACCAACTGCTGTTAGACCAAGTGAATAGAAATCTAAAAAAATACCCTTCGAAAGAAAACGGCACTGTGACTGATATGGGTATACTATTGGATGAGTGCTCATGGGCACTTCAAGAGCAAATGTCTAATGCCTATATTTCATGCATATAATTCCCAAATTTAACAATATTCATGACATTGGACATTAATTTTTTTATCTAAAAATATTTTCCCGTACAGAAGACCGCTGACCTGTTTTAAAAATGGCTCTAATTCAGACGTCGACACTTTCCTTGCCTCTGGCTTCTATGTCTTGGTATCATTGATTGGATTTGCCACAGTCATCATTCTCGCCCTTGCCAATCAAAACCTGACTTCTAACTTTGTTTTCCTGGGACATAGAGTTAGGATAATCCGACATCGAATCATGGTTGATGCTGTCATGCTGGTGCTCACCATCTTGTCCTTAGAGTTATGGTACCCTGCTTTTTATTTCCGGAAATACCAAGTTGGTCCCTTCACTTGGGTTTCTGTTCTGAACGTTTTAATTAACTTTGTGGAAGGAATCGCCTTCTTGATGTTATTTTGCTCAGCCAAAAATGCAGTAGCGGATGCGTCAATTAACCACAACGAAGGCACTTCCATGAAAGAGGGGTCATCTAGAAAGCATGTGAATGGTCATGTTGTGTCAGGAGATATAGCCAAACCACCAGTGGAGCAGCCACCTGACAACATTGCCCACAATCAGGTTGACCAAGACCTTGAAGCAAATATGGAAAACTTGTCTCTAGTGGTATCGAACCCATTGCAGGAATATCAACAAGCAGGCAACCAAAATTGTGTTGCTGACTCTGATGACAGCACAACCATTGAGAAACTCATCTACGCCGAGTCAGCTAGATGAAGAAAGAAAATAGTGGTAGAATGGACATAATAATTATGACAATGGTTTATCTTTTCACTCTCTATAACTGAACCCCATTCCCCTTAAAAAAGAACATGCCAGGTTTCAGAAAATTTGGTCTCATGGGGAGGGGGTGGATTTGCTCCATCCCCTGGTCATGAGATAACCATATTAACCCTGCCAATTTAAGGTTAAGATTATTTTTCATGAAATGAAGAAATTTACTTGTAAATACACATATTTTTAAAGTAACTTCATGAGCAGTTTAAATATGATGAAGAATTAAGGGTCTTGGAAAGGGGGACTTAAATAGGGGCTCTGAATTAAAAATTTAAAATCCCCACAGAAGATGTTACTTCTTCACCCTTCCTTATTATGAATGCAATTTTTTACATCCTCAGGAAATTTCCTTTTCAGAAAATAAATACTTTTGTAGGGAGAGGCTTAAAATTTTTAATGTTATGACACTTTGATCCTGATAGGGGCATTAGTTTTAGATTTTTCAATTGGTGGTGTAACACAAAATGGGTGACTTGGGGAATAGTTCCCAACGTATGGTTCTGTAATTTGGTTTTTAAAGCATAATGATGACTTTCTGAGACACTCCAACCATTTTATAGGTATATAAATGGTCAACTGAATGAAAATATCTAAAATCATTTAAATATGCTTGGTGTTCTAATAATTTTGGCCAGTGCTGTATATACATTTCCCCGATGGAGATTTTCAAACCGAGGTATAATATTGCACTGTTCAAGTACATTGTAATTAAGTCATCTCAACATTGCCAGCAACGCACGGTATAATGGGACTACTTTTAAAATTGAGTTTCAACTTGTTTCTTTGATATGATACAACTAACTTACCATTGCCCTGTGGAATAAAGAGTTACATCGCAATTATTCGCAAAATTAGAATGACTATTCTGATTGATTCAAAGTGAGAGTTTTATGCAAGATGTCTAAGCAACAAAGATCCTGGTTGGCCTATGATTTGCACTATTATTGATCTTAACTCTTTCTGTTACTGGGTACCAGTCGGCTAAATTGTAGTCATATGTTTAGGCTTATTAATATACCGTTATTATTTATTTTCTTTGTATTTAAACCATGTCAAAATATTTTGTATAGTGTATATCCCTAAATTTTTTAGATTACCAATTAACATTATTTGAAATAATTTGTTTAGTTATTTGTGCGATGTATATGTACATATTCTGAATGTTAGTTTTAACGTTTTTGTTTTGTTATGACTGTTGAAATTGGCACCACTTTTTTACAATCATAATTGCAATAAACATAATATTTTTATGATATGTATCATAATGTATAATGTGTTTAATGATTTGCAATATAGTATGCAGGTCTATAAATGTTAATCATATTATTGTTGATTAAAATCTTATACCATTGTGAGCACAGTATGGCAGTTTATTTTAGAAGTATTTTGGTCGGCAATGGCATGGATCTGATGAAATGCGTTCTTTTTGACATCAAATCGAAATTTGTTTACCCCCTCCCCATTATAAGATTCCAAATGTTTAGAATAAACTTCAGTGTCAAATACATCATCACTTATTGTAGCCCTATCCAGGACACCGTTCCCAGAACGGTGCAAGATTGCCTATAAGGGGTGTATCGAAGAAAAAAAAAGGAAACCCAAGCTTGATCATCAATAATTTCAAAAATATTTCAGTGGTGATTATGAAATCTATATCACTGGAATGTGTAACTCATTACAAATTTAATGTTACCTCTCTCAGCTCAACAATGCCATGCATCACTAAACCCAAATGTTCTGAAAATGTCTTGCAAAATTGTTAGTGGTTCACTTTCATGTTCCTTTAGATGGGTTAATATGCAGGGTTCCCAGCCCATCAGGGTAATCAGGGGAAATTATTTAACTTTTTTTTTCCAGTTGGGGAAAAGTCACGGAATTTGATAATAAAATGCTTCAAAATCAGGGAAAAGTCACGAAACTTTGATTGGCCCCAAAATCAAAAGTTCGGTCAGACTAGTGTTTTAGCAAATAGTTCCCGGCGACAACAAAGAAAACACTAAAAACTGGAAATAGGTTTAAATAATTATCAGGGAAATTTTAGTTTTCATCAGGGAAAAATCAGGGAATTTTGTTTTCTTGAAATGCTGGGAACTCTGATGTGCCTAAACAGAATAAACGATTCTAAGTTAAGCATTCATTGAACTTTCTAAACACAACACAAAAAGAAAGTTCCCCCTATTTCAGATATAAATAATTTTTTGACTAGGAGGATATGAAGAAAAAAAAATTGAATTATATGTTGATACGACGATCGGCATATAACATCTCTTGGAATCTCTCGAGAATAGCGATATATTAACAGGATATTAGTTGACCTATATCTATTATATTCTCTAAAGAAGGATTCTGGACATTTTGCTGTTCATCAGGAAGTGATAAGTACTTTTAAATAATAACTATTTGTGCATGTCTGTAAAGATCAGAAGGGACTCCGAATATATCTGTAGTCCCATGCAAGCAACATTTTGTGATATATCCGCTTCACTTTCTCCGAACTGAACAGTAATTGATGTTAACTTTCGTTCATGTGAAGATGTTCTGATCATATCGTCTATACTTATTATTGGAGGAATTCATTCAAAGACAAGTGAAATTTGATCCTGACTTTTTAACTGAATTGATAATAACAATCTTTTGAGAGGAAAATATATCATATATCTTGCGCTAACTTAATGCATCTCGTTACAGTACTGCGAAGTCTATTCTGAATGTGAAAGCGATTATTATTCAACTTTACTAGCAACTATACATTATTATTTGAGAGATCTATTGCAGTCTACATGAGTATTAATTCATATCTTTCATATTATCAAGTCACTGATCTGATAAGTGTGACTTGACCATATGGCACCATCGGCGCCATTTCCATACTACAAACGCAAATATGTCTGAGTCAATTACACGCACCGAAGTGGAAAGCATAGCAGGACAATTGCAGATGACGTAATCAAGTTCGTTGATGGTGACGTTTTCGGAAAACAATACGTCAAGCCGTGCATGACGCGGTGAATTGAAGCTTTCAATAAAGATTACTAACGGATTGTGTTCACGAGGAAAACTTTTGGATAACAATGCAAACTTGATGCAAAGAAAATGAGTTAGCGTCCCTATCGCAAGCTATCAACGAGCAACATGAACTCGTTACATCGCTTCGGCGCGTCGCAAATGATCAAGAACAATACAGCAGAAGGAATTGTTTGCGATTTATGGGATTCCCGAAGTAGACGGCGAGGACACACAGATGAGCTCAAATTTGCAAGTAGCGACGGATCATTAAAGATTTCAATCACAAAGAACGACATCGAAAGATCACAATAGACTAGGAAAGAAAGAGGTTCAGAAAAAACAGATTCGCGAGCTGAGCGACCCACGAGAATAACCCGGGAGTTTTCTTTCGCAAGTAAGAATATAGTACAAGTTTAATTCTGATTTTTGTAATTTATTTTTCTTTTTAATTTTGAACGTTTTGTTCATTAGTACTTATGCTAGTTTGGACCCCCCTTTCCCCTTTAACAACTTTCAAACTAGAATTAGGTAATTTAATCGACCAATTATTCAAGATGAGTTTGATGATAGTAAATAAAACAACATTGAACGTGACTAAGAAGATAACTTATCAAATATTGATCCTGATGTTAACTGTCTGGTACTGATAATCCAATAAAGATACTGGTTACAAATGAATTCAATTCCGAAATGATTTTTGATAAAAAATAAGCTTTAAGTATACTTCATTTTAACGCTAGAAGCTTGAACAAAAATTTTAAAATATACATGATTTTATACTAAACATATTAATGCCAAGTTTTCATATATAGGATCAGCGAAACTTGGATACATCACTACACCCGTACAGAATATTCATAATGGAAAACGTATAATTTTTTCATTGTGACAGAACAAAAAGTAGAGGTGGTGGAGTAGCATGTTGATTCATGACTTGAATGTGAAAGAAAGAGTAGATATAAATCTGGCGCAACACTTATGCGAATCTCTCTTTCTTGAAATTGAAATATGTAATTAAAAAAGGGTAATAATTGGAATTATTTACCGTGATCCTGGTACAAACATAGTGGATTTTAATAACGATGTAATACATGTCTTAGTAAAATTATAAATGAAAACAAAAATATATATATTGAATTAGGTGACTGGAATATATAATTTGTTAAATAGGCTCATCAGTTGCAAATATAATCAATGACTTTGTTAATATAATGTATAAAAACTCTCTCCGCCTTAATTAACCGCACCACAGAATAAACACATTGTTCGACACACTTTAATTGATAATATTTTTACGAATGTATGTGAAAAACAAAATTTTTCTGAATATTTACAAGATACAACTATCATTTGCCAATTTTTCAATTACCCATAATATAAGGTCTTACCCCAAAGCTGATGTCGATATAATTTTAGTAAAAGATGCATTAACCAAAAAAATATTGATAGCTTCAACAAAATGTTACTCTCTTACGATTGGAAAATCATATAATCAGTGATGATGTAGACGGAACTTATGATAATTTCCTTGAAGTATTTAAAACAGCATTTAATGTTAATTGTTAACTAAAAGAAATAAGAAGACATCGCCTAAAAAGCCTTGGATAATACTCATGGATTGTAAAATTATTAATAAAAAAAAATTGTTCTTCATAAACTTTCTGCCAGAAACGTACTAAATCAGTTGAAATTAAAAATAAAAAAAATATCGTAATATTTTAAATAATCTCATAAGATTGGCCCGTAAAAAGTATTATTTGTGACATTATTACAAAAATAAAAATAATCTTAAAAAAGTTTGGCAAATCATTAATGACTTGATGTGTAAGAAAAACAGACGAAACTTGCCTTTATATTTTATGAAAAACAATATTAAAGTTTATAATAATGAAGAAATAGTAAATGAATTCAACAACTTTTTTTCAAAAATATTGCTTCAAATACCTTGAAAAAAATACCATAATTCTAATAGTAATTTTAATCGGTACCTAAGTAATCCCTGCCAATTTCTTATGATTTATCCAACCAACGAATTAGAAATCATTAAAATCGTTAAGGTTTTGAGTGTATAGCACTGGTTTCGACGAATATTAGTTCTCTTTTATTATTAAAAAGTAATCTATCTACTATATTACCCCTCTGCGTACATATAGAATTTATTTATGTTCTGGAAAGTGCCCAATAGCTTAAAAATCGGAAGATCATCCCAGTTTTTAAGAAAGGAGATAAACATTCATTTTCTAATTACCGGCCAACATTATTAACCATGCTTTTCTAAAATTCTGGAAAAAATAGTATATACAAAGACAATCTCTCACTTAGATAACAAAAAAATATATAAAAACCTGTCAATATGGCTTTAGAGCAGGACACTCATGTGAGCACGCATTAATTGACTTGAATAATACTTTTAAAGTCCCAGACCGCGACCGACAAATGAAAATAGCCAAAACAGAAAGCTAATAGCACATATATAATACAACAATTCCAAATTAAGGCGTTTTATGTCCTCTAGAAAGATTAATTAAAAAAGAAGACCGAACCTCAACCAGGCCACCCCTCCCGATTACTTTGTAAAATTACCCCTAATTTAAAAGTGCGAGTGATGACGTCAAAAAATGTTAATGGAATGCTACAGCAGTCCTGTGGCCAGGCATGATTGACTTTGCCCTTTCATTCATAACAATAGAATTCTAGCTCACAGAGGCGTCATTGTCCTGACATAGCAATACAAACGGTTTTTAAAGGCGAAACGCAATCATGCCTAGCCGCAGGACTGCTGTAGCATTCCATTAACATTTTTGACGTCATCACTCGCACTTTTAATTAGGGGGTACTTTTACAAGTATTCGGGAGGGGTGGCCTGGTGAGGTTTGGTCTATCTTTAATAAATACTTTCTAGATGGACAATAAAAACGCCTTAATTTGAAATTGTAAGTTATAATAGCTTATAGCTTTCGTTTTCGGCTATTTCATTTGTCGCGTCCGGTCCTAGGACTTTAACCAACATAAATAATATTATCACTCATTTGGAATATTTCTTGACCTATCTAAAGCCTTCGACACTCATAGACCATAACGTACTCTTTATATAAATTCACAATACGGTATTAGGGGTGCAGTGTGGAATGGTTAAGAGCTACTTACAATATCGACATAATTACACCTCATTTAACAACTATGATTCTCAATATTCGACAGCCAAGTATGGACTCCCAAGGTTCGATATGGGTCCGCTCCTCTTCCTTATTTATATAATGATTTATGTTCAGCATCTTCATTCTTTAATTATGTTATTTTGCGGACGATACAACTATTATTTCTACCCAAGCAATTTACTTATTAATAGACAAAACAAACAATGAATTAGGACAAAATATGTGATTGGTTCGATGCAAATAAACTTGTTTTAAATTATGAATAAAACTAATTTATGTATTTCCGAAAACCAAATAATCCCCCAGTAATCATTCCTTCAAATGAAAGACGTACCTTTAGATTTAGTCAATGATCTGATGATAAAATTGTCTTACAATGACACCACTTTTTTGTAACTAATAAGATGATCAAAGAATTATAGGTATATTAGCTAATTACGTACACCCGTTACAGAAAAACACTTGTTTATGCTTTATATTCTTTATTACTTCCTATATTTAGGTAACATCACTTGGGCGAAGTTGTGGCACTACAAAATTAAACCCATACCACTTACTCCAAAAAAGAGCTTTACGTATTTGTTCCAACTCCCCGTACTTAGCTCCGTCACGCCCATTATTTGCGCAGATTAAAAACTTTGACGATTTTTGACATCATAAATTCAAATTGCAATATACTAAGTACTATGTTAAACCACAATTTGGACCTCTCAAAATAAAGAATCTATTTCAATATAATAAAGACTACCATCAATATAACACTCGCTTCCCACTCTAAATTCACATATCCAGTAGCTTCATATCAGTCAATCGCTCTCATGCATTAAATCACTGTCCTCGAATATGGATCCCACATATCTAAATATAACTTACAGCACTAATGTAACAGCATTTAAAACCAAACTCAAAAAGTCAATGATACATTACTTGCCAAAATAATCTCACACCATTGCACGACACCCCCCCTCCCCCTTCCCTGTAGGCTGCGTTTATTTTTTTCATGTTGTGCTTGTTGTATCTTTAGTTAGCGCTCCCATACTTCATATGTAACTGTGAACGATATATAAATGTAAATTGACGGGGCCCATTAAGTCAGCAAGCATTTGCTTTTAGGGGCACCCTTATCATTTAAATTGTATCTACCATTGTTATTTTTATATGATTTGTATATATATATATATATATATGTTGATTCTAAATGATTAAATAAACGAATTGAATTGAATTGAATTGTTCATGTAGGGAATTTATTTAGCTACCAGGGGAGCGAATTTTAGGAAAAATCATCCTGTCATGCTTCAGTGATTAATGGTTGAATGCAAAAATGTCATTTTTTGAACTTCACTAGCCTAAAATCACAACTTTGATTTAATGATATCGGACCCATTTTCAGATTTTAAACATTTTACACGTCAGAATGAATGCAAAACGAGCTTCCCAACATACGGAAAGGAAATTTGCGTCAAATTTCACGGTTGAATGAGCATGCACCAAAATTGCCAAAACTGTGATTTTTACTTCTTTGCCATGGTATATTTGATCAAATGTGATGGAATTCCTGTTTTGGAAGTGTATGCAACCTATATCACTTCCTTCACGGTTGAATGTACCCATCAAACAACCAAAAAATAGGCAATTTTAGAATTACGAGGAGGTATTTCAGTAATTTTATGCACCAAAAATAATCTCAATGACATTTTTTTGTTGTGTTCATATTCTTTATGCACGTGTCAATGATCCTATGGCATTTATTTACAAATTCATGCTTCAATGAGCACGTGAGACCGGAAAACATATTTTGTCATGTGTGGACTAAAATTTGAATTTTCACTTTGATTATACAGCACAATTGTTTTGGGGGAGTACCTCGGAATTTATTTTCACGACTCACTGGGCACAAGATACAAGAAAATCATGTAAGTGAGAAGAAAGTTTAGGGCTCCGTCACGGTTCAGTGACTTACCGGGTATGCAATTTGAATCAAGATCATGTTAGTTTGTGATCATCTTAAGATGTGTGTCAAGTTTCATGGAATAACTCTGTCAGAATCATTTGCACTGTATTTGCAAAGTCTGGCGATAAGAACTAGTTCTGTCTGTATAATTATAGTTGGTTAGGAATTCACACAAACAAATATCTCAGTCATTTCATATAAAGTTTACAGCTTACAAGCATACTTTATTCATGAACTATTGACTATTTGCTTCAAACCACAATTGGTTTCCAGGACTTACATTATGTCCTCATGATTATATTGTAAACAATCATTTGGCATAATGTATATTCCATAAATAAAAGAAATTTACCAAAATATTACAATGTTCCTGGTAGTGTGAAGATATTCCAATGTAAAATGTTTAAACCACGATATATTAAACTATGATGTTTCAAAACATGAACTCACGAAATATTAACCAAGATTTCATGAACTTCTGTTTATAGTTTAATCAATAAGGTATACCTTAAACAGTGATATTTCTATGCACGTGAACTCAAGAAATATTAACCCAGATTTCAAGAACTTCCGTTTATAGCTAAATCAAGAAGGTACCTTCCGCGGGCTTAAATTAGTGTTCACGGTTAAATAAATAAACGATACTCATCACGCGACGCGACTGGTTTCTGTCCATGTAACCGCACGCTATCTGTCTCGATCTGTCCTATTAGACTATAGGATGGTTGCTCAAATTGTGACTTCTCCCAGGGTTAGCCATCCCACAACACTTTAGGGATATGATAATGTATAAAATAATATATAAAGCAAATTCTATAATGTCGCATATCTTAGATTTTGCACCAGCATTTAAAATAGAATTTTAGAATAATAAACATTACGAAAATCGATCAACTTGGCAATGTCCCCATTTGTTGCGTGTATTACATATTTCGCCACCTATCAATAAGTGCGTGCAATGCCACGAGGCATTCTCAACCTCGTTCGGTTTGGCGTCTGAAAATGTTCCATTTCGAAGGCACCGATTGATCAGGATTCCGGTTAATGTGCTTATAAAAACAATAATCATGTACACATGAAGGGTCAAAATGACAATGACAGCAGAGCTGTATCAACACATTATTAATCTTCCGAACTCTTGTTGTCATTGTCAAATTTAAGCCTTCAAGTGTACACGATTATTGCTTTTATATTTCTCTCCCCTCCCCCTATGTCTCTCTCTCTCTCTCTCTCTCTCCCCCCACGATGGCTAGGAGGATTGGAAGGGGAAGAGGTGGTACATGATGAGATTAGTTGCAATTTTCCAATATCTTGTAGAATTAGAAATTAAATCTATTTGAATATGTCTTTGTGTTGTAGTTAATTGTTTTGGAGAAAACTGCAATATTTCTTAATCATCAAATAGCAAAAGAATCAAGTTTTGTACGTTATCCATCAAAACCATGATACCTGACTGCCTAACCTGTCTGCACAAAGCAAGAATGGGTGCAAAATGAAATTTTAGCCTACATGAGGGACACATAGAGTTAGATACTAATTAAAAATAACTTCATGCCACTTGTTTCCAGTTGCCATTAAAAGACAGCAGCGTGTGGGGTGCGTTTCAACGGTGGAAATTAAGGAGACCATTTGTTAATTTGTAGTTCTGGAATGAATAGAATGATTACATTTCTTCTTTCTTATAATAGGGAGAAAATAAATTGAGGGAGTAGTAATTTCGTTGAAAAATGCCAGCCCAAGCCCGCACCTGTTTTCTGCAACAAAATTGGATTCAGTTGTGTTCCGATTCATTACTCTTTTCATTTAACAATAGTGATTCGAACTTAGGTTGTGGTTCTCTCAAATCATTGATAATGTTTGGTTACTGGTTATGACTTGATATTTCCTGATGTTGGGACATATTTTGAAAAGTTTAGGTAAGAATCCATGATTATGATTGTTTTCTAATTAGTACTAGAAGTATAGAACTAATTTGGGGCCCAATAATCCTGTCTCAACAATCACTTCATTTTTCATTGGGAATCAAAGACGTCGAGGTTTGATCTCGTTTGTTTACATACGCAACTATCGCTAGGGGTAAAGAAATGTGAAATTGTTTGAACGAGGCCGCATAAGATCAATAATGACAGGTACTGCCGTGCATTTGCTTTTAATATACGTAACACAAGTTATGCCGGCCTTTTCTAGTTGATTCAGCCGAGTCAGATTGGGTGAGCGGTGATATCTTTTATTTTTTTTCTAGCTGTATTGCAAATTAGAAGATATGCGACATATCGCATTGATTGTTGCCCTGTTTTAAAACGGATTTCATATGACAGGAGCGTGGTGGATTTTTCAACCCTGCGGAAATCAGGGGCGTATCCAGGGGGGGGGCGCGCAAAAGGCGCGCGCCCCCCCCCTATTGGCCGACTAAAAAAAAAAAAAAAAGGAGGAGAAAAAGGGAGAAAGAAAGGAAAAAGGGAAAGAAAAGAAGAAAAAGAAAGAAAGAGAAGGGAATAAGGCTCGATGCTTGTACAATTTTCGCCCAACTTTATTCAGTAAAAAGCCGAAATAGGCTTTATTTGGTTTCTAAACGACCATAATAAGGCCTTTAATGTGGGGAGGGCCCACGAGGCCGACTTTTCTCATATTGTATTTTGCAATAATTGCTCAAACGCCCTTTTTTTAAGAAAAAGAAATACATTAGTGACGAAAAGTAAAAATATTTAAAAACTAAAGTTTCAAAATTTCACAAAGAAAAGAGGCCTCTTGGACCTCTGCCTCCTGGGCCTCGGCCTCCTGGGAAACATAGTTGGCCTCATGGGTTTATTTAAAGTACCCCTTTATTAATTCAAAATACTTTTTGAAACCCAAATTTTTGGCTCGCGCTTCGCGCTCGCTGATGCCAAATCAAATGCACAATAATAACTCTAAATTTTACCTTTAAAAATTTTAAACCCAAATTTTCGGCGTCGCGCTTTCGCGCTCGGCTGATACCAAATCATAATGCACAAATAATAACTCCAATTTTTACTTTAAAAATTTTCAGCTCGCGCTTCGCGCTCGCGGATACTAAATTGGGTCTATTATCACAAAATCTACCATTTTCTAGTACTAGAAAATGCCCCTTTATTTATTTCATATAACTTTAAAAACCTCAACATTTTCGACTCCCGTTTCGCGCTCCGCAGATTCCAATTCAGAAGGGTATATAGTGCACACATAAATAGGTTTCTACGCAACAATACATTGTCTTAGGGTATAGAAATATGTAACTTTTGTGATAATTGAAAAAAAATGTGGAATTTCATGTACAATATGAATTAGAAGAACCCCCCCCCTTCCCCTGACGGCGATAAAAATTTCCTTGCGCCCCCCCTATTGGGAAATCCTGGATACGCCCCTGGAAATGGAAACTAGCGACATTATCGCAGGCCTTCAAGCGCTCCTACTTTTCCCTACTTTTTCACTACTTTTTTGTCAACCTCCTACTTATCCTAACTATTTCTTTGAAATCTCCTCACTTTTCCTACTTTTTAACTACTTTTTGAAAATGTGAAGAAAAAAAATAAATCGTAGGCTTAGCCATAGGTTTGATATAAAACCAAAAATCCTGTCACTTGTTTTATTATTAGAAATTAATGTATTTGGGATATGTTTGGGTTGCTTACAACTGTATTGGTACCTATTCATAACCTATCCACTTTTTCCCTGCACATTATGGCACAACCAGTCAGCATCATGACATGAGTAGCTGTGCGTATAAGCATAATACGGGGGAAAGTGCATTAAATGTGTTATAGGTTATTTGTCTTTTAGTTCGGAGAGATACATGTACATGTAACTCTAGATCTACTCAAATTAAAGGCAATATACAAAGCTGGAGACAGAATTTTCAGTCTGTTTTAATGTTTGCTTGGAGTATGAGTCTCTACAGGTTTTTATTAGACACAGAGTACTGTAACTACCATTATGATAGATTGTTTATGAATGGAATCCCCTAATGTTGAAGCTGTTTCTGATGTTGGGATCTGAGCTCAGATTGTAGACTGAAAAATTTTCAATTATGACAACTGAGAGAAATTTATGCACCTTACATTGTTTAGAGTGCACGCTCAGCTTTGACATTGTATCCTTTGACTAGTTCCAGATCCATATGCATGCAGTAATCTACGATTGTGGAGTCTGAATATTTTCCTTTTTACTTTTCAAATTACTACACTGTGTGCCACAGAAAATGCAAATGGCCCTTTAAATGAGTATAATTTGAAAATTAGCAAATCATATCGTATATAATTTTATAATCGTAAACTTGTATTTATTTTATACAACTGGCCTAAATTTTATGCGATATGGTCCATTGAACACATTAATATGAGCCTTCTTTCAGCACTCATCAGAGAACCTCTCAATCCAAGTTTCGTTATTACATTGAATAAAGTACGTAGTCCAATTACGTCTTCATTCACTCTTATTTTATTTTTATTTTTTTTTAGAATTTGGGCCCACAACTTGTACATAATAAAATTAAAAAAAGAAAAGTTGAAGGTTTAGAAAATTGGCATATCTTTAATGATACATGATATCTTAAACATAGAAATTATTAACATTTTAGTGGGAAATGCTGTATATATTGATGGATTTCAAATGCAAAAAGAATAGTGATCCATTGAATTAGGATTTTATCAATTGATGCATCTCTTTTTTACACCATAAATAAACATGCAATGCCTCTTTCCAAAAAAAAAAAAAAAAAAAAAAAAAAAAAAAAAAAATCCAAGCAAATGATGTTAGGTTACAAGCTTGAACTCCAACGGCAGAGACTGTATACAATTTCTACGGTATCCAGAGTCGGTAATTCAGGTTTATTTCAAGTCATAGGCATGCAAACAGAAAGAAGCATGGTGATCTTGCAAATGCAAGATTTATTGGAAATTTAAAATAAACACTTTGTACTACCTAGTGAACAGAAAACATCCTCAGTCATGTACATAATTATAGAACCTGTGGCTCGATGCCAAGCACCCCTGAGAAAGTATCTAAGAACAAAATTCTCTTTTCATTGGAGGTTATTTAAAGTAATCTCAGCTTTACATTATGCAATGGCACTCCAAAGTATTTCATGCAATGTCTTTCTCAATGAGTTAAACCATGGATTCTACGAGGACCTAGTTTTCTTTAGTTTCTGATTGCCTTAGACCCAACTAATGAAAGCAGGTGAGATTGGGAATGCA
The DNA here is from genome assembly GCA_940671915.1 of Paracentrotus lividus. NCBI lineage: Eukaryota > Metazoa > Echinodermata > Echinoidea > Camarodonta > Echinidae > Paracentrotus > Paracentrotus lividus. The sequence continues at coordinate 35,502,667 of CALNVZ010000174.1, read as the reverse complement.
GAGAACCAGAATCAGTTTGATATGTTTATCCAATAATGTTTACCAGAGATGATTCAAATATGTAAGATACCTCAAAGCTTTGATGTTTGGGCATGCACAAGACCAGAAAGTTGGGACAGGCAATACCTGATGCATTGCATTGTAGAAGAAAGGTTTACCAGTTACCACTAAAGCAGCTTGTCAATTCTTGGCCTCAGATGGACCAAATGTAAACAAAACAATTCTGGAATTATTTAAACCGAAATCTCGTTGAGATGGGGATTGACTGGCATGGTGCTATTCATCCTTTCTAACCTACATGTGGTCTATAATGCCTCCAAAGTTCATGCGTTAGCTTGGAGATGGTGATGAGCAGACTGTGGTTCTAGATCTCTTCTATAATATCTGAAGACATCCCCTTGGCAGGAGGAAGACTGCTGAAACCCAGTAGCATCTGGTCTCCATGAATAAATTTCCTTCAACACATACAAAGTACTGGGCTCACTCCTTAACCTGACTGTGAAAAGAGTGAAATACATTTGTAAGCATGCATTGAGGGCAGACAGTCGGTAATTTGTTGAAGATCTCTGCATGGCTTCTGAGGAAAGCAAGAACTGGAAAGTCTCATGAAAAGAAATGAGTGATACAGAAAAATCACTAGGAAATTGAAAGATCCCATGATGAAAGTGCTGCTCTGTTTTTTTTTTAGAGCATTAGCAATGTATTCAATGGCTTCTTGATATTAAGACGGTATGGATAGAGGCAAGCCCTGTCTGTTTATGTTGTAAAAAAAAGAGAAAATGTTGATTAGAGTATAGTCATACATTGGATCACTGTTCGTTAACAGCTCAGTTTGATATCCCGTTTAGGCATTGGGTATCCCTCAAGCATAATCTCAGATTCAATCTAAAATAAAAAGTAGGGACTTTCATTCTAAAAACATTTATCTAGTATGTATTCCATCATTGAGGGTGGGGGGGGGGGGTATAGATGTACTGCCTTGACTTTGAGTATAATGGATATGGATCTATTGAAAAGGGATACAGTGCCAAACATATATACTCTGCGCAATGTACATATAGCGTATATTCATTTCCCTCAGGTGTTATCATTGAGAATGTAATTTTGTGAGCATTTTTTATTCTACATGTACTTTATTGAACTTATCCTACCATCAGAAACAGCTTCAATATGATCCCAGGACTGTTATTAGGACATATTAAGGGATTTCAGTTCATAAACAGGTGATGATCATAATGATGGTACATTTAATACTCTTAGGAGCAACCTGTAAAGACTACTCTAACTTTCCAAACAAATGTTACCCTTGACTGAAAATTCTATCAGAAGTTTGTTTTTTGCGTCTTATTTGTGTATATTCGGCCCTTGTCATATAGATGAAATCCTACTTTTTTCCTTCTTTTTAAGATTAAATCCTACTTTTATCCTACTTTTTAGAAGATTAAATCCTACTTTTATCCTACTTTTTGGAAAATTTTGCTCCTACTTTTCTCCTACTTTTTCATTCAAGCCGACTTGAAGGCCTGTTATCGGGAACCATCCCATAGTCTATATCGAAAACCTACGATAGATGCCCATGGATCTCTGAAGTGGCAGTCAAACGCCTGTAGTTGAAGTCAGCTGATCTCCCATCGACGAAAGTGTTCACCCATACTTAGGTCAGAAGTCGATCAGCGTTCGATGTCAACGATGATGTTGAGCTGTCTATGAAGTCCTCCGCAGGTGCGGATCCAGGATATAGATGACTTGAAACTGCCGGCAAAAGCCTGAAACAAGCCTGAAAACTGGAAGCCGGAAAAAGCCTAAAAACCCCGGTTCATCTGTAACCGCTGTAAAAATAACACATCCAATCCAACGGTCATAGCATACATGAACGTGCTTATTCTACGTAATTATATTCAATAAACTATGCACACTTGGCTGCTTTCATGTATCATTAAAGATTATCTTAAGTATCAATTTCACCTAAATAATCCATTAATTATTCACTGCCTTTTTGCATAGGGTTACATATAACATTAATGCATTAAAGCTCCTTTCAAAATACAGACCCTTCTAGCAATACAAAATATCAGAAATCGTCTATAATTCCATTACTTCTTTCAAGTACATAAATGCATAATAATCTGGTAAAGAGCTTGATAATAACTTCCTTTCCATTTTATCAAAGGAAACCATAAATTACTGCTTCTCGTAACCTCCATATATTTGCTCTATGAACAATACCAACTCACATTATCTCTTTTAACAAAAGAATCATAAATTTTACCATAATGCCTTCTTTGCTGTGAAAGGACATCAACATGTATAATTGACTCAAATATATAATTCAAATAATTAATTCCAATGCTTTTGCTGATATGATTTCTTATAATAACATTATCTATATCACATGTGTAGCTTTTCAATACATGTGCCACGCCCTAATTTGTGAAATTGACCTAAACAAGAACACATTGATAAGGATAAAGAAAATGGTACAAAATTATCACTTACAGGTTTCACAAATCATAGTGGGAGCTGTAGAGGAGTCTTCACCTGGCCTGCATGCCTGGATTCCTTGATGCACCAACAAACTATCAAAAGTTTAACAGGGCTGCGCATCCTACAAGACTTTCCTGTCACAGAACTTCAGCATGACCTTCTCTCACCAATGCTAAAAGTGTTCTCCACCCCTTCTCACTCCTACAACACACACCTCATATAGAGCCTGTACTGTGCCATGCATGAGTTATGCCTAATAGCACCACACACATACCACTCCTATACAAATTGTGCACTCCACCAAAAGAGCCTATTGTCCCCTAAGTATAGCTATCAACTAGTAATCTTTTCCTCTTAGTCTAAAATCTCGGTCACTTTGTGACAAACTCATGGTAGAATTAACAATAATCATCAATGAATTTAGGCCGAATTTCACAATTGTCAGATAATGATTGCCTCAGAGGTTTAGCAAAAAGTGAAATTTGGCATATTTTCATTGTTAATTTTTGTCCATTTGGCTTCGTGTTATTCCATGAAACTTGGTATATACAATAGATTGATTGTATTGTAATTTGTTAAAAAAAAAAAAAAAAAAAAAGGTGCTCTTATATGTTTCTTTGAAAAATGGTTTAAATGTAATCATAACAGGAAAAGGGGAAATTGCAATGCATGCTGATGACATGCATAACCAATTTGAAAATAGAGTATATGAATTTTTGTAATTTATTCATTTGTCTCCTGCTGTGTAATAAATTGGAGCCATCAGACAGCTATGGAAAAAAAAATCATATATGCTGTCCGGGCGGGTTTCGAACCCACGACCTTTGGATTGCTAAACCAACGTCATAAACACTAGACCACCGGAGTGCCCTTAGCGATCAAGGTTCAAACTATCCCATATGCATGAGTATCAACGTAAAGGAATTTACGCTGTTGGGATGTTAACTAGACAAGTAATTTGTTCATTTGTCTCAACGGTAAACAAAATTAAATAATATCTATAATATATTACGCTTTTATGTAAAAAAATAACTTCACCTTATTCCATCTGGAACCTGGAGGTTTCAATTGAAATAAGGTTCCATTAGGTTCCTTTTCCAGATCACCACTATTCACTAAACAATTCCCCGTTGTTCAGCTGATGGAAAATGTTGAACATTTTCGACCTTCGGCCGTGATCAAATTTGGAACGTAGGGGAGACCGGGGACAATTGTAACAGTTTTTTTTCCAAATTTGATCTATCAACTTTATTAAAGCTTAATACTTGCTTAAAACTAAATAAAATGAAATATGCGTATCTTAGCTTGACATATGAATAGGTTTGGCAATGTTTGGGTTAAGTACAACAAGTTATTTTGAAGTCATTACCATTTTAAAACAAGAGGTCGAGTGTTACAATTGCCCCGTGTCCAGGGGCAATTGTAACGGACGTACGGGGCAATTGTAACACATGAAATTGTAACATTTTGTTTTTCTTTATCAAAGCTATGCACTTGACAGAGCCAAGATTTAAACATCATTAACCACATAAACTAATTAAAATGAAACGTGACAATGCTTGACTCATTTTATATCATATTTTCCACTTGCATGATATGGGGCAATTTTTTTTTTTTTTTTTTTTTTTTTTTAGGTTGTTGTGGATTCACCCTTTAACTGTAGAACTTTAAAACCTTCATTAATTCATATTTTGGTTCTTTATCTACTTTGGACCTACCCAATATATCTTTAAATTGACAACTGTGGTAAAGCAGTTCATATATACGCCTTTTTACGCATTCTTTTCCAAATAAAGTGATACATTTCTGAGAAGTAAAAAAAGAATCTTTAAAATTTACGCCACTTTTTTTTCTGGCAAAATCAATATTTCTTTGCCCTGTAAAACAAAACGCATTGGACATAAATTTTCAGGTATCATATTGAAAATGTATTTTAATCTTTTATGGAGGCTCCCATCTCTCCCTCTCTCTCTCTCTCTCTCTCTCTCTCTCTTTCTTTCTTTCTTTCTTCTTTTCTGTCTTTCTTTTTCTTCTTTCACTCCCTCTTTAACTTTTTTTTACTTTCCTATCTGCCCTTCCCCCTCTCTCTGTCTGGCTCTCTCTTTCCCTCCCTTCCTCTTTCTCTTCTTTCTTTCTTTTAATGTGTGTTTTTGTTTTTAGAAAATAGAATAAAAAAAGGGGGGAAGGTTCCGTAATCTCTTTCTAATTTTATAGGACCTTACTGTAAATAAGCCTTTTTGGATTTCATGGGCTATCCTGTCAGTGTTTCTTTTATGTTTTATACCATGTACACTCGACGAATAAAATAAAATCAAACCAAATCAAAGTATACATGTTATATGTTCACAGTTATTCAATTCTCATGTCTGAGCTCATAAGGTTACCTGTTGTCCTTGTAAACAAAGCAATATAATTGACTATACATTCAAACTCATGAAGTTCTGAAGTTCTCTAGTAAAGTGATATAGATTATTAAAACAACAAGAATAAACAAAAAAGTGAGGCAGATGATAAACACACTAAAGGGACCTTTTTCGGACAAAATCAATATTTCTTTGCCTTTCTAACAAAACGTATTGGACAGATAGGTTATAAGTTATTTTAATTCTCATGTCTCAGCTTATAGATATAGTCACCTTTTGTCATGCTTACTAAGCATTATAATTGACAATACATTCAAAGTAATGAAGTTCACATGCTTGAGCTTATCGACGAGGCTACTCTGTGCAGTTTTTCTTTATTTCCAAATCTACTCCTATTTACAATTTTGGCATTAAATGAACCTATTACACAATGTTCATTTCTTCATATTTTCAACCTTTTCTTTTTTAGTGAATTGATATAAATTATGGGGGGGGGGGGGCACGAAAAAAATACCGATTATTAAAAGAAGGCTCTGATTACAATGAAACAAAATTGATAAACTATAGACACTTTTTTTTCGGACAAAATCAATATTTTTTTGCCTTTTCAATAAAACGTATTGGACAGATATGTTCAAAGTAATTTAATTCTCACGTCTGAGCTTATAAATAAGGCTATTTTTTTCCTTGTGAATAAAATAAATGATTGACAGATACATTCAAAGCGTTGTGCAATTCTCATTTCTAAGCCCGCCCGCCCCCCCTTTCGGTCAGCAAACGTGTACAAAAACGGAAAAATTACCATTGCATTTGCGATTTTTAGCTTGTTCAGCCCACCCCCACCCCCACTTGCCGCTCAACGCCTCAGCTTTCAAAAACGCTCCGTGGCCCCTGAGTGTTTATATATTAACTTGGTGTTGATGCAGCGGAAAGCTGCTTAATACCGAGTTCCTACGGGAGTTATACCCTAGGAGCCAAGGGCCTTTAATCAGCATTTTTGCTGGGGAAGGTTTGAAGGTCTTATCTAGAGTGAAATTTTGCGCTGATTCCAAAAATGTCACTCTTACTGACCGTACCCATGACACTTCGGCCATTTTGGCCAATTTTTGTCCAAAAATGACCATTTTGGTCACTTGTGGTCAAGGGTATTTTATTTCTATACTTTTTGCAGATAAGTGGGATTTTTACAACTTATCTGATGTAAACATGTGCGCTGATTCTAGAAAAAGTAGTTTTAATGACTCTGTGGGTCATTAAAGGGGTCATTTTGGCCAATTTTGGCCAAAAATTGACATTTTTTATCACTTTTGGGACCAAAATTAGACCGAAATGACCATCAGAGTCATCCAAGTGATGGTTTTATCACCTCAAAACCATTTAAAAAACTTCCTTGGGTCTAAAAGAATACTCCCATACCATTTTCCTTAAATATTTGGACAGCCCTGGTCATTTAGGCAAGTTTGACCGAAAGTGACCAATTTGCAGTTTTGCCCGATTTTGCTATACAGGCCTATGTATTACACATGTATTATACTGTATACATGTGTATACATGTAGATGTATTATCCTTTCGTTCAACTCATTTTATTAGGAGTTGACTTGTGGTGGAGAAGTGAGAAAAATTGGTGCTGATTTAAAAAATAGAGGTCTTATTCACCCTACCCATAAGGTACTGGTAACTAATTAGTGGTCACTTATTGGCCGAAGGTTGACCATTAGCCCAAATGAAATAAAAATGTTATTTACAATGTATACAGTGCCTAAAACATAGTTAGACTGTGTCTCTAAGCACTTTACAGACATTTTTTTATCATCCCAGTCATCAGAAACATATTTTCCCCGCAGACAATATGTGCACATTCTCCACTCTCTACTTAAATGCCGGCCATGAACTATTAAAAGAACAAAAAATGTTTGATACTTGTTTTCACAACAAAAATGACAAATCTGTTGTATTTAATGTGATTTAATCATTGTAATGAACACTGTGACCATTCCATATGCAAATGGTCAGTGTGTGTCAAAATGGGAACAATTACCGCCAAAGTGATACCAGTAATCCATTATTTAATTTACAATGCACTACTTGTATTGAGTTTCATGTTTGTCAATGCCCATCCGCGTTAAAACTGATTGTCTCACTCATTAGGCCACTTTTGGTCAAAGGTTAAGCAATAATTTTATGTCATTTTTAATTTTATTTTAAATAGATACAATTTCAATTACTCAGCCTATATTGTACAATTGTATGCAAAGAATAACAATTGTATAATCGTCATGATATTCCAAGGTGATCATGCTGACCAATAATTGTATGATTTCCATAGCAAAATGAAATCTATAGTGATATAATTTAATTTTCATGTAACTATACTTGTAGATCTGCATGATCTGTTGACGATTTGAAATATCACCGAGGGATATAGTAATTAAAGAAGAATGTCATGTAAAATGTAGTCTATTACTTAAAACCATTATAGCAAAAGCGGTTTTCATGTTACACTGGTTGAATTATGTGTCCTGAGTGAGTCCAGTATAACCAAGATGACCAAGGTCTTCAATGCCTTTCTATTGGGAAACATTTCAAGTAGGCGTGAGAAGTCATGTCCTGCTAAATACTTATCATTCGTTATAAACATGTTGAAGTTTTCTTGTAATGTGAAGAGGCAAATGAAAGCTACTGACAGTTGTTCAAGATCTTGAGGGATGTCGAGTCATCTCCATCTCCTGAAATGATGGAAGAAAGTGTTTTAACTCCTTCATGGTTGTCTTTGATTGTTTCTGAAAAGACACCTGTCCAGTGTGACAAACATGGTGTAAATCCAGTTTGGGATGAAATGAGTGGACATGGTTGACTCTGTGTTTACTGTTCAGTAGAACTATGAGAACCATGTTGATCTGTTCACATTCATGATAGGAAAACAGTCAATGTCTTCTTTGAAGCGAACTGCCATAATTATGCTTGACTATGGGTCCTGAACAGGGATACTACTCACCCAGGAATAATACATGGGTTTTCTGTTAGTGTTCTTCACAATCATTGCATCATTCCACCAAAATCAGGGAGTAACTAGAAATACCATTATACAGTCAGCTCTCTTTGGAATGGTCTTGATCCAAACCATGAACTTAGTAGGTCCAAGGACAAGAAGTTCCATGGAGACTTGAACGAGTGCAAGATATTGACACCAGAATGGTTCATTTTAAAGAGTCTTTAAAAAGATGCCTGGTGATGTGAAGAATGACATGCTAAACCTTTTCTTCTTGGGCAATGGTACAAACTCATTCCTTCGGGGATATGTGAATGATCCTTCAAGGTTAGAAAGACCCTTTCTAATAAATTAAGTGAAGGATTTCGCTAAGTCAAAGAGGTGACTGACTAATAATGCTTCTAGCTTGCTCCCTGATTTTTATAGAGATATTCCCTGCTTGGTCGCTGTAATGACGGAGGTGTCCACAGATTGGTCAACTAGCTGCCTTGCAAACGAAATGATGGCAGCTTCTAAAACGCAGATAAGCCATCTCGTATAAGTTGTTCCCTTATTCCCGGATGAGTGGTATCAGTGTACTGGACCCAAGATAGTATATATAGGCACATAATGGCATGCATAATTGTGGCAGTTCTCGAAGACGTCGTTTCTCCTATCAAGAATGTGAAAAGATCCCTGAAGATCTCGAAGACGTTGTTTCTCCTATCAAGAATGTGAAAAGATCGCCATATGATTCTCACGACTCTAATGACCAGTAAATAATGTCAACCACGTCCATGCAATTTATCATACAATTGACACCTCGTTTGCCACTGTGGCGTCTTGGCAGAAACGGTCAAAGACAGCTTGAAGAAGTTGAAGACACTTTTTTGTCTATACTTTCAGGAAATGGAGATTGCTCACTAGAATCCTTCAAGATCTTTACCAAATAACCGTGGCTCTCATTTACTCTTAACGTTATAATTAAGAAGAGGTCAATTATGTTTGATGCGCGTATTAGTTGCCAGGAGGTCATGTATTCTCCCCGCCTGGTTGAAATGCTTTCCTGAGCTGAGAGGAAGGCATTACTGGAGCCTTGGTTAAGGACACTGGACTCGCTCATGACACATGTCAAGCAACATAAAAACCGGCTTTGCTATAATGGTCAAGTCATTGAATGACATTCTTCTTCAATTGCGATATTCCAAATCGTCATCAGATCACTTACATGACGTGTAAATACATGTAGTCATATAAAAAAAATCACTTTATAGAATTCATGTTGCTATGGAAATCACACAATTGGTCATCTTGAGTTAGTACGATCAGCTTGAAATTTATGCTTTCTGTGTTTTTCTTGTAAAATCATGGCAATAATACGATTGTTATTCTTTGTAGGCCTACAATATTATTGTACAATATACGCATAGTGATTGAAATCTTATTCTATTTAGAATTTGTTTAAAAAATGACATAAAATTAGTGCTTAGGCCTACATACCTTTGACCACAAAGCGGCCAAAATGGCCAGCGAGAACTTATTGAGGGGGGAAAATGATAAGTTTTAACGGGATGGTGTTGGGTGAACATGGCGGCTTAGTGATCAGTACACGCCTGTGGGACTCGCTCTATTTCTTTGATTTTGCACCCTTTTGATTCATTATTTCGACTGCATAGCTGTGTTCGTTAAGACAATGAGCTCCAGGGGGAAATCGAGAGATCCACCTAGTCTACCCAATTCTCCTTTGAAGAAAAAATTTGCCAAAAATCTGGAAGGAAATATGTCGTCACTGAAACAAGTGCCGCCACCGGATCAGGCAGTCACCACTGCGCCTGAAGTTCCGGGCGTGAATGTCTCAGAGAGAGCCCCTGCCTGGTTCCAAGCGTTTGAACATCGTCAATAAGCCAGGTTTGCTGCGATGATGAAGGAGTGCCAGGAAGAACACGAAACTTTGCGATTTGACATCAGTGAGCTGAAAGATGAGGTGAAGAGGCTTAATACATCTTTGGCAGGGGCGATGGAGAAAATTGATGAGTTGGAGAATCGCAGTCGAAGGAATAATGTAGTGGTGTGGGGTGTTCCTGAAGGAATGGAAGGGCA
>CALNVZ010000174.1:35452605-35469384 GCA_940671915.1 Paracentrotus lividus | reverse complement strand
GAAATAGTGAAAGAGAGAGTGAAAGAAGGATTAAAAACAAAGAAATACATTAGAAATGAGGGAAGAGAAGATGAAAGAAGGAAAAACAAAGAAATACCTAAGAAATAATGAAAGAGAAAGTGAAAGAACGATTAAAAACAAAGAAATACATAAGAAATGAGGGAAGAGAAGATGAAGGAAGAAAAAAAAACAAAGAAATACATAAGAAATGACGGAAGAGAAGATGAAAGAAGGAAAAACAAAGAAATACATTAGAAATTATGAAAGAGAAAGTGAAAGAAGGATTAAAAACAAAGAAATACATAAGAAATGATGGAAGAGAAGGAAAAAGGAAGGAAAAACAAAAATACATGAGAAATAATAAAAGAGAAAGTAAAAGAAGGATTAAAAACAAAGAAATACATGAGAAATGATAATAGAGAAGTGACAGAAGGATTAAAAACAAAGAAATACATAAGAAATGATGGAAGAGAAGATAAAAGAAGAATTAAAAACAAAGTAATACATAAGAAATGATGGAAGAGAAGATGAAAGAAAGAAAAATAAAGAAATACATAAGAAATGATGGAAGAGAAAGGGAAAGAAGGATAAAACAAAAAAGTACATAAAGAAAAAAAAAATACATAAGATACTATACAAACACATAAAGATAATTCAAATAATTGTCACCCGGTCCAAACATCTTTGTCACGCGACTATCGAAACTACCGTCGTCAAAAATGCGAAAGCGCTTCTGCGAGGGAACGAACGAGGTCTGCACGACCTCGATACGCTCCAGTTAACTCGTTGTAGCTGACGTTCGGTCTGAGGTTAGAAAGCTCCGTAATGATATCTTTGTGCGGCCTTCGCGGCATCAGATCATTTTCAGTAATGACTCCGTGTTTGTATATGATGAGTATGATTGTACACCTAGTGTTGTTTCCATGTTGGATAATGAGGAAAGTTTGTGGGTAGACCAGCTTGCGCCTGATAGTAGTATCGGTATGGAAGGTAGATCTAATAGTGACAGTGAACTCTTGAATGAGGTACCCGTTAATATGGTTACCAAGCAAATTCTGCTTGATACCTCAACCTCATCTGAGTGTCGGCCTAGTCTAGAACTGAACTATGAGCCCTGTTTATCAGGCAGTAGGCCTAATTCTGTGGATTTTCGTGAGTCTGAGTCGTGTAAAGAGTCTGTATCTTATACTGGTCAGTCTGGCTTGTCTAACAGTTTGCCTTTCAATGGTGATGCTCGTCTCCGTTCATGGAATAGTTGTGAGAGTGTGTCCGCTCCTGGGAATACTGAGCTAGGTTCGTGTGACAATTTGTCAGAGCACCGTAGCATCCGCCCCACTTTCAGTTATGGTAGTGATATTGCTCACTCGCACGAGTCTCAGTCGCACACATTTACATCGTGCAAAAACCTAATGCCTAAATCGCTTGTCAAATTAAGCTCCTCTGTCTCGAGTGGCAGTTTGCTCAGGACAGTTTCACATGAATCAAACATACCTGATCTGAGTAATGAAATGCGCTCGTCCGTTCCGTGTAACAAATTGCGCTTGCCAGATCCGTATGAGAAATCTAAGATCAATAATCTTGCTAGTGTAAATACAACCAGACAGCAAGAGTAGGGGAGACCGGGTATGGAAGTTTCACGGGTCAGTTGTTACAGTTCTCAGTGTGCTAAGATGGAACAAGAGAGGATGTGCTAACTGGCATCTATATACAGCCTACACATAGCTGTGATGAACTGCCGGTCGTGAGGTTTCTCCGTTGTTTTATTAAAAAGTAAATCAACAAAAACCATTTTTTACAGTTCAAAGTAAATTTTTGACAAAAATTGAAATTTGTAATAGCTCTTACAACTGAAGGCACATGATGATAGTCTGGTATTGTAAATATAGTACATGTATGTCACTAATATACCCCCTAGCCATGCCCTGTAATTCTGCCTAATGACTGTGCTACAGTTGATTTCTGTGTGTAAAATCACCCATGGGGTAGGTTGTTACAAAAAAATGTCTTCACTAATTAAGCTGTAGTTAATTAGTGTTCACATGTTTTCAAGTTTTATATGCCTCAGGTTTTAGCTAACATAATAGGCTAACTACAGACCCAATATGGAGTGCGTGAGTTCTTTCATTAGAATTATCTGGCCCAAAATGTGAATTTTGTAACGTCCATACCCGGTCTCCCCTACTCTCACTTACACACACAACAGAGATCACCCAAACACTACCCACACCTTCACGTACCACCCAGCAACATTACTCTCACGCCCACACAGTGTCACATACAACAGAAATCACCCACATGCTAACCACACCTTCACTTACCATTGGCAGTCGTACAGAGCCCAATGCCCCCCTAGAGCTCGATAGCCAATGTTCTCAAACACAGGCCCTAATACATGCCATCAACGAAACAGATGTTCGCCCACCTGCCCATCACCAACTGGCTACCATAGATGTGGATGACATACCCCCTCACCAACCACCTGATGTAGACGTCCCCACCAACCACCAAGATGTACCTTCTCTCAGAGATGATGATGCCCCACCGGACCTCCAACCACCTGAGGTAGACGTCCCCACCAACCACCGAGATGTATCTTCTCTCAGAGATGTTGATGCTTTACCAGACCACCAACCACCTGCAGATGCAGACACCCCCACCAATCATGTAGATGTACCACCTCCCAGAGATGTTGATGCCTCACCACACCAATATCCATCTGCAGATGTCGGTGCGCCATCCAACAACTTGCCATCTACTATAGATGTCCCCTCCCCTCTGACACTGAGAGCCCCTGATACCGGTGACCCTCTACATCCCTATGTAGTGACCCCTATCTCGTATGCTTACCCTCGCGGTTCCCATCTTAGGCGTCACATGACAGATTCTCATAGTCCCCTTGTAGGTGATGTATTACCCTGCCAGCTAGTGGATCCGTGCCGTGCAGGAACCTGTCCTCCCACCGGTCACTCCATTATCCCATCATGGAACTACGCCTTATGGTTCCAGTCTAACTTGTTCAGCACAGCAGACAACCATCCTCCAGAGTCGAGTGCCCTGAACTGTAGCCCCCCACTTGTGTTACAATCCTCCCTTTAATGCATGCCTTCCCTTCCCATTAGGCACTTGTTAGACCCCTCATGTCTCACACATGGACTCTGGTTTGTTTGGAAGTTATATTCATGCTAATTTGATTGTTTTTATGATTGTTTTCTGTTGCAAACCACAGGATATTTATTTTGTTCACTTGTTTTTGATGTTTTATAATTGTAATTTATGAAGGGTTTTACATTTATGTATGTTTTATGCTCAAGGGTTGTTATGCTATATTTTGATATGTAGGTTAGTTTTTATCCAAAGAAAAGGAAAAAAAGAAAAGGGACATCAGATATAAGATACAGATATAAGGTTAACAGACTTGAATTATTGGGAAGTTGTTATATTGAAGATCAGGTGAAGATTTCATTGATACATGTTTTACGGTTTCATTACCTCATGTATAATATCTAATGGTGCATTTAGTAGTTGACCTCATTACATTGAATGTGATTGTATTATAGTCTTATTTGCTAATAATCTCAGTTTAATTGGATGCACAGTGATTGTTCTGCAAAGTTAATTTTGGTTTATAGCAGGTGGACTGTAAAGATAATTTGATGTATAGCGAGTGTACTGTAAAGATGATTTGGTTTATAGTGAATGTACTGTAAAGATGACATGGTTCATATCGAGTGTACTGTAAAGATGATTTGGTTTATAGCGAGTGTACTGTAAAGGTAATTTGGTTTATAGTGAGTGTACTGTAAAAATAATTTGGGTTATAGCGAGTGCACTGTAAAGATAATCTGGTTTATAGCAAGTGTACTGTAAATATTATTTGATGTATAGCGAGTGTACTGTAAAGATAACTTGGTTTAGAGCGAGGGTACTGTAATTCTTTTCCGGTTATAGTAGGCCTGCTCTGAAGTATTGAATACTTTACATTATTAGAATACACGTTTGATTTCGCTATTTGGATAAATTATGTTTTCCCCAAGTTATCTTCTTAGCTTATTATTGATCAATAGTTATGTTTTGCACTGATAATTTGTAAAATGTTTAGGATGATATCTGTATGTCATGGATTGTAGCCTTTTAATACAAGTGATACTATCTTGTTGTTAATGTTTTAGAAATGTTTAGTTTTAGTGCGTCGCATTTCCAATGTAATTGTATGTTTCAACCCCACAATCTGTAGAATAGGTTTAAGGGAATTGATAGGCCTTACTGTTTGAGCTGGAATATTTTCCCTTGTATAATTTGTTACAGGAATGTACAAAATTTAAAGGCTTGATAATTATATTAGCATACAATTCGGTTCGTACCTATTACTAATTAGGAGTAAACTTACTGTATTGTTGATTTTTCATATTATGTAGTTAGCTTTATAGATCTTCAATGAATACCGCATGGTTTTATACACAGTAAATTGCATGTTATTATTTGTTGAGTTAGATTCATATCGCTAACCCACTATTGTATTGATCGTGATTAAGGAAAGTCATAGAAAGTTGCCATATATGCAAAAGATATTCGTTTAAAAGATACTTGTGGCTATTATATATTTCACTGTTTTGCAATCACAGTATATTGAATCGGTTATATGTTGATAGGTTGATTGTTAAATGCCTTTAAATTGATATTACAGGAGTTAGAATAGTTAAGTACTAGCATTTTTGTTTCAGTGGTTCTGACTAAAATAAGATTTCAAAAGTTATTGTTCCGAGTTTAACTGTTCGCGTTTCCTCGTGTATTTTGTGGAAACCGTTAGGCCTATTATGTTTTCTGTTTGAATGTTTATTTAATAATGTATTTTGAAAAAGTTTACAATCGTGTTCTTATGGGGAGAAAAGAAAAGAAGGAAATTAGCCACGCCATAATGTTATGGTTACTAGTATTTGTGATATTATCGATTCTTGTGATTATGTTATCGATATTGACGATCGGTCTCTTGGCCACGGTTACTCAGCCATGACCATCGTCGAGTAAGCACGCTCTTTTTACCGCCTCTTCCCCTTCCGTATCTTCCGCTTCCCCTTCCGTATCTTCCGTATCTTCCGCGTAAATATGTCGAAAGTAACCAAAGCAGCCAAGAGGCCTCGCGGTGAGACGCCGGGCCCAGACCCTAACCCGACACGAGCGCCCTTTATACCAGGGGATAGAAGACTTTTGGACGCCCCAAATGGAAAAATTCGAGAGTAGATTCAAGAACTTTGAAAGCTTGTTATTTACTAAGATTAAAGAGTTGGACAGTGACCTCAATGATATTAGAGCCTATGCTGGAGTTTCAAAGCCACGAAACAGACCAGCTAAAAGTAAAAATGGCTGATATGGAAACAAACTCATAACGAAAAGAAGAGGAACTTCGAGAGGAAGTCGACAGATTAGCTACGTATGTTGCGAGAGAGAGATTTAGTCTTATAGGATGAAAGAAGTGAATGGAGAAAATCTCCCCAGCGAGCTGAGTAAATTGTACAAAGATAAACTCAAAATGGAGGACGATGTTATACGACACGAATTGAGTACCAGAGAATATACAGGGTGGCTGCAGCGGGGCACGTGGGGGACCCCGCCCTATTAAAGCGCGATTTGCTCAATATGCGGACAAACTGATGGTACAGAAAAACGCCAAACTTCTCAAAGGCTCCGACATTTATTTTGCGGAACGACCTACCTAAGCATGTCAGAGAGCTACGGAGGATTCAAGGTACCTACCCTAAAAGCAGCCCGGAGCGCAGGGGAAACTAGCGTTTTTTGGTCGTGCGGAGCCAACGAAGCTTTTCGTAGACCATGTCCTAGTCCCAATTGGGGAACAGAAGAGCCTATAAACAAATTGGGAGAGAGCGCTGTGGGATTTCATGTCAAGGTGGGCATACGGCAGCGACCAATGTCCGGGACAACAAGGAGAAACGAGGAAACGAAACTGACTGAGCAGGCTGAAGGAAATGTTCCAAGAAACCGAGAGGAACAGAGGGAAACGAATGTGACGGGAAAAGAGAATCTACCAGGGGAGCGGAGGCGCCAGTAGAGGTGATGGACACAAGGATGTAACGACCAAGGAAACATCATTGTAGTGACCAACGTCAGTGGTGATAGGAAGGTGCATGGAGACAAGAAACAGAGGGAGAATAA
This sequence comes from Paracentrotus lividus, assembly GCA_940671915.1. Lineage (NCBI taxonomy): Eukaryota > Metazoa > Echinodermata > Echinoidea > Camarodonta > Echinidae > Paracentrotus > Paracentrotus lividus. Next base: position 35,463,216 of record CALNVZ010000174.1, on the reverse strand, counting down.
CCGTTTAAGATAAGTATAAAATTCTATATTGATTATTTAAAAAAACAATGTGTGCTGAATTGAGGGATGCAGATTGAAACAGAAGGAAAACAGCCATCAAGAAGAATGAAATATATTATTAAATATTTTGATCTGAAACGGAAACAAAAAAAGAGAAGAAAAAGAAGAAGCAAGAAGCTGAACTTAACAATGCGTTTTGAAAAAAAAAGACAAAGCAAACAGCAATATGAAGAAGAGAACTTTTATGAAAAAGAAAGACTTTAATGAGATGTTCAAAAATAATTATATGGCTACAATATGTAAAGCAGAAATGGTTATTGATAAATGCAAGAGATAGTGTTTATGTGATGCTTTGTATTAATTTTGAATTGGATAATTAAAAAAAAAAAAAAAAAGTTCCTTTTGATGGTATTTGACACATTTGAAACGTTTGAGTGAATTGAAGATAATATTGCTAAGGGTTTTTGATATTTCATTCTTGATGAAAAGAAAGAAAAAAAAAATGAGGTTCGAATACAAGTATGAAGAAAAAAAAAAAAAAGATGAAAAAAAAAAAAAGAATGCAATAATAACCAAATATCTCATTCGGTATTTTATGAAGAAGAGAACTTTTATGAAAAAAGAAAGACTTTATGAGATATTCGAAAATAATTATATTTTGGCTACAATATGTAAAGCAGAAATGGTTTATGATAAATTCAAGAGATAGTGTTTATGTGATGCTTTGTATTAATTTTGCACTCGATAAGTTAAAAAAAAAAAAAAAAAAAAAAAAAAAAGTTCATTTTCGATATGTATTTGACACATTTGAAACATTGAGTGAATTGAAGATAATATTGCCAAGGGTTTATGTATTTCATTCTGATGAAAGGAAAGAAATAAAAACTGAGGTTCGAATATAAGTATGAACTTTGATTGTATTAATTTTGTAAAAAAAAGGGGGGGGGGGGTTATGCCATACAAGTTTTCTAATGAATGTTTGGAAGGAAAGACTTCAATGAGATAAAAAAAAAAAAAATAATCATATTTAGACTAACTAGTATGTAGAGCAGAAATGGTTCATTGATGAATGCAAGAGATGACTTAATATGATCATGCCATACAAGTTTTCTAAATGGATTATTTGGTAGTTAGGAAACATTAAAAAGAAAGACTTCAATGACATGTTTCAAATACAATTATATTTTGGATACCTAGAATATAGGGACAAATGCGGCTTATTGATGAATGAAAGAGATGTGTCAATGTGATGCTTTGTTTATAGGATACGTAAGAAATAGAATACAGTTCATTTCGTTGTGTATTCTGACTTACTATTTGAAACATGTGGTATATATTAAAAAAAAAAAAAAAAATATGACAAGGGTTATTTCACTCTGATGGGGCGAGGTGAGAGAGAGAATAGGAGGTTCAAATACAAGCATGATCTTTATATCATTTATCATTTTGCTGAAAAGGTTTAAGCCATACAAGGCGTTTCTAATGGATGTTTTTGGTTAATATCATTATGTTACACTGTCATTCATCATATAGAATTGCTAACGTCATCCAAGATGTCTAAAGATGGTTTGGTTTAAGGAAGGTCTTCTGTATTAAGAGAGCGTTTTATGTTTATACGGTTAAAGAATGCCTTGGATTGATTAGTATTGGTTGTTGTTTTGACCCATAGGATCTGGAGGTCTTTTATAATAAAAGCATGATTTAGACAATTAATAGAACGCCCCGGGTATCTTGAGTAGTTAGGTTTGTAGAATTATTGCCATAAGTTTTTTTTTTTTTTTTTTTTTTTTCTTTTTTTTTCATTAAATAAAGGAAAATAAAAGAAAGAAAAGAAAAGTTTTCATTGGGTTGCGTCGAAGTCACTAGTATGAATAGTGACATACATGTACATGTAAATTGGTTATTTCATACAAATGTCTATTATTGTTTGATCTGAAAAGATCTTTTATATTTAAGGGTGTGTCTTCATACAAAGTGTCTAATGATTGTTTTGGTTGAATAAAGGTCTTTATACTATGGGCGGTCTTAGGGTTAGACGATTAAAGAATGCCCGGGATTGATTAGTATAGTATTGGTTGGATTTTTGACCCACAGAAATCTCTGAGCGTTTTTATATTAAGAGCATGTCTTATATATAATGTTTGGAACGATTAAAAGATGCCCTGGATTGAAATGTTGTCAAGGGTGCCTCTATTGAGGCGGAAAGAAGAAAAACTTTATTGAGATGGTCGAATACTATTGACATTCATTTATGAATTGGTTACGCCTACTAAATGTTATTAATGATTTTGGTTTCTTCATTTAGAGAGGAAAAAGAAAAAAGGGGGGAAAAAAAAAGAAGAAAAAAAAAAGAAAGAGTTCTCATCTGTGCTGGTCAAATACATAGATGCTCATTGACATTCATTTAGTAGAAATGGTTACTGCTTACGAATGATGTTTAGGTTTTATTTAATGAACCGTATACATGTAACCGTATTGGAATGATTGTATAAAGAAGTATGTGACACTGAGGATTCATTTGTAGAATTGCTAACGTCATCCAAGAGTCTTTATGTTTATACGATTAAAGAATGCCTGGGATTGATTAGTATTGGTTGGTATTTTGAACCCATAGGAATCTGGAGGTTTTTTTTTTTTTTTTTTTTTTGTAATAAAGCATGTATAGACAATTAAAGAATGCCCTGGTATCTTGAGTAGTTAGGTTTGAAGAATTATTCCAAAGGTTTTTCCATATAAAGGAAATTAAAAGAAAGAAAAGAAAGGTTTTTTGGATCCGACGAGTACTAGTATTAAGGGTGTGTCTTAAATTTAGACGATGAAAGAATACCTGGGATATTCAATAGGATTGTTAGATCTCTGACCATAGAAATCTTGAGGTATTTTATATTTAAGAGCATGTATCATAGAAATTAAAGAATGCCCGGGGAATGATTAGTACAGTTTTTGGTATTTTAACTCTAGGAATTTTGTGTAGTTTGAAGAAATATGCCAGGGGTTTCTCCTTTTAATGAAGAAAAAAAAAGAGTCATTGTAATAATGAATACTATAGCATGCCCAATGATATTCAGTATTTTTGGTTTACTTCATACAAAGTGTCTAATGATTGTTTTGGGTTGAATAAAGGTCTTTTATACAATTGGGCGTGTCTTAGGGTTAGACAATTAAAGAATGCCCGGATTGATTAGTATTGGTGGAACTTTGACCCACAGAAATCTTGAGGTCTTTTTATTAAGAGCATGTCTTATGTTAAAAATGATTTAAAAAGAATGCCCTGGATTGAAATGTTGTCAAGGGTGCCTCTATTGTGGGGGAAGAAGAAAAACTTTCATTGTGATGGTCGAATACTATTGACATTCAGTGTATAGAATATGGGTTACGCCATACTAAATGTTTTAATATTGTTTTGGTTTCTTCATTTAGAGAGGAAAAAGAAAAAAGGGGGGGGGGAAAAAAAAGAAAGAAAGAAGAGTTCACTGTGCTTGCCTCATTGACATTCATTTATATATGGTTACTGCTTAAAAGATGTTTAGTTTAATGAACCGTATGCATGTTAACCGGTATTGGAATGATAGTATAAAGAAAGTATTAGAAAGGAAAGAAACTGGGGGGGGGTGAGGCGGTGGTTGTGAGCGGAGGGGAAATAGGTGCAACTTTATTTGTAGACATGTTCTTTCTACATAATGTTTTTTAGTGTGTGTTATATGTTATGTAAATGTTGATGTATTCTTTTTTTTCAATGGGGAGCAGTTTGGTGCATCTTTGATCTGGTTCGGTTTTTATATGGCTTGAATGTGAGGCAAACAACCTTCCATCTCTCATCCATCTATATTATCTCCTCAACAGCACATGATGAAGTAACAAAAAAATTTCCGGCTGCAATTTGATATCCTTAAATGTAAAAGGTATTCGGCTGAGAAAAATAAAAGAAGAAGCATTTTCAAATGGTGCAAAGAAAAAGGTAGGAATATTGTTTTTTACAGGAAACTTTAGCACACAAGAATAGTTAATACTTGGAATTCGATGTGGGAAGGCGAATGTTACTACAGCCACGGTACTAATCATGGTAAAGGGTTATGATACTATTTTGACAGTGGAGTAAACATTAAGATACGACATACAGTTATCGATGCAATGGCAGATACATTTTTGCAGTTGGTTTCTGCAGAATAAGGAGGTAATACTCGGAAATGTTTACTTCCCTGTAGGGAGCAAAGAGTTGGAACAATTGGAGTTTCTGGGCAAAGTTAAGAAATATTTTGGAAAAAGATGAATTCAAAATAAACCCTCTCATTATTGGAGGGATTTTAATATGGGTTAGAGATGTTACATTTAGATTACAGTGGACATAATGTTAATATAAAAAACAGTCTAAAGCTTAGCTATGATTTGAAAAGTTTTTAATTGATTATAATGCCACAGATATATGGCTGTGTCAAAAATAATTTAAAGAAACAATTTACTTATCACCCAGCAAGAATCCTAAAATGCCACAGTAGATTGGACTACTGGGTTATTTCGGAGAGCATAGAGGAGATATGGTATTTAGCTAGCAAATATTTACCTTCAATTTCACCGGACCACTCAGCAGTTAGAACTGATTATTAAACTACATTCTTCTACTAATCCTGTAAAAAAAGCAGGATATTGGAAATTCAATAACAGTTTTATGTAACGATGCAGATTATGTCAAAAGTATGAAAGAAGAAATAACGCGGTTGAAACTCAATTTATCAAAGATAATTAAAGATAATAGAATATTATGAGATTATGTTAAAATGGAGATACGAAGCTTACAAGAAAATACTGTAAGAAAATAGCCAGAGAAAGAAAGGATAAGATTGTTGGTTTGGAAAAAGAAATTTTAAAGTTAGAGGAAGAATTACAAAATACCAGCGAAGGTGAATGACAATTCTTTGATTAAAGATTTGCGAAAGAAAAGAAGGAATTGAAAAGTCTTTATGGTTATATATAGTGAAGGGGGGTAAAAATCAGATCTCGAGCCCAATGGTTTGAAAGTGGGAAGAGAGAACGGCATATTTTAAGCAACTAATAGATTTCAAAGGGAAAAAAAAGTCGCTATTAAAGAATTACAGTAGATGGAAATATAACTGATGATGAAAAAGATATCATACAAGAAATTAGAGGAGATTTTATTCTAAACTGTATGCTAAATCAGAAGAAGGATTATGGGAAATTATTAATTTTTTCCCAAAAACCTTACCCAAAAACAGAAAATCAAAGGAAGCTATGTGACGAAAGAATTAACCAGGGGAGAGTGTATTGAAATCTTAAAAGAAATGCAGTTAAATAAATCCCCAGGAAATGACGGATAAATGTAGAATTTTATATTACATTCTGGCATGTAGTTGGTGACTTAGTTCTTAGGGCATTTAACGATACTATGAAACTCAAGGAACTGTCGCCTTCCCAAAAACAAGCAATCATAACGCTTATACATAAGGATGGTAAAGACCCCAAATTATTAGTAATTATAGACCTATCTCTTTACTCAACGTAGATTATAAGATTATTACCCAAAATACTTTCTAAAAGAATAAAAAGGTTTTGAATGAAATTGGTCAGTCGATCAAGATAGGTTATTAAAAGATAGAAAACATCGGTGATGTAATCAGATTAATCAATGATATGATTTTTCATACTTCTTGTTTTAACATACCAGGGGTACCTAGTGCAATAGATTATGAAAAAGCTTTTCGACTCGATTTCACATAGATTTTCTTCAGAAAGTGCTCGTTTTCTTTCGGGTTTGGTGCACAATGTTTTGTGAATGGGTTACAATTTTACTTTCACCAATGCTCAAAGTTGTGTTTTTAATGGGCGGTAAATCAACCGGATATTTTAAAGTTGAAAGAGGTGTAAGACAAGGAGATCCATTATCTCCACATATTTATTATTTATATGCATAGAATGCTTAAACTCATTGCATTAGAAATGATAAGTTGGTAAAAAGGTATTTGTTTGGGGAAACAGAAGTAAAGATTATCTTATATGCAGATGACATTGTCAATTTTTGTACGAAGATATTAACTCAATTAATAGAATAGATGTAATCATGGAAAATTTTAGGAAAATATCAGGGACTAAAGATTAATGGAAATAAACATTCATTTTGCCCTTAGGAGCTTCTGTTGTTTCTGCCTGACTGTGTATCCTTTTGAAAGGAGGCACACATTTTAAAAATACTCCTCGGTATATATTTTACATTAGATCCCAAATTGTGGCGAAAAGAGATGAATTACAAAGAAATATTAAGCAAAATAAAGAAATTGTTAAATTTGGTGGAAACAAAGAGATCTTACTTTAATAGGGAAAATTCATCTACTGAAAACATATGCATATTCAAAACTAATATATGTAAGCTCTTTTTGAATCCAATGCCTGAAATGGGTTATAAAAGAAATTGATGAGATCTGTTTTAATTTTCTATGGCGAGGTAAAGTACAATTTTAAAATAAGTACGATGTATTTTGATTACAAGCAAGGAGGATTATAAAAATGCTCACTTTCAACTTTGTGAAAGTACAAAAGGGTATGTGGATTAAAAGTACTTGTAACAGGAAACTCAGAAAGTTAAATGGAAAAAAGTATTTTCAAATTTTTTAATGAGACCTTTCGGAGGAAATCTTATTTTTTACTGTAAACTATTTATTAACAGGACTCGAATATACAATTACCAGAATACTATCGAGATTTGTTGAATATTTGGTTAGATATGAATGATTTTATAAAAAAGATACAACTCACAAAGGCAATGAATTTTTTTTAATAATAGCGTTTATACACAATAGTGGAAAAACATACTTTAATGAAAATCTTTATCTTAAAAAAATACTTACAGATTGTACCATATTTATAGATGGAAAAGGAACATTAAAGTTCGGAAACTTATTTCAGATCGTATGGGACTAAGGAAGAGAGGAAATTATCAATGCTTAAAGAAATCTATTGGTAATATTACCTGTAGGAATTGGAAAATCGATTAACAAAGAGGCAAATTTCATTTCATGATCTAAAAATAGGAATTTATGTTTACAAAGGAAATCATTCCAATTTGTAATCGGTTTGTTCGAAGAATCTGTACAGAGGGCATGCATACAAAAAATGCAAGACGTCCCTGTAAGTTTTCAGAATTTACATTCATCATACAATCTGTCGGTTACAAGAATTGAAAAGGTTTTGTCCGACCAAGAATTAGTTACTATAGATAATAAACTAAGAGAGTTTCAATTCAAATATTGCTTTATAAAATTGTTTATGTCAATCGTTTATTTATACAGGTTTCAGTTCATATCAAGCGATAAATGCCTCATTTTGTGGAAAAGAAGAGGAAACATATAGGCACATATTTTTGGAATGCGAAAATGGTGAGAGAATTTATGGGATCAAATGATGTGTATAGTTTGGATTATTTCAATCCTTAAAGATATGAGCTGGAAGCGAAGTTCACATTGGGATTAGACGAAATAGGTCGAAGATAGCAAATGATTAATCATGTGGTTTTATTAATTAAATATTTGATATTTATTAGTAGGGAAAAAAGAAGCTCTCCAAGTATTTGAAGAAATTAAAGAGAAAATACTCGAAGAGAAACGCGGAAGAAAGAAAGAGTGCTAACTGAACGAAATACGTTGACGTTTCCACTATAAAAAAAATGGGAAACATCTCAAGTTAAACATGGACAATATGCAAGGAATGCAAGGGATGAGGAAAGGGGTGGTGGGTAGCCCTTTTCATAGCTGTCCTTTGATTGACCGGTCTCGACTGCCATAGACTGCCCGCGTCTATTTTTTTTTTTTTCTTTTGGTCCTGTTTTTTTGTTTTTGTTTTCTGTTTTTGTTTTGTTGTTGTTTTAAATGGTGGTTTAATGGTAAGGATATAATATAACAACTTTATTTCATTCGATATAACTAAGTTCATTGCAGTCTATACTTTGCTTCAATATGTTATAAATTATTAATATTGTAATAGAGATACTAGTACTGCAAACAAATATAGAAGATGAGGGGGGGGCCCGGGGAAGTGTTTATAACAATAATAATTCATTCAATATAATTTGTGAGATTACTGTATTTTGTACTCTGCTAATTGGTTCCAATATGTATATATATCACAATTTGTATGAATTGATATATATTTAGTGATAGTTTTGAATTATGTATATAATTAAATGATGTATGATTAGATATGTTTGATGTATTATGAATGATATTATGCAATACAGATGTACATGTATAATTTGATTTTATGTATTGAATGAACACAATAAAGAACATTACAAAAAAAAAGAAGTTATTATTAAAGCACACATCGACAACCTAATACTCGTCTGGAAATATCTGTTTCTGTCTAATTCTGGCGTTGGGACTTTTTCTCATGAAATATTAAAGATAAGATTATTTTTAAAATACGCCATTCTGATTAGTTTAACCAAGTTTTGAATTTATATTTAACCTTCAAACAGACATTTAAAAGAGGCTATCGTAGGGATCGGTTTATTACCACTTGGTCTATACAGCCAGTTGGTCTAATAGACAATGCTCGTAACATCATTATGGTGGTCTACGTCTCAGTTCTTCTAATGTGGATAACCATTTGGTCTAATTCTCAGTTCGTCTAAAATAACCGTTTTGTCTAATGTTCATTTGGTCTGATATCCATTTTTTCTCTGATTGCTATTAGACCAAATGACAATTAGACCATGTGGTTATTAGACTAATTTGTTGTAGACTATAATGATGATAGACCAACTGAGGTTAAAAAACACTGGGCAATGGACCAACATTAATTGGTATAAGAGATTTTTGGTTTCATTTCAGACCATTTAATGATTAGACGAAATGGCAATTAGACCAACTAATAATAGATCAAATCGGTATTTGATGATTAGACGAAATTGCAATATTAGACCAAATGATGATAATTGACCAAAACGGTAGGCCTATAATTAGATCAAATAGTTGTAGACCAAAATGGCTAGTAGACAAATTGACTTTACCAAATGGTAATTGAAATTTAAAACGTGTTGATCTGAAGTGGTCCGGATAGTTAGAAAAGATTCGGAATAAAAACAAAGACCGAAGAGTAGACTCGTAAGGTTATTCAGTAAGTGGACGCAAGTATCCCGTATCTGGTCGTAACTATTCGTCATCATCCGCATTTTGTCCGTATATATAATTATTGAGGCGTGACGGGAAGGTATCCGTGGGGATTTCGCAGAAAAATGACCTTTTTTGGACGTAGCGCTGAACCTAACTCAACGTAAGTTCTGTGTGACTGTAGCATTACGTTTAGTAACGTCCGCTGCGTATATATTTGGCTGAGTGGACGCAGCATGAATGCAGCATGGACGCAGTCATCCCGCAAGGAACGTATGTAATAACGTATCTGTCCGAAACTGAAACCGTATCGGTACGCACAAATGACGGCGCCAAGCCCTGCGAAATTTTGAAATACTTTTTTCTTCTTCTATATTTAAATGCGAGTTAAACATTTGAAAAAGGTCCATTCTTGAAAACTATAATGTAATATATAGATATATTGCGTAAATTAGGGATTGCATGTTGTCTTCTTCTGGGGATGTTATATTCTTTCGATTGGTTCCTTATAAAAAAAAGAACAAACATTATTCGTTTTAGTCTGTTAATTAGAGAGCGAATCTTCTCAAATGGACTGTACATAGAGGCGTATATTAAAAGTGATTTGAAACCTAATTATTTGTTTATTTTGTCATTCTCTCGCTGTCTGTCTTCTTCTCTCATTCTCTGTTTATTCTACCTTCTCCCCTCTCACCTCCCTCTTTTAATCTCCTTCCCATCCTTTTTGTTTTTGTTTTGGTGGAGGGAGGGTACTTGCCCCCTGGATCAACGATCTTTTGCCATGTAACCTCTTCAGGCCTTTGTCTTTGTACCTAACACTTTCTTTTGGGGTTAGGACTTTGAAGCCTAACTAGCAGTAATAGGAAGGTGATCTAGCTAGCTTACCGAAGGTTTATAAAAAAAAAAAAAAAAAAAGTTATCTTTATAACGTTTTTAAATCCCCCGCAAGTTTTCCAGGAAGTGTCCGGAAGTTTCCGAAAGTCGGAGTCGTAAGGTTATATCGTAGGTGGACGTAAGTGGTCCGTATTGGTCGTAACTATACGTTGAATCCGCATTTTGTCCGTATATTTTTAATAATTATTAGAACGTGGACAGGAAGCATCCGTGGGGATATCGCAGAAAAAATGACTTTTTTAGGACAGTACGAACGCTGCGACTTAACTAAAACGTAAGTTCTAAGATGTGACTGTAGCATTTATGCTACAGTCACACAGAACTTACGTCTGAGAACTTACGTTGGCGAGAGTCATTGATGCGTACCGAACGGTGTGCCAGTTTTCGTGAGTCAGATGACGTTTTACTTACTTACTATACTATCGTCAAGCGGTGCTACGTGATACTAAGCGTTAATGTGTCTGTGTGACGGAAGCAATTGGGGTATACGCCGGAAGAGGTTAGGGTAGCGTCGCTGCGCGCTTATTAACGGGTGACCGGTCTTCGTCCAATTATTAACCCCCCCCCCCCACCGCTGTTTTGCCGAAAGGGTAACCGATTA
>CALNVZ010000174.1:35378351-35452456 GCA_940671915.1 Paracentrotus lividus | reverse complement strand
AGTCTTGTCTTTGTACCTACCACTTGCTTTTGGGGTAGGACTTTGAAGCCATTAACTAGCAAGTCGGATCCAGGATTTCATTACAGTGGGAGGGGGGGGCAAAATCGGAATTTCAGGATTTTGGTACACCACATTTATCTCTCCTTTGAAGAGGGCTACTGGACGACAGACGTTGATCCAGGGGGCAAGCACCCTCCCCCACCAAAGAGAGAGAGAGAGAGAGGGGGGGGGAGGTAGAATAACAGAGAGAGAGAGAGAGAGAGAGAGAAAAAAAGAAAAAGAAGAATGTAACCTAATTAGGTTTCAAACCACTTTTTATATCGCTTCTATATACAGGCCATTTAAAAAGATTCGGTCCCTAATAAACAGACAAAATCGAATGATTTATTTATTTAATTTTTGGTTGTTTTTTTTTGGTAAATAAAGGAACCAATCGAAAGATAAAACATCCCAGAAAAGACAACATGCAGCGAAATCCCTTATTTATGCAACTGATTACTAGATTATAATTATTATAGTTTTCAAAGAGGTCTTTTTCAAAAGTTTAACTCTCATTTATATAGAAGAGGGAAAGAGAATTTCAATTTATGGCCCTCCTTTTTTTTGCTCCCACATTTTTCCGCACGTACATTGAGGTTATTATAAAATTGAACAGCAAAAAGAGAATATATTAAAGTGATTATGATGTTAAAAATGTTCTGTTTTTTGGGGAGGGGGGCGAGTGCATAACTTGCCTTGCTTTTTAATAATTTTATAGCAATTTTTTTGTTCACTCTCGCATTCTATCATTTAGTCAATATGAAATTGTAGCCCAAACAGATCAGACTGTCCTGCTTTCCTACTTATTAAAGGAGAATTGTCCCTTTGTAGATAGTTGGCTTACTGTGGATGCCGAAAAATCAAATAAGCAAATTGGTGAAGATTTGGTGAAAATCAGATAAATGATAAGAAAGTTGTGAGTATTTGAATATTGAGATCTCTGATGACATAGGAGGTCTCCCATTGGCAACGCGGTCACCAAATTGTGATGTCATATAACTCCCCATATTGTGTGCACAAAAACTATTCAAAATGTCTCTTTATTTTTATTCTAATGACAGAACAGCTTTTCTTTTCATGATATATTACGACTTTCGTATATTTACATGTCATCCCATAAAAAATTCTTTATTCTCCCTTTAGAATCTAGAAAAAAAGAGGATTTTAGTACAATGTGTACAATAGATATGGGAAAGATCTCCCTGCATTACATCACACATCATGGTCGCGTTGCCAATCGGAGGATCTCCATATCATAAGTGATCTCAAAATCTAAGAATTCACATCTCTCCTATTCATTGCCTGATTTTTCTGAAACTTTCCCAATATGTTTTGGGGGTTTGTCTCCATTCACTGAAGATAAGTTTCTCTGAGGGGATAATTCCCCTTTAAACGGTAAAAAAGAGTATTTGCGCTGTGCGCTCCCGTGATTTAATTGACATAATTTAAACAAAATGTATATCAATAACCCTTCTTGACCGGGCATCGCGCTCTCAAGAGGTGATAACCATGTTTATGCTAGGGATTATCTAACTAAAACGAATTTCAAACAAATTTATTCAATATATTCTTGTCATATAAAAAAGGGGGAATTATTTAGTTATAAGATTTAATTGCAGAGGATTTCAATCAAATAAAGTTTCGAACATCCTGTTTTCCATTATTTTTTTTTAATGAGTGGAAGCTCGCTTGAATTATCATTAGGTTTTTTTTTTTGTTGATTTGTCCCCCCCCCCCTCCCTCCAGCTATTACATTTATATAACCCCTATCAATGTGCAAACATGAACGGGTGTTCGGGAGCTCCAAAACGTGATAGGACGCAATTATCCGCAAGGCTTAAATGTTTGTCCGCAGCCTCTTAAGTGTATTGTTTTGGATACTTAAACTTTTGATACGTTTAATTATGGATAATTGCGAATACTTACGGTGGACGCAAATCAGCGCAAATGGACGGAACTTAGGAATTTTCCCCGGATGGTCTGCGTCCTAGATACGGATAGTTACGTTCATTTACGGAAAGTTACGTTTAGTTACGGTAACTTCTTAAAATATTCATCCGTAAAGATGCCTGCGAATTTGAACATTTCAAAATTTCGCAGGCTTGCGCCGTCATTGTGCGTACCGATACGGGTCAGTTTCGGACAGTTACGTATACGTACGTACCTTGCGTATGACTGCGTCCGTGCTGCTGTTCATGCTGCGTCCACTCAGCCAAATCTATAACGCAGCGGACGTAACTAAACGTAAGGTGTCTGGTGTGACTGTAGCACATAATGCTACTTGTCCGAAACTGAACCGTATCGGTACGCACAATGGCGGCCGCCAAAGCCTGCGAAATTTTGAAATGCTGACTTACGTAAGTAACCGTAACTAAACGTAACTTTCCGTAAATGAACGTAACTATCCTATCCGTATCTAGGACGCAGACCATCCGGGGAAAATTCATAAGTTCCGTCCATTTGCGCTGATTTGCGTCCACCGTAAGTATTCGCAATTATCCGTAATTAAACGTATCACAAGTTTAAGTATCCAAAACAATACACTTAAGAGGCTGCGGACAAACACTTAAGCGTTGCGGATAATTGCGTCCTATCACGTTTTGGAGCTCCCGAACACCCATTCTTGTTTATTTATTTATCTATTTATTTATTTATTTATTTATTTATTTATTCACAATATTTTAGCAGGACACCCAATCAACAGAAGTTGCTCTCCCTTGGGGTCCTGCAATATATACACATAAAAATACAAAAATCATACATTAAACATCGTTACGTATATCAACATAAAGTATAAATATGTACACATTCATAGTCACAATATAATTATCAAAAATGAAATAACAGACTACAAGTTGGGTAAAAAGAAATAAGAACTTTAACTTATGAAGAATATTTGGCTAGAATGAAAATAAATTATTAATCAAGTATTGTCGGAAAGATGCAAGAGTTTGAATATTTTGGCATGATGGTTCTAAATTGTTCCAGAGTGAGACGGCTAAAAAATGAAAAGAATGCTTAAAAGATTCTACACTACATTTAGGGGAATGTAATTTATTTTGAGATGATTATCTAGTTCCATACGTATGTACTCAAAGATATTTTGGAAAAGAAAAAAAGAAAGTCCTTTCGCCACCCGGTAAAACTTTTTCTGATATTTTGAGATATTTCGATAATTCTGCTGCTTCTAGAGATAGCAGGCTACTGAAGGCCATCAAGGCTCTGAGGCTATAATCACACATTTAGTGCTTCTTGGGCTTTTTTTTTTTCAAGGGGTCTCTTTTGATTTTATATGCAAGGCAGCTTTCTGGAAGTCTTGAAATTCCTTTATCTCAGCGTACTGTGTCACTGTTTTTTTTTTTTTTTTTTTCCAGAATGAAAGTTGACCTTGGATTGACCAGCATTGATATGCTTTGAAAAAAAAATTAAGAAATGTGTATGGAAATGATCCTGCATAACCCAAATCAATTTTCACTAATTTAAATCCATGTAATTAGCCATTCAAAGTCTCATATTTACAGTATAATAAAAATATAATGTATTTCCTTATATTTGACCTTTATTTGACCTTTAACACATAAAATTGACATCAAGTCATAAAAGCAACATTTGCAATGGATTCTACGCATACATTAACCCCTGTATGAATGTTTTATACTTTAATATGCGATCTACAGTTGAAAAGTTAAGTTTCATCATATAGCATGGCGGCCATTTTGAATTTATGCTAAGTATCACATTGCCCAAGGTTATCCATTTGGCAACCAAGCTAAAATTGTTTTAGAACAACAAGAGATGTCGCCTGCTCTTATCTACATGTAATTAGCCCTTTAAAATCTTATATTTACAGTATAATAAAAATATAATGAATTTCCTTATATTCGACCTTTATTTGACCTTTAACTCATAAAATTGACATCGAGTCATAAAAACAACATTTGCAATGGATTGTATGCATAAAGTAACCCCTATATGCATGTTTTATACTTCAAAATACGATCTATAGTTCAAAAGTTAAGTTTCACCATTTAGCATGGCGGCCATTTTGAATTTATGCTAATTATGCAAATTGCTCAAGGTTGTCCATTTGGCAACCAAGCTAAAATTGTTTTAGAACAACAAGAGATGTCGCCTGCTCTTATCTACATGTAATTAGCCCTTTAAAATCTTATATTTACAGTATAATCAAATTATAATGAATGGCTTATATTCGACCTTTATTTGACCTTTAACTCATAAAATTGACATCGAGTCATAAAAACAACATTTGCAATGGATTGTATGCATAAAGTAACCCCTATGTGCATGTTTTATACTTCAAAATACGATCAATAGTTCAAAAGTTAAGTTTCACCATTTAGCATGGCGGTCATTTTGAATTTATGCTAATTATGCAAATTGCTCAAGGTTGCCCGTTTGGCAACAAAGCTAAAATTGTTTTAGAACCACATGAGATCACAAATCAGCAAAAAAACTTCAGTGGAAACAATTTTTCTAGGTTCATAAAATTTCAAACCGACTAATAAGCCCAGCGCACCTCTTTGAAAACTATAATAATTATAATTATGATAATCTAGTAATCAGTTGCATAAATAAGTGATTTCGCTGCATGTTGTCTCTTCTGGGATGTTTTATCTTTCGATTGGTTCCTTTATTTACAAAAAAAAATAAATAATACTAATAATAATAATAATAATAATCATTCGTTTTTGTCTGTTTATAGCGACCGAATCTTCTTAAATGGCCTGTATATAGAAGCGATATAAAAAAGTGGCGTTGAAACAATTAGCAGGTCTATACATTCTTGAGTCTATTATTTTTCATTTCATTCATATTGTACTTCTCACTCTGTTTATCTTACTCCCCCCCTCATCTATCTCGTCGTCTCTCTCCTCTCTCTCCTCTTTGGTGGGGGAGGGTTGCTTGCCCTGGATCAACCGTCTGTTGTCCTGTATTAGGCCCTTCTGTAACAAACCATGTCTTTAGAATTACATAACCACCATATTGCTTTGGGGTAAGGACTGTTGAAGCCATGAAAACTAGCAGTGGCGATCCAGGGACGCCCCCCCCCCCCCATAACTTGAAAATCGCTCATTGACTGTACATGTTAAGATCAGAAAATCCGCGGCGCCCCCCCCCTATCCTGGAAATCCTGTATCCGCCACAGATTAGCAGAAATAGGAAAGGTGATCTATTGGCGAAAGGTTTTTTTTTTAAAAACACCACTCATTGACCAGAGAAATATATAATTTTTCATTACAATTCCCAGTTATCTGTATACGTATGTAAATCCCCGCAAGTGTTCTGAAGTGTCTGGAAGTTTCCGAAAGTAAAAAAAATTCAAAGACCGAGTAGATTCGTAAGGCTATTCGTAAGTGGACGCAAGTGTCCGTATCTGGTCGTAACTGTTCGTATCATCCGCATTTTGTCCCGTACGTATAATTATTGAGGCGTGACGGGAAGGTATCCGTGGGGATTCGCAGAAAAAATGACTTTTTTTGGACGCAGCGCTGGACGTAACTTAACGTAAGTTCTGTGTGACTGTAGCATAAGCCTTTTTTACCTTCAAAGGAGTGACCCTCTGGGAGAATTATTACCAACGGATATAATGCTGAAATAAATTACATTTTTATACAGGATGATGAAGAAGAAGGAGGAGGAGGAAGAGGAGGAGGAGGAGGGGTGCCCCTTGATTCGACACAGTCCCGGCCCCTCATCCGTCAAACTTTGAAGTTCTTGTCAAACAAGTCTACTCTGCAACTCTTTTTTCAGGAACTTGAGCAGTATAGTACGTACCGGTACGTACACATATGATTTTAATATTTGCGACGCGATATCGATATCGATTCACACATTTTTTCAAAAGCCAATTTAATATTGCTCGCCGCGCCGATCAGAGTTTATTTATTTGCTAGAAGAAAACCGGTAGAAAATCTATGGATATATATCTCTGCACTACTAAACCTATTGGCAAATTGCTTCATTGGACCAAAACCTGACAGTCTAGAATCTAGATCAAGTGTAGGCCTACTGACATCCGATATCCTAGCCAGGTCAGAAGAGGAGGTTTCCACCATGCCAATTTGCCCTCCTTCAATGAGGGAGGGTTAACATCATCCAGGTTAACTGTTAACGTTAGATCTATCATCTACACCATGCCGATTGCCTTTTTCATCGCATCCTTTCTTTGGAACGTTGTCATGCGAGAGCCAGTTCCAGTGGGTAAGAATAAGAATTAACGTTAGATCCAAGTTAGATCTAACGTTAGATCTATGCCTATATGGTTTGTCTTTTTAAAACTTGGCATAATCTGGTTATAAGTCACCAGTCCATTCACTCCCGTTCATTTCGTCAGTGGCGGAGACATCGTTCCACGCCATTGACTTTGTATGGCAAGAGTGCCCAAGTCTGCGCAGTGCCCATGTCTGCGCACTCACGTAAATGTGCGATTTTCATAGAACAAAACATCAAACTGATACCAATTTTCAATCTTGACCGCAGCAATCCATTTTGATACCAAAAACTACAAAAATATTTGATTAAAAATGAGTATCAGCAAGTTTCAATTTGCTACCCTGAAAATTTCAATAATTGTCAAAAAAGAAATGTCCGAAACTTCACTGCATTTGATTTGCGTGCAAAATGAGCTAGTGCGCAGACATGGGCACCAATCATTTTTGCTACACAAAATGACAAGCCCGTCTGAAAATCGTAGAAAAACATTGTTCTTGTAAATAATTTCATGAATTTTTTTGTTTCCTTGATCATTAGAATATAGAGAATGGAATGACATTGATGACTCTCAAAATAATATTTTACTTTGTAATAAAATCGAGATCGAATTTTAGGTGCGCAGACTTAGGCACTCCCTTCATACACAGTGAGCGAGCAAGCCCTAGCCTAAAACTTATTTTTTTGTCGAGATAACGTAACTTAGTTAGATCTAACGTTAACTGTTAGGCCTATACTAGAATAAAGATAGTGGTGCTAATTAAGACAGCTAAGGTCGTGTGTCATTGGGGTAGGCTAGATATAGCCTAACTACTAAACTAGACAGCCCCGTTGCCGAAGCCGAAGGCGACGTGGCGGGGCTGTAGATCTAACTGTTAGTCGTGTAGAAAGTCTAGTCTGGTGCTAATTAAGACAGCTAAGGTCGTGTGTCATTGGGGTAGGCTAGATATAGCCTAAAGGCCACCGCACACCTTACGATTGGTCTGCGACCCGATTTTGGAATAAAACGTCATAAACATTGATGTGAATATTTAGACATAGAACATCCTATTGTACAGAGTTCTTAATCATCGCAGGAATAATTATATGTTCAAATCAGTGACTATATTACCATCCTTATTGAATAAAAGCAAATTCAATATCTAATCGTAATGACGTCATAGTAATCGCACGATTGGCTACGATTTCAAATCAATTCGGCCTTCACTCCTAAATAAAGGATGATAATTTTCCGAAATTCGATATCAGTATTCTTACAGTTAATTTGAACCTCTAACAATCCGATCCTATTCATTTATACTTTCGGAAAATAAGCAAAGCGCGATTATTAGTTACAAAATCGGATCGTAGACCCGTCGTAAGGTGTGCGGTGGCCTTAACTAGACAGCCCCGTTGCCGAAGGCGACGTGGCGGGGCTGTAGATCTAACTGTTAGTCGTGTAGAAAGTCTTGAAGGAATGGAAATTAAAGTTAGAATCTAAACGTTGTGGTCAAAAATCAAAGCTAGAAAAAAGGCCGAAAAAAGTTATATTTTAGGCATTAAAGATAGAATCTAACGTTACCTCATTTTTATCAGAGGTAGGATGGGGGGTTGGTTGTCCGGACACTTTAGTGAAGCCTGTTTTTTTTGTCTCAGGATTAACGTTAGTCTAGTTAGACTAGATCTAAGCCAAAAATATGGGTTGAATATATCTTATCTTCATCAATATTTGTTCTCCACAATATTTTCTAACATTTTGTGCTAAAAAACTACAAAGACATCGCCTTTAAACCCTTTCAAATGACTTGTTAATAAAATTGAGTGTCCGGACATCCAACCCGTCCGGACATACAACAAAGGGCCTTAGGGGAAGGTTTGAAGGTCCAATCGAAACTAAGTTAGAGTAAAATTTTGCGCTGATGCCAAAAATGACCATTTTGGTCACTTGTGGTCAAAAGGATTTTATTTTCATAATTTAAATTTTGCCGATAAATGGAATTTTAAAGACCTAGAATCTGATGTAAAAATGTGCGCTGATTCTAGAAAAACTGGTTTTATTGACTTTGTCAAGTTTGTGTGTCATTAAACTTTTAAAGCAAGGGGTCATTTTGGTCAATTTCGGCCAAAAAATGGAATTTTTATCATTTTTGGGCCAAAATCAGACCAAAAATAAATGACCATCAGAGTTATTTAAACGATAGTTTTCTCACCTCAAAAACATTTTAAAAAACTTCCTTGGGTCTCAAACAATAATTCCATACCATTTTCCTTTTAAATTTGGATAGCCATGGTCATTTGGACCAGTTTGACCGAAAGTGACCATTTTGCAGTTTTGTGGGATTTTGCTAGTATAAGGGTCTACACCTATGTACTGTATAAATTATCCTTTTGTTCAAACTCATTTCATGAAGGAGTCGAGTTGACTTGTGGTGGAGAAGTGGGAAAGATTTATCCCTTGTAAAATTTGATGCAGATTTCAGAAATAGAGGTCTTATTTAACTTACCATAAGGTTCTGGTCACTTATTGGTCACTTATTAGCCGAAGGTTGACCATTAGCCCAAATGAAATAAAATACTATTTACAATCTATACAGCGCCTAAAACTTAGTTAGACTGCCTCTCTAATAAGCACTTAAAAGACATTGTTATGACCCAGTTCGTCAAATTTCGATGTACCTGCACACAATGTGTGCACATTCTCCACTCCCTACTTTGCATTCCAGCCATGCACTAGGCCTATTAACAAAAAACTGTGTGCGATATTTGTTTTTACAACAAAATTCATGCATAAATATGACAATTCTGACAATATATCGTATTTCATGTGATTTAATAATTGTAATGTCCACTTTGACCTGCACTGACCATTCCTATATGGCCCGTTTCAAGGTTAGGCGCCACTTTTTATATTTTTCAGGTTTGAGCCCCCTAAATAAAATATGAGCAGATTAATGAAATGTTTTGATATGTATATGTTAGACATATGGGTTCTACCTCCCATAGCATAATGAAAATCTAACTCCCAAGCATTTTTGTTCAGTAGGGTGAGATGTGTCCAAATGGGACCTACCTGGTGTCAACCTGGCAAACATGCCTTTTTTGGAAACTGTGCCAGACCGAAAAACATTGAGCTCTCGATTAAATGCACTGATATGTTTAATTGTTTTGTTCATGTAATAAATCATAATAGGTTTCAAAAATTTTGACCACCTTTTCAATAATTTTTTTTCACATCGAAATTCTCTTGGTGGATGTGACGGTGTCCGTTCACATTTAAGGATATACATGCAAGTGCCATGTACTTTAGAAACTGAGGGGCTGTCTAATGAAAATGGTGTCTGTGTACAGCTTAGGTTTGCTACAGTAAGTGTAGAAAGTTTCACTGAAACGCTTGCAAATCTGATGACATGAGAACGATTTGAAAAACAACATTTAAGTTTCCGTTCACACTTTACGTTACATCCACCAAAATTTCAGAATGCCATAATTTTTTTTTGGCTCAGGTGACTCCAGATGTTTTTACATACTAATAACCAAGGGTAACCTATACATCTTTTGAATTTTTTTTGAGGAATTTCAACGTTAAATTTTTTATTTTACTTCACGATACATGTCCGTTCACACTTGTCACATCCACCAGTCTATTTTTTCAGCCTTGCATTTTCATATTTATCTCAAGATTAAGATAATAAAAAGGTAATTAGCTTTGAGTCACAGGATATTTTATCTTGTTTATTTAGTTGATATGTAATGACTGACAAAGAGATTTCTATGTTACTTGAAATTTACAAAATATACGCAAATAAATATGCCATATTTCCGTTCACATGTCACATCCACCATGCTGCTCTGAAAAATAATAATCTCCATACCAATGGAGATGATATTCGCTATGAATACTCCACTAACTCTATGTACTAGAGAAATGAAGTTTTAAGCTCTTTAGGTGGGAAATGGAAAAATGTCCGTTCACATCTGATTTTGTCACATCCGCCCACAATGCTTTTTAGGCACTCATAACTTTACAGAATGCAGAAATTGTAAGCAGTTTTTTATGTTCTGTAAATATCTGTATACCAAGTGGTATTTCTATGCAACATTATTGCGATTAAAGTGAAAATCTTTGATGAAAACAAGAAGAACCATGTTCCGTTCACATGAATAATGTCACATCCACTATGTCAGGTAGCAGTAATTGTGAAAAAGGGCCATTCCACGTTACGTAAGTTACACTTCAGAGAAAAATACTGACTTAAAAGGTCTGCCCTCCTCTTATAAACTGCATTGGAAGTTTAAATCCTATCATGGTAGATCCTTGCCATAGACTCTCAAATTAAGAAATAAAAGTCAGCTCACTGGGCCTGAATAGAAAAAATAATGAGCATTTTAGGAGCGTTACGTAAGTTTACGTCAGAGAAAATGGAATCCCAACCTTTTTTGGGAAACTTGAAAACTCTGTGAAGTGCTAAGCTTTCATGACTAAACTTTATCAGAAATCAAGAGGGTAGACATGCAGCTAACATTTTCAGTTGAAATTAGGACAATCCAATCACCCATATTTTTTATATGAGCCATCATCGCCGTTACGTAAGTTACAGCTGAGCGTTACGTAAGTACGCTGTCTGAAAAATCAATGAAAAATATATCTACTATCCAATTGTTTGACTTAATTTATGATTAATTTGTAGAATGACATCATAGGAAACCAAAACTGAAAATTTTATTGTTTTATCTTCTTTAATTTTAAAAATATTTGCATCATAAGCTATCAAATTCAAGTGTAGTCCCACATGTACATAATTTTGTTGGAATTTTGTAAATTTCAATAATTTTTTAGCTTCATTTTGGCTATAAAATTTGAATGATAATGCACTTGAATTGATATACTTTTATCTTTCTGTAAAGTTTCAGAAAGTTTAACACAATTTTCACTGAGTACACTGATGTAACTTACTTAATTTGATGTGTAACTTACGTAACGTTACGTAAGTTACACACTTTTGCAGTGGTACTATTCTATGAAGACATAACTTAAATGTTATGATTTTTCACTATGATATTTAGCATACTACACTAGCTTTAGAAATGTACCATAATTAAATTCTATTCAAGTAATTTTTGAGTAATAAAACTTTTTGTTGTTTTTGCGTTACGTAAGTTACATCTTAAGATGAGGTTTTTGTTAACAATTTTTTCAAAAAGTTGCATTTGTCATGGTAAAATATGATATGGATTTGATTAAAATAACTAAATGTTGATGAATAAAAGTAAAAGAATCAATATTGTAGTCAAATTAATCATATTGGGGTGTTATCAAATTTTTCTTTAAATTCAAATTATTTCCCTCCTTAACAGACTTGATACTCTGAAACACATATTTTTGGTAGCGGTAATAATCATGCGAAATCAGTTTTGGATATGATTTTGTGGGTTATTTATCTAACAAAAAAGCTACATTTGGGCATTCATATGCCAATTTTATTTTTTGGTGCTCAGGACCACTTGCCGTGGAATGGCCCAAAAATGAAATATATGGGATAATCGACTCCTATTGTGAGTGGAAATTATATTTTGCGGACTATTAGAAATATAATTATAGGTTCACATCTGTTTATTATTGATTTATCATTGGTCAAAATTTGAAATGTATGTTCACATTTAGTTTTGTCACATCCACCACCACCTCTGTTTCAGAATGTAAAATTAAAAGTCAGACATTAGCACTGTTACTATTACAGATGTAGATGTCCCCCACCACGATCATTGTCTCTATGAAACAATACAAAACATCAACAAGGAAGTTTAAATTGAGAGTAACTTTCTTGTGTCAAATTCATTCCTTTATTCATTTTTCCCCCTTAAATGTCTGTATATTTCAACGAAAAATGCATAAAAAAAACATAAAATTTGGAACAGAGTTTCCTTGAATAGCCCTCTATCATGTAAATATGTGAAAATATTGGTAGTAGACATGGAACGATAAGTTATGTCTGTGTGATTGAAATATTGTTTTTTATTTAAATATCCTGAATCTTCACAGTGTCTATGATAACATTGGGGAGTGGGGCATTGATTTAGCTCTGTCATCACATTCACATTCCCAAGATTGATAAATTATACTCCTTGATATTTCAAATCAAATTCAAATTTTGATGCCTAGGTTGACGAAAAGTGGCGCCTAACCGTGAAACAGGCCATATGCGAATGGCAAGTGTGGGTCAAAATAGTAAAAACCGCCAAAGTGGATACAAGTAATATACTATTCAGTCTACAAATGCATTACTTGTAATTACATTGTAGTTCAATGCTTGTTGTGATCTGCGTTAAAACGGATTATTCGTCCCACTCATTAAGTTCTGGTCATCTTGGTCACTTTTTAATTAGAATAAGAAATGTATTCTAAACAGAATAAGATTTCCATCACTAAGCCTATTATGTACAATTGTATACAAAGAATAACAGTCGTATTATCGCCATGATGTTATAAGCAAAACACAGAAAGAGTAAATTCCAAACTGATCATGTTAACCCAAGCTGACCAATTATTGTATGATTTCCATAGCAACATGAAATCTATATAGAGACTTAAATCAGGTTTCATAATGAAGTAACTACATGTATGTCCAGGATTTGATGACGATTTAGAATATCGCATCTGAAGAAGAATGTCATGAAAAGGGTATTTCAACGACTTTTAATTATGACTCGACTATTATAGCAAAGCCGGTTTTCATGTTGCTAGACATGTGTCATGAGCGAGTCCAGTGTCTTTAACCAAGGCTCCAGCAATGCTTTCCTCTCTGGAAAGCATTTCAACCAGGCGGAGAGAATACATGTCCTCCTGGCAACTAATACGCTCATCAAACATACTTGATCTCATCTTTATTGTAACGTGAAGAGGTAAAATGAGAGCTACAGTTAATTCAAGCAACCCGATATAGTGCCAATAGGATAAATTACCCAAAATGCATCGCGATATGGTTGACAACTCAACTTCCGTCTCAAAAACATGTAAGCGCGGCTAGCTGTGCGCGTGCGTATTAAATAATTAAGTACGCACAGGCCTACTAGTAATCGAGCAAATTTGTTGATAATCGGGAACGAGACACCCTGCATTTGGCCTGCATCGAGAGGAATTTGTTTAGTCAAATTTCTTCTTTTTTTTCTATCGGCCTATCAAAAATATAAGTAGGACGTACATGAGAAATTCAGCGCTCCTTAGGACTCCGATAAGGGTACAATTTTAAGGTAAAAAACAACTAGGAATTTCAGCCAATGGCGGATACGCATGCTGTTGCACCTAGCGGAAGTGGAACTGTCAACCATTTGACATTTGACCCGTAAAATTTGGCGATAATATCAATAGTATCGAACAGTATCGATCAATTTTTGTATAGCAAATCGCCCGAATTGGTCAAGATCTTGAAGGATGTCCAGTGAGTCATCTCCATCTCCTGAAAGGATGGAAAAAAAGTGTCTACAACTTCTTTGTGGTTGTCTTTGATTTTTTTTTCTGCGGCCAGGAGGCCATGGTGGCTAACAAGGTGTCAATTGTGGTAACTTGCATGGACGTGGTTGACATTATTTATTCATTAGAGCCATGAGAATCATAAATGTTGATCTTTTCACATTCTTGATAGGAGAAACAATCAACGTCTTCTTTGATGAGAACTGCCATCATTTGCCTGTATTTACTACCTCAGTGGATAAATAAAGAGTGGATACCACCCATCCTAGAATAAGGGAACAACTTATATGAGATGGCTTATCTGTGCCTTAGCAGTCATCAATTCGTTTGCAAGACAGCTAGTTGACCAATCTGTGGACACCACCACTATTACAGTTATCATGGTTATGCATCTCGATGACCAAAATCAGGGAGCCGGCTAGAAGCATTATTAGTCAGTCAATCTCTTTAAACTAGCGAAATCTTTCACTTCATTTATTAGCAAGGGTCTTTCTAACTTTGAAGGGTCATTCATATATCCCTGAAGGAATGAGTTTTTACCATTGCCCAAGAGGGAGAGGTTTAGCATGTGATTCTTCGCTTCACTAGGTATCTTTTTATCTTCTGCTAGAAAGCACAGTTCAGTATTATTCGTCAAAGACTGGGCAAAAGAAATCATTCTGGTGACAATATCTTGCACTCGTTCAATTATCCATGAAACTTATTGGCCTTGGACATACTAAGTTCATGGCTTGGATCGGGACCTGTCATAAAGAGGTGAACGACTAATGGTGCTTAAAGTTGTTCCCTGATTTTGGTGGAAAGATGCAATGATTGTTCGTCGACATGCTGCATTAGCAAAGGTTGTTGTATCCAGATGAATTAATGGCCTCACCGGCAGACAACCCATGTATAATTCCAGGATGAAGTGTATCCCTGTACAATATCCAAAGATAGTATATATACGAGCACATAATGGCATGCTTAATTGTGGCAGTTTGCTTCAAAGGAGACATTGACTGTTTTCGCTATCATAAATGTGAACAGATCAACATGGTTCTCACAGCTCTACAGTAAACACAAAGTCAACCATGTTCACTCGTTTCATCCCAACTGGATCTACGCCATGTTCGCCACCCTGGTATATATTTGCAGAAACGATCAAAAACAATGTACCATAAAGGAGTTATAGACGCTTTCTTCCATACTTTCAGGAGATGGAGATGACTGGACATCCTTCAAGATCTTGACCGAATGACTGTGATTTTCATTTGCCTCTCCATGTTAGAAGAAGAGTTCAATATAATAATGAACGATAAGTTGCCAGGAGAACATGACTTCTCCCAGCCTAGTTGAAATGCTATCCTCCGAGGAAAGCATTGAGGACCTTGGTTAAGGATACTGGACTCTCTCAGGACAATCTAACAACATGAAAACGGCCTTTGCTATGATGGTTGAGTCATAGATTACATTTTCATAACATTCTTCTTAAATTATTATATTCCTTGGTTATATTCCAAATCGTTAACAGATCATTCAGATATAGATAATTATATAAAACTTATATTATACCACTATAGATTTCACGTTGCTATGGAAATCATACACTTATTGGTCAGCTTGGGTCAGCATGATCAGCTTAGTATTTACTCTTTCTGTCTTTTGCTTACACCATCATGACGATTATACAATTGTTTTTTGTTTTTTTTGCATATAATTGTACAATATAGGCTGAGTGATTGAAATTGTATCTATTTAAAATAAAATAAGCATGAAATTATTGCTTAACCTTTGACCAGAGAGTGGCCAAAATGACCAGAACTCAATGAGTGGGACAAATAATTAGTTTTAACGCGGAAGAGCATTAACAGACATTGAACTCAATACAAGTAGTGCATTGTAGACTAAATAGTATATTACTTGTATCCACTTTGGTGGTTGTTACCATTTTGACCCACACTGACCATTCGGATATAGGAATGGTCAGTGCGGGTCGAAATGGTAAGAACCGCCAAAGTGGACATTATAAAAACACGATATAAAAATATGACAGATTGTCAGACTTGACATATTTGTGCATGCAAACATTAATATCACACACATTTTTGTTTTATTTTTTAAATATTGCATGTCCAGAATGCTAAGTAGGAAGTGGAGAATGTGCACACATTGTGTGCAGGTACATCGGAATCTGATGAACTGGGTCATAACATTGTCTGTAAAGTGCTTAGAGACACAGTCTAAGCTGTATAAATTGTAAATAGTATTTTTTTTCCTTTTAATTTGGGCTAATGGTCAACCTTCGGCCAATAAGTGACCAATAAGTGACCAGAACCTAATGATAAGTTAAATAAGACCTCTATTTCTGAAATCTGCATCAAATTTTACAAGGGATAAATCTTTCCCACTTCTCCACCACAAGTCAACTCGACTCCTTCATGAAATGAGTTTGAACAAAAGGATAATTTATACAGTACATAGGTGTATAGCAAAATCCCACAAAACTGCAAAATGGTCACTTTCGGTCAAACTGGTCCAAATGACCATGGCTATCCAAATTTAAAAGGAAAATGGTATGGAATTATTGTTTGAGACCCAAGGAAGTTTTTTTAAATGTTTTTGAGGTGAGAAAACTATCGTTTAAATAACTCTGATGGTCATTTTGGTCCGATTTTGGTCCAAAAATGATAAAAATTCCATTTTTTGGCCGAAATTGACCAAAATGACCCTTTTAATGACACACAAAGTCAATAAAACCAATTTTCTAGAATCAGCGCACATTTTTACATCAGATAGGTCTTTATAATTCCATTTATCGGCAAAAATTATGAAAATAAAATCCTCTTGACCACAAATGGCCAAAATGGTCATTTATGGTCAAAAATTGGCCAAAATGGCCAAAGTGTCGCCCCTGCGGTCAATAAGAGTGGCATTTTTTGAATTAGCGCGAAATTTTACTCTAGATAAGACCTTCAAACCTTCCCCAGCAAAAATTCTTATTAAAGGCCCTTGGCTCCTAGGGTAAGACATCTTTAATGATCCTTTAATTTTTTTTTAGTAACTACGTGTTGGTGACTTACCTAAAATGATGAATATTATAGGAATAATGCATTCCGCGGAGTTGTTTAGCGAGTGTGCAGTGCACGCAGAGGTTTCTTCTGAGCATGCGCACTCCACACGAGCCGGAGGCGAGTGTGGAGTGTGCATGCGAAGAAGAACCTCGAGTGCACTGCATATCGCTGAACAACGACGGGAAAATGCGTTATTCCTTTTATAAGATGGCTAAGTAATTTCGAACGCGAGGTCAATATACCTTGGATGAGAAAGAAATAATGAAATAAATCTAATATCAAAGTATATATCCGCCGTAAACGATGCATAAAATTATGGAGAGGTTTTGCGACACTTTACGTGACCTCATTTTACGTGACCTCATTGAGCATAAGCTATGGTACTAATCGAAATCTCGACATTTGAGACGCTCATTTTAGTACGTGATCTCATTGAGCATAAGCTATGGTACTAATCGAAATCTCGACTTTTGAGACACTGCACTGCGCATGCGCCAAAACCGTGCATTAGACAATTTGGGTGCGCAAAAATCCCACGGGCGTGCAGGGATAGACACTTTTCGCGAATGATCACGTGGTACGCTTTGACCAATCAGCAAGCTGGAAATTACTTAGCCATCTTATAATGGCTGACATTCCCGAGACGTCTTGAATTGATGATTAGATCTACACGGAAATCTCATTCCGGGCTGCATTTCAAAATATCCAGCTGTGACCCTGCGCGCTATGGCAACCCCAAGTGCGCTGCCTCGCTTTACTTTTCATATCGCCGTACGTGCGCAGCGTCACAGCTGGATATTTTGAAATGCAACCCGCATTGGAGATTTTCGTGTAATCGGCACCGAAAACCATTTGCGACAGACGAAAGGAACACAGAATAGGGGCCTATCCAATTTTAAGCCTAAATTTAGGACCACTATTTGTATTTCCTGCCACCACGACAATAATAAGAAGTATTAGGACCAGGTATTCTTGCTGCTCCATCAAGTTTATGTGAGTATCGATGTGTATTTATTAGAATTAATGACTAATTTTGGTTTATACAATCACCACGTATGTTCGACGGTCAGATCTAGTAAAATGGTGGAGGCGTTACATTTTTCAGGAAAAAATGCCACATTTTTTTACATAGGCCCTAGCATGAAAACCATGTATGATGGGGAGACCATAGTTTGCGCAAATTTCAAAAATTATAGAAAATGCGACATTCATCAACAATTTTTCATATTTTACACAAAATCAACAAAAACTAGGCCTATAGAGTCTAAATAGATCTACCAAATAAACGGCAAAATTCTAAACTCCGAATCGCCGAACGAAGAATTGAAGTACAGTAGGCCTAGGTCAAAGGGTTTCGACGATATCGCGATTTCAAAATTCTATGTCGATCGAACGATCGCGCATTCTGCTGAAAAAGTCAACAAAACAGTGTGACCTTAATTCCCGCTCGGGCGTCTGACAAAGATTTATTTAGAAATTTCATCACTCTAAGGAAAGAGAATTAACTTAGACTCTAACAAGTTAGAGTCTACAGTAAATGTAAGTCAAAATTTCATAGAATTAGATCTAGATGATATTAATATCATCAGACAATTTTGATGATGTTAAATCGAAAAATGATGATTTCCAGACCCTTGTCGGGAACGTCAGATTTTTCGGAACAGAACGCAATTTTTCGATGTGTGGTCAATAATTTCACTATTCAATACACCGTATCGTGACGACAGATTGATTCTTAAGCAATTTGGGATCCCTCTTTCTGATGGCGCTATTAGATTTTCAAAATATTAACTACTTTTTGAGTTATCTGGCGTGCGTGAATCACGGGCGTAAATCCCGGGGGGATGGGGGGGATACATCCCCCCCCCCAGATTTTGAGGAGGGGGGGATGGCCTGTACAAACATCCCCCCCAGTTTTCGAAAGAAATGAAAAAAAAAATACAATAGATAATTGTGTTATTGGTTATAATAGCGCTTTCAATAACCCCAAATGCCTGTTTTTACTCCAAAACCTCCAAAATTTTCCTGCTCGGCTGCTATGCGACCTCGCACTAAGTATCAAACAGTAACCTAGGTATAAAAGGTTGGATACAAATAATGCCCTCGTCTGGGGACAAACCTTATAGACGGGGCACTGCTGGGAAAGGGTGTTGTTGACAATCAAAAACATTAATAAAGTTGTGTGCGGGCTAGGTTGTTGGAGGGCTTTGGGGCCTGCAGCCTACAAAATTTTCATAGCAAAGATTGTGATTTTGTTTTCTATCGCTGTTATTTAACAAAGCATGTAAAATTTATCTTTTAAATGGACACAAAATTTCGGCTCGCACTTCGCTCTCGCTGATACTAAATAGGATCTATACTGCCCAAAATAATATCTCCAATTTCTAGCTTTAAAATTTTGGCTCGCGCTTCGCGCTCGCATTACTTTTTACATTACTTAAATGAACAGGAATCAGGCAGCCTTAAAGTATCATTCAAAGACAAATTTCTTTCGTACCTCCTCCTCTTCCGAGTACATCTCTCTTTAGGTCTATGCCTCGGATCTAAAGTGTCCCCCTTTTCAGAAAAGGTGCATTTTTTACCTTAAAATTTTCGGCTCGCGCTCGCGCTTCGCATCAGTTTTCCTACTAAAATGAACAGTAATCAAGGCAGCCATTATGATTTTTAAAAGCATACATTCAAAACAAATTTCTTCGGCGTATCCCCTCCGTCTTCGAAAAAATTTCACTTTAAATGAATGCCTCTGATCTAAGTGTACCCTTTTTCAGAACGGTGCCCTTTTTTGTATCAAGACCCGTGACTTTCAAATCCGTTCCGCCACCTCTACTACCATTATAGGCCTATATATCTTATTTTTCCGCGCTCGCGGGTACTATATAGCACCTTTAATGCACAAACATATCCAATTTCAGCTTGAAATTTTTGGCTTGCGCTTCGCGCTCGCCGATACGAAATAGGAGCTATAATGCACAAATATGTCCAATTTTTAGCTAAAAATTTTCGGCTCGCGCTTCGCGCTCGCATTAGTTTTTCCATTACTTAAATGAACAGTAATCAAGGCAGCCATAAGTTAAAAGCATACATTCAAAGACAAATTCTATTCGTACGTACCCCCTCCCTCTCAAATCCATTCCACCGCCACTGCTATTAAAACTTGTGTCGCGAGTGCTTGTGTCAAACAAGATCGCGACAAGTTGGCAAATTTTTTCGCTCATCCCCCCCACTCCTCGACACGGATTTACGCCGCTGGCGTGAATTAAGGTCACGCACGAATTATGGTCACACCACCATACAGTCATGAGCTGTGCAATGTCTCATATTGTAGATAATTACTCAAGCTACATGTCTGAGAAGTTTCATTTTTGTCCTGCTAATAGTTTTAGTACAAATATAATTCGAGTATAGTAGGGTAGGGGCGGAGGAGCCTACGGTGGAGGAGCCTACGGTGGAGGAGCCTACGGTGGAGGCATGTGTTAAAGCATAGGGATTTTACATTTTTGTTACTTTCTTATTTGTTTTTGCATTATATTTTTGCATACAATCAGTCTTATAGGTTGGTTGATATAGCATTCTTTTCAGAATTTAACTTGAACCATGAACCTTGAAGAAGTACTCTCCCAAAAAGCGTAGACACTGTCCTGGAGACTGGCTCGAAATAAACAAGAAGCAAATTGTTTAAAAATTCAGTTAATTAATTTTAATTAATTAATTAATCAATTGAAACATACTTTATGCATGCACCCTCATACACAATGCATTGCAGGTACCAAATATTGCAAAAAAATATCCCTTAAAAATACTAATAAAGTTATGTGGTAATCTCAAATGAAAGGACATAACAATGGCAGATTTCAAATCATTGATGAATCCCCTTTCCAAAAATACCCATTTTGCGAAGAATGTCCCGGTGGCTCCCGAGATATAGGGGTTAAAAGGTAGGCGACCACGCCCCTTTGTGCCGAAAATCTCGAAATTCTGTGGACGGTACCTCCCGAACCCCTCACCCGATTGACTTGTTGAAATTTGGTGTTGTGAGATGACTCTCAAGAAGTACACCAAGTTTCAGCAAATCTGAAATGGTATTTTGGGTGATTTGGCATTGAATGACCCTACAGTAATTGAATGGCATTGCATTTAAATGGAATGCCTTTTTTTAAACACCCTGTATGTAATTTTATGTGTGTTTTTTTCCTTTTCTTTGCATGTATGTGAATACAGAGTTGAGTTGAAACATTTTTCTTGCAATAAACATTGTTTAAATAGTATAAATACATATGTAGAAGACAGGGTTTACGCCACTTTTTCACTACATTTGTTTTCCCTTTTTTTGACAAAATAATTTTGTGTTACAAGTTTTTTTTTTTTTTTAAAGTACATGTATAGGGTCTTATTAACACAGTCCAAGTTGATTCATTTCAATTGGTGCAAGGAATAAGAAATTACTGACCATAGAAATGGTGGCAGTTTTTAAACCATTTTTTCTTGCATCACCCTGTATAGCTTTTATTACACGCCCTATACAGGTAAAAAAGAATGTTAATCATATTCCTTTAAAAATATAAGCTTTAAGTACGTGGCCGGTACACCATTTATGGTAATTGGGCGGTTGTGTGCATCGCACGTTGCGCACGTTGTAAGTGAGCTGTACGTGCTTGTAACGTACGATCTCCGTGCGTTTGAATCGTTATCGTACGGAGGCCGTGCTTACAAGTGCACCTCACGTACGGTGTCAGTACTCACGCGCATGTTGTAAGTGCGTGCAAGTGCGATGAACGTAAGTTTTTTATTTCGATATTTGTGGTGAATAATGTATTATATAAATAGTGCATGCTCTACCATGCAACATACTAGATTATGTGCACGACAAATACTCATTATCCCGAGGGCACCTTTATTTCACCGAGGCCGTAGGCCGAGGTGAAATAGAGGTGCCCGAGGGATAATTTAGTATTTGGAGTTCACATAGTCAGTAATGTTGCATTAATAGATGCATGACTTCTTATTATAGTAAATAGACCCCTAGATCTTGACCTTGCCTAATCTGGTTTTATCTTTGCAAATGTTTGCCAAACTTTTGGTGCTAATTAAGCTATTGTGAACGTATATTGTCGCTCCCGCGTATCTATTGTTGTGCGCACCATTTACGTGTTATTACGGGCGCTGCGCAACAAGGGCAATCCATTTCACCATTCATTTTAAACACAGGTAAAACCGTTCAATATAACAAAAAAACGTTCAATAAATAACAAACCGTTCAAGTATAAAAAACGTGATGAACACGTGAATATTTCAACCAATCACAACTTCTTAAAATACTACCACTAAATTTACTATATATTTTTGTAAATTTATTTTATATTTATCATTTAGATTAATTATTATATTATCATATATGATATCAAATCAGTATACATAATAAACTGAATAAACCCTATACCATCACAAATATGGGGCATCATTAGCTATACACATGCTTTTTCTTTTTTACAAACAATTTATACAATTTGTTTATATTGTTATAGAAAATGGAAAGTTTTGTCTTTTTTGTCAAATGGCATAGTTAAAAAAAACACCTTCCTCTATAGAGACAGAAAGAATTCCTTTACCCGTTGTAAATGGAAGATGGGGGGGCATCAAAATGATTGATTATACAGCAAACCTAAATGAAAATTGGCATTAAACCGTTTTTGCAACTGTAAGACTCATTTAAGCAACGCTAAAACAAATTTATCTTCTTTGAGTGTTTGTTGTTGTTGTTTTTTGTTTCTTTTACTTTGACAGTTTCAATGGTCATTTTGGTGAGTTTCATTTCAATGTATAAACGAACATTTCAAAACAGTTTCCGGAGAAACTTGAAACTTGTATCATGATTTTGTTCACGAAATCTATTGACTAAGTAGGCTACCCCAAGAAAAAAGAAGAAAAAACAGGAAAGAAACTTTTGGAGATGGAATTTATCAGTAACAAGTAATAACAATCGTAAAATGAATATTTGTTTACGTTTATTGTTTATTCGAATGCTTTTGAAATGTTTCGCTTTTTGCAAATTAATATTGGGAATAAGTTAAGTTTGTTTTTACGATGCTGTGGATCATCGTCATCATTATCAAATTCAAATAAAAAAGGAGGTCACCAAGGGGGGAACATCTTTATGCGATGGTACTCGGATGATACGTGCCAAAATGACAAGCAGTCATTAGTCATTATCCAGCAAAATACAATAAAAAATCTACCCCCCAAAAAAAAATAGATTGTAGTTGTAAACTACAACATAATTATGTTAATAAATTGACTATGATTTGGTGGAATAAAGTTGCATCAAACAGTATTTGCAATACAGGACTAAATTTGTCTTTGTCAACGTTAAAATTAAATTTCATCTGTTGGTGGTGCTGTCTGCCGTATATGCTATCTCTTTTGTAAACATTTTTTGCTGAGAATTATGAAACATGTTTTAAGTTTTCATTTATTGATAATGCCCACCTCCCATAATTTTAATTTGGGGGGCATTTGTTCTTTTTAAGAAATGACTTGTTCAAGTCATCTACTGTTCTCATGTTTGAAGATTTTCTTATTTCAGGGCATACAAAAATAGTCGACAATATTCAGGCCATCAATGACATGTAATATCATAAAGACTCATTAAAAAAAAAATTTAAAAAATAAACAAATAAATTTAAAAAATGCAATGCTGCAATACTTTTTGACAGGTGAGGGGATTCTGTGCAATATTGAGACATACAGTATATACCAACATGTACATACACACTTATTATCATAATTATATTTTATATACATACTAGTATATTTTTTATATACATAATATTGAATACGAAACGTACGTCGGCTCAGTAGAAATCAGTGCGCACAACGCGCGTTGTAAGTGCGGAGCACTAAAAGTTCTGCGTCGTGTCTGCGCACACCAAATTCCGTACCGAGTCGAGGTACTCACCACGTACGTGACGTACGATTTTTCCAAATTTTGCCCACGTTTTTGCACGTAGACACCACGCACGTGCAAGTACGACGATATGTGACCAAGGCATAACTAAACTACATAGGGTCTAGACGTAGAGGTCTAGAATCTACTTTGACCACCCCCATTTACAGTGAAACAACCAGCGAGTAGGTGATTATACCAGTCAATATGATGAATCTAATGTTAAAATGTAATTCAACCACATGTATGATATTTCACGATACGGCCGTTATGAAACTGAATTATATAAGAGCTTTTTGACTTACCAAAAGGAATTTTCCGTTGGCCTTGTCTCTTCTCATAGTGTTGGTGCCATCGCTGCCATTTTTCTATGACGTCATTTTACAGTGCGAAGACGTATTTAACTCTGTGGTGAAGACCTAATGCCTTGGTCACAAGCCGCCGTACGTTTTTTTTGGCCGTACGTTTTTTGGGGGAGGCTACGGTCGCTACGTTTTTCTGAAAACGTGGAGGAAGTGGCAAGGCGGCGTACGGCGGTGACGTCCAATCGCAACGGACTGCGCAAGGGTGTAGTAGCGTGGCCGGGTACAGTACATGTATGTAATGGGCGGTGTGTGGCATCGACGTTGCGCAGTTGTTAGAGTGAGATTACGTGCTGTAATCGTCGATCTCGCGTGAGTGTTATCGGTTAGTCGTACGTAGCGCCGTGCTTACAAGGTGCACCTCACGACGGTGTCAGTTACTCACGCGCGAGTGGTTGGTAAGTGCGTTAAAGCGATGAACGTAAGTTCGTTGATCTCAAAAATTTGGTGTATAAATGTAATATATTAGAATTATATAGTAATTAATTAATTATTATATATTAGTATATATATATAGTAGTAGTTAAGTTATTATATTAATAATTATGATATCATGGAATCAGTAATACATAAAAACTGGATATATGAACCTATACCATCAACAGAGTATCTGCATCATCTGAATTAGATGTTTTTTCTTTTACAAACATTTATATCGTTTTGTTTGGTATATTATGAATGAAAGTTTTGTCTTTTTCAAATGGCATAGTAAAAACGAACACTCTATAGAAGAAAAAAATTGCATTCACCTGTTTTTTGCAATATGGGATCAATTTAAGCACGCTAGAAACAAATTATCTTTTGAGTGGTTTGTTGTTTGTTGTTTCTTTTTACTTTGACAGTTTCATTGTAATTTTGGCGAGTTTACAGTTTCAAAAATGTATAAGCGAAACATCAAGTTTCGGAGAAACTTGAAACTTGTATCATGATTTTGTTCACGAAATCTATTGACTAAATAGGCTACCCAAGGAAAAAAAAACAAACAAAAACAAGAAAGACATTTGAGATGGAATTCAGTAAAAAGTAAATAAATCGTAGATGTATTTGTTTACGTTTATTCAGCCTGTAAACTACATAATATGTTAATAATTGACTTGATTGTGGAAAAAGTGCATCACAGTATTTGCAGATAAGGGTTTGTCTTTGTACGTTAAAATTAAATTTCATCTGTTGGTAATGCTGTCTGCCGTATATGCTATCTCTTTTGTAAACATTTTTTGGGGAGAAGTATGAGTCATGTTTTAAGTTTTCATTTAATGATAATGCCCCCCTCCCATAATTTTAATTGGGGGGGGGGGGCAGTTGTTCTTTGTAAGAAATGACTTGTTCAAGTCATCTACTGTTCTCATGTTTGAAGATTTTCTTATTTCAGGGCATACAAAAAATAGTCGACAATATTCAGGCCATCAATGACATGTAATATCATAGAGACTCATAAAATTAAAAAATGCAATGCTGCAATACTTTTTGACAGGTGAGGAGATTCTATGCAATATTGAGACATATATACAAACATGTACATACACACATATTATCATAATTATATTTCATATACATACTAGTATATTTTTTATATAAACATAAATATAGAATACGAAACGTACGTCGGCTCAGTAGAAATCAGTGCGCACAACGCGCGTTGTAAGTGCGGAGCACTGCTTAGTCCGTACGATCCACGCGAGTTCTGCGTGCTCAATCAACCGTTGAAATGGGCAAGAGCAAAGTAACCGTGGGCCACGCACTTATCCCGTGCGTAACACGCACGTGCCAAGTGCCAAGTGCTTTGGCAGTACCGAGGGCGTGCTTGCGCGCACGTGCGGCAAATCCGTAGCTCGAACGTAGCCCGCACGCAGCAAAAGTTCCTCCTGCACTAAAAGTTCTGCGACGTGTCTGCGCACACCAAATTCCGTACCGAGTCGGTACTCACCACGTACGTGACGTACGATTTTTCCAAATTTTGCCCACGTTTTTGCACGTAGACAGCACGCACGTGCAAGTACGACGATATGTGACCAAGGCATAATTGAACAGCGCATGCACGGAGAAATGTATGTGGATGGACTCAATTTTCCTGTATTTTTCTTAGTTATTACTAGTTGATTTAATACTTCATGTGAAACATTTGCAGATGTCACCAATTCAAGGAAAAACTTCAAAGATTTGATTCAATGTGAGTATG
The DNA here is from genome assembly GCA_940671915.1 of Paracentrotus lividus. NCBI lineage: Eukaryota > Metazoa > Echinodermata > Echinoidea > Camarodonta > Echinidae > Paracentrotus > Paracentrotus lividus. The sequence goes on along the minus strand of CALNVZ010000174.1, from coordinate 35,426,208 downwards.
AATTCAAATAAGGTATTTTTGACCACGAAATTTGTGGCCATGTATCATTTTCAAACCTTCACCAAATTTGTCTACTGACTCGTCAGTTCCCGTCGCTTCGTGACCGGGGCTTGTCGGTTTAAGAATCTATCTATAGGCCTAGACCTAGATTTCTAATTAAGTTACTTAAGTTAGGGCATAACAAAGTTAGGTCTAAATAGGGTCTAGACTCTAGGCTAGTTTAAGTTACTAGATCTAGGCCTAGTAAATATCTATGGCCATGTGTTATAAGTTCGCCGCCTTTTGCGTTACATGCCAATATGACTACAAACGGCTCCTTTTTCTCTTCAAGGACCTGTATCTCGAAAAGTATACCCCCTTTAATATCAAAACTATACATTTTCTGAAAGGAAATTCCGCAAGGAATCTAAATCTGCATTGAAAAATTATACCAGGTGTAAAGATAAAAAAGTTATTAAGAAAATTTCCAGAAATTTAGATATTTTTTAAAATGTTCATTTGTTTTATCATCAAGTCATCTATAATCACCCAAACATGATTAATATCATCACATTCTGGTAGATAATATTCAGACCTTTCAAACAAGGTGTAATTCATTATGGTTTACAATTTTAGAAAGAAAAATATAATGATCTGAAATTTAGCCCTGAAAAAATAGCCTTTCTTTCAAATTCATGAGGGGGTGGTCCTGTCAAGTACTGTTGCACCATCAAACATATGGTTTAAGTGATATGATGGTATAGAGCAGTTTATAAGCTTCAATTTGGTGCTAAATTTACAATCATAGATTAAGATTTGGCAGAGATATTGCAGTTTTCCCAACGGTACTAAAATACCTCTAATTCCTAATGACTTTGTACAGAAGGCATCGCATTTTTAGGTCAAATAATGATTTTTGAGTCTTCCTGGGTACTATTATAACATCAAACCTATTGTTCAGTGATTTCCTGGTATAAAGCAGTTTATAACCTTTACTTTGGTACCAAATTTATAATCATAAGCCAAAATTTGGCAGAGATATTCAAGTTTTCCCCACATCAACCACAAAATGCAAAATATCCCATTGACTTTGTACAGGCGTCTCCGCTTCCGGCGTCTCCGCTTCCGGCACCACCCCTACTCCCCCAAACTTAAACTATTGTAACTCCACTAAAATGTTTCCTAGAACAATGAAACTTCACAGGGAGCTAGCACAGTAACATAGCTTCAAAATGAGATCAAATTTGTTACATACACTTTCTTACTTTTTAAAATATTGACAAATTAAGGCTGAAAAATAGCAAAAAGCGTAACAGCACCACTCTATTTGGTTGGCGAGTTCATAACACACGACCCTATATGAAAGGGGGTTGGTTGTCCGGACACTTAACAAAAAGGAAGCCTGCTTGTAAGTTTGTCTCAAGATTAAGCCCAAATACCGTGTGTCTCCAAAAAAAAACGTAACACTTTTGAAATGGTTGCCAAATTGAGTATATATAATTTTATGAAAAAATGTCGATATGTATGGAAAGCTAAAGGACCAACCTTTCATATGATATGAAAAAATTGAAAAAAAATCATGCTTCGATGAACAGTGTTCACTTAAGTTAGAGGTATGAAAATGCGCCTGCGCAGAATTTTTCCTTCCAATTTTGGACAGGTAAATTACTTGTAGCTGACAAAATAAGGTCGATATGAGATATTCATGATCGATGGATCAAAGGATATTTTGAATACCTTGAATACATTCTTTTTCTGTGTTATTCATCAATCCCGAAACACCACCGCCCACCCCCCCCCCCCACACAACACACTTCCACTCCCATCTTATTGTATCATTGATCTGGTAGATGTGAACGGGATTAAGGAAGAATGTGAATTGGCTAAATTGAAATATTCCAAATCATAATTGACATTACGCCAACCCACTGTCCTCCCCCTCCCACACACACACACACACACACACACACACACACACACACACACACACCAACAACCTTCTTCCCATCCTCTCACCTACTCCTTGCTTTTTTATCAGTTTTCTTCCGAAAGTTTGGTGGATCATTTTTTCCATTAATAATCAAATTATTAACCAGTCACTCATTTTGATCATTGAAATCAATCGATAAATCACTGAAACATAAATTCCATCAAGCAATTGCTCAAACCAATTATCACACCCACACAAACCACACACTACACACACGTGCACACACCACACACATTAGGGCAGACATGACAAAAAACAAGTTAAATCTTTTTAAAAAAGATTTTCATGTTTTTTTTTTATTTCTTTCTAATTTACAACTGGCTTTGTTCATCTTAAATGAAAGATCTGACAAAAGTAATCAGTTCAGTAGTCCATTATGATTTTGAATACGGTATTTCAATTTAACATTTCCCATTCTTCCTTCATCCTGTTCACATTACCAGATCAATGATACAATAAGATGGGAGTGGAAGTTGGTGTGGTGTGGTGTGTGTGGTGTGTGTGTGGCAGGGGTGGTGTTTAGGGATTGATAAATGACAGAGAGAAAGGACTGATATTCAAACATCCTTTTAACTCTTAATCCATCGATCATGAATACCGTATCTCATATCAAACTTATTTTGTAAGCTACAAGTAATTTACCTGTCCAAAATTGGAAGGAAAAATCCTGCGAGGCCATTTTCATACCTCTAACTTAAGTGAACACTGTTCATCGAAGCATGGTTTTTTTTTCAATTTTTTTCATATCATATGAGGGTTGGTCCTTTAGCTTTCCATACATATCGACATTTTTTCATAAAATTATATATGCTCAATTTGGCAACCATTTCAAAAGTGTTACGTTTTTTTTGAGACAACACGGTATAAGTTGAATAGACTTTAACAACGTTAGGCCTAACGTTAATGCTTTACTTCATCAAAATTTTGGGTACAGCCACAAGACGAGACCGACGACCCACGAGTTCGACAGTAAAGTAAATAGGCCAACGAGATCGACTATAAACAATTTAGGCCCACGAGACCGACAGCCCACTAGACCGACATAAATCAAACAGGCCCACGAGACCGACACTACGAAGATATGACCCACGAGACAGAAAATTCGCAATGAAGGCCCACGACACCGACGGTAGAGCAAAAACAGCCACCGAGACCGACATTAAATGAAGTATACCACGAGTCAGAAAGGGACGTCTAAAAGGCAAGAAAGGGGTGGAAGAGGGAGAGAGAGACATGGTAAGGGCCGAGAAGTCGAGAAAAAAAAATTAAAAATGGGTGGAAGGGCAACAGAGAGATAATGAAATAAAAAAAACTAAGGAGGCAGGTGACCAACGCATGTTAAAAAAAATCCATAGGCTTTGAAGATTTTCAGGAGGGGGGGGGGGTCAATTTTTGTACCAACTATTTCGGGAAGTTTTTTATTACCCCCCCCCCTCCTCCCCCTCCCCACGTTGACAGAGGTTTGTGAAAAAGAATTAAGAAGAGGAAAATAATTGTAGACCTAATCAAGATATTTATGATGTAAAAAAATCTATGAAGACCTTGTATTTATTTTCTTATTTGTGTAAGTTGTGTGTGTGTGTGTGTGTGTGTGGTGTGTGTGTCTTTATCATTTTTTATGAACGTTGATATGCGAGCGCAAATAGCGAGCTACGAAAATATATTTATATTGGGATGAGCCTATTTTTTTTTAGGGGGGGGGTGTCCAGGCCTGCCGGCCACCTTGATCCGCGCCTCGGGAGGGGGGGGGGGGGTCATTACAACCTCCTGTTACGTACCTGCCTCCAAATGGTTCTTTGCTTCTAGTCTCTGTTGCTTCCCCACCCTTTTTGTTTTACTTCCCCTTGTAATTTCTCTCCCTCCCTCTTTTCTCCCCCTTTTTGTTTGCCTTTTAGATGTCTTTGCCTACCCGATAAGGGGGGGGGGGGTGGGCATGGCCTCGTGCCCCGATGATACCCCTGGTATTCGTTTTCATGGGCCTAATTGAAGAAACGTCTGATTCGTGGTTACTTCATATAACGTCGGTCTCTGGGCTGTTTTGCTCTACCGTCGGTGTCGTGGGCCGTATTTGCGAATTTTCTGTCTCGTAGGTCATATTACTGTGGTGTCGGTCTCGTGGCCTGTTTGTTCTAGGTGTCACGGTCTTATGGGTCTTTATTTGCTAGCGTCGGTATAATAGGCCTTTTTTGTCTAGTGTCGGACTAATGGGCCGTCGGTCTCGTGGGTGCCGGTCTTGTGGGATGACCCCAAAATTTTCCTCTGTAGAATATTTTCTAACATTTTGTTCCAAAATACTACAAAAAGATTGCTTGTAGACTTCTAAACCTTTTAAAATGGCTGGTCAAAATCGTTTGTCCTGGAGACACAACCTGTCTGGACATACATGTACATAAATGGGTACCAATTTATAAACCCGGAATTCTTATACATATGGGCAGTTCCAAGGTAACGGAGTGACATTCAGAAGCAACATTTCAGCATTCAAACAAGTTCATCATCCATACTTTAATCTTTATGTACAAAGAAATGGTTCATGGCAAAAGCTGATGATACCCTCTTTTCAAAATGGTAATTTTTTTTATAGTGATCCTCTTAATTAATGAGATATAAATATTCATAATCATGGTTACGGAATGACGCAAAATGGACATGCATATTTGAGCAGAAAACATTTGGCTTAAACTCTGTGAAATTTAAATGGCTATCACAATTTCGAGTTATTGATTGGATTCTATATTATTCTAGGTACACTGTCCGTCATAAAGGTGGAATATTTTTTTGCCGCTATAGCGACATGATTTTGCTCTGACTTTAATTTCTTGAATATGTTTTTCCTTGCTTTTACTTTTTGGCACCCTGGCTATATCTTGGACATTCTCCCAACCCTTCACGTGGACCTTTTTTCAAAAAAGTTTTGTCAACCCCCGTGATGCCCATTTTTGTCATTTTTTCTCATTTAGGGGCCCCTTTTTGTTTTCTCGGACGATCAAGGCCCCCTCAGTCCTACCCACAGGAAAAGCGACTGAGGTGTACTGTTTTATACTGTTCTTTAAGTTAAATCTATATTTCTGGGGACAGGCTTAGGTCTCTTGTCTAGGGGAGGGGTTGAAGTAACAAACGAGATTTGTGAAAATTCGGAATATTTTATTCCATCTTTATGCTGAAAACAAAAGAAATGAAAAACCACCTTTAACCCTTAAATATCATCATTTTCCCCTTAAATTTTGTTTAGCCTTAATTACAAGGCTGTAAATAGTCATTATTGATAATATTTTATTTTGCTTTATGTTTGGTTGAGATTTTACAATTCAATTTAGGAATGATAGAAATTTCCATGGTGTAAAAATGAATAAAATGAATGTTGAACCCCAATCAAAATAAATTTTGACCCCTCCCCTAGACAAAAGAGTCGAGCCTGTAACCATAAAATCTAGATTTAATTTAAAGAACAATAACAAATCTCCACCTCAGACGTGTTTCCTTGGGGTAGGACTGAGGGGGGGCCTTGGTGGGTCGCGTGAACATGTCCATCTTCTGGGGGTGACAAACTTTTTTGAAGAAAAATCCCCGGGAAGGGTTGAGGGAACGTCGAAGATATACCCAGGATCCCAGAAAGTGAAAGCGGTGACAAACACATTCAAGAAATTAATAACGAGGCAACATAATGTCGCTTGAGCCAGAAAAAAATATTCCACGTTTATGACGAACAGTGTATAATATGCCACCTTGCATAAAAAAATTGGTTGAATATTTTGTTAATTATGACTTAAAACTCGAACCCTTGTCCGGTTACGGAGTGACGGTTACGGAGTGACATCTGGTTTCCCGGTCTTTTTCGTGAGGAGAAATGCATTATGAAGAAAAATTAATACCAAAGTTTGTTAGAGTAGACCATGACAATTACATTAAGCCAAAAAAATAATTAAAAAGTGACGAGATATAAGAATTAGAGGCATTTAAAGCCCCATAGTCCCATACGTGCAAATTTGGGTTTGATCAATTATTCAGTGCAAGAATACTGAATCGCAAATTTGTTTAACTTAAATGATTGGTTGTATTGTAAAGAAGCATTTGTGGTAATTTCGGATCCTGATTTGCATTTTCAAAGGCACAGCGGCACATTAAAATTTCAGCTCCATGTCCTGTTTTGCTTGGAACTGCCCATATTCTGAAACAGTTACTCCTCCCGCATCTTTTGGTACCAATTTTGTGTGTTAGATCTATATCTTTATGCTTGAATGAACACGGCGCTTTGTTTGCGAACATTGTAGGGTAGCGCTCTGACAATTTGGTTGCGTCCTGGTATTCGCCTATCAGCTACTTGAACAGCTGTCGTAAAAAAATCACAAACACATCAGCCTCCAAACTCTCACAAAACAATCATCAAACATTCATCAAACACACCACCAAAAATCACAAAATCAAAATATAAAACGAGATTGCAAACTTGCTTTGAATTGGACGTCATCACCAAGATATTTCCACTTTTGCGTTTCTTAGAGAAAATGCTAACGGGTTGGCAGCTCTTCCGGGTTGCGTTGTGAAGTAATGTTGTGCGCTGCTACCATTATATTTTCATCACCTGCTGCTACAAGAGAAACAGTCAAAGGATGGACATGATTTTTACCCCAAAACTGTTATTTTACACTTTCTTGTTTAGAATTCCCAACAGCTTGGAAATAGTGCTTTTAGGATAATTATTGAAGGATAGTGAGTATGAATGGAAAGTATTATATTTTTAAAATAATGTTTCATGACTTTGGGGAAGTATTCAATTCTCAACATATGAATGTACTGACCCGCGACGGGAACTGGTCGGTTTAGTGGGCAAGTCCAAGATGACAAGCATGTTACGAATGGGACATTTCGGAGCCTTTTACCCTCTATAAAATCTTTGAAATTTAAGGGCACTATTTTTTCTCATCCTCATGATAGGTATCCAATAGAGTAATACACTGTTGGGAGATGACGACATTTGACCTTTGACCTTTGATGCAATGACATGAAATGTAGGGTGTTACGTATGGGACCAGAAGAATTCAAGTTTTTTAAGAAAAATTTTCAACTCTAAAACTTTCTGCAAGTATTTCCACTGATGTATTGAAGTTTGGTGTCTTTACTTCTGTAAAGTTTGGAGTCATAAGGATTGTCACTTTTTTTGGAAGCCTTTGTTAAAGTTGGAGAGGATGTGTTACGTGTAGAACAGTTACGTATGGGACAATTTGTCCCCATAGAGAATGCATTTAATTCTTATGTTTTTCATTGTTTTGTGAATTTCTTATGTATTCTATTGTTATTTTTTTCCAAGTTTAACTTTTTAGCTTTATTTCTTTCATGGACCAAGCATCATGACAAAGCAAACCTTTTTGAGTTCTTCTTATGATATTTGTTCTCCAAAATATTGTCTGACAATGTGCTAAAAAAGTACAAAGACATTGCTTTTAAACAGTTTCAAATGACTGGTAAAAATTGAGTGTCCAGACATCCAACCTGTCAAATAAAGCAAAAAAAAAATGGCATCAGAATTGCTGTTCCCGAGTAGTTAAACGAGTCACATTTCCGCTGTTAAACTTGTAACACGGATCAGCAGCAGCTATGCTCTACATGCTAGTATTTTGTCAGCAATCAGTAGAGATTCTGAAATGGACTGCAAAGATTTCTCTATGGGGACAAGTTTTCCCATCCATACATATATGTAACTGTCCCATAAGTAACACGTCCTCTCCGACTTTAACAAAGGCTAGAAGTAAACTAGAGTTTTGGACCTTTCTTATACCAAACTTCAATACATCAGTGCAAATACTTTCAGAGAGTTTTGGAGTTGAAAATTTTTCTTTAAAAAACTTGAATTCTTCTGGTCCCATACGTAACGCCCTAAATTTTTACGTTATTGCATTAAAGGTCAAAGGTTATATGTCGTCATCTCCCACCAGTGTATTACTCTCTTGGATACCAATCAAGAAGACAAGAAAAATAGTGCACTTACATGTAATCTTCACAAAAAAGATATACAATTGTAGAGGGTAAAAGGCTCGGAAATGTCCCGTATTTGGTTTTATATACAATTTTATTCAAATGTTCGTACATGTATGAGTGTCTGTAATACCCCATTCACAGTGGTTTTCAAATTTATCCCGGTGCTGTCGCGGGACGGCAACACCGCGATAAACCCGCTATAAATGCAATCACAGTGGAAAAGTTATCCCGGGACAGTCCCGGGATACATTTCATGTACCCATTCACACTGCAGCGTGTGATTTTTATGACCTCTGTTACAAAATACTTGCATTTCTTTGATTTTCTACCATCTTTCATTATTTCCTATGTATTTCTTTGTTTTTTCTCCTTTTCCCATCTTTTATCTCATCATTTCTTATGTACATTGTATTTGTTTGTTTTCTCCTTCTTTCCTTTTTTTTCCCCTATTATTTCTTTATATGTATTTCTTTGTTTTTTCCTTCTTTCCTCTTCTTTTCTATCTTTTCCTTTGTATGTTTGTTTTTCTCCTTCTTTCCTTTTATTTTCTATCATTTCTTATATATTTCTTTGTTTCCTTCCTCCTTTTCTTTTCTTTTCTATCATTTCTCATGTATTTCTTTGTTTTTTCCTTCTTTCCTCTTCTTTTCAATCATTTCTTATGTATTTCTTTGTTTCCTTCCTCCTTTTCTTTTCTATCATTTCTCATGTTTGTTTTTTCCTTCTTTCCTCTTCTTTTCTATCTTTTCCTTTGTATGGTTGTTTTTCTCCTTTTTTCCTTTTCTTTTCTATTTTCTTATGTATTTCTTTTTTTCTTTTCTTCTTTCCTTTTCTTTTCTATCATTTCATACATGTTGTATGTATTTCTTTGTTTTTCTCCTTCTTCCATCTTTTATTCATCATTTCTTATGTATTTCTTGGTTTTCTTCCTCCTTTTCTTTTCTTTTCTATCATTTCTTTGTTTTCTCCTTCTTTTCTATCATGTCTTATGTATTTCTTTGTTTTTCTTCTTCTTTCCTCTTCTTTTCTATCATTTCTTATGTATTTCTTTGTTTTTTCTCCTTCTTTTCCCTTCTTCCGTTTCATTTCTTATGTACATGTATTTCTTTGTTTTTACTCCTTCTTTCCTCTTCTTTTCTATCATTTCATATGTCATTCTTTGTTTTTCTCCTTCTTTCCTCTTCTTTTCTATCATTTCTTAATATGTATTTCTTTGTTTTTTCTCCTTCTTCCATCTTCCATGTCATCATTTCTTATGTATTTCTCTGTATTCTTCCTCCTTTTCTTTTCTTTTCTATCATTTCTTATGTTTTTCTTTGTTTTCTTCTTTCCTCTTCTTTTCTATCATTTCTTATATAATTCTTTGTTTTTCTCCTTCTTTCCTCTTCTTTTCTATCATTCTTATATAATTCTTTGTTTTTCTCCTTCTTTCCTCTTCTTTTCTATCATTTCTTAAACTGTATTTCTTTGTTTTTCTCCTTCTCAATCTCATTATCATTTCTATGTATTTCTTTGTTTTCTTCCTCCGTTCTTTTCTTTTCTATCATTTTTCCTTCTTTTTCCTTTTCTTTTCTATCATTTATTATGTATTCTTTGTTTTTCTTCTTCTTCCATCTTTTATTTCATCATTCTTATATAATCTTTGTTTTTTCTCCTTCTTCCTCTTCTTTTCTATCATTTCTTAAAACTGTATTTCTTTGTTTCTCCTTCTTCAATCTTTCCATTTTCATCATTTCTTATGTATTTCTTTGTTTTCTTCCTCCGTTTCTTTTCTTTTCTATCATTTTTTCCTTCTTTTTCCTTTTCTTTTCGATCATTTATTATGTATTTCTTTGTTTTTCTTCTTCTTCCATCTTTTATTTCATCATTTCTTATGTATTTCCGTGTTTTATCCTTCTTCCATTCCCTCTTTCGGAAATTCTTATGTTTTTCATTGTTTTTTTATCCCGGTGCTGTAGCGGAGTGCCTTCACACTGAAGGCACTCTGCGACAGCAGCGGGACTGTCTCGGTGCTGTTACTATGGTTTGAGCGTGATAGTTTATCGCGGTGTTATAGCGGAGCGAGGTTATCCCGGGATAGTTTATAGCGGGTCCGAGCATTCACACTGAGGGCAACACCTCTACAGTCGCGGGACAGTCCCGCGACTGTAGCGGTGTTTGAGGCCACTGTGAATGGGGTATAAGATGAAGGAATTCTAGCAAATTACTGGAACTTTGAAGGATGATAGCCCAAGTAGACTTGCAAAACCAAATGAACAATTTGAAGATCAAATGATAACAACAAAATATAGATGTATTATAGTCCAATGAAAAATCCTTTTTTTTATCACCATGGCAACAAATCTAAAAGCTTAATTTTAAAGCTGAAAGATGTACGAAACAAAATCATTTTTGAAGCAATTTACTTCAAATTGTTTTGATAACAATAAATATTGACAAATTATATATTTTTGGAACGAGCTTGACTAAATGAATCTGGAGGTACATGTACATGTACAATCGGAAATAGTTACTTTTGATTCGACAGTTGCCCAGGGGACAATGAATATATGCATGAGATGGGAAAGGTTTTCATGCTCGGAAATGTGAAATTTAACCCGTTGTATACTAAGCCCGCATATATACATGTATGCAGGATGGTAAAATGGAGACTACCCCTCGTTGTGACCTTATATTCTGGTCATTTTTGCATTAATAAACAAAACCAATTAATTATTCCATTGATTGGATATTGACGATTGAAAAACTATCTTTCTTTCACCTCAAAATGAAAATGATATGTGGAACCATGATTGACAATCATGCTTGATAGGTCTTCGTAAAAATTACCTCCGTCTTCAACGGGTTAAGTGCGCAAAATGGCCGCGCGCATCTAATACGAGCGGTGCGGATACATGCCCCCTGGATTTGGGGGTCATAATGTCAAAGGTCATAGAGGACAATAAATCGGCAAAATAGGTTGTTTTTAACTCTATTCATTGGATTGTAGATTTGTTTGTTATTAACGTTGTAGACATTATTTATCTTTTAATGTTCTATATATAATTTCTATGTCAGAAATGTAGTAGGCCAAATTTAACATCACTTTAACTTGTGATGTGATGTTTAAGTAATACAAACTTGGCTCATGTATTTATTAGGTTTGGGGTCACAAGGTCAAGGTCAAAGATGTCTTTGTATTTATAAAGAAAAATGAATAGATGAATTGCCATATTTTTCTGATCTGGCAATGGTGGAGGCATAAATTTTCACCATGCGCAGTTAAGGATGCATCTAGTTTCTTCTGTTGCGGCAAACAAACCAATTTTCATGTTTTTTTTTAACCACTTATATGCTGCATGGAGCTAATTGCACAGTATGGGCATGATGGGTATGACCAGCGTGGCGCTGGTGTATCAAAACAGACAAAGCTCAGACAATAGCATGAGAACGTAATATTACGTGGTCCGCAGCCAAGTGGTTAAGGCCCCACTAGCAAATATACTTTATGAGGTACATGTGGGCAATTCCACGGTAACTGACGTTACACACAACCAGAATATTCTACATTGTTTGTACTGTAGTTACATAAATACGAATCTTCAAATTAATATAACTAAATAAGTAAGTGTAATTAAAGAAAGAAGTTGTGTAAAAAAATTCCACCCAAACATTATTTCCATTGAAACGCCAAGCAAAAACGTGTCGGTAACTGACGTTGCAGAAAACGGACATGCAAAATCATGGTGTTTGATCAAATCTCAATTTCTCATGTCCATGACGTGTTATAGTGATAAGTCTTATATGACATCACACCTAGGTCCTTAAAGGTAGTGTCAGCCTTTTGCAGGCAAAAATATTAAATTTCTAGTTTTTAGAGGATATAGTAGTATACCAATGACTATATCTTCCCACAACATGATTAAGCTCAAATGTGTATGTTTGTCATTATATTGCGATTATCAAAATTCATTCCTATTTTTTCGAACCTCGAAAAATATACCGTACGGTGCGAACCGCAGACCGTTAGCGCAGAGAATAATGCACGCTGATGCGCCGTATGTATATTGCTGTGTACGGTCCGTGCTGCACGCGCTGTAATATCAACGATGTTGATGGAGAGCTGGTCAAGATTGGTAGTCAGATTTTCGTTTCGTATTACTGATCTAGGCAACCTATGACAGTAAGATTGAATAGACAGTATAGGTCGATCATATTCTACAGTTATGCCAAGTTGCATTAGTTTTCGCAATTTGTGAAAAAGGCTGATACTACCTTTAAGAACAGATTTGCAAAATAAGGAGAGATTTTCATAATTTTTGTTTATCCAGGGGAAACTTTTGTGAAGACATGTCGGTAACTGACGTTACGTAACTGACGTTTCCCTTACATCTTCCATAGACTTTGCACATGTAAAATCTCAATTTTGATTTGGATCAAAATATTTTGTGTTCCTGGCTTCTGAGAAAGATGTGTTTGATATGACATCATACCTATGTTCTAGACAACAGACTGGCAAAATAAGAAGTATTGTAATAATTTTCCTCTTATTTAATACATGTAGTTAAAACTTTCCTGTGAACATGACAGTTTTACACATATATTTCCTATAGGGTTTGTACAGAATAATTTTGAAATTTTTATTTCTTACTACTTTAAGAACTAAATTCCATCACATACATTGTAAATATGGGTATATTTTAGTAAATGATATCAGAGACTCTAAAATAGTATTTTGATTGATTAATACACGTAGGATGTCCCACACATATATTTGTGTGTGTAGTGCATTTGAATCTTGCCAGAATCAGTTTCATTTGTTATAATTTGCTGATTCTAAATCCTAACAGCACATCAATTCTTAGGTGAATTGATTTTTAAAATCACTTTAAAACGGTTTCTTCCTCAATTCAAACTGCAACAGTAATTTCCATTTAACTCATTTTGTACAGATTTATGATCCGCAGTCATAAAATGCAGAATTTCAAAGAGCTACATTATGTAGTTATCAAATTTGATGAAAATTACTGTTTGCCTTTGGCATCAAAATGAAATCCTGTTGAAGTAAAGTTCTATGCTTTGTTCTACCTCGAATCACATACAATGCACAGACATTGGAGCTATGATCATACTTACTATTTTCTTTTCGTTTTCTTTTTTTTCCCCCATTTATATCTTCTTTTTTTTTTCAGAGAGAAGTTTTTAAATACAACTAATTATTTGATTTAGATCAGAACATTCAAAATTATAAGCTCATATTCAGAATATTCAGAATATTATATAGAAATAGAACCTTGATCACACCAAAAGATAATCAACTGAAAATCTAAAGCAGATTTGGAGGGGCTTACATGTACACTGCATGGGTTTCCTAACTCTAAAATCATTACAAGAAGAAGTTACCATTGACACTGGCAGTCTTTTTTATTGCTAGATGGTTAGTTTAAGCAGTAGTATTTGGTTCAGATGCATACAGGAGTCCAAATTGTGATTGTTTTCTATGAAATGATAATGGCATCATGGTAACTGACGTTACACAAATTGGTAGTCAATTTTGATTTGATTGTATGTTGAATATCCATAGCTTTGCTATTGATAATAATCAGATGCAGTCATACATTAGAAATCTCAATTGGCATAGTTGATACTGCCTTCGTTTCGAAAAAATTTAACAAGTTCATGTTTTCGGTAACTGACGTTACATTCCAAATGAGGGTTGATTAAATCTAGTTTTTTGACCAAAGTCACAATGAAATTGAACCAAATTTTTTAAAGTGTCTCTCTGACAACTGTATCTATAGATACGAAAGATTATCGGGAACAGAAACGGTTTAGTTAGGAAAATTAAAACGAGTTTCTTGTAAATATACCTTTTCTATACCCAAAAAATATTGGAATATTTTGGCGTATGATTAGAAAGTGAATATGGCCGCAATCGGGAAAATTTTTATTGATTCTTAAAACTTCCATTCATGTATTTTTTGAAAATCAAAATTATTTTAACCAAATATCATTTTGAATTTCCGGTACCTGGATTTCTGTGGAATTGCCCATATGATCATTCAGACTAAGTGGGACATTTAGCTGAAATTTTAATGTGGCGCTGTGCCTTTGAAAATGCAAATTAGGATCTCAAATCAACACAAAGGCTTCTTTACAATACAAACAGTAATTTTAGTTCAAACATTATGTGATCCAGTTTTCTTACGCTGAATAATTGAGCAAACAGGAATTTGCACGTATGGGACTATGGTGCTTTAAATGCCTCTTATTCTTAATACCAATCACTTTTGTAAGATTTTTTTTTGCTTAAAGTAATTTTCATGGACTACTCTAACATGGCATATAAATACAGGTAATTTGGATTTAGTTATTTACTTGAAATGTTGAATTTAAGGCACTGGTCATGTCACTCACATTTTGAATGTCGTGTCACTCACGACACATCTAGAGGTGGACCATTTTCCACGGAGAGGGAATGATTGATAAGCACAATAAATGTCAGAGAGGTACACTATTCATATACATATATCAGCATTTATAGCACCCTTAGAAATCTACTTGGGCACAAATCCAACCATAACCAATGATGGTCAGAAACCCATGTCTTTTTTCTGTCGTGTCACTCATGCACTGTTTTTTAATCATAATTACCAGGACCAATTGTAAAATTCAAATCCAACTGGTAATGACACATGCCACTCCTACATTATACATAATATGGTAGTTATGATCCATTCATAACCTACAAGTGCAAAGATATGCGCCTCTCTATCAGTCCAAATGTCATGTCACTCACGTTTGCATATGACCACATACAAGTAACTTTTTTTCCTTTTTTTTTTAAATATTAGATTCCAGTTGTGAAGCTGACTGGATCCAATCACCTGCAACAAGCTACTGCTACTTTGCCTATCCACCACGGACCTATTGGTCAACAGCTAGAGATTTATGTTTAGAACTGGGTGGTGACTTAGTCAGCATACACAGTCCAGAGGAGGATGCATTTATATTTAGTAAGATTGAGGGAATTACTAATGTTTAGTTTTTAACTAGAAGGGTGGGGGATGGAATAAAAAAGGAAAGAAAATCTTAATATTGTAATGTGCAGGAAAGTAGGAAATCAAAACTGATTAACTAGTTACTTTGATACACAATAATTGAATACATATAAAGAGACTCGTCGTTTCGAAATCAGACACAAGTTGCCGATGAAAAACCTGAGAAAATCGGCGGAATAGTAAAAATCATCAGATTTTGATTTTAAAAAAAAATTTATTTCCTGGTTCCTCCGTTACTCAGGCATACTCTGTTATTCAAATTTGAATGAAAATGAGAACGTGTGAGAAAGTGTTATAAAACAGGCATGATTTTTCTCCGCAGATACGCGGATTTCCGCAGATTTTGAAGGAAAAAAAAATGTCCGATGCACTGAAGATAATATACTAACAAAGTAACACTGACAAAGTTGCAGCCAAAGAAATCATGAATTTTCAATACCTAAACATGCAAAATTTTCAGCAAGAGGGGAACCCCCCTCCCAAACCCACGCCAGGAGGTTCGGTCACTACGCTCCCTCACTGGTAGCAATTTTCCTCTTTTAGTGATATTTCTCTGTCATGCCTGTAAAAGCAGTTTTTGTGGGAGCCTTTTTTTCTGTCATAAATATCTTATTCCCGCACACAACGGAATTGTCCGATGTCCATACCACTGTCCTCTAAACTCGGCCCCTAGCAACAAACGGCGTTGTTCATTTGCCAATCTAATGGGCACGGCCTCATACAGTGAACTAAAGTGTTCCTAAAAAAGGTAACCGAAGTTCAAAGGTCAGTCGTTTCAAAAGTACATCGTTTATTCTGGTGATTTGTTTACTAACATATTAAGTAACTCTTCAGCTTTAATTTGAGACATTGCTTGCGTCCAAATTGTCACGGGTCACAGAGTTAGGTTCCTTCCCTTATACAAATTTTCATACGTTTTGTACAATCTTGTTTGACTAGCTTGCGACTAGCTAGTTTCGTTCCAAATATGTAAACGAGTTGCACGCTCGCTTGCTCAAACTAGCTTGCAGCAAGCTATAGAACTAGCTCAGTGACTAGCTTGTTTCGGAACAAAACCAGCTTGACACTAGCTAGTAAGATAAGCTGGTAACAAACTAGTTTAGCAAGCTTGCAGCTCATTTACATATTTGGAACAAAAATAGCTGGTTAAACAAGCTTGTTGCAACACAAGCTAGCGACAAGCTTGTAATTGAGCAAGCTAGTTTGGCAAGCATAATAAAGCTAGTTGGACATGCTTGTGGAAGCTGGTTCAGCAAGCATGCAGCTTGCCAAAATCAAGCTAGTAGTAAGCTAGTTCAAGAAGAACCAGCTTCCCACAAGCTATTTGAAACAATTACGCTTGCTGCAAGATAGTATATACAGCTTCATTGTATAGCTTATAGCTTGCCATACTTTGTATTGATTTTGTGTTGTATCTCCCATACACTTGTATTTGAGTCAATGTACTTTTTTCCTGGTTAGTTATTCTTGAATTCCTGTTTAATTATGTGTAATTGAAATATATTATTGAAATTCTCTGCATGTTGTTTATTGATCAATCTTAACATTTAGGAAAAATTCTAAATTGAATCTAATTATCAGTAATGGAGTTAATTACTTTTAAATAAAATAGATTGTACAAAAGTACTAAATTGCACACACCCTGCCTTTTGTATGCAAATTACCTAATTTGCAATTTATAGCTTGTTTGTGCAGCTTGCAACTAACTTATTTGCAAGCTTGTCACTTTTTCTCCAACCATCTTGCAAATTTTCTGGCAAGCTTGTCACTAGCTAGCCACTCTCCTGTTTTTGGCAAGCTAGTCACAAGCTGGTCATAGGATGTTTCAATAGTGGCACGTTTATATAACCAACTTGCAAATTTTCCTGCAAGGTAGTAATGGGAAGGTTCAAATAGTGGCAGTTTACAACTAACTTACAAATCTTCCTGCAAGCTAGTCATAAGCTTGTAATAGGAGGGTTCAAATAGTGGCAGTTTACAACTAACTTGCAAATCTTCCTGCAAGCTAGTCACAAGCTTGTAATGGGAGGGTTCAAATAGTGGCATTTTATAAATTCACAAATCTTCCTCCAAGCTAGCTAGTTGCAAGCTAGTTGCAGGAGGGTAATGATTGTAACTAACTTGAATAATTCATGACAAGCTTGTCACTATCTAGACCTCTTATGCAAACTAGCTTGTTTTCCTGCAAGCTAGTGCACTAGCTAGTCACAGGAGAGTAAAAATATTAGCACACTTGCAACTACCTTGAAAAAAATCTTGCAAGCTAGTCGCAAGCTAGTTTCAAGATGGTTATTATGTTGTAAGCTAGGGTTAAGGTGGCAGCTAGATTGCAGCATGCTTATTTTCTAAAAAAACACGCTTATTAAGATTGTGACAAGCTAGAAACTAGCTTGCGAAAGCTTATTTTTGTATAAGGGTTTGAAGGTGAAACGCACAAAACCCACTTTTTCCAAGTTTTTGGTTTGTAGCATACCAAACAAATCTTTTGAAAGTAGTTGGTGTCATTGGGTCATTTTCAGCAAGTTTAAATGAAATGTTTAATTACTGGTTTACAAATTTTCATACATTTTGAATTGAATTTTGACATGCTTGTTTAACTAGCTTGCAACTAGCTAAGCTAGTTTCGTTCCAAATATGTAAATGAGTTGCACGCTCGCTTGCTCAAACTAGCTTGCAGCAAGCTTAAGAACTAGCCTAATAGTGACTAGCTTGTTTTGTAATGAAACCAGCTTGCACACTAGCTAGTAAGACAAGCTTGTAACAAACTAGTTTAGCAAGCGTGCAGCTCATTTGCATATTTGGAACAAAACTAGCTAGTTAAACAAGCTTGTTGCAACACTAGCTTGCGACAAGCTTGTAATTGAGCAAGCTAGTTTGGCAAGCGTGATATAGCTAGCTAGTTGGACAAGCTTGTGGAAGTTGCATGCTTGCCGAAAACAAGCTAGTTGCTTGCTAGTTCAAGCGAAACCAGCCCAGCACAAGCTATTTGAAACTAACTTGCTGCAAGCTAGTTATGCAGCTTCATTGTATTGCTTGCCACAGGCTAGTCTGGCATATGTCACTCATCACATCAAAATCAGACACAAGTCACCAGAAAATAAGTCAAAGATATTGGCAATACAATCCATTTTTAAATATTTTCCCATTACTGTTTGTACTTGATATTTCTATCGAGCACACATGACACACTGAATATTCAGAAAATCAAAATATATTATCCCCTTAAATTAGACACTTTCAATTATTTTGATGATTTCCTCCGCCCGTTGCTGAGTCTGCTCGGCGACTTGTGACTGATTTTGATGTGACGGGTCTTATATACTTGTTTTAGTTTTGTGTTGTATCCCTCATACACTTGTATTTGATTAAATGCACTTTTTTCCTGGTTAGTTATTCTTGAATTCCTGTTTAATTACATGTACATGTAATTGAAATATATTATTGAAATTCTCTGCATGTTGTTCATTGATCAATCTTTATTATGTTTACAATGTAGGAAAAATATTAAATAGAATTAAGTTATTAGAAATGAAGTTAATTACTGTTAAATCAAATAGATTGTACAAAAATACTGAATTGCACACACCCTGTGTTTTGTATGCAAATTACCTAATTTGCATCGTGCAGCTTGCAAAGTTATTCGCAAGCTTGTCGCTCACATCCACTCTAGTACTGTGAATTTTTTCTCCACCTATCTTGCAAATTTTCTGACAAGCTTGTCACCAGCTAGTCACTCTCCTGTCTTCTGCAAGCAAGTCACAAGCTAGTCATCATGGTCATGGGAGGGTTCAAATAGTGGCAGTTAACAATATATACTTGCAAATTTTCCTGCAAGCTAGTCACAAGCTAGTCATAGGAGGGTTCAAATAGTGGCAGTTTACAACCAACTTGCATATTTTCCTGCAAGCTAGTCACAAGCTAGTCTTGGGAGGGTTCAAATAGTGGTAGTTTACAAATTAACTTGCAAATTTTCCTGCAAGCTAGTTTTGCAAGCTAGTCATGGGAGGGTTCAAATAGTGGCAGTTTACAACCAACTTGCAAATGTTCCTGCAAGCTAGTCATGGGAGGGTTCAAATAGTGGCAGGTTGCAACCAACTTGCAACGTTTTCTGCAAGCTAGTCACAAGGTAGTCAGTCTCTGTGATATCTCATGACAAGCATGCAACAAGCTAGTGGCAAGACGGTTATTATTTTCCAAGCTGGTTTTAAGGTGGCAGCTAAATTGCAGCAAGCTTAGTTTCTGAAAAACACGCTTAATAATATTGTGACAAGCTAGTATTAACTAGCTTGCGACAAGCTTATTTTGGTATCTCCTTTGCTAAAGTGGATTTCTCATTGGCAATGAGATGTGATTATGTGTCACTGGAGTTGGGGTGAGGTCGCCGCGACTTCTCGCAACTTCCTGGAGTCTCCAGGAAGTCTCGAGAAGAGCAAAAAAATGTCAAACATATGCTCAATCTTTTAATAGACTTTTATCAGAGGTAAGCAAGTCTCTGTGACGTCTCTGTGGGGTTTCCGTGACGTCTCAAAAGTATCAACGACGTCGCAGAGACGTTGTTGGAACTTTCTAGCAATTAAAAGAAATCGAACAGGTTTGACAATTTTTTTAGACTTATGTTTGACTATATTAAAGGAGATGTAACGGTAAAGTCTCTGAGATTCAAGAGACTCATTATTGTGACCCAATCCTTGTCAGTGAGACAGATACTTTGGCAAATGCGATTGTATTTCATTGGGACTTGTGAACAAAAATTGAAACCAAGTTGGTTTTGTACCCTACAAACCAAAAACTTGGAAAAAGTGTGTTTTGTAGCTTTCACCTTCAAAGGCAACATCTAAAATTAAAGCTGATGAGTTACTTAAACCTGGTGTATAGTTTTGGTAACAAAAAAAAAATCGGCATAAAACCGATTAAATATAGTCTCATGTTGTTCACATTGCGCTAAAAGACATGTGTGAGAGATTTTGTGATATTCCTTTCACGATTTCCGGTGAATTTCGGTGAAATGTTTGAATCCAAACACAATTTGTAACGGTTTTGAGACCTTTGCTGGGTTGTCCTGTCCCCCGAACTTCCCGCATGAATG
The DNA here is from genome assembly GCA_940671915.1 of Paracentrotus lividus. Lineage (NCBI taxonomy): Eukaryota > Metazoa > Echinodermata > Echinoidea > Camarodonta > Echinidae > Paracentrotus > Paracentrotus lividus. The sequence continues at coordinate 35,406,137 of CALNVZ010000174.1, read as the reverse complement.
GACCGTAGCGATCTGTGTGTATCACCCACACAAGAGAATCCCCATTGGTTTTCCATGTGAACGCCTAGTGCACACAAAGCTGTGTCGGGTCCCCGTCTTATCTTTTTTATACTATAATATCGTGAAATAAAGACGTTAAAACGAGATTCCATGTAATATAACTTTCTTTGTTACAGTTACAGGATTCAGGCTTTCATATTATCTAACTGTGAATCCAAATTAAATTTTTCCTTCTCCCAACACTATACACCAGCTTTAATATTCTAGTAAACAAATTACATGAATAAACCATGCACTTTTGAAATGACTGCATGACATTTGAACATCGGTTACCTTTTTTTTAGGAACACACTGTAATATATTTTACATGTATTACCCCACTGTTAAAAAAACCCTCCCTTGACCAAATTCCCTCCAAAACTACCGCCCAGTGTCAAACTTACCCTTTTTTGTTCAAGATTCTTGAAAGGATTGTGTTCTCTCAACTGACAAAATACCTTTCGGCTAATGATTTGCTCGATCCTTTCCAGTCAGGTTATAGATCCAATCATAGTGTGGAAACACTACTTCTCGATGCATCTAATTATATACTACAAGGTATGGATAAAGGGAATACCACAGCTCTTTTGCTGTTAGACTTGTCCTCCGCCTTCGACACTGTAAATCACACTATCCTTTTGAATATACTTAGTTCACTTGGTGTCAAGGGTGAGGCTTACAAATGGTTTGAGTCTTATCTCTCATTCCACTCTCAGATTGTTTGTATTAATGGTTATAAGTCTATTGCTTTGCCTCTCTCATTTGGAGTACCACAGGGCTCTGTGGGCGGACCAACTCTCTTCTCGGTTTATTTATCTGGATTGCGACAAGTTCTTTTGAAACATGGCATAAAATACCATATTTATGCAGACGACATCCAACTCATGATTTCCTTTAACTCAGATCAATTGGCTGCAGAAAGTGCCATTCATCGTCTTGAATGTTGCATGGTTGATGTTCACAATTGGCTGACTTCTCACTCTCTTAAGTTGAATTCAGCCAAATGTGAATTTCTTCTTTTTGGCTCCAAAGTGCAGCTTAGTAAAATCCACATCAACTCTATCTCATTTTCTGGCCTCACTGTTAATTTGTCAAGTTCTTGTCGCAATCTCGGTATAGTTTTTGATTCTCACATGACAATGTCCAATCACATCTCATTTATTTGCAAATCAGTTCGCTACCAATTGCGAAATATCGGTTTTATTAGGAAATACTTGTCTCGCCCGGCCACAGAAAAATTGGTACATGCTTTAATTTCGTCCCGTCTCGATTATGGTAACTCCCTTTTGTTCAATCTTCCCCAGAATCAGTTAGTCAAAGTTCAGAAACTTCAAAATGCTGCCGCTCGCATCGTTTCTCTATCCACCAGGCGCACTCACATCACTCCTATAAGATCTTTACATTGGCTCCCTGTAAAACAACGTATTATGTTTAAGATTTTGTTGTTGGCTTTCCACTGTGTCCATGGCTCTTCTCCCCAGTACCTCATTTCACTAATTAAAAGTTATACCCCTTCAAGATCCTTACGTTCCTCCTCTTCCAGTTCACTTGTTACCCCCAAAGTTTCCAAAACCTGGGGGGAAAGATCATTTGTCTACTCATCATCCAAGTTATGGAATAGCCTTCCTGGAAACATTAAACAATGCCTGACCTCTGAAACTTTCAAACAATACCTCAAAACATTTCTGTTCAATTCTTCTTAATTTCCTTATAATATCCTAAAAAGCGCCTTGAGCACTCTACAGAGTGGATTTGGCGCGGTATAAGTCTCATTATTATTATTATTATTATAAATGGGGATTTTAAATTGATGTCATGATATTAACTCTTAACGTGCCGGATCATGATACGTAGCCTACTGTTCGGTGCCATACTCATGCTTGCTCGCCTGCTATTGACTGCTTAATTCATGCTTTGTTTCCTACCCTCCCCTGATTCGTGCATGATTGCTCACTTTCGGAATAACGTTAATTGATTACGTCGATTCTATAGTTCTGCGCACTGCACATGTTAATCCGCTTTATTCTGCGGCGGCACATCCGGCTTTTAATTGGCCAATTTTCTCTTTACACAGTTTACATGAATCTTTTTGTGAGTAATTTAATGCGTTTGTCAACCTTTTGATAGGAACCTAGTGCATAAACAATCGCACAAAATAAAAACCAAATTCATGCTCTGGAACAATGCAGGTTTAGATAATTGCCTTCTTATTGTTAAAACAGAATTTGGTGTGAGTTTAGAGACAAATAAGAATGCCACATTATTTTAAGTACAACATTGTTTTCGAAAGTTCTTTTAAGAAAGTTATGAGGAAGTATTGACTGTCATATTTAAGTACAAGGGGGGAAAAACTTGGCAGTGGGGGATATAGACCCTGGCATGTAGGCCCTATGGATTACCAGTGCGGCAGAGGGGTTAGGGCAGGGTGGCATGTAAAGAGTTAAAAGTCATTGTTAAAGTTACTTGTATACAGATGAGAGTGAGTAAAAAGTTATTTAAGTTTGGAATTAGCTGTCTTGTTTGAAGCATTTACATTTAATCATGGGTTTCATGATATGTCTTGGTAAAGTCATCCCCTAGCAGGCCATCTACAGTCTTAACCTCCATTGAAAATGAGGTTACAGAGAAAAAAAATTGATCATATATTTTTATTGATCGTAAGTCTTTGTGTTACAGCGTACAGGTCTTGTAACCTTTTCGTGCTCCTATAGGGTTAAAAATGGACAAGACTGCCCTTTTAGAATATACCAAAAATGTTTACAATACTTCAGCTACATGTACATGTATTAATGAAATATTACAACATAAACCCCTCACAAAAAGTTTCGCAGGTAGACTTTGGGCCATGATAACTTTTCAGGTACGAATTACTAGTAGTTATTCCTGATATTCATATCATTGGAAAGATAATTTATTCCCCTTTTTTATTAATATCCTACTTGTAATGATTATGTCATGCTTCAATGCACAGAACATCAGAATATGGAGAAAAGTAAAAAGTCAAATGTTACAAAATGCATTTATCAAAGCGAAGTTCCGCAACTCGACTTTAGGCTCTGATAACTTTCGAGGTATTTTCTCATTTTTATTGGATTTTAGACCATTGTCAAGATAATTTATTCCTCTTTGCAATGACACCCTAATTGTAACGATAGTGTTGTTCCTGCTTGGACAGAACACCTGAATGTTAGGACAAGTCAGAAGTTAAATGTTGCAAATTGAATGCCTATTATGAGTATTATTGTCTGTTGCGAGCAATAATAATGCATTTCGCAACTTTTCACTTTTTACTTTGCATTATATTCGTGAGTTATGTGCATTCAAATATGATGTTACTATTGCAAATAGGGTATCAACAAAAAGAAGAATAAATGAACTTTTTAATGCTATAAAAATTGACAATGATTAAATCCCCACATTAAAATGTATCAAGGTTCAGTGTTGTGTTACAGAAATTTAAACTGAAAATTATCTTTCGCTTTGTCATGTATTCAAGTGGTATTGAGGGGTTCTGTGAACAAAGGAATGACATCACCCTGACAAATAAGGTATCAATCAAGAGAGGAATAAATTAACTTAGAATTATTAGAAAATATCCCCAAAGTTATCAGGACCTAAAGTGAGGTTGCGGAACTTCAATGTGATCAATAAAAATGCATTTTACAACATTTGACTTTTTACTTTTCTCCATATTCTGATATTCTGTGCATTGAAACATGGTACAATCATTACAAATTATAGGATATCAATCAAAAGGGGAATGAATTATCTTTCCAATGGTATGAAAATCAGGAATAACTAAAGCGTACCTGAAAAGTTATCATGACCCAAAGTCGATTTGCGAAACTTTTTGTGAGGGGTTTATAAAAGATTTGTATGTAGAAAATGCACAAATTTCAGCTACATGTTGTAAGTTGCTATACTCATGGCGAGAAAAAGATGAATCTTTATCATTCTGTCAACTTTAAATTTTTTTGAACCTGTCTATAATTGTACTTGCAGGAACTTGTGAATATTTATGTAATTATGCAAATAAAAAATTTGAATAAGAAATAAATCAGCATAGGTGTTACTTTTGACTATTAACTGTGACTAAAAAGTTTTAGATTTAGGTGGTGTATATAAGCAGGGAGTGTTCTGTGATAGAGTATGGCAGGAATGCGACAGGCAGGGCCAGAGCACAGTCTGGGGGTAAAGGGGGAAAAAATGATATTATGCCGCAGAATGATAAAGGGTATGCCGCAGACCTGCCACAAACTTTTTATCATGCTGAAAGAGTATGCGGCAAGTCTGCAATAAGGCAGTAGCATATGAATATTCGTGATAAAGGGTATGCCGCAGACCTGCCGCAGACTTTTCATCATGCTGAAAGAGTATGCGGCAAGTCTGCGACAAGGTAGTAGAAAATGAATATTCATGAAAAAGAGTATGCCGCAGATCTGCTGGAGACTTTTCATCGGACTAAAAGAGTATGCAGCAGGTCTGCGACATGATCTAATTTGCATGTGCTGCAGGCCTGTGACAAGTATGCGGCAGGAGTATGCGGGAGGCCCAAAATTTTCCTATGGGTGTAGATAACATCTGAATTGCCTTTGGAGTAGCTAACATTGCCCCTGCAGGCTTCTGGCAGCCTCCTGATGGTGGCCTTGGAAGCCTGCTCTCTACAGTATTTCTGCAAATTCTTGTGAAAAATCTTGAGGTTTCCCTGTGGCTTTCCTCTGGTCCGTAACCAGTTTCTTGATGGCCCTTCATTTGTCCTGTTGACTTGCCATGAAGTATTGCAAGACACAATTTAAACTGTTTGTGTTTTTTCTTTTCCAGGTATACAGCCAGGTGGTTTGTCATGGTTGGGGTTAACTGATAAGGAAAATGAAGGAGTGTTTCCTTACTTTACAGATGAAACTCCAGTAGATTATCTCAATTTTGGAGGTAATTACAAAAATGTATATGTACATGTACATCAAAATGTATATCGTATCATGTATATGGGTGAATATTTAATTAAAATATCATTGGTCTTGTCGCCATAAAATCTGGCCATGGAATATTATTTAGGAGCTCTTATGATCAATTGACTCCTACATGTACGTAAAGTAATGATGTAACATAACATAAATTTTTATATACACTGTCCGTCATAAAGGTGGAATATTTTTTTGCCGCTATAGCGACATGATTTTGCTCTGACTTTAATTTCTTGAATATGTTTGTCCCTGCTTTTGCTTTTTGGGACCCTGGCTATATCTTGGGCATTCTCCCAACCCTTCACGTGGACATTTTCCAAAAAAGTTTTGTCAACCCCCGTGATGCCCATTTTTGTCATTTTTTCTTATTTTGGGGCCCCTTTTTGTTTTCCCGGCCGATCAAGCCCCCCTCAGTCCTAACCCCAGGAAACGCGACCGAGGTAGACTGTTTTATATTGTTCTTTAAGTTAAATATATATTTCTGGGGACAGGCTAAGGTCTCTTGTCTAGGGGAGGGGTTGAAGTAAAAAACGAGATTGGTGAAAATTCGAAATATTTTATTCCATCTTTATGCTGAAAACAAAAGAAATGTAAAACCACCTTTAACCCTTAAATATCATCATTTTCCCCTTAAATTTTGTTTAGCCTTGATGACAAGGCTGTAAATAGTCATTATTAATAATATTTTATTTTGATTTATGTTTGGTTGAAATTTTACAATACAATTTAGGGAGGACAGAAATTTCCATGGTGTAAAAATGAATAAAATGAATGTTGAACCCCAATCAAAATAAATTTTGACCCCTCCCCTAGACAAAAGAGTCAAGCCTGTAACCATAAATCTAGATTTAATTGAAAGAACAATAACAAATCTCCTCCTCAGACGTGTTTCCTTGGGGTAGGACTGAGGGGGCCTTGGTGGGTCGCGTAAACAAAAAAGGGCCCCAAAATTAAGAAAAAATGACGAAATGGCCATCTTCTGGGGGTGACATACTCTTTTGAAGAAAAATTCCCGGGAAGGGTTGAGGGAACGTCCAAGATATACCAAGGATCCCAGAAAGTGAAAGCGGTGACAAACACATTCAACAAAATTAATAAGGGAGCAACATAATGTCGCTTGAGCCAGAAGAAAATATTCCACCTTTATGACGAACAGTGTATTACCTGTACACCTGTATTGCCAAGGAATATCTATAGGCTCTGTAGGCTCTTTATTTTTCTAATTGCCTTTTTCATTATAAAATACGGACATGGCAAAGGTGCAAATCCTTCTTCATAACATTCTGCACAGTATACATGTACATTGTAGGAGGTAAAAATCCATGAACATTATGATTCATCCAGTAGATTTGACAATATTAGTCCGTTATGAATCTTTTACTGGAAATAGAGAAAAATTGTAAATATGAACTTACAATTTTCTGAACTCGCAACGTTTCACCAGCTGCTGCTGGCTTCATCAGGCGAATGAGACTCCAAAACGTCTTTCCAAGCGACTTGGCACCAAAATCAGTCTCCAGTATCGTCACTTGGTTCACCAGGAGCGGGAATATTAGTCACGTGAGAGACGGCTTGGAACTTCCCGTGGAATTCGGTCCCAGGCGTGGGATAACTGAAACCGTAAACGTTGCAAGTTCAGAAAATTGTAAGTTCGTATTTACAATTTTTCTTCATTTCCAGTAAAATATTCATAACGGACTAATATTGTAGGAGGTTCTAAGTATCATTTGAAATATTAAGATACATTAAAACAGAGAAGTTTTAATAAGGATTCTCATTTTGTTAATAAAAGATAGTAAGTTATTTACTTGAATTGTTCTTAATTTGCAGATCCAAGTGGTGCTGAGTATGCATCTAGGGACTGTGCTTGCATGTATGGAGGGCATTGGTATTGGGACCACTGCTGGAACAGAGCTCCTGTTATTTGCAAAAAACCCCATGGTAGCATCAGCACAATTCATCCTCCTTCCACTCAGCTGCTCAGAGGTAAACTATTTGATAAACTTTCAATTATACTCTAAATGATATACAGGCACCTAGATTGTGCATTAAGGCCACCGCACACCTTACGACCCGACTACCTCACGACTACCTCACGACTGACCTGGTGGAGGTCAGTCGTAAGCTAGTCGTGAGCACCGACACCGCACACCTTGCGACTGCCTCCCGACTGTCTCTGTTTCATGCGCATGCGCTCTTTACTTTACCAAATGAGCAAAAGATAAGCAAATATAATGACGGGCTTATATTGTAATAGCATGCACCTGCCCCTTCCACAGATCATCCAGATGAAATGCATTTCATATTCAAGGCATATGAGGTAACTGTTGGTATATGACTTTTAAAAATCAAAACGTGGAAAGTCAGTTACTATCATTTTTCGTCAAACCTCCATTGATGTGTTCTCTCTTTTTTCTGCTTTTATAAAACCGAACTGATTTCGGGTGGACTTCCCTTTTAAGTGCCCAAGAGCACACAACTTTTTGCGCCCTATTTATCAAAGTACAATGTAGTAATGGCCCGCCCCCACCCACATTCAGGGGTTAACCATACACGTGTGCTTGTTCCGGATTCTTAGAGATACCCTGTATTGGTAGGGGAGCCGTGTCAAAATTACCCCTATTCCGGGCTTTTGGAAGGAAAGCTACATCAAACTTACCCCCCATTACACGTTTTTGAAGGGAGCCGGAAAAGTTACCCCCACAGGCTTTTGACCATATTCGGGACCCTATTTCAGGATTTGTCCTCAAAACGTGAAAACTACCCCCTAATTCAAAAAAAAAAAAAAAAAAAAAAGTCGGGAAACCGGATTTTCCCCATACCTGAGCCCCTAAAATATACCCCTTTTCGGAGAAATCGGAACGAGCATACGTGTATAGTTGACCGTCTGAGTGGGGGGGGGGGCGGGACTCATGTGCATTTTTTTATTTTCAAATAAAATACAGGTATGCTTACTTCGGGATCTTTTTGATTTGGAAATATAACCACAATACTTCTGATAACTTCTCTTCATGCTATACCTTTCCACCATTCTCTGCTTTCTTAACACACAGCCACACTCGCATCACAAACTTTTAAGTGATACCCCCAAACAAACAGATAAATTGATACGTCTCATTAATCCATCAATCAATCTTACCCTCTTTCCTCACTCTCTCTCTCTCTCTCTCCCTCATTCTCTTCCTCACACCCACACAACAAAGTACCACTTTTTTCCTATCTTTTTGTTTATTATTGTTAGCAACAATGGCATCATTTCTTTCCAGTCCGGGGGGGGGGGGGGTCACTCACCACATGATGTGCTACTCATGCGTCCCCAAAAAGCGTCGAAAAGGGTCTGTTTTCAGCTCTTAGGCGGCGTCGACGCTTTCCTAAAATAGGGGTGTTTTTTCAATTTCAATCGCCATTTTCTTAAAAAGGGGTGTTTTCAGCGGAAATCGCTGTTTTGGGGTCAAAATTTAACGGGTTTACGCCATTTAGGGTTTGTTTTTCCAGTCTGACGTCGAAAGAGGTGAAATTTGACTTCATACAATGAGAGCTTTAGGGTCCATTTTCAGTCTGACGTCGAAAAGGGGTGCAAATTTGACTTCATGCAATGAGACGTTTAGGGTCCATTTCAGGATGCTGGGACACGCATGGTAGCACTTTTTTGTTTGAGTGACCCCCCGGGTTTCCAGTACGAAACTTTTTCTTCAAAACATTTCGGCGAACACAATGGACGGCTCCCATGCCTTCACCATTTATGAAATCCAGGATCCAACCCTGACACTGCCGATTATAAAACTGAATTTCATAATTTCAACATTTTAAGTAACATTTATTTCCTTTTCAAAATACATAATACAAATGATCTTATAAATAAATCATGTGAATGGAGGTGATAATCTCTATAAGCACGAGGCTTGAGTCAAGATCGCCATGACAATACATATTTACAGAAATATAATTTCATAACGATAAGAGAAATTAAGAAAAATGAAAAGAAAAGAAAAGAAAAGAAAAAAAAAAGAAATAGAAATAGACAGAAAAGTGAAATAAAAGGGAAGGAAAGGAAAGAGAGAATAGACAAATACAATGCAAATAAGTACTGCAACATAATAGCTTCTGATTATATTGTACAAAAGATACATTTTTTATAGAGCGAGTACACGTGTGGATTGAGGAGCATGTTTTAGTGGCTCTATACAAAACGTTCTAGAGTTTGGACCAGCAACCGATATTTTGCTGAAAAGGCAATCGTTCTGTGTCTGCGGATATGAATATCTCTCATAGATTCGTGGGATAATTATGAATATTGCAATTATAATCAAATATACTACAACATTGTCAGGGAGTTACTGATGAATACATTTGTGCATAAACATGATAAAACATATTGCTGGTAATGGATAAGATCTTCAAAGTTTCAGGTCATGAAATAAGGGGTTGGTATGAGTTCTGAATGAAATATTGCCGACAATTCGTATTATTTTCTTTTGTAATAAAGTTAGCTTGCTAACGTTAGATACTTTAGTATAGCCCCATACAAGAGTGCAATATGAAAAATATGAACGAACTAACGAGCAGTAAAAGTTTCTAAAATATTCGGGGAAATTTTTTGAAAATGATTCAAGAAATAAAGAAGTAGCAGTAAGTCATCATTTTTAAACCCCAACGCCCAATAAGTTGTGGTATACGATTTGTGACCCTACAACGTGCAACCAAGAGACCAAAGGCTCCACATGATTCTAACTAAGGGATGGGAGATGCGGGTGAGGCGCAAGTGGTAACACCCCGCATTATTTACTCCTCCGTTTCCCTTTACTAGCTCTTATCTTACGTTTCTCATGGAATCAATTAATTCATTTCGGTTATTGTTTAATACATAAATAAAAATTGCATCACAAAATTATTTTCCATTTGTTATCTTGAACTTAGTCATCACTTTAGTCATTCATTGGATAATTTACAGGGTTGGAATTAAGTTGAATATTTTTTTTTGGCGATGAGTATGTCTGATTTTAAATGCTAGTTTCTACTACATTGTGATTAATAATTCATCCAAATCGGATTAACTGTGTTGAATGAAGTCGATTGTTCCATCTTGTACCAAAGATTACGTTATATTGTTAAACATGTTACAATGGCTGACCAATGACCAGATGTTGTCAGATTGCCTCTATTTGTGGTTGAACATCTTGTTATACATGTCTGTACTTCACGTGGAATTTGAAAAAGCTACGTGCAGTTTGAGGACTTTGAGGGACTTCGGTATAGCAATTAAACTGTATCTGATTATTTAACTTTTTCGTTAGACATTTGCAAAAACAGCAAATATACGCTTCCGAATTCCAAGTGTGTGATAAGCCTGATTTTTAATGTTTTGCTTTTAAAGTTAAAAAGGGACACATATCTTTTATTTGAACCTCAAAGAAGAACTTAAAATGACGAGGGATATGTTTAAGACAAGAAATAATTCTTGGAATAAAAATATTCCAAACTTTTTTCCAACCCTGTATATTGGACCGTATTATTTAATGAAAAGTTGATTGTAATGACATGATGAATTATGATCAACAAAATCCGGGAAATTTATTTTAAGAAAATAAGTTTGTTATAGCATACTCGGGTGAATTATCCCGACCACAAATGAGTTATACAAAATGACCTTCACTACTTTGTTTTACTTTTGTAACTTACTTACTTTTACCATAACTGGGAAGAGAGCTGTGAGTAGGTTGTTTCTTTTCTTTTATAATTGTATGATTTCTTTACGTATAGAAAAAAGGAAAGTATTGTAACTTTTTATTTAAAGCCAGTACGAACTAGCAGCCCTGGATAGCACCAACTCAAGTCCTCAACTACTCGATTCTGCCCTGATTCCTAACCCATAATGCAACATATCCTGAGTAGTGTAGTCTTATAATTCAGGCCCATTTGAATGATAACACGCTTTTCACTACTCAATGATTTCTCACCGTGATAATTATGTTGCCAAGTAACAAAACACATACTTTTCCCCCACAAAACATTTTATACAAATCAAATTGTAGGTTTATTTCACACATCGTTTTGTTAAAGTTATCTCCAAGGCTTACTTTTAGACTAGCTGTTGTATAACACACTCTCAATGAGATGTTGCTAGTTCGGTCTCCCTTTAAAAAAATCTACAAAAGTAACTATTTTCAAGCTAGTTTACAAAATATTACTGTGTCCTATGAACTCACGCAGCATGGTACAGAGGAACAATGTTTGCAAAAAGGATCACCATTCATCTCAGAAAAATGAAGATTGTAGGCAACGCGCAGGTATCTGTTATGAGAATGACGTGAATATCCATGATACCAAACTATGTGATCCTTATTGCTTGTATCTCAGTTGTAGGTTGGCTGAGGGGGGTGGGGGAAAATTTGTTCCATGTCCCAGGAAAAAAATTGCTGATAGTAGGCCCATTGTTGCCACTTAGAATTGAAGCAATACAAACAGAAAATTATAGGCTTTATAGGAGACTTATTGGAACTGAGTGGTTGTTTAATTCAATCATTGTATAATAACTATAATTGATTTGAATTTAAAATATATGACATTCAAAAAAAATAACCAGATAACATGTTTTTATATTATATCTATGTCACGATAAGTGGTCTTACAACATATAATTTCTTAAGGGGAAAATAAATTATGTGGGACCATGATGAAAAGCCAAGATTGTCAATCTGCAGGAGGCTATAAAATGGTAAACGAAATTGGTGATGCTACAAATGCTTTCTCTCTTCTCTCTCTCTTTTAGAAAACAAAACTATATAATGAGCATGCATACATCAGAATGTACCTCATGAGATTTAATTTTGCATGTTTTTCTACCTTAATAATAAAGGGGGAACAACGGATGTGTCTATTTTTAAGAATTGAAAGAGAACGGCAAATCATATGTATTCAAATCATACAGATCCTTATCATAACATACACCCAGACTGTATATATGCCATAATATGCTAATAAGTCATCAAATCCTCTGATCTTTATAAATCAATGATGTGTTTGCTACTACCTACCATGATCTACAGTTGACCTTTAATATACATTGGATGAATCAAATTCTTTTTACTTCTAATTAACTATCATGGAATTCAAGTTATAATGCTAGAATTGACCATTTTTGTACTTTTTTTTTTTTTTGGGGGGGGGAATGTAAACCTTTCCTGAGTTTTACTTGGTTCTAGTAGGGTTCAACTTGATGTGATCCAGTCATTGCTAGACAACAGCAATACAGTGTTAGCCTACTGTAAAAAACGGTGGATGCATTGACTCGACGAGAGAGAGAAGTCTCTGACAGTCTGCTCACTGACTAGGCCTGCCTCCTGCTAGTACCGTCCTAGTCCATCATTGTCTTGGATATGAACTTGTGGACTCCATTCCAAATCTGGCTGCAAAAAAGATGAAATCAGAGAGAAAACACATTCAGCCATTCCGTGTATATAGTACTTTTTGGCAAGATAAGCATATCAAAACTATAAATCTGAATTTTCACCACCTTTCAATCTTCAAACAACCGAGTTACACCACCTCAAAGATACAACAAATTGCTTCAAAATAAAACATGTTCCATAGTGATAGCTTCATAAATTTTAGTTTCTGTTCATTTTATACCCATCTCTGTCATATCAATTGATTATTTGAATTTATATGAACCAAAGCTTGACAATATTTTAATGGAAAACACCCTCAAATGTTCACGCAAGTCACAAAAATAACAGCCATTTTTTAGTTCCACAATACAAAGTAGTAGAGTGTTAACTTGTAGTTGATAAAAGTAAGGAGCTAGGTCTCAATCATACCAGCAAAGAAGATTTCCAAATGTGAGACCCCTTCATGTGAAAAAAACACACCTGAAAGCACTGTCACGCGAGTCACATTAGGTTCTTAGGGTGCTGTCACGCGAGCACATTTTACAAACAAGCAAAGTTTTGAAATAATGGATAATGATTAGAATTTTGTGAAAAAAAAAACCTGCCTTCAAATAAGGTCTTGTAAATGTTCATTTCACTTTAAAGCTAACAATTGGGTTTTTTTGGCAATAATGAGAAATAATAGGTAAATTTTACATTTGAAATGTTGGTGAATGAGAAAAATAGGATGGATTCAACCCTAAGATCTCTGACCATAAAGTTATTAAAACTTCTTAAACTTGGCATCCCTGGTAGGACATATTATGAAATATAATCCCTTAAAGTTCATAACTTTATCTTAATATATTTTAGTTATAAAAGTTTCATATAATCATAGGTTTTCATATTGCTTCTATAATTATGATGCTACAATACACAAGTCAATGGGAAAATCACCATTTTGCATTGTATGTTCCAAGAGCTCCAAATCTGTCTTGAATGAAATAATGCTTTTGTTTTAAGTTGTATGTGATACAACTGACTATAAATGTTTTGTTTGGTTGAATTGTGACCCATTCTACTATTATGTAATCGTGATAATTGGTTCAACTTTTAGTCCAAAATGACACTCGTCACGCGAGTCACACTCCTGTGTCACGCGAGTCACACTTTGAAATGGTGATTAAAATAAAACAACTGGCCAAAGGATAATTAAATTTTACCTGGTAATTGCTTAATGTTTCAAAATTATCTCCAGAAAATTTCATGTAAATCAGATAGAGTCTAAGTAACTTCTGAGGAAATTTCAGTCAAGTACAGTAAGGTCAGAAACCTTCAATAGTGTCGCGTCACGCGAGTCACAGGAAAAAAATTGAAAAATCTCCACAAAATGGACTTGAACCAAAATCTTTTGCTATGCTGTATTGTATTACCTTGATTGAATACGTAAGAAAAACAGGTCTGCATTATTGAAATTTTTAAGGTAATAGCCTTAACAAGTTGAAATTTTTGTGTAAATGTCACGCGGCACAATGGAGGCTGATAAATGATATATCATGAAAATTCCAGATGAACTCTAAAGCTAATTCTAGATTCGTGGGTTTTGTTTTAATCTAGGGTCTACATGCGATAGATAGACTAGCGTCTATGCCTAGGCTAAGGCTAGATATTAGTAGTAGTGAGATATAGAGTCTTACTAGTCTAGGCCTAGCCTAGCATGAGCAAATATATAGACTAAATAAATAATAGTCTAAGGCTATTCAGACTTTTTATAGATCTAGTTTTAGAAAAAAATAAAAAATAAAAAACGCACCCAAAGCCAAGACCTTGCAAGCATCGTTGCTCACACTCACAGGACCACATTCTCACTGCTCAGGCCTCAGCACCGGCCAAGAGTCAAGACCTGAAGTAGATCTAGACCGAGGCTGCTCTGTCCTTCCAGGGCAGGGGCCGCCGATGAGGACAGAAGCAGCCTCGGTCTAGACCTGAAGTGGCACGCATCTATCGCCGAAACTATTTGTTTCAAATTTGCAGGAAACAAAATGTGTGTTGATCTAAATACTACTAGTAGTCTAGATCTATTCGTTAGATCTAACGTTAGATCTAGATTTCTAACTACGTTACTTAGATCAAGTTAGATCTCACACTCATTAATTATTGGCATGAGAGTACGCCTCAGACTTCAGACACAGTTAATTAATAGCAAATTTTATAGTCTATTGCACGAGATTCTAGATCGATACACTAGTCTCGAGATTACAGGCCTAGACCCAGTCTTACTATTATTAACCTTCTTTATGTCCTGACCCCCCCCCCCCCCCCCCCCCCCCCCCCCCCCCCTCCCTGGCCCCTCCCTGAAGACAAGTAAAAAGTTAAACGACCAGTTCATCAATATTCATCGGTCGGCGACTCATAAATAAAGTTAGCGCTCCCATTCTAACTTTAGCCCTAGAAATAACTTAGACCTAGTATTAGTAACAGAGCTAACGCTAGGTCTAAATCTAGGCCTTATGATTACGAATGCATAACCCTAAATGGCCAGCAAGTCTATTAGCCACATCGAAGAGAGTGCAGTAATAGTATCAACAAGATTGACAACGACAACCGTACTTGATTATTAATAGGCCTACTATATCTAGGCCTAGACATCTAGGCCTAGACATCTACCGTACGTGAATCTTTATGAACGGGACTGAGTCTGGGGGAAAACTGTGTGAGTGGCGTTTATAATGGCGTTAATTACCATACAATAACCCCATAAATCGGGCGTTAAACAAATCATACGTTTCAACAAAAGGTGATGCATATTTATCCCTCTACTGAAAATGCTCGGTTCGTTCTTGAAATGAATCATATTTGCAGAAAAAACAAATTTACTTACTTTTTCAGCCAGTCCCGTCAGCGGTAGTGCAACTACAAGGCTGGTCTCGGATTTCTTAGCCGGTATGACGTCATACAAACAGTGCTTTCTGATTGGTTTGAAGTTGGATTGAGCCTGCGATCCCTTGCGATCCAGTCGGAAGGATTCAACATGTCGAATCCTTGCGACTGGCCTTCCGACTGGCATCTGACTAGCTTACGACTCACGACTAGCAAGAGCTGTGACGTCATTTTTTACCTCTGTCAGTCGTGAGGTAGTCGTGAGGTAGTCGGGTCGTAAGGTGTGCGGGGGCCTTTAGGAAACTTATGCATACATGTTTGTTAGTTTGTTTTGTAGCTTGGCAGCCTCAATTTGTCCATGCTTGAAGTATGTTTTCTTTAAAATTGTCCATCTGTTTTCAGTTATGGCTGTACATCTAAAATTTAAAATGTAATTGATAAAAAGCTTTCAAAGTTATTGTGTGTTTAACCGTAGGAGGGTGATCTGATATGGGTGGAATATTATGTCATCTTGCTCTGGCTTTTATTTCACAGGGTTCCCAGCCCATCAGGGAAATCAGGGAAAACAATTTTAATTTTTGCCAGTCAGGGAAAATTCAGGGAACATGGTACATTTATATTATATAATTATAGTGCATGCTGTGGAGTTGAATATACCGTAATATGTGCGTTCATAGATTTAGAATTTCGGACATACAATTCATGAGAGAAATTCTTTATTTATGGATGCTCATTTTATGGTATATTTGACGACAATAAGCATGTACTATGCGTTATAAGATAGGAAACTGATTGTGGGAATTGACCATTTTATTTACATAAAGAATTTAAAAAAAAAATTGGCCCTCCCACCTCTCCCATTTTTTTCGTTTTCTTAACATCACATAAAAAAAATGAAAAAGAAAGAAAAAAAAATTGCCCCCCAATTTTTTTGGACCCCCCCCCCCCCATTTTAATTTTTTTTTTTCAATGTGAAATTTCTAATAATAACGATAATAAAAAAATTTAAAAAACAAATCAGCCCAAATTATTTGGCCCCCCCCCCTAATTTTTTTAATTTTTTTCAGGGGGGGTATTGTTAAAGAAAGAGAATTAAAAAATACAGATGGGCCTTAAGATCATGGTTGTACTCATTTGTGACAAGAAGTAAGCAATACCTTAACCCTATATTGAATTTGTACACAAAAAACCGTGCAATCATAACTTGTTATATGAAAAGGTCATGGCCATATAATGGGAACAGAAGTGTGTTTACAATTATTAACTTGTATATTGAAGTAACTATATAGCATGGTTAAATGTAGTATATAAGGTTATGAAAAGTAGTTGAATTCTTTTATATAATTTTTCTATGGTCAAATGTACTAAATCTTATAAATTGAGTATCACAATGAGAACAAATGTGTTTATTAAACCCTACTTTAAAAAAAAAAAGACAAACTATTGCTGAAAACGAAGCCCAAAGCATCAATAATAAGCACTACCTTATTTTTGTGGCGAGTTCATGACATACAGTACATTATGTACATTTTAATTACTCTAAGTCTTAATTTGAAGCTGTCTATTGAAGAGCTGTTTATAATGTTGTTTTCTAAAACAGATGGTGATTGTTACCCTGACTGGGTTCATGACCCTACAAGTGGAACCTGCTACCTGTTCTGGAAGGGTATGATTACAGTCTGGGAGGCAGCTATACTCCACTGTAGATTAGCAGGTGGTGACTTAGCTAGCATTCACAGTGCAGAAGAGAATGCATTTATATTTGGTAAGATCAGCACCGTCAAGATCTCAGGGGAGAGGGCCCTCTTCAAATTTTGATTGACCTGGAAGAAGAAGAAGAAAACAAAAGAAGTTAGCTGGCTTTGGTACTAAAGCCACATCAAATTCTAATCCAGTCTAGCTATTTCTTTTCTAAGTTTTTTTTTTTTTTTTTTTTATTGTTTAGATTTTTTGCAGATTAGAGCTTGAGTATAGACCAGAGTTTAGAAATTAAATTTTTCTATCCAGGTTTAAAACGCAACTCTAGCTCCAGTCAAGCTCTTTAACCGGTGTTTCCATACAGAATATATTCTTGAAAACCCCAGACTGTAGTTTAAAACCTTTATTATTAAAAAAAAAAACCCAACCTAACGTAATCCAAAGTTCAAGTTGATCCTGTAGAAACACGAACAAAAATACAGACCATAGTATACACACAATGAGAATTTTTTTTGTGACATTGGTCACAATTACCTGTACAGCAACTATTCTACATTGTACATATACCGTAAATTACCATTTATAAGGCGCACTTTTTTCCAAACATTTGATAACGCAAGATACAAAGAGGTGTCAAGTTTAAATTTTTGAACTTCTATTAAGCTTTGCATGCACATGTTATCTTCTAATAGATATCAAAACTTAGAATATTTTTTTGCCGGTTACTAACTTTTGAAATTAAAATTCTTTAAGTAAACTAAAGTTTTTATTCTTTAACTATAATTATGAACAATTAAAAAAAATTTCCTCCCTGAATTTGGAAGAATTTTGATTAAAATACAGGCTATTAAAATATAGCTATATTGTGCATGGGAAATGCTCTTTATAGATTATCGTAATTGTAATCGATCGTAATCGTAATCGTTTCTCCTTAAAATTAATTTTCAGGTTTTAATTTTCTTCTTACATTTTTTTTTTTTTTTTTTTCCAAGCATTTTTTTCTCACTATTTTGGCCTCTAAAATATAGATTTTATAACTCCAAAATGCATGCACAATTTTTCTACAATTTAACCCGTTGTATACTGAGAACTTTTTATAAAGCTGAATGAATCGTGATTGTCAAGCATGCTTGCAAGAAATTCTTTTCATTTAAAGGTGAAACAAAGACAGCTTTTATTAGATAAATTTGAGATAATTTAAATTATATTAGGTCTTTATATTTTTATGCAATCATGAGTAAAATAAACGATCGCCAAGAGGGATGTTCTATGTTTCTTCAGCCCGCATATATGCGGGCTAAGTATACAACGGGTTAAGAAGAAATGGGGCCAACTCATTCTTATTATTTTTAAGGTGTTATTATAATCGTTTTTAGTCGGAATCGGAATCGTTTCTACTTAAAATTAGTTTTCTGGTTTTAATTTTCTTCTTATTTTTTTTTTTTTATTTCAAGCATTTTTTCCTCACTATTTTGGCCTCTAAAATAAAGATTTTATAAACCCCAAATGCATGCAAATTTTTTCTGCAATTTAAAAAAATGAGGCCAACTCATTTTTATTATTTTCAAAGTGTTATTATCATGATTATCATCCTTTTTAAATTCATTTTTCAGCTCTTTATGCCTTCAATCTGTATGATTTTTTGCTGTAATATTTTTCCCAATATCAAAATTGAAACCTAATAAAATGCATTTCCTTGCCATGAAATAATTAAATTATCTCTTTTTTTTAGAATAAGTTTGTAACTATCAAAAAATAATAATGAATTAAAATTGATTGGGTGACTTTTCCTAACATTTGGTAAGGTGCGATTATAACAAAAAATTTGGGGTGCGCCTTTTACACTAGTCTGCCTTATACACGGTAATTTACGGTATATATTTGCAATCCAAGCTGACATGTATCCCAAATATTCCTGAATTGTGTCTTAAAATGTGCTCACAACATTTATACATGTATATAAAGGTTCAGAAATTTTAGTGTAAGAATTTGATTTGTTACTGTTAGAAAATGATCATGACAATACTTCAGGGGGTGCGGGGGGGAGGGGGGGGGGGTATTAGAAGAGGCACTAAGATTGCAATTTTGTGCTGGAGAACTATTTGTGAATACTTGGTGATTATTAGCCCATTTGTCATTAGATATTAATTGCACAACTTTATTATAATTTGTTTAATTGCCTCAGATGTTTTCTTTTAATTATTTTCTCTGGTTATAAAGGCCATCTCTGAGCTGCTTTTTTTTTATCATATCGGTCACAAGAGCTAATCAATGATTACAGAGCCCTGCTAATTACAGGGAAAAAATAAAAACTTACTTTTTACCTTCTTTTCTAGATATAATTTCAAAGGACGTGTGGATAGGACTATCTGATACAGCACATGAAGGAGTGCTTATTCAACTTTTCAGACGGAACTCCAGTAGATTTCCAAAATTTTGCTGGTAATATTTTGACGTTATTTTGATTTTTGGTGCCCCCAGTGGTGGATCGAGACTGGTACTCCCAATTTTTTGTCCGTTACAGCGGGCAACCAAAAAGGTACACTTAAATTTGTTCACGTCACGCTAACCATGCTATAAATCAGGGGGGGGGGGGGGGGATGGTCTTGGAAAAATTTTTACAGTCAATCGCGGATAAACCATAATTTTCTTACAATTTTTGCGCGTCAAAAGAATGCAGCTCCAGATCATTAATTTTTTGCTCTTAACCCTTTGCATGCGACAATAATTTTAAGCATAAAAAAGTAGACTTTTCTCTTTAATTATTAAAAAACAATATTTGCTTAGTATGAACTACTAGAAGTTATGCTGCAGACTACATTTGTTTTGTAGGTCCTAGCGTTATCATTGATTTTCAGATCTTTTAGCCCAGCCATTACAGAGAAAATGAATTATTACGATTGTGTAGTTAATAAATACAATTGTGACTATAGTCGAACTTGGCAGACAAAGAATTAAAGTAATCTTGATAATATTCACAACAATTTGACACCAGAATCAGCATTTTTAGATTATTCATAACGAAAATGTGCATGTGTAGGAAAAGTTGGAACTATGCGCGTGCGCATTTTGTCAATTTTGCCAAAATATGCCATTTTTGGCCAAAAACATGCCTACACAAAATCCTTAATAATATTTTAAATCATTTCCAGCCTACCATGAGGACGCACGCGCTCATCTAATTTCGAAATCCGCGCGTGCTTCAATGGGACAAATAACGTAAATCATAACAAAACATACGTCTTTAAAGTCCTTCATAGCTCGTCAGATAGGTAAAAAACCCGAGGTTTTCTTTACATTTTCTAAAAGTTTATGACATAGGAAATATAATCTACCAATAAAATTTAGGGATCAAGGGGATAGAACATCGCCATATTCTCATTTTTTTTTTTTTTTTCAATCAAAATTTAGTTTCTATCAATAAAGATTGGTTGATTTTCTTCCACATTTTGATGTGCTTTTTCATGCTATGGCTGAGAAAATTCCTAACCAGTTTAATTGTGAAATGTAATTCATGTAAATTTATCACATTACACAGTTCACATAACAGTACATACCACCGATAATACGCATTACAATTATAAAGCTCTTGTTTATTCATCTATTTATTTATTGTTGTTTTAAATGCTATGATCTTTAATAAAGAAGATATCTCATTGAACAATGCGAACGCGTACCCGAGCCGAGCGTTTTGGTGCTTCATAGGGCCTATAAAATATTTTTGGTTGAAATTTCACCTTGACAACTATGCAATACAATAGGGATACAATATTCCAGTAATTCCACTGTAAATTAGACATACAGACACCAGGCACGTATCCAGGATTTGGCACACTGGGGCACAGTGGGCCAGGCGTTAGTAAAAGTGCGCCAAAACTAGGATTTGGTGATCAAAACAAATTCGGTTTTTTTTTATGTTCTGAGTAAATAAAACAACCTCTTGAACATCTCCATATAATATTTCATCTTGAAAATGTTTTTTAGTTGGTTATTTTTCTTCGAAAGTACCGGTAATTGTCTATTTAGGGAGAAATCTAGTGTAAATGACGCTTTTTAGTTTTATGAGAATTGTAGCTACTAAAAATGTTCATTCCACTTCAAAATTAATTTTCATGTTTAGAAATACATATTTTATCTTACCGTAAAATTTAAAAGCAAAATCTTCCTCCGTTCAGAAGTAATTTCAGAAGAAACCGATAAATTATGGCAGAAAATTATATAATTTTTTTCTTGTGGAGATATGTTCATTATTGCCGTCGATTGCCCCGCGGATCGGAAAATGCTACGAATGGCTTTGTTATAGTTTCAGCTTTACAGAGATACCAAATTTGGCCGCCCGTTTTTGCCCGTTTTTGAATTAGAACCAATTTTCCGTCCGCCCGTTTGCTAAATTTATTGCCCAAAACTGCCAAGTCAGTGAAAAGCAGCCGCGCCGCTGCGCAGTGGCCCAAGTACGATCAAAACTGCGCCAAAACAGGCATTTGGTTATCTAATCAATTGCAATTTTTGTAATGTTTTTTAAGCAAGATTTCAAACTCTAGATCATGTAGGTGAAATATTTCTTCTTAAAAATAATTTTGAGTGGGTCAGTTTGCTTCAAAAGGATCCCAATTTTCAATTTAAGGGTATACTATAGTATGTGTAAATTACAAATTTCATAATGTTTTCAATGAACGAATTCTGTGATTTGCTTCGAATTGCATTCGTCTTTCTCAGAATAGATACTTTAACTAATTGTAGAGTTTAAAGGCAAACCCTCATTAAATTCTGAGGTTATTTTTGAAGAAACGGGGGGGGGGATAGGGAAAATTACGATCTTTTCTTACATACGCTTAAATGGTCACTATTGCTGCCTATTGCTGCGCTAAAAATACCCTGAGCCCCTTTATTATAGTTTCTACTTTACAGTGATATCAAATTGGGCTGCCACCTTCTGCCAATTTTTGAGTAAGAGTCAATTATTTTCCACTAATATGTTTGCCTCTTTTAACGCAAAAATCTGCTATCAAAGCGTATTATGTTTACAAAAAATTTTAATGTAGGCGTGTAAATACTCGATTCGAAACCCAACATTGCAACACAACAAAAACATAGGAAACAAACGATTTTGGAAAATATGGCATGTGCAGATGTGCTTATATTGGAAAATGGGGGGGGGGGGTGGGGGCCTTTATACTGTTTAACCCCTTCTATATGATATTCACCAGGCTACGCTTAATTTTGGAGATTGATATTACAAATATACCGCTTTAATTACTGCTTACTACATTAATTTCCATCATTATCAAGTAGGAAAAAAACCTATTGTACTACAATTTCTATTTGCCTAGGTATGTGTTAAATAGCCGTACGTAGGGCCTACTGGTCCAATAAAAACAAATTTTTCATGACCTCAATGAAACTAACGAAACTAGCGATGTGATTTTGATTTTGGTGCCCTCAATGATGGATCCAGTAAGGTATACCCCTTTTTTTTCATTAAAAATAACCGGGCGAGACAAAAGGTACACTTCAATTTTTCCACATCACGCTGGCCGCGCGATTAGGGGGATTGGGGGGGGGGGGGGGAGGTAGTCGTTGACAAATTGTTTGGTCTTCGGCAAACCATAAGGTCATATATCAGCTGTAGGAGTTGAATCGGCTCAAAACATGTATATTTTGCCGTTTTTAAAAATTTATTTATATTATGTTTTTTTTTTTTTTACATTCTGCCCAAATTAGCATCCCTCTGAGTTCAATTTGGCTCCCTTTGTGGTCATTTTTGGCACCATTTTGGGCGCCTACCCGGGGTCCCAGCCCCCCCCCCGAATATGGGCATGCACACACACAAAAGAGACACCAGACAAAACCAAATTTAAAAAAAAAGAGTTACAATATGCGTTATTTTATTTTGTCGAAGGCATGATGTTTCAATAATAAGGTCAAAGAACTCATTTATTTGTCAACAAAAAGATAAATACGGCAAGAAAATACACAGGCTTCCTATAAAAACAGGTTAATAAATAGTGAACTTAACAAATATACTGTCCAAAAGCTTCTACTTTAGAAGCTACAATTGTATGACACTTTTTTTTTGCCTACATTGTTATGGCAAATATGAATACTGTGTTTAAAAAAGGGCATTGAACATAACCTCTATAACTAGCAATGCAAGTGTGCTTTCAAAAGTGCATATAGTATACATGTCTTCATCTTGGAATATGAGGGTTTAAGCACCCAAGTAATGGATACATGCATGGAACAATAAACATGTTATTAATGTAAAACAATTAGATTGGGGATTAAGACAACATTGGATACAAAAATGTAATATTACCTTAAAAGCATTTATACATTCTGCAACAATTTTTATTCAACATTGTTTGGCACCATACAAACCAGAGGTTAAATGTCAGCCAAAAGTCAAAGTTACCCAATTCATATGTCATTTGAAATGTGCTTTTTTTTTCTAAGTATTTGTATGCTGTTTATTTTTTTTCATAACAAGAATATTAAAAACGATTTGGGAATTTTCTGAAATGGTACAATTCACCCTTTTTATTCATGGAATGCACTATAACTCGTAATTTTAACTGTATTTTATTGGTATAAACACATAATTTTTACTTATAAGTTAACACTACTTTCATCTGAAATAGCAATTTAACAGAAATTGCTCAGCGTGGGGGTTAATGACGTTGGACCCACGATCTGGTCAATTTCTCTATTAAGCTTGACGGCCCAACTGATCGATGCTAATTCTTCACCCCATCTTTCCTGGCATGGCACAAGCATTGAACCCATCTTTTTGACTCCCTAGGCAGACGTGCTACCTCCTTGTTATTTTTTTTTCTTCTTTTCTCCAAGATTTAGCTAATTTAATAGACTTTTAATTTCGCTCACAGCATTTTCTTTTTTCCCCTGTTATTCATTGTCCACCATTTTTCATTATCCGCAAGGAGGTTGTGATGGGGATGTGACTATGCAAGTTTTTATCTGCTTTTTAAATTCCCAGTATCATGTGAAAAAAATTCAATATTTAAAAACACCATTTTTGGGGGGTCCAATGTGTTACGAACGAATAAATTATCATGAATTAAATATGAATTGAGTTTTTTCAATAATTGTATATGGTTTTGTTGAACGTTCTTAGTACGTTCAAAAATATACCTAAGGATTGGGATTTCAATTTAAGATTTATCAAAAAAGCCTCTTTTTGTCTCTGAATGTCCCGTTTGTTACATCGCAAAATAACGTGGACTTGCCCTTATACATATCACATAAAGTTCATTTATGCACTTTAAAAAAGTATTTTCAACAGTTACCCCCCTCCACATTTCCAAATCCTAGGCCCGCAACTTCCATTCTTTGGTTTGTTTAGAAATAAGCAAATCGTCACGTTTTAAAATATCTTGTGAGAACAGTAACATATATCTTTTGTGTTCATAAACATTTGATGTAAAAAATAAAAATAAATCAATAAACACCCTGATTTGTGTAAAATGACAATGCAAATTATTTTAAAACAGATAAAGACATAGAATGTAGAATAAAACTTAGGAGCTGTAGGACAAAAGTATCTCTTGACACACATGAAGTTACAAATAAATTTTGTGGGTAGACTTTCCTGATATTTCTGAAAAGACAAACAGCATTGTTTTCCTACCATATCGTGGACATTTCAAACCAAATATGCAGGCCAAAAACGAATCAAATGGCAGCATCAACGTAAATTTTGACGTCTTTGATGATAAATGGATTCCTTTGGATGACTAGGAATACAGGGGTTGGCAACATAGGGTCCTGTGTACAAATGAACAAAAGATGTTGAAAAAAAAAAAAAAAAAAAAAAAAAAAAAAGAAGAGCAATGAAGCTCTTTTAAATAATACAAATCAAATTTTGCTATTAGTTTAATTAGTACGTGAAATACAAGGCTTCTTTCAAAATGAGAAAATCTCAGATTAGTTGCAAATTAATTCTAGGGTACATTCAGGAATTCACAAAGGAATAATGTGTTTCCTCTCCTCTCACCCTCCCCCCCCCCCCCACACACAAATCTGGAAAAGTCCAGAGATTGATTGCGTGAGTGATGATCTTGATTTCCTTAAAAAAAAAATTAAAACGCCCGCCAAAAAAAGGAAAAAAGAGTCCCTACTATCTTCATAGGGGTTCGATCAGCAAGTTATTCCCCCCCCCCACCTCAACATTTAGAAAAACCCCTTCTGCTCATAATTTGTTTTGAAATGCGGGGTCGCAGTGGACGCGCACCCCCTCTATAATTTGAACACCTCACATTGCCTGTACATGTTAAAATCAGAAAATTTGGCGTTAAAACGCGTAAATCGGGCTAGGCGCCCCTCTTTTTTAAAATTCAGGGAACCCTTATTTCAGGTTTTGCTAGCTCTAGACAAATCTTAGCTCACATGACGCGCTCACATGTCTTTCTGTCTTAAATTTAATAGGAACAAGGGGTCAATTCTATTTTTTGTGGCGGATCCATGGAGGCTGAAGAGGCCCCCCCCTCCTTCTCTATTTGCGGCGCAAAAAAAAGGGAAGAGGAGAGGAAATAAAAGAAAGAGAAAGGAAAATTAAAATTAAAGTTAAAAACAGGAGGACGAAATAAAGAAGAACTAAAGCCATGTCACTATATCAAAAGTTTCTGGATCGCGCTTCGAGCTCTCATTACGTGATTGAATCCAGTTCATGAGGGTTACAAAAGCGCTTACAATTTCCGCTCGAATTATTTTATCTTATCTATTTGATGATATATGTTTATCCTCTTTTGGAGGACATAGCGCTGAAAATGTGAAGCTTTATGGTCAATAAACCAAAAAAATTAATCCTGCGCATCGCATTATTTGTTCACTAAAATAAGTGCCCTTTTTATGACCATAGCACAAAAAATTGCTCTATTTTCAGGTTGATATGTCAAACTTTTTTAACTCGTGCTTCGCGCTCGCATATGTTGATGAAAAATATCTTCTTTTGAGCATAGAGTTAAAAAAAGATGTAACGTGTATAGTTTTCAGTGTAACATTTAACAAAAAAATCTTCTCGCACTTCGCGCTCGCGTTGTTTAGTTAAACTATCTTCTTCTTGAGCACAGATAAAAAAATAAATAAAGACTTAAAGTGCATAGTTTTCAGGATAATATTGCAAGAAAATAAGTATCTTCTTCTTTGAAACTTTAAAACGCTTTAAAATGCTTCCTCTTTGTTTGTTTTTCCAGTTTGATATATACAAAATGTTTGGCTCGCATATTGCATTCTCATTAGGCCTAATCAGTGAGATAGATATCTTCTTTTAAATTGCTTTATCTCATTAAGTTTTTGAAAATATAAGCATCATAAGCAATGAATTTTAATATGTATGTGTAGTCCCACAAAAAAAAAATGGTTATAAAATTTGACATAATCAGCCAAATTCAAAAACTAATTGTTTATGTTTTCCAATTGTATTGCGTAAGCCTCCGATCGAGACTACATGTCTCGTCGGGTTGGAAATGAGATATCGATGGTCACGTGTGTGTCAATTCGTTGGCGCGTGTTGTGCTGTGTGGAAGGTTATTTTCACAACCTTCTTTTCTAACAAGAATTTCGCGGAAATTCTAGTTTTTGCAGACACGAAACCATGAAAGAACTAAAGGACAAACATTCCGTAGGCGCGGCCTCGGAAAAAGATCAAATTCAGACCGAATCTGACCGCGTGGCGGGAGGAATTTCGGCTGGAAAAGAAGCACATGGAGTGAAGAAATGCCCTGCTGACCGCGCGGCGGCAGCGAAGGGGCCGGCGACGGGACTCGGCCGGCGAGGTTCCCCGGACCAGACGGCGGGTAAGAACACTGTCACTCGCACGAACAAGTCCAACAAGTCCAACAAGTCACCTACAATTTTGAGCTCATCAAAGTCAAATGACGATAAATTCGGACAGGTCAACAATCGACTGGATCGTTTAGAGGGTCTGCTTTGCCAGTTTGTGGAGGCAAACATGGCAAATAAACAAGATAATAGACCTGTTGTGGGCATGGAGCATGCACCGCTAGTATCGTCGGACATGTCGGAGCGACAATGTGATCACGACACAGCCTCTCCTGGTGTGGATTATGGCAATTTTTTGGATGATGATGAAATGTTACCCCCAAGTGAAAAACCCAGCTCAGATTTGGAATCATGTGTTGATTTGATTGAAACTCAGAAAGTTCCAGCATTTGCCGCCAAATTTGCGGTAGCTTCTGACATAGGGCAGCCCCTCGAGGAGGAGCTGGCGAACTCAGTTAATTATTTGATGAGTAACCACCTTGAAGAGAAGGTGTTGAATGAAACTAGCAGCAAATACCCATGTCCATCGAATTGCCCGATGGTTGATACACCGAGAGTAAATCAGACAATCTGGGACAACCTGTCAACCTCTGCTCGTGCAAGAGATTTGAAGATGCAGAGAGTCCAAACGTCTCTCACACGGGGTATTTCAGCGTACGTCAGTCTGCTAGACCCAAGCAACATGTCTTCTGAACAGCAAGACGTTTTGGCTTTGTTGTGTAACGCCAACTTTGAGATGAATGCCCTTCGTAAGGAATTTATTAAGCCAGATCTAAACTCAAAGTTCACTCATCTATGCAAACCCACTAACCCTGTGACAAAGTATCTCTTTGGGGATGACTTGGGAAGGCAGGTAAAAGACTTGCAGGACCAGCATAAAGCAGCAGCTGGTGTTATGAGAGGCGGTTTTAAAAAATCCAAGCCATCATACTGCCCTTACCCCACATACCGCTGCAAACCAACATCAGTCAGTACTGAAAAATGGCTGTTTGTCGCCCTCTTGGTTGCTGAGGAAACTTCTCAATAATAATTAGCGAAAC
>CALNVZ010000174.1:35355167-35371486 GCA_940671915.1 Paracentrotus lividus | reverse complement strand
GACGAGACATGTAGTCTCTTCTCTACGACTTACTTATAAAATCAAGATTAAATTTCAAACAGGTAAGTTCTCATTTAATCTTCCTATTTAATATAATTCATAATTTTATTAACTTTTGGTGCCCTCATTATTAGTCCTTAATAAAAGAAAAACAAGCAAATTGGTCCTTAGGCCACTTTTCTGGAACCTTATAGCAATTCATGGGTTAAGAGCATAGCATTATAAGAAACAATTTGAAAATGCACCGTTTTCAGGTTGATATATCATAAAATTTAGGTTCCGAATAATATGTGATATTAGTGTGATCTGTGCAAAATGAATATTTTGTAGGAAATTTGGACCCCCTTCTTTTTTTAAATGCAGTACATTATCTTCTCAAATTCAACCTTTATATCATTCTATCCTATTCCTATTTATTAACACTGAGTATCTATATCAGCCAATTCACCATAAAACTCAATGGGGAAGACTTTGTCCCTCCCCATCTGAGCGGATCAATAACCCCAACCTAAAGAATGGAAGAGTCCAGCCCTTCTTTGGAGGAGAGACCCCCTTGGTAGTGATAGTGATGCTTTGGGTGCCATTATAGTTTTGACACCAGCATTATCACAATCTACTAACTTGTCTCTCCTCGTGTTCTTTTATTTTAGGTAAGACAATCTATTTCTACCTTTTATTATATTTTTCGTGTATCATTATGTGGTAATATTAATTATTGTATTATAATTTGCTATCTTACCATTATGAATTTCTTGATAAGATGTATTTTGAGAGATGAATATATGACAGAGTTGGACGAATATCAGAGTTGGTATTTGATTTGAAAGAATTAACAGTATGTCATTATTCATTATTGTTTGAATTATAACAGTATATTGCTCTATATATTATTACTCATTTAATTAGAGAAACTGAGGAATATACCTGATTATAATAGTTTGAGTTAGAATGCATTTAAGCTGAAATCATATACATACAGCTTAATGCATATAGACAAACTGAGAGTGGATTAGAATCTTAGTGGGAACGAGTCCTGTTACTAATAGTGTATGTTATATCACTAACCTGAGTGTGAATGTGAACGGAACAGTATTACATTGTACATGTGAAGAGACCCCTAGCCATTTTCATGTAGGGTTATGTGTGTATTACTGTGTAAATCTGAGCAAAAGCATTTCGGGTGGGAACAGGGCACGGGGAGAAACAAAGGAGTGATTAAGTGATTAAGTCTCCTTGGTTTACTTTCGATGACCACAAATATTCTCCTTTCTGGGTAGAGCTAGTCTCACAATCAGACCCACTATGACTGTGGCTATCCCTTTGTATATTGGAAATAAATTATTGCTTTTAGTGTAGTGTGTTGAATAGGATTGAGAATATACTTTGTTAAGACTAGGATTTAGAATTAAAGAGGCTGCAAGCATAGAATAGTTTCTTAAAACAGTGAGTTACTTGTTCTGGAGAGTGTTACTCTTTCCCCTCTTTCAATGTATATAGTGTACAGTATAGTGCTAATGAAAGGTTCTTTGTCACCTCCACTCTGAGGAGGATTGTTATACCCCATTCACAGTGGCCTCAAACACCGCTACAGTCGCGGGACTGTCCCGCGACTGTAGCGGTGTTGCCCTTAGTGTGAATGCTCGGACCCGCTATAAACTATCCCGGGATAACCTCGACCCGCTATAACACCGCGATAAACTATCGCGCTCAAACCATAGTAACAGCACCGGGACAGTCCCGCTGCTGTCGTGGAGTGCCTTCAGTGTGAAGGCACTCCGCTACAGCACCGGGATAAAAAACAATAAAATACATAAGAATTTCCAGAAAAGATAGTGAAAGGGGGATAAAACACGGAAATACATAATAAATGATAGAAAAGATAAAGAAAGAAGGTGAAAAACAAAGAAATACATAAGAAATGATAGAAAAGAAAAGGAAAGAAGGAGAAAAACAAAGAAATACATAAGAAATGATAGGAAAAGGAAAGAAGGAGAAAAAAACCCCAAAGAAATACATAAGAAATGATAGAAAACAAAAGGAAAGAAGGAGAAAAACAAAGAAATACATAAGAAATGATAGAAAAGAAAAGGAAAGAAGGAGAAAAAAAAACAAAGAAATACGTAAGAAATGATAGAAAAGAAAAGGAACGAAGGAGAAAAAACAAAGAAATATATAAGAAATGATAGAAAAGAAAAGGAAAGAAGGGGAAAAACAAAGAAATACATAAGAAATGATAGAAAAGAAAAGGAACGAAGGAGAAAAAACAAAGAAATATATAAGAAATGATAGGAAAGAAAAGGAAAGAAGGGGAAAAACAAAGAAATACATAAGAAATGATAGAAAAGAAAAGGAACGAAGGAGAAAAAAACAAAGAAATACATTAAAAATGATAGAAAGGAAAAGGAAAGAAGGAGAAAAAACAAAGAAACACATAAGAAATGATAGAAAAGAAAAGGAAAGAAGGAGAAAAACAAAGAAATACATAAGAAATGATAGAAAAGAAAAGAAAAGAAGAAGAAAAACAAAGAAATACAAAAGAAATGCAAGTATTTTGTAACGGAGGTCATAAAAATCACACGCTGCAGTGTGAATGGGTACTTGAAATCTATCCCGGGACTGTCCCGGGATAACTTTTCCACTGTGAATGCATTTATAGCGGGTTTATAGTGGTGTTGCCGTCCCGCGACAGCACCGCGACAGCACCGGGATAAATTTGAAAACCACTGTGAATGCTCGGACCCGCTATCAACTATCCCGGGATAACCTCGACCCGCTATAACACCGCGATAAACTATCGCGCTCAAACCATAGTAGGGTGCTTTCCCTGGACTACGGAGGAGATAATCTAGAACGTTAGCATTATGAAAGGCTTTATTTTCAAAATAGCTCAAACCCCAAACTCCTGCATACTGTTAGTACAGGAAAAGGAGTGTAAAACTGGTATTTGCTAGAAACGGCTGGCAAGCGTTTAAATTACAAGTTTTCGTGTGCACAAACGAGGGTAGAAAAGAAAAGGAAAGAAGGAGAAAAACAAAGAAATACATAAGAAATGATAGAAAGGAAAAGGAAAGAAGGAGAAAAAAAACACAAAGAAATACATAAGAAATGATAGAAAACAAAAGGAAAGAAGGAGAAAAACAAAGAAATACATAAGAAATGATAGAAAAGAAAAGGAAAGAAGGGAAAAAACAAAGAAATACATAAGAAATGATAAAAAAGAAAAGGAAAGAAGGAAAAAAACAAAGAAATGTATAAGAAATAATAGAAAACAAAAGGAAAGAAGGAGAAAAACAAAGAAATACATAAGAAATGATAGAAAAGAAAAGGAAAGAAGGAGAAAAAAAACAAAGAAATACGTAAGAAATGATAGAAAATAAAAGGAAAGAAGGAGAAAAACTAAAAAATACATAAGAAATGATAGAAAACAAAAGGAAAGAAGGAGAAATACAAAAAAATACATAAGAAATGATAGAAAAGAAAAGGAACGAAGGAGAAAAAACAAAGAAATATATAAGAAATGATAGAAAAGAAAAGGAAAGAAGGGGAAAAACAAAGAAATACATAAGAAATGATAGAAAAGAAAAGGAACAAAGGAGAAAAAACAAAGAAATATATAAGAAATGATAGGAAAGAAGGGGAAAAACAAAGAAATACATAAGAAATGATAGAAAAGAAAAGGAACGAAGGAGAAAAAAACAAAGAAATACATTAAAAATGATAGAAAGGAAAAGGAAAGAAGGAGAAAAAACAAAGAAATACATAAGAAATGATAGAAAAGAAAAGGAAAGAAGGAGAAAAACAAAGAAATACATAAGAAATGATAGAAAAGGAAAGAAAAGAAGAAGAAAAACAAAGAAATACAAAAGAAATGCAAGTATTTTGTAACGGAGGTCATAAAAATTACACGCTGCAGTGTGAATGGGTACTTGAAATCTATCCCGGGACTGTCCCGGGATAACTTTTCCACTGTGAATGCATTTATAGCGGGTTTATAGCGGTGTTGCCGTCCCGCGACAGCACCGCGACAGCACCGGGATAAATTTGAAAACCACTGTGAATTGACTTTCTTAAAAGCTTTGCTAGGAAAGTAATTAAATCTTCCATTTAGAATACTCAATAGTTTATAGGGAACAGTCTTTAAACTCTTTGATACTTTTGGTTATTGTGCCCTGCTGATAAATTGTTCTATAAAATGTTATAACCTGTACTAAGTTTAATACATATTATGAGTTAACATTTTATTATTTCTTGTTTAGTATAGTTTAGGGATAAGTGAGTATGAAGCCTTTGAGGAATTGAATATTTAAACCATGCTATATTTATGAATAGACAGGAGAGACCTAGTATTGTTATATTGATTAATTTAAGTCTTGGAATATAGTATTGGTGATATATATTTGATAGTTGTTATAAGGCATGATAGACATAAACCCTTTTTGAATAATTAATGATCTGATATTACAGGATCAACATTGTTATTTTAATCTTTATATGATTTTAAACAGAATCAATATTTCACTCGCATAAACAGGAAATATTATCAAAACAATTAGAAACCTTTGAATATCGTTAACTTAGAATATATAGTAAAATGATGGGATATAATGGGAATATGTAAATAAAGTGTTTCATCATTAGGAATTTGAGTTATTATAATAATCTTTCTAACAATAACATAATTAGGAAAGGTATTGATTAAGATGATTGATTAAGCTTGAATACATTTTGTTGTTGTTGTTTGTAAATACGGTTTTATTGATTATTATTATTTGAACATTCATGTTATTAGTAATAAATGTGCCATTATAGTTTTGACACCAGCATTATCACAATCTACTAACTTGTCTCTCCTCGTGTTCTTTTATTTTAGCACCCTATACCCTTATAGGGGCGCTACATTAATTTAGCTCTAAATTCACGTTTGCATACCAACATTCATAAATAAATGATAAAGCAAACACACACAAACACATTAAAAAAAACAAAAAAAAAAACATACGAACAGGTCTTCATAGAATTTTTACATAGTAAACATCGTAGCCTGAAGTAGCTCTAACATTTTTTTCCCATGCTCCCTCTTCTAAAAAAAAAAGAACAAAAGGAAAAGAAAATTGTCATTTACATTTTATTTCATTATCTCTCTGTAGCTCTTCCACCTTTTTTGGTCTTCAATTACTTCGCCTTGTTTCCCTCCCTCCCTCTTTCACCCCTTTCTTTTGCCTTTTAGACGTTCCTTTTGCCTACCCGATAGAAGGGGGGCATGGCCTCGTGCCCCCAAGATACCCCTGGTTGTGCGCCTGTTTCATCCACACGATTCGTATATCCCCGACATTATGAGACACCCTGTACTAATTGAAATTTCTGACTCGTGGGTATACTTCATGTAATGTCAGTCTCGTGGGCTGTTTTGCTCTACCGTCGGTGTCGTGGGCCTTCATTGCGAATTTTCTGTCTCGTCGGTCATATTATTGTGGTGTCGGTCTCGTGGGCTGTACTCAGCTAATGTACTATATTTTATGAACCTCCTTACAGTTGATGATGAACAGCGTGATGAGAAACACTGTGTCTATATGAATGCTCAAAGTGGAGAGTGGATGTGGAGAGAGTGTGCAGTTCAATCAAAGGCAGTTCTTCGTGTTTGTAAAACGTTAAATACTACCGCTCAACCCATCCTCTACCCTACCTTTTCCCATCCGAATACTACAACTCGGCCTACTACTACTACTACTCACCTTGCTACTTCAACCTCCACTATCACAACCCATCCTGTTACCACAACTCAGCCTTCTACTACCACTCATCTTGCTACAACAACCAGTCCTGCTATAACATCTGTACCACCTACAACCACTCCGCTTGTTACCACATCTCTACCTGCTACTACCACTCAGCTTGCTACCACACCTCTACCTGCTGTGACCACTAATTTTGCTACCACAACCAATTTTATATCAACAACTCTATCTGCCACAACCACTCAGCTTGCTACAATCCTGATAGCAATAACTGGTAAGAATGACCTTATTTTCGTTAATTTTTGTCTTGTCTAAGGTCTTTTTGACATCAAATATTAACGTCTTTACTACAACAATTTGCACTAACTGGAGACGTTAGCTGGTTGTATTATTGACATGATTTTGACGTCCTAGTTTTGACCTAAACATAACGCCTGTGACGTCTTTTAGACATGATTAATCGCTCGGCCGTTGCAAGGCACTAATAGCCAAATGGGGCATCAACACCGCAGGATGTCCAGTATGGAAATGGGCAATTCCATGTTACTCACGTTACACTTTTTAGCCACCTTTGCATATTGTAATTGTCATATTTTCTGTTCTGAAAGGTTTGACAGTCTTTCTGTTCTACACTAGCTGCACAAGTCTTTAGTCTATCTTGCAATATTAATATAATTTTACTACCTACATCTATACAGGAAATAATGACAAAAAACTTTCGTTACTTGTGTTACATTTTTTGGGACGGCGTTAAAAGCTAACATGCCTTTATTCAACTGAAAAAGTGTCCTCATACTGGGTAATATTTCAAACAACTGTTATATGATTTACGTAACTCATATTGTGGTACACAAATGTAGGGGGTAAATATTTTAAGAGCATTGACTTCTATACCAAAATCATCGTTACTCACGTTACATGTTACTCACGTTACACATTAGATCATAATCACTAGCACATATTTTTACCATGAGAATAAGCTGGAAACTGATTATTTTTTATATATTTAACCTCTATAGATATTTTGTCCTAAAACATAACAAAATTGGCATTGTTTCACACCCTATTTCATTGTTACAACTTACATGGCATATATTTTACTAAAATTTTCAAAATCCAAGTAAACTATATACATTTTGTAGGGTACATGCAGGTAATATGGGCCCCCTAAGCTCATTTGCCTAATTTGCATAAAATTACGAAACGACACACAGTCTAATCTTTGTTTATATGAATCAATAACTACTGCTCTAACATTTATTGTGAAGAAAAACAATTATCACCAACCCCCCTGTCTGCAATATTTAAATGTTGACGTCATTACCAAAGTGCCCATATTACTTGCATGTGTATGGGCTCATGTATTTAATGTATGTTTTAAAAACTACAATGACTCTACCATGTCTGGAATTTGCTTAAAATGTTGAAAATCATTAACTTCAAGATATAATTTGAAATTATAAGACCCCTCAGTAAATCCTTTGATTATATATTTCATTGTTATGTATTTTGTATATTATTTCTCTTTTTGATATTATTTAAATATTATTTTCATTATGCAAGTCAATATAGGCCTACAATAAGTTATACATATTAATAATATACTGTGAATACATGTATACCCCAAAAATCGTAGCAAAGAGATTGATGCCTCATCCCAATACTAAGTACCAGAATCATTTCTGCCATTTTGGATGTCCCATATAACCTGCACTAATGTCGCTGTGTCAGGCAAGCATTTAATGCCACATTGCACCGCTTCACTAAAACAAATTGACTGTAACGCTATAATGATCAAAATGAAACTAACTTACTATATACAAAACAATTGAGGTTACCCCCTCAAACACTTCATACATAATTTGTGGAATATCAAATTTTACATCAGTGTAAAAAAAATGCCGTAAGTTTTACCTACCTTGTTAGTTTTCAGCAATTTCTCAGAGAAATTTCGGATCAGATGCTCTCACGACGATATATTTTCGTATACAGTTCATATGACAACATTTGGTGCTCACACGGTCACCGGTCGCCGGTCGACGGTCACGACATGATTTGCTTCAGGTGGCCCATATTACCTGCATGCTACCCTACATGAAAATACATACTAATAATGTAGTTCATGCGTGTAATGAAATATTCGCCTTCCATTCTCTTTCAGCACTTAAGTTACTTTTAATTTAAAGCGTTTTACTTTGTCAAGTTTCTAAACTACTATTAAATAGACCTGCAAAGTAGAACAGGTACTACTTAAACTAAAAGACTATCAGTTGTGTGGACTTGCAATCTATATTTCATTCCTTCACCTATCAATGTACATTAATTGTTTTCTCTTAAGTAGCTTGTGAATATTAACTTTGAGTAAAACACGAATTGTAGTTATTAATTGTCCCACTTTTGAGTTGATAATAATCAACAAGCAGTGAGGAGAAACCTTAACTCCAACATCATTGTGTCCGACAACTTGACTCACACCAAGACACTGTTGTAGCCTACAATGTCCATTGATGCAGTCTTTGGATGCTTCCTGAACTTTAAACTAACACTGTCGTCTTAAAAGCGTGGAATAATTTTTTTTTGCGCTTATGCGACATGAATTTTGCTCTGAGGCTATTTTCTTGAATATGGTTTCGTCCTATGCTTTTAACTTTTTGGGACACCCTGCTATATTGGACATTCTCCCAACCCTTCACTGGATATTTTTTTCGCACAAAAAAGTTTTGTCAACCACCTGATGGCCATTTATCTTGGTCAATTTTTTCTCTTTGGGGCCCTTTTCTATTTTTCCAGCGAGAATTAAAGTCCACGCTCAGCCTACCCCCAGGAAAGCGACTGAGTGTGTATGCTTTTACTATTGTTCATTTGCACATTTAAATCTATACTTCTGGGGACGAGGAAGGTCTTTGTCTAGGGGAGGGGTTGATGTAAAAACGAGATTGGTGAAAATTAGAATATTTTATTCATCTTTATGCTGAAACAGTAAGAAATGAAACCACTTTACTTAAATATCACATTTCTCTAAATTTTGTTTAGCCTTGGGAGACAGGGGTGTAAATAGTCATTTTTTCATAATATTTATTTTGATTTATGTTTGGTTGAGGATTTTCAACTAAATTTAGGGAGGATGAAATTTCCATTGTGTGTAAAATGAATAGATAATGTTGAACCCATCATAAATAAATTTTGACCCTCCCTAGACAAAGAATTGAGCCTGTACCATAAATCTAGATTTTATTAAGAACAATAACAATCTCCACCTCAAGACTTGTTCCTTGGGGTAGGCTGAGGGGGGCTTTTGGTGGGGTCGCGTGAACAAAAAAGGAGGCCCAGAAAGAAAAAAATGACGAAATGGCATCTTCTGTGGTGACAAATTTTGAAGAAAATCCCGGGAAGGGTTGAGGGAACGTCAAAATATACCCAGATCCAGAAAGTGAAGCGGTGACAAACATCATTCAAGAAATTATAAGGAACAAAATAAATGTCGCTTGGAGCGAAAAAATATTCACCTTTATGACGAAGCATGTATATGGTCTGATGGACAGCGATGACATTAAAAAAGGTTCATTGACCAGCAATTATCCCAGTGCTTGAAGCAACACCAGCTTACACTCAAATGGAATATTTTTGTAACCTCCCATGGAAAATGAAAGTGGATTGGATTGGGGTTCCATTACTTTAGCGGGATGTCTGAATGCAGTTAGAAACATGAAAGGCAAATGTAACAAATGCTTAAATATATTTTTGGCTGCTGCATAAGGGATGAAGAATGCCAGTGAATCAGAAATGGATCAGATGGAGATAGATCCCCACCTCTCAGCATATTAACTAATTCTTGTCTCATCCGGTAAAAGTGAATATTTACTTTGAGTATATTATTTTGTAGTTTATTAATTGATCATAAGCAAGGTCATTAGAGGTTTTAGAAGACAACTACATTTATGACCTCAATTTACAGAACATAATTTGCTCCCTTGGTCTAGGAATATATTCGTATTCCTAAGTTTTGTGTCGTTACACACGTTAAATTTTTTGTTATCAAGGTAATACTTGTTATCACATTAAATTTTTTGGGCAGCGTCACTGCATTTCAAAACAATGACATGTACACGAGTATTTCACTATTTTTCATATTAGGTAGGAGGAGTATGAAGAAAATTTCCACCGACAGATTTTAAATGCAATGGAAAATTAAGAAATTAAACTTTTTCAGTATTTTCGTTACTCACGTTACATTAGTTTACGCTGCCGGGCCATACGCTTTCTACCAATTCATGGAAATGCAGATCAATTTTTTCTTACTGACAACTTGAAACTGATGCTCAGTGCATCATAAAAATCCAAAAATCAATTGCTTATCACTCTTTTATAATCTATGAAACATTCAAGTATATTTTTACTGTATTTCTCAATTAAAACAGAAGTTGACTTCTGAATGGAATATATGCGATTATGGAGGCATATTTTCGAAAGAAATTGCTGTTTCATGTGCCTAGAAGTATCTTGAACAAAATAAGATAGGTGAAGAGTTGCAAAATAAAAATTTTTTCACCTCATGACACCCATCTCATGGAATTGCCCAAATGCAGAGAGGAGGAGACCATGAGTCACCTCCTACAATGCCCTTGCCTAACCCCCGTTCCCAAGCTGATCATACTCTTTAACCTAATGGGATTGCCTGCGTTCAGTATTTTAATAATGGGTAGAGTCTGAATCAAATTCTAATTCATCTAATAATCATAAACACAAATAAACAAAATTGAGAGAAAGGACTCAAGAAGAAGAAGATCAAGATAATGAGTTATAATTGACAAATACAAGTTTGTAATTGTATTCAAATACTGCAACAATTATCAAACTTATTTAAAACTAGAAATTGAAAGAATAAAATCTAATTAAAAAAAATTATTATGGTTTGATTTTCAGATATTATGGCACCTCCTTGTGAAGATGGATATAGAATTCTTCTTTACATTGGTAATGGCTTCCTCACATTCTGCTTGTTATTAGCTGGATTAATGTTCCTCTATAAGATGTAAGTATTATCTATGTGTTCTCTACAAAAAAAAATAAATAACACCACTTGATTCCAGTAAAGCAACAGAAACAATTTGTAAATGCAACTTTATTCCCCAATATACCAACTAATATTCACTTTCTCCTTATGAAGACATGTACAGGCCTACGAGAAATTGATGCCGAGAGTGAAATCTTTACACATTCATTATATTTTGTTTGATAATCACAAACTTTGTTTGGGCGCGTATCCTCCGTGACAACGTCTCGGCTGTAACCCCCTAAAATCTGTCTTCACTGGGTGTGTTCAACTTCTTCTTATGTCTCTTTCTGTATAGGTGTGTCAATGCCGGTAGGGCGCAAGGGGTGCGCTTTGTCCTCTATTTTTTTTAAAACACAAATTGAGCATACACGTTAATAACAGAGAGAAAATTACCTTCTGGCCCCCTTTATTTGCCTTCTGCACCCCCTTTATTTC
The DNA here is from genome assembly GCA_940671915.1 of Paracentrotus lividus. Lineage (NCBI taxonomy): Eukaryota > Metazoa > Echinodermata > Echinoidea > Camarodonta > Echinidae > Paracentrotus > Paracentrotus lividus. Next base: position 35,360,260 of record CALNVZ010000174.1, on the reverse strand, counting down.
CAAATCCTAGATCTGCTGCTGATAGACAACCTTATATGGCACTATTTCATGTATTTCTTTGCGAAAAACACTTACAAATCCAGTAAACAATTCGGGGATACACTTAGATATATAAGAAATGGTTTCTTTATTTCATCCACCACAGTGACCTACGTTCCGATATTGCAATTTATTTATTTCTTTATTTATTTGCCTTTCTTCCTTTCTCATGGACTAGGTCAGAAATTGTTGATAATATAAAATGATTAAGAATAAGAATGAGTCATTATAGTTATGTTTCTATAAGTGGAAATTAAAGCAAAGTTTTCCAATATTCTTAGTAAGTAAACAAAAAATATAAATAAATGAACAAACAAAGTAAACACTCAAAAAATGTAAATAAAAATAATTCACGATCCCCAAATTATTAAAGTCCTACATATTTTGAAAGAATATCTTTTTCCCCATCCTTGATACCTCTTTTTTGTGTGGTATGTGTAAACACATGGCTTGGATAAACATGGTGCATTGTTTACAAGAATGCATTCATGAAAATTTGTGCCAAAGTTGGGTTTAGATCATAACAACAATAAGGCAACCTTGTCCCAATGAAAATGGCATAACTTTTTAATTAATTTTTTTTGTAGAAAACTCACGTGACAACAGTTTTGTTACACTTTTTAACTGTATTCTGTGTAAAAATGAGATAGATATGTAGAGCCATCATGAGTGAGCACATAAAAATAACTTTTCATATTGACAGTCCTTGTCTTTGATGTGTGCTCACTCATCATGAATTACTTGATAGATCAATCTCATTTTTACACAGAATGTAGTCGATAGGTGTAACAACACTTCTGGTGACTTACTATATATTTGTCTCAAAACATTTTTGTTAAAACGTTATGCCATTTTAATCAGGATGAAGTTGACGCTTTTGTTAATTTGATTTCACCCCCAACTTTGGCACAAGTCGCTTATTACATTCTTGTAAACAATGCGCCTTTTTTATCCATGCGTAAACATATTCCTCACAAAATAGTACCGAAAACGCAGGAGAAGTTACTCTTTCAAAATATGTATAATAAAAGTTTTTATTTCTTTTTATTGATTATTTTGAAAGTGTTTATTTTTTTTACTCACTCGGTAGATGATTATACATGTATGAAGGAAATGGTCTACTACCAAATTTTCCCTCGTAAATAAGATACAGTGGCAATATCTGTGAAATATTTCCATTTGAACAAAATATAATACAAATTTGGTATACATATGACACCAATAATTGAATGAAATTATGTTTGAAATTTCATACCAAACAATTTTAACATCATTAAAAAGTAACATAGGGTATGAAGGAGACTGCTGAAAAGCTGGACTTGAAGATTCCAGACCACTGGTTCATAGGTGCTTAATGACGTCACATACCAAATCAACATATATTTAGTTTTTATATATCGTAAGTTACATTGTTTTCCTGGAATTTCTCATTAGATACCGAGAAGGATATCGCAAGCATTATCGTCATCATCACTATGTCTGGATAGGGACAGCTCTCCTTTTCCACTATATTGTCTTCACTGTCTTTTGTGGACAGTAATCCGGCCACTGGTTATGGCTTTGGGGAAATCTTTTGAATGTGTTTTTTTGCCTTCACAACACTGTTTCTCTTCGTGGCAGAAGGAATCAACGTATACCAATCTACTAAACTGGGTGATCAGGCCAACAATTCCTTCCGCCAGATCCGTGTGTGTCTTATTTGCATATGTAAGTCATATAATATTTATAGTCGATATATTGATTCATGAATATTGTGAAAGTTAAAATTTGTGAGGATTGAATCTACTAGATATCATCAAGTGCAAGATTATAATAAAAGGAATCGCAAACTTTGCAATTCTTAAGGAATTTTTTAATGGGATGATATGATTTATTCAAACAAAAACATAAAATCTTGTGTGATGTTGTAAAACTTTTTTTTAAGAGCTGTAAAAGTGAAAGTAAAAGTAAGGAGGTGAATGAAATTGTATTTAATGTTGTATATAAAGGACGATGCCTCCTGATAATTCGATAAACAAACCTTGCTTTTAAAAAACAAAACCAATGATTATCTGTTTCCTTTCATTCAGTTACTTCTGCTGTACTGTCTTTGTGCACAGCTGTTATCATCCACTTACGGCAAAAAAATCTGAGTAGAGTAGACTGCAATCTTGATAATTATATAGGCATGTGGGGGCCTTTTTTGTTTATCTTGCTAACCAAGGCCCCTCAGTCCTACCCCTACAGAACACGTCTGACTATCTCATTTCAAACGGAGGTGTCTACCAAGTTTGTGCGTTGTCCCACATTACCATGTAGACCTACTTGGTTTCAGTGGGATTCAGAGCAAACTTGTTTACTTTTACCAGTGACATGAGCTAAGTCTTCATTCAAAGTATTCAAGTTCATCAGTATGTTTTAAGAACTTGTGTAACTTAAAACTTAATAACAATACAGTATCGTCTGCATACATCATAGTTTGCCACTCTAGCATTGGCACTATGTCCCTTTAACTCTTATATTAATTTATAGCCAAAAAGTAGACTCTCTATTAAATCTTTTAAAACGGTATGAAATAGCCTTGGTGTAAATGACTGGAAATCAATCCACAGACACCATACAATCAACTGTATTTACAAAGCCTATACTGCAAGCAATCAGAGAAAATGAATTATTACGATTGTATAGATAATAAGTACAATTGCACGAAAAAGTGTCTGTGGCACGCTAAGGGTTAAAAAAAGGGTAAATTGTGACTTGGTCATAACCAACTTTAACTAGTGTCCGTTTGGTCTCATCCCTTATGGTTATTACGTCTATATCCAGTCCGTCTGATTACCTTTTGGTCTAATTGCCATTTTACCTATTTAACATTCTTTAAATTCCAATCTGTCTAAAGTCTATTTCGTTTTATGTCCACTTGGTCTCACACCATTTCTGTAAGCAATGTGGTAATAGGCTACCAAATATTCATTTGGGAATTAGATGAAAATGCAATTGGACAATTGGCTATCAATGAATTGGCAATTAAACCAAAGTGGTCATGAGACCAAGTGAGAATTAGAGCAAGCGGACATTACACCAAATTTTCCGTAGACCAAAAACTTTAGCCCATGTTATATGAGCCATTTAGAAAATTGGACCAACTGTGTTAGACCAAGTGAATAGAAATTAAAAAAAAATACCCTTCGAAAGAAACCGGCTCTTGTGACTGATATGGGTATACTATTGGAGTGCTCATGGGCACTTCGTTTGTGCAAATGTCTAGTGCCTATACAGTGTGTCCCACAAAAAATGCTAATGACCTTTTAGATGGGTATAATATTAAAACTATAATATTATATTTACTTCAATAATCACATGACCCTCTTCTTACCTTGCTTTTGTTCCGAGAACAATGCTAAGACCGAACCATAATAGACTACCAAACATTTTTCCTACTTCCCTGCCCTCCATAATACCCTGCCTCATGCCTGCCTGACACGAGGTGGCGCTAGACCACTAACATATATCTTCATCTGATTTTTTCGAGTCGTGCTGATCGGACCGTTCCTGAATTTTCGGGGTGAGATCGATTTTGAAATTATTATATCAAATTTATTGTAGCTAACTATTACGCCTAGCGTTAAAATTGGGTGCTTTAGGTTTACTGCGCCCTCCTTTTGGCCAAGAATAATGAGCTTCGGAACACAACGGTAGGTAACAAGACGGTGGTTTAATCGACCGTAGTGGCTCGCACTCGCACTACCGTCGTGACTTCTAAGCGCTTTCGCAGTCTGCGAAGACGACGGTGAAATAGCATTTCTTGTGTATCTCCTCTTTATTTCTTCTTCTTTTAACCAATTCCTATGTATTTCTTATGTATTTCTTTTGTTTATCCTTCTTCCTCTCTCTCCTATAAATTCTTATGTATTTCTTTGTTTTATCCTTCTTTCCTCTTCTCTCCTATAAATTCTTATGTTTTCTTTTGTTTGTCCTTCTTTCCTCTTCTCTCCTTATAAATTCTTATCTATTTCTTTGAATTTTCCTTCTTTTCTCTTCTCTCAATTATTTATTATGTATTCTTGTTTATCCTTCTTTCCTCTTCTCTCCTATAAATTCTTATGTATTTCTTTGTTTTATCCTTCTTTCCTCTTTCTCTCTATAAATTCTTATGTATTTCTTTGTTTTTATCCTTTCTTTCCTCTTCTCTTCCTATTCTTATGTATTTCTTTGTTTTATCCTTCTTTCCTCTTCTCTCCTATAAATTCTTATGTTTTTCTTTGTTTTGTCCTTCTTTCCTCTTCTCTCAAATCTTTGTATTTCTGTGTTTCCTTGCTTTTCTCTTCTCTTCAATTATTTCTTATGTATTTCTTTGTTCCTTCCATTTGCGCTTTTTCATTGAAGTGTATTTCTTTAATTTTATGTACATAAAACATACCAAGACTATGCCTACCGTACTCATTCTACACCGTACGCTAAATCGCTCGACTACCGTCCTGTTCGGGAAGAAGACGGTAGCAAAAAGGGAGTTGCGCATGCGCAGTTCGTGTTTTGCTCTGGAGAGCTACCGTAGTCATGCTACCGTAGTGCTCCGAAAACCGCTTAATTACGTCCTTTTTCGGGCGTTTTTCTTCCGTTTCCAACCCAGTCCCACTCGTTCATTTTAACGTGGTTGTTGTTGGTCGGTCGATTTGGGCGCCTGTTTTTCCTTTGAAACTCAGTCCTGCTCTTCTCCGACTCTTCCCTTTGGGTTGTTCTCCTTTAGGAGGGTTTTCCTTCTTCTTTTCTAGAACATATTTGACATTTTAAGTACGTTTTTGTTATATTATTGTACTTTTTCCGCGGCCACGTGGCCTTTTTGCGGGGTGTCATCCGGGTCCTTGGACTTCCGGTCTTTGTTTGACGCCATCTTGTTTTGTTGGCGTGTGTGTGTATGTGTGGTCGAGCGCCTCTTTGTTAGTCACTCTTCTGGTGCATATTCTCCTTCTTTGGTCGGTTACGGAGGTTCGTCCCCGTTTTCGTCCAAGAAAAAAAAAAATAAAAAAAATTTATTTCTTCGTCTAGCCTGTTCTAGACGGGGTTTTCTTTTTTTT
>CALNVZ010000174.1:35341706-35355067 GCA_940671915.1 Paracentrotus lividus | reverse complement strand
AGAGAGGATTTCACCTCGTTTTGTTGTGCTGCGTACATTTTCCCTGATCGAACCAAATTTGTTTATGAGGGAGGTTTTAATTTCCCGGCATCAGTTACAACAAGAATTATCAGCGGCTCCCTAAAATAAAAATGCTGAAAATTAACATTCATCTTGGATCAGATAGCCTAAGTCAAGCAAATAAGTAGTTTTCCCACCATAACCCCCCCCTCCCCCCCCCACCCGATTGTTAGATTTGACATTCGTACGTTGGCGTGCAATCCGCGTCTAATCCCCGGATCGTAAGCACGCTTTATCGCACAGCAGGTTGTGTGGCATTCGTCATAGGCTGAGTGCAGCTAAAGGAGAGTTTAAGGTATCGCTATTCGCTCGACCAAAATAACGAAACAAAAACGCCAAGTAAGAATATCACTACAACACATGACCGTTGAACATCCAATAAAGCTGCCGTTGCTGAAGGGCGGAGCTAAACGGAGAGGGGAAATGAGCGTGGATCGTGACGCTTGTATTGTCCGGAAAAAAGAATTATGAAAAAAACACCTCATGGCGAGAAAAAATTACGACATTATTCTCCGTTATTCATTGTTCGACTCATTTTTTTAACAGCTGAGAAGAGATGAATTAGCATAAAAAGAACTCAAAAAATAATTAAAAAATAATTTTCCAGTCAAAATTTTGAGTTTTTTATTAGTTTGTCGATTTCTCCGGATCTTTGATTCTTGCGACATTCTCTCGTCATTTCGAACATATGTATGTTATCGTTTGTTTTTGTAGCTTTGGCGCCCTCATTTGTCCGTTGAATCTTTTAAAAAATTCGGTCCATATCTGTAATAAATGCTGGTACAGTTCTAAAAGTCTACAAATGTAATTTGATAAAAGCTTTCAAAGATATTGTGTGGTTTAACCATAGGAGGTTGATCTGATATGTGGTGGAGTATATATTGTATTTTGCTAAGAGAACTGTATATTTTTGTCCTCTTGCTCTGGGCTTTTATTATCACAGGCGTTCCCAGCCATCACGGGAAAACCTCAGGGACAATACAATTTTAAATTTTTTGCAGGTCAGAGGGAAAATTCAAGGAACAATGGGTATAATGTTTATACAAACTTATATGTACAAGGTTATAAAAAGTGCATGCTGTGGATGTATGAGAAGTATACGCGTACTGGTTGCATTTCATGTCAGATTTGTAAAATTTCTGACATACTAAGGTTAATGAGATAGAAGATTCTTTATTTATGGATGTGCTTCATTGGCTCATTTTATGGTATATTTGACGAGAATAAGCATGTACTATGCATTATATAAGATAGGAAACTGATTGTGGGAATTGACCATTTTATTTGTATAAAGAATTTAAAAAAAAATTGGCCCTCCCCCTCCCCCTCCATTTTTTTTTCGTTTTCTTTAAAAAAAAATTCTTCTTTTTTTAAAATTAGAAATATCACATTAAAAAAAATGAAAAGAAAGAAAAAAAAAAATTGGCCCCCAAAATTTTTTTGGGCCCCCACCCCCCATTTTTTATTTATTTTTTTAATGTGAAATTTATAATAATAACGATAATAAAAAATAAAAAAAATCAGCCCCAATTTTTTTTGGGCCCCCCCCCCCTATTTAAAAAAAAAAATTTCTGGGGGGGGGGGGGTTGTTGAAAAGTAAAGAATTAAAAAATAAGATGGCCTTAAGATCATTATTATACTCATTTGTGACAAGAAGTAATCAATTCCTTAACCCTATTTCGAATTGGTACATTTAAAAAACCATGCAATCATAACTTAATCATATCATTATTATACTCATGTGTGACAAGAAGTAATCAATTCCTTAACCCTATTTCGAATTGGTACATTTAAAAAACCAAACAATCATAACTCAAATTTGGATTGATCTGGAAGAGACAAATAAAAACGTTAGCTGGCTTTTGGAATACGCCACATCAAATCTTAATCCAGTCTAGTATTTCTTTTAATTTTTATTTTTTTTAGTGTTTAATTTTTGCAAATTAGAGCTTGAAGTAGACCAGAGTTTACAATTAAATTTTCTAATCAGTTAACCCTTTTTATCTTCGGGAAATCCATACTGTCGCGCAACGCTGCAAATCGCACCCGGTGCTCTATGATTTTTTTTTCAATGTTCGCAATCTTTGACACCAAATTCGAAAAAAATCGGACACTCCGTTGTTGCGTTACGTAACTATGTAATCGTATGTCAGGCCAAATTTGAACGAAAATCGTCATTTTGCATGCGTTTGTGTACAAATACTTGCTTTTTAAATTGCTTTTATAACACTGATAATTGTGCTTCTGCGCTTTTGATTGATGAAAATCTTGTCTTTATATATAAAGAACATTTCTAAAGCATAAAAATTATTAAAACAAAGAATACATAAGAAATAAAACAATAGAATACAAGAATTAATTGAATATTTGATTTGTGGATTTCAATACTCTGACTGCTACTAAGCAACTTGTAGAAATTGAGCTTCATAACTTTGTTTATTAATGAATATTGATATTCAATATAAAAAAACATCTAATTTGCATACGTTAGTATGCATAATTAGCATTGAATTAAATATATGATAAACTAAAAAAAAACATCATATATCACACAATACCTATTACATGTGCATGTTGTGTGGCATCGCACAGCTGAGTGCAGCTAAAGAGTTATAGTTCGCTATTCGCTCACAAAACGAAACAAAAAGCCAATAGAAATCACACAACACATAGACCGTGAACGTCCAACAACAAAGCCATGCGTTGCTAAGGGCGGAGCTAAACGGAGAGAGGAAATGAGCGTGGGCGTGCGCTTGTATGTCCGGAAAAAAAATTATGACCGAAAAAAAACACTCGCACGAAAACTGCTTTTCTTACCACTCTTCCCGTATCATATTCACTCATTTTTTTACAGAGAGAAAAGATGAAGCATGTAGAACCAGAAAATAATTAAAATTTCCTCAAAATTTGAGTTTTTTATTGTTGTCGATTATCTATCTTTGATCTCGACTTCCTCCATTTCGACAAGACTATCACATATGTTTGTTAGTTTGTTTTGTAGCTTGGCAGCCTCAATTTGTCCGTGCTTGAAGCATGTTTTCTTTAAAATTGTCCATCTGTTTCCAGTTATGGCTGTACATCAAAATCTAAAATGTAATTGATAAAAAGCTTTCAAAGTTATTGTGTGTTTTAACCATAAGGAGGTGATCTGATATGGGTGGAATATTTATTTTGCTAAGAACTGTATATTATGTCATCTTGCTACTGGCTTTTATTTCACAGGGTTCCCAGCCCATCAGGGAAATCAGGGAAAACAATTTTAATTTTTTGCCAGTCAGGGAAAATTCAAGGAACATGGTATATTATACATATAAAGTGCATGCTGTGGAGTTGAATATTACCGTAATATGTGCATTCATAGATTTAGAATTTCTGACATACAATTCATGAGAGAAATTCTTTATTTATGGATGCTCATTTATGGTATATTTGACGAGAATAAGCATGTACTATGCGTTATATAAGATAGGAAACTGATTGTGGGAATTGACCATTTTATTTACATAAAAGAATTTAAAAAAAAATTGCGCCTCCCCTCCCATATTTTTTTTCGTTTTTCTTTAAAAAAAATTCTTCTTTTTTTAAAATTAGAATATCACATTAAAAAAAAAGAAAAGAAAGAAAAAAAAAATTGGCCCCCAAATTTTTTGGGCCCCCCCCATTTTTTATTTATTTTTTTAATGTGAATTTGTATAAATAACGATAATAATAAAAATAAAAAAAATCCAGCCCAATTTTTTTTGCCCCCCCCCCTATTTAAAAAAAAAAATTTCTGGGGGGGGGTTGTTGAAAAGTAAAGAATTAAAAAATAAGATGGCCTTAAGATCATTATTTATACTCATTTGTGACAAGAAGTAATCAATTCCTTAACCCTATTTCGAATTGGTACATTTAAAAAACCATGCAATCATAACTTGTTATATGCAATAGTCATGGCCATATAATGGGAACAGAAGTGTGTTTACAATTATTAACTTGTATATTGAAGTAACTATATAGCATGGTCAATGTACTTTCTATAAGGTTATGAAAAAAAGTTGAATTCTTTCATATAATTTCTATTTGTTCAAATGTACTAAAATCTTATAAAGTGAGTTTCACAATGAGACAAAATGTGTTTATTAAAACCCTACTTTTTGAAAAAAAATGACAAAACTATTGCTGAAAACGAAGCCCAAAGCATCAATAATAAGCACTACCTTATTTTTGTGCGAGTTCATGACATACCGTACATTAATGTACATTTTAATTACTCTAAGTCTTAATTTGAAGCTGTCTATTGAAGAGCTGTTTATAATGTTTGTTTTCTAAAACAGATGGTGATTGTTACCCTGACTGGGTTCATGACCCTACAAGCGGAACCTGCTATCTGTTCTGGAAGGGTATGAGGACAGTCTGGGAGGCAGCTATATTCCACTGTAGATTAGCAGGTGGTGACTTAGCTAGCATTCACAGTGCAGAAGAGAATGCATTTATATTTGGTAGATCAGCACCGTCAGATCTCAGGGGAGAAGGCCCTCTTAAAATTTGGATTGATCTGGAAGAAGAAGAAAAAAAAGTTACTGGCTTTGGAACTAAGCCACATCAAATTCTAATCCAGTCTAGCTATTTCTTTTTAATTTTTAATTTTTTTTTAGTGTTTAGATTTTTTGCAGATTAGAGCTTGAGTAAGACCAGAGTTTACAAATTAAAATTTTCTATCCAGGTTTAACCCTATTCTTACTGGGGGGAATCCACTACTGTCGGCAACCGCTAAATCGCAACCCGGTGCTCTATGACTTTTTTCTTTCAAATGTCTCGCAACTTTTGACACCAAATTCGAAAAAATCGGACACTCCGTTGTTGAGTTACGTAACATTATGTAATCGTATGTCAGGCCAAATTTGAACGAAAATCGTCATTTTGCATGCGTTTGTGTACAAAATACTGCTTTTTCTAAATTGCTTTATAAACACTGATAATTGTGCCTTCTGAGCCTTTTGATTGATGAAATTTGTCTTTATATTGATAAAGAACATTTCTAAAGCATAAAAAATTACAAAAAACAAAGAAATACATAAGAAATAAAAACAATAGAATACAAAAGAATTAATTTGAAATATTTGAAATTTGTGATTTCAATACTCTTGACTTTGCTACTAAGCAACTTGTAGAAAAATTTGAGCTTCATAACTGTGTTTATTAATGAAATATTGATGATTTCAATAAAAAAAAACATCTAATTTGCATACGTTAGTATGCATAAATTAGCATGAATTAAATATATGAATAAAAAAAAAAAAAAAAAACATATATATCAGCAATACCATTTACATGTGCAGCGACGCTCGTGCAAAATTCCGCGGCGATCGGACAATCCGCGGCCAAGATCTAGGGGGGGGGGTTTTCAAATTGACCCCCCCCCAGTCAAAATCTCCTCTTGAAAAGCCCAGTCAGAATAGGGTTAAAACGCAACTCTAGCTCCAGTCAAGCTCTTTAAACAGTGTTTCCATATAGAATATATATTCTTGAAAACCCCTGACTGTAAGTAAAAAAACCTTTATTATTAAAAAAAACCCAACCTAATCCAAAGTTCAAGATGATCTTATAGAAACACGAACCAAAATGCAGACCATAGTCTACACACGATAAGAATTTTTTTGTGACATCGGTCACAATTACCTGTACAGCAACTATTCTACATTGTACATGTATATATTTGCAATCCAAGCTGACGTGTATCCCAAATATTCCTGAATTGTGTCTTAAAATGTGCACACAACATTTATACATGTATATAAAGGTTCAGAAATTTTAGTGTAAGAATTTTATTTGTTACTGTTAGACAATGATCATGACAATACTTCAGGGGGGTGCGGGGGGGGGGGGGGGGGGGGGGGGGGTGTTGAGGGTATTAGAAGAGGCACTAAGATTGCAGTTTTGTGCTGGAGAACTGTTTCTGAGTACTTGGTGATTATTAGCCCATTTGTCATTAGGTAATTATGCACAAATTCATTATTATTTATTTAGTTTGCCTTAAGGTCATATTCAAACGTGAGTGACACGACATTTGGACTGATAGAAGGGCGCATATCTTTGCACTTGTAGGTAAAGAATGGATCATGACTACCATATTATGTATAATGTAAGAGTGGCATGTGTCATTACCAGTTGGATTTGAATTTTACAATTGGTCCTGGAAATTATGATTAAAAAACAGTGCATGAGTGACACGACATCCAAAATGTGAGTGACACGACCAGTGCCTTTAATTCAACATTTCAAGTAAATAACTAAATCCAAATTACCTGTATTTATATGCCATGTTAGAGCAGTCCATGAAAATTACAAAAGTGATTGGTATTAAGAATAGGAGGCATTTAAAGCACCATAGTCCCATACATGCAAATTCCTGTTTGCTCAATGAGTCAGCGTACGAAAACTGCATCACATAATGTTTGAACTTAAATAATTGTTTGTATTGTAAAGAAGCCTTTGTGTTGAATTCAGATCCTAATTTGCATTTTCAAAGGCACAGCGCCACATTAAAATTACAGCTAAATGTCCCTCTTAGTCTGAATATGACCTTAAATGTTTTCTGTTGAGCAATTTCTGTGCTTAAAAAGGCCATCTGTTGCCTGCAGTTTTCCTTTAAAGAGCTAATCAGTGATCAAAAAGTCCTGCTAATTACAGGGATAAAATAACAATTTACTTTTTACCTTCTTTTCCAGATATAATTTCACGGGACGTGTGGATAGGAATATCTGATACAGCACATGAAGGAGTGTTCTCTAACTTTTCAGACGGAACTCCAGTAGATTTCCAAAATTTTGCTGGTAATATTTTGACTTGTGCTGCTGGTGCATGTACACTGTGTCAATGATAAGGGAAACCAGTTTTCCTGAATAAGATATAGATGTATGATATGCTTCTCCCCTTTTGATGTATAGATTATTTATAATTCAAGCAAGATTGGATCTAAAGGAAAAAAAAATTAAAAAGAAGAAAAATTTAAAAAGAAGTTGGAACATGTACTCTTAACATTTTATTCGCACTAAAAATATGCAACTTTGAGGTAACTTATGTAGAAAATCCAAAATTTAGAAACTTGTGCCTAAAATCTGGAATTTTGGGCAATTTATCCCCACCTTTTTGGTTAAAAAAAAATGAAAATAGCGTAATTTATTGAAGGATAACTGAACTGAATGAATGACGAACCACCAGCCCTATGGTTGCTATTATGACCTTTTTTGAATGCACCCGCCCCCCCCCCCCCAGCCACCCCAACCTACCACAACCAGTGTGACATGAAAATATTGATTGTACATTTTAGCTCTGCGAGCGTGCATTAAAAAAAAAAATGGGTGTACCCAAATGAGAAATGTTAATTTTGCTCCCCCCCCCCCTCATGAAATCCTGGATCTAGTTTGAATTAACATGTATACAAAATTATTGAACTACACGTATGCTTATACAAGTAAAGAGAAGATTTGCTTCTTACTAAATGTATGGGACTGTGTTTTAAGAAGTATGAGAATGAGAAAGGTCAGTACATTCAAGATTTTTTTTTTTTTTTTTTTTTTTGGGGGGGGGGTAGATGTGTTCTTTATTATTATCAATTCCCTGCTTCACTATGTCGGTTTGTGTACGTTTTCTCATGCATTCGTGTTCATATTTTCGGCTGTTTTTTACTTAAGTTTTCCATTCATTTGGTAGAAATGAAGCATCATGTGGCACATTTCTTTCATTTTCAATGCATGTGGTTTCTATAAAATCATTGATCTTTCCAATAAGCTTCTCTTAAAAAAAATAGACTTACTACTATAGTAGAAAAAGCCAAGTCAAAGTTGCAATTTGTTCACATTGTACCACACTTTTTATTGTTTTCATTTAATAATGGATTCAAACATGGATTATGGATTTCTTCAGATATCCTTCATCACATAAAAGTAGAGGAGCATACATATACCATGGTTGTAGTATGGAGAATATTTTAAAGAATTTTTTTTTGTCATGACATCTGGTTTCCTGTTATCTGAAACACAGTTCATGTACAAGCTGATTTTGAAAACAATGAATAATATTGTATGGATTTTGTTCTATAAAAATTTTGTTCTGGAATATGATGTAAGGAGGTCTAGATAATTGACTAAAAAAAATATTTTTGTATGTCGAGGGAACCGAAAGATATGCACTAGGGCAATTCAACGCCAACTAAGACACTTATCAAAAATTAAAAATGTCCCTCTGATGTTTATTTTATGACCTATCACTTTTCTAATGCCATGGGTGTTAATGGATCATAAAAGTCCATCAAATCAATAAAAAGTATTTTTCAATTTCGTTCATTTTCTCGAGATCTAGAAACACCATTAAAATACAAATTAGACAAGATTCTTTTGATATTTTTTCTTGAAACTTTCAATACATGGAGAAGGGTGGATATATTTCTGTATTTAAGGGATAATAGTGACATTTAATTAATGACAAAGGGGTGAAATAACCAAAAACATCCCACCAAAAATACTGTAATGCGACTAACCTTAATGTGACTAACCGACATTTCTCGATCTTTAAAGAATACTTTAAATTGTTTACAAAATCTAAATAGCTGACTTGAGACTTAGATATATCGGTTAGGTGGTGCAAGGAATAAAACTACATTGATTGTAGCAAAAGTATTATAATTGGAGTAAAATATTAATTTGTAACAAGTGGATTTTTTCCTTGTCCATTTTGTGAAATGCGACTAACCAATTTTTACCATGTTGTGACGTTCACAGGACAAAGCCTACAGCATTTCTTACATTGTTATTTTCAAGTTAGGTTTGAATCAATGTATAAACTTTAAAAAAAAAGTCTCATTCTTGTAGACTGCATGGTACCATCAAGTTACAAAATTGGCACCTGAATGTGTAATGCGACTAACCGTTGGATTGCCCACTAGGTTATTCAAGTTGTTTAATTACACTTACTAACTTTAACTGTCAGGAGTATTCTGTTGTTTCAAGGTTTCTGCAAAAAAAAAAAAAAAAAAAAAAAAAAAAAAAAAAAAAAAAAAATATAATAGATATGAAAAAGTGCAATATTTTGGTCACCAAGGTCATCAAGGTGAAAATGTTGGCTTACAATGATGCAAAGGCCGTATATTTTACGCACATTTCCCCCTCTGAAATATTTTTTTTGAATTCTTTTAATTAGATAACGATCACCTTCATTTGAATAAAAACAAATTGCTAACGCGAGCAGAAAAATATAACATTACATATTTGGGATGCCAGGGATCAGTCAATGTACTTTTCTTTTAGAAAACTTTGCGAGCGGAAGCGCGAGCCGAAAAGTTTGGCTTAACGGACGGTATAGTGTATTCTAGACATAATTTTAAAATTTACATCCCCTCACTTCACTTTACGATGTCAGGAGTCGGTCTGTCTGAGAGAAATTTGAGCAGACCATAGGCCTATTTGAGCGTGAAGTCAGGGGTCAGTATAATAAACTTTTCTAGAGAAATTTGCGAGCGCGAAGCGCGAGCCGAAAATTTTTGGCTTGTATGACCTGAAGGTAGTGTGTTCTTGACACATTTTGTCATCCAACAAAAAATAAATTGCGAGGGCCAAGTGCGAGTAGAAAAGTTTACATAACTTTACTAATATGGGACATAAGGGATCATGCAGTCAATTTTGCCTTATTGATGAGAACTTGGGAGCGCAATGCGCGAGCTGAAAAAAAAATTGGCTTATAATGAACCCGAAGGTGGTGTGTTTTTTAAACTATTTTTGCCTCTCCTTCCCGTATTCTTTTTTCTTTCTTTTCCCTTTTTTTTCTTCTTAGAAAATATTATAATTTCTGGCCAAAAGTGGGGGGGTGGGGGCATGGCCCCCCCCCCCCGCCCCCCCCCCCCCCCCTCGCCCCCCCCCCCCCCCCCCGCCCCCCCCTCCGCCCCCCCCCCCCCCCCCCCCCCCCCCCCCCCCCCCCCCCCCCCCCCCCCCCCCCGCCCCCCCCCCCCCCCGCCCCCTCGCCCCCCCCCCCCCCCCCCCCCCCCCCCCCCCCCCCCCCCCCCCCCCGGTCTCCGCCCCCCATGCATGTAGTATTATCCCTTTCAGCTTGCTCTTGATTAATCAATAACTTTTTTAACTTTATCTTTTCTTCCTTTCTTTTGACACCAAATTACAATACTAGAGCCAAGGCATTAGATGAACAAGAAACTTTGAAATTGTAATGTTCAAAATCACTTTTGCAATACAACGAGACAATCAGAAATTGCCACAGGAATTACAGAGCAAGGGATTGACCTTTTTTTATCAATGCAGATATTGATGAATTAAGCTTTAAGAAGTTAAATATAAATGTTGATGAAACCCTCCCTTTCTGAGTCAAGGTTGTTGCATCCGTCCAAATTTTCACCCACTCTGTGCAACTGATTTTTCATCCATTTACTTCTAATAAACTTACACTACTGCAAGAGAAAGAAATAGAACTACTGTACACAATGAAAAGTAAAAAATTGTCTCCAAGACATTATTTTTTGGTGGGTTTCAAATGGCTATTTACTGGACTTCACATGTACATGTAGATTTGACATTATGAATTTAGTGCCATATATAAGCGAATTCATATAAAATTAAATGAAACTCAATGTACATTGGCTAATGCACTATATTTTCTTGAAATCACCCTCCTTACAGTTGATGCATGAACAAGCATGCTGAGAGAGATGTGTGTCTATATGTGAATGCTCAAAATGGAAAATGGATGGAGAGACGGGCGCAGTTTTCGAATCATTGGCAGCTTCTTCTGTGTTTGTAAAGCGTATAAATACTACCGCCTCAACCCCATCCTCTACCCTACCTTTTCCTTCCGAATACTACAACTCGGCCTACTACTACTACTATCACTTGCTACTACAACCTCCACGTTCACAACCCATCCTGTGTACCACGACTCTGCCTTCGTACTGTACCCACTCATCTTGCCTACAAACAACCAGTCCTGCTATAACATCTGCTACCACCTTCACCACTCCGCTGTGTACCACATCTCTACCTGCTACTACCACTCAGCTTGTCTACCACAGCTCTACCTGCTACTACAACTCCAGCTTGCTTACCACAGCCTCTACCTGCTACAACCACTCGGCTTGTGCAACAACTAACTTGTTACCACAACTGTCGCCATTATAACCACAACACCCATCCTGCTACACAACACTCAGCCTGGTACTACCACTCATCTTGCTACAGACAACACCTCTACCAGCCTACAACCACTCCAGTTGTTTATCACGCACCCTACCTGCTACAACCACTCCGCTTGCTTACCACAACTCTACCTGCTACAACCACTGTGCTTGGCAACAACAACTCAACTTGGTCTACGCACAACTGTCCCTATAACCACAACCCATCCTGCTACCACAACCAGCCTGGGTATTTACGAATCTTGCCTACAACAACCAGTCCTACTTACAACATCTGTACCAGCTACAACCACTCCAATTGGTACTACACATCTCTACCTGCTATACCACCTCCAATTGTTACCCACGCATTATCTACTGCTACAACCACTGCCGATTGACTCACACAGGTCTACCTGCTCACAACCACTCGGCTTGCTAACGAAACAACTCAACTTGCTACCACAACTGTCCCTATAACCACAACCCATCCTGCTACCACAACTCAGCCTGGTATTACTACGCATCTTGCTACAACAACCAGTCCTACTACAACATCTGTACCAGCTACAACCACTCTACTTGCTACCACAGAAGAGTCTCATTATATACTCCTGGAGCTTTTTCTCTTTCCAAGTGGTAGGAATATACATACTGTACTATACAGTGTGTCCCAGATAAAAGTAGACCCAACTTTGAGAGCCTGTATTACAATGTATAACTTATGTGTCATTTATATTTTTATCATGACAAAGGGTAACTCATATTCTATTCAGTGATGCCAAAATTATACCTGTACTGTCATGAATAACTAAGCACCCAAGTTGTTAAAAACTTTGGTCTGAAACCATTTGTTCCAAATTTTCTCAGAAGCAGCCCTAGCTCTCTGATCATTCATTATATGTTGGAGGTTAGCTTTCCTAAACCCATTCATTAGGGACAAAGGATTACTTACACTATTGAAATGCAAGCACTGCTTTGGCTCAAACTTAGTACAGGGCACGTCTTACACTTGTTTTTTAAAGCCCAACTGCTTAGTCATCCGTTACAACAGAAGTATAAGTTTGGTATCATTGAATAGAATATGAGTTGCTCTTTATCATGAAATAAATTTCAAGGTCACACAAGCTTCAATTTTTTGATATGAGGCTCTCAAATTTGGTTTACTTTTTTTCTGGGATGCACTCTATATATATAGCTGATATATACATAATGGAGTTTGATGTACGAAGTCACAGCAAATCTTACAAATACGTGTTAGAAGAGTCAATAAAAATCTATAATATATTTTTTTAAATATTATTCAATTGGAGACGATTGCATCATAAACAATTACTCACTGAAATCGTATGAATGTTTTACAAAATGCTTGCCCTTCTTCCATATTAATGTCATCGTTGTTTTAACACATTGTTCAATTTTCTATGTGTTCATATTTCAGTGCCAGTGAAGGATAATATCTTCAATATAAATGACACAGTCCTTGCACTTGCCTCCATATTTGGATCCTATGAACCGATGTCCTCTGAAATCTTGTGGTCCATCACAAACAATATATCAGGTGACTCTGTTCATTACACAGAGTACTCTAGACATGCAGTACTTTTCCGTTTGACTTCACCTTCAAGTTACAGCATTAAAGTGACGTCATTTAGGGACTCCTTCAATCTGACTGCTACTACAATTGCAACAGTTCTTCCTGCAGCTCATATCATCTGCCCCACTTGTGTCTTTGCAAGCAGTGAAGTCTGGTGTGTGCTCCTGACTGATAATGATGTGGATTACTCAAATTATACTTTCTGTTTTGAAGATTCTGAGTATTCTTGCTCAATGATAAAGCCAAGATCCTGGACCCTGGCTGATCTCCCTGATGATTTGATTGACCATGCTTCTTCCATCAATGGCTTTTTGGCTAGTTTTATTAATCATACCTATACCATGACGGGGTCTTATAAGCTCACTGTTGAGATATTTTGGACGTTGGCTGCAAGCATCATAGTAAGTGTACATTATTGTTTCGTTCAAGACATCCATTAGCAAATCAGTTTCAATTTATATCTAGCCCCAAATATAGTGCTTTTGTGTGGGTCTTTGAAAAATTATGACTTTTGTTCTGCTGGCATTTGCTCGGGCTCTATTTCACCAA
>CALNVZ010000174.1:35324834-35339438 GCA_940671915.1 Paracentrotus lividus | reverse complement strand
TCTGGTGATATATCGGGTGATGAATATATTACTACTTGGTTGAAAATCCATCCTTCTCCATTGGTAGCTGTTATCAAAGGCGGAGATTCAAGGTCACATGGTATTGTATAATAGTCATCAACAAAATTTATAACTTTGATTTGTATCAAAATGCTTTTATTCGTTTTTTATTATTTTATTCGTTTTTTATTTGTATCAAACTTTCAATTGAGTAAAGCACTTTTATCTCAGAATGTTTTAAAAGTCATACAGTTACCTGTTTTGAGAGAGATTAAGCAAACACAGTCCACTCCACATGTAACAAGGTACAAGGGACCAGACTAAATATTTTTTTTGAAAACGAAATCTTGTTATAAAAATGTCTTGTCAGACTGAAAATACATGTTTGACATGGTGTAGACTGTGGCATTTACAGTTGGGTGGATATTCATTTTTCTTAAAATATACATTGAAGCCTATTCACTACCATAATTGTAACTGATTATAACATTTTTACTTGTCCATTTTTTTAATTTTTTTTTTTGTAAAAAAAAAAGAGTAAACCACCACATTGTTTTTATTGCATGGCCTTTATGTCCTCTTCCAATTTAAAAATGATCAATGTTCTAGAATCATGATATTTCAGAAATTTAATATCCACATACTTCTTCGTTTTTTGTTATAATTACACAGAGCTGCCAACCGTCCCGAAAAATTCGTATTTGTCCCGAAAATAAGAAGGGAATACGAAAATACGAAAAGGCATTGAAAAATTACGAATTTTTGTCTTTTATAATGCAATATGATTACATGGTCTTTCCATGCAAGTGGCGCCTTGAATTATACTACAATAGCATTGTATGCAATACGATCATTGAGTGCATGATCTTTGCATACAAGTGGCGCACTCGCGCTAGCGGGGGGTCGAATGCGCGAGCACACCCATGCTTGCATTGCTGGATGGAGGAGCGAAACCATCGACTTCCCGCTCGGCTACTCGCCCTTAGCTTTCGGCGGTGGTTAATGGTGCTGCTGCGATGGGTGCATGCAGGCGGCTGCGCGCGCGCCTAGCCTGAATACAATGTGTGCGTGCGACAAAAACAACAAACTACCCTGGATTTTTTAGCTGGATTAAACTTGGATTATACCTGGATCTAGAAATCCATCGCATGGGAATTTGATTGAGCTCAACATGGCAACTTTAGCTTCCAAAAAAAGAAAGAAGAAATAGACTTAATGGCCTTGTATCATACCATCTTCGAAAGGTGAAAACATGCTCATCATTGCAAGGTTTGTTCGTCCGATTTTTCAAAGAAAATTCTTACCGCGTAAGAAAATAAGGATTTTTTCTTTCGTCCGAACATGGTGGTGGTTCATACGATAGCCTATCCAAAAACGCATAAAATCAGCCAAATATTGAGCTGCCGGAGATGCTAGCAACAAAGCAAAATATCGCTAAGATTTGTGTACCTATAGGCCCTAGGGCAAGGCTAAGGACAATTCTGTGATGCGTGCCGATTTTTTTTGCAATTTTTTGAGGAAATTCTTACCGCGTAAGAAATTACGATTTTTCTCTCAAAATTACGAATTTTTGAGCTCCAAGATTACTAATTTCTACTTCTAAAGGTTGGCAGCTCTGATTACATGTAGTATATTTATCAACTGTCATTGATTATTATTTTTAGGACTATCTTCAAACCTGATAGTGGATGGATCAACGTCATATGACCCAGACATAGTTGTAGGGTCATCTAGTCACCTTAACTTTTCATGGTACTGTGTAATGATCACCCCAGACACGGTGTATACATCTCTTGATGAAGCTATGCAAAATGCAGGTAAGCATATATTATACATATAGTGCATGCTCAGGAGTTGAATATACCGTAATATTTTGCAGCCATAGATTTAGAATTTCTTAAGTGAATCATATGTCACCGAGGTCGTAGGCCAAGGTGACATAATAATTCATGAGAGAAATTCTTAATATATGGATGCTCATTTTATGGTATATTTGACGACAATATGCATGTACTATGCGTTACATAAGAAAGGAAACTGATCAATCAATTAATCAGAATTTTTTTTTGACAGTTTAAATTTTTTGCTAAGGACAGGTGAATGACGTAAATGGATTGGTGCAAATAAAAATGTTCAAGTCATTGTTGACGTCACAATCAAATTGTCAGATTTACGCTACACGCATACGCTTGAAATAATGAGGTTATGCGAACGCGCTCATATTAAATTAGGGTTTTGTACACAAAAAAAACATGCACTATAACTGGGAATATACAACGGTCGTGGCAATATAACAAATTATGCAATAGCAATGAGAGTGTGTCTGACCAATCGGAAACCTTCTTTCATTTGACCTACCTTATATAATATTGTCAGGAATACAGTTTGTATATTCTTTTAATTGGCTCAAAAAAGATCAGAATATCATTTGTACACGTGAAACATGGGTTCATGTATGACAGTCCAATACCATTATAATGAGATGCTTTGGACCTAATTAATTACTTTGTCCAAACAATATTTAGTGTATGTAACAAATAGGCACATAGAAACTTGTGAACATGTAAAAAACTAGGACAATGAGAAATGCTTCATTAGACGGCATTGTCATCGTATTCGTGCTCGTTGTAACGGGAGTACAATGAAGTCATGTATGGGAAGTCAGTGATCTACCGTCCATTTTCACACGGTTTTGGATTTTGGTGAGCTTATGAGCAATATTACTATGATAGATGGCAAAGTTATTATAATTATAGCAACTGTTTATACAATTGCATCAAGTATTCGGCTATGGGTTTTGAGGTGGGCCCATTTCTGTTATATGTTTTCAAAGAAATTGTACCGTTTTTATTTAATAGAGTATTATTCTTATATTTGACACCCTATACCCATAAAAGTATGCATATTCTGAAAGAGAATTATCTGAAGAATTCAAAAAATTATTCTGGAAAGGGATAGGGTTAAAGTCATAAGAAGTTACAGATCAAAATATGTGAAAAAAAAAGGTGGAAAAAAGTACTTCCAGAAAAATCTTGACAGAGAAAAAACTAAGGAACTTACAAGAAAATAGCATGCATATTTGAACTCTTCAAAGTCAGACCTTTCCAACAATGAATAACTTGTTAGGGGTTAGTTGTGATAAAATAATTTTGCGCGATCATCTTTCCAGCGAAAATTTCAGATCAAAAAATTTGGGGAAATATGTGTTATGATGTTTATTTACCCCCCAAAATAAAACTCAGTCTTGCCTTACAACCTTTTGAAGTTACACTAATTACTTGTAAACACGTAAAACTTCAATACGATATATTTACAATTTCTTATTGTTGATACAAATGATGCGATCTGGCATATAGCGAGGGATTTGACTTTTCTTGGTTCAAAGTCATGTGAACATGTATATACATATGTATCTCTGAGAGTTACACATATGAGGCTATACCATTATAGCTTAATTAAGTAACTATTAACGAGTGCAAATTTGACCCACTATTAATTCTCATAAATTACAATCCAATAAAACTGTTTCATGTTATGTTCAATGATACTTATAACTCATTTGTCTGAGAAATAGAAATTTATGTTCCCCTCCATCATCTGCTGGACAAAAATGGGTACTTGGAGTTGATCAATCGTTAATTAGTCATAAATAAATTGACCACAGGTATTTTCTTTTACCCTTTTAGATTAATTCCCTTCAAACTAATACCCAATATTTACCCATATAGCATCCATATTAAAAGTTTGACACCGATTTTCAATTTAAACTACCATCTTACTCATTTAGATAAATTAATTAATTAGCTTAATTAGGTATTCTGAAGTTCAGCTTTGATCCATTTTTACTCATAAATGGATGATATTCCAATTGAACTGTTTAATGTTTACGTAATGTGAAGGTAAAAGCTTGATTTGTTAAAGAATAGAAATTTATGCTCCTCCTCCCCCGTGCAAAAATGGCTACTCAGAGTTGATTAAACGCTAATTACTCATAAACTAATTAACCATGTGCATTTCTTTTACTTTTAAGTAATTGCCAGATTAATTCCCTTTAACTTAATACAAGTATACCCATGTAGCACATGTATTTAGCATTTTATATCATATATATATCTTACTAAAACGGGCCTTAAGGGGAACTGAGAAGAATAGCTTTATTCAGTCAGGATTCCCCTTAGCGACTTTCTATAGGCGAAAAATTCCCCTTAACGCCAATTCTATAGGGTTAGGGATAGGGTTAGTTGGGGCGATATAAAAGGAGGAAACAAAGAAATTCGCCTTAAGGACGAAAATACGTAGATATATATATATATATATATATATATATATATATATTTTATATATGCTGAATCATGACATGGTAACAGGGGGTATGAAGTGGACTATAAAAAGTGAATCTTACAGATTCTCACAATATATCACCACCAAATAGGCTATATGTTTTAGTCAACTAAAAAAGGGCCTTTGGATAGAAGTAAATTTCCTGATAGAAAGAATAATAATAATAGTTTCGATTTATATAGCGCCTGCTATGAAACAATTTCATCTCTAAGCGCTTTACAATTATTATTACCCCGGTCATCGGATGCTTTTGTAAGTCTTTCTTACACCTGTCCAATCCCAAAGGATCATTTTAAATCATGGCAGCCATTACGGCGCACTCGTTCCATTCCAACCGGGTACCCATTTTGCACCTGGGTGGGGAGGAGCATTGTAGACAAAACGCCCATGCCCTAGGACGTAAGTGTCATGCCAGGGATCAAACCCACGGTCCTTGCTTTCTCAGAGGAACATGTCATACTCAATTAAACAAGTATTATAGGGCCTATACAGGGTGACCCAGAAAAAAAGAAACCCAACTTTGATCAACAATAATTTCAAAAATATTCCAATGGGGATTATGAAATTTATATCACTGTAAAGTGCAACTCATTACCATTATAATGGATACTCTCTCACTTCAACCAATACATGCTTCGCTGAACCCCATTGTTCTGAAAAAGTCTTGTAAAATTGTGCGTGTTCACTTTCATGCACCTCGAGATGGTTTTTGTGTGAATGTGCCTGGAAAGGAAACCCAACTTTGATCATCAATAATTTCAAAAATATTTCAGTGGTGATTAAGAAGTTTATATCACACGAAAGTACAACTCATTACCATTCTAATGATACCTCTTCAGCTCACAATATCATGCATCACTGAACCCCATTGTTTTGAAAATTGTCTCGCAAAATTGGGATATGTTCTCTTTCATGCTCCTTGAGATGAGTTGCTTTTAAGGTTCCTAAAAAATCTAAGTAGAGCATTCCGGTGGACTTAAATAAATGGGTTTGATAAATGGGTTGGAATGTCTACTTATTTAGTGTTAATCTTACATCCAGGTAAATTCATCATGTTACTGCTCACAACAACCCGCACGAGAACTTCAGTCTCCGTGAGAATGTAAGAAGCGTGACAGCTGCATCAATCAACATTTTGCAAAATATTTTAGAACAATAGGGTTCAGTGGATGCGGACAGTTGGACGAGCTGATAGAGATATCAAAATAAAATGATAATGAGTGGCACTTTCCAGTGATATTAACTTTCATAATTAACACTGTATGTTTTTAAAATGGATTGATGATAAAGTTGGGTTCCCTTTTTAGCACCATTGCAACACATCTCATTGAGCGTGAAAGTGGACACTCACAATTTTGCCAAGACATTTTCAAAACAATGGGTTCAGTGGAATGCGTGTATTGGTGGCTTAAGCAAGGTATCATTAAATGTAATAGTTGCACTCTTCCGGTGATTAAATTTTATAATCACCACGGTAATATTTTTGAAATTATTGATGATCAAAGTTGGGTTTCCTTTTTTCTGGGTCACCCTGTATGTATGGGATAATTTTGCACGTCTTGACAAAGGTATGCAATTATTTACATATAAAATAATGGTAACAATATAAAGTCATATTTCTTGGCTGCATTTTGCCAATAATTCTTTTTCTTAGCATCATTCAGGAACTTACACTCATGCCTGATTTTAAATAAAGAACTTTGCAAACAATTTTTTTTCCACCTAGCTCAGAGCATATTTTCCATGTTTCTTTATTCAGATGATTCATGTTTCACAGAGGAAGGAATAATGTTAAATTCAACCTCATCAAAGATTGAAATTCTTGCCAGCAAACTGGAGGCCAATATGATTATTAACTTCTGGCTTATCGTTTCAAAGGAAGGAAGAACTTCAGGATCAACACAACAAAGAATTCAGCTGACACTTGGTTTGTTGCCCCAGCTTGAAGTCAGGTAAACTGCAAGGTGTAACAACGAAGAAATTAAGATACCTTGAAGACTAGTCTTACAAGTACTTGTGAGGAAGAGCTACTAGAGCATTCTAGGACAGAACCCCTTGGCTTACCACTGGGATTATCCCACAGGACAATTGCCCCCAGTGACAAAGCTCCCAAAAATAATCTCTCCAGAAAATATTTCTTGCAGACAATCCCCCCCCCCGAAAAATTACACTCAGAGACAAACACACCAAGGAAAATTAATTACATGTATGTTTATGAAAACCTACCCCTTCTGAGGTCTACAGTGTATTCACACTGGACAACTACCCTTTACAGCAGATGGCTAATTACCACGTTTTTGCAAGGTCCAACCTGTTTACTCAGTCAAATTAGGTAAAGCTTGCTCATGTTAAACTACTGACAAGTAAAATGAAAGTCAACTTAATTATTTCCTTCCTTGTTCCCCTACATAGTAAGAACAGGTCAGAGACCAGGTAATCTTCTTAAGATATGAAAGTATTAGATTTATAGGAGTGTACTTCATTCTAAGTAATTTCCAGGTCACATTTAGTGAACATCACATGAATTAAGTTTGTCATCATCCAAATGCTGGTTTTAATAATAGAATGGAGGAAATGAAATTAAGATACACAATAGAAACTTTATTTGACACCAGGGTTAATAACATGAATTAGGTAATCTACTTAAGATGTGAAAGTATTCTTCAAAATGTTTTGACGTTTGTTGCACATTAAAACTAAGAAGAGACATGTTTAAATAATATAAAGGGGTAAATAACATCCAGAATAAATCTTAATTGGCATCAAGTTTATAAACATGAATCAGGAAATCTACTTAAGATATGAAAGTATTCTTCAAAATTTCTTGAAGTTTACTACATTCTAACTTTGAAAAGGTGTGTTTTAATATAATGGGGGTAAATAGGACACCAATCTACAGCTGACACTAGGGTAATTGACATGAATCAGGAGATCTACTTAATAAGATATGAAATCATGTATTCATTAACATTTCTTGTGGTTTATTACTTTCTAACTTTGTATATTTATTGACATTTACTATAAACATGTACATGTATGATGTAATCACATTAATTTTCCATCTCAATGTACAAGCGCATATATCACACACATGGGGTAAATAGCCTCCAGATCCTCAAAATAAAATCTTATTTGACAAATCAGGTTATCTACTTAAGATATGAAAATATTAATCAAGATTTCTTGAAGTTAACTACAAGCCATTTTTGCATGGGCTTGTTATAATATATATAAATGGGTAAATCTCATCCAGATGTACAGAATAGAAATATTATATGATACCAGGGGGGTGTTTCACAAAGACTTAAGTAGACGTAAAAATCACACTTAATGGTTAGTTTCGTGCGTCATATTACGCATCACCACATTGGATTGGATATGAAAGTATGAAGTTCCTTAAAGTTTACTTCATTCTAACTTTGTAAAGGCTTTTTTTTTAATGGAAGAAAAGGCAAAATAATAGAAATGGGTGAAGCACATCACAGGGTTATTCATGTACATGTACTTAAGATTTATATGAATGTAATTATTATAGTAAGGGCTAACAGAAAGTTTAGTGAACCAAAGATTAAGATTTTCTATAAAACTTTTTTGGATAGTCAAGTCTCAAGAGAAACAAGCACCCTATTATTTTTGTTTTATCTTCAGCTGCATCAATAACTGCAACAAGTACATGTTCACAGCTGAGCGTCTGGTTCTGCTGGCATCATGCACTAACTGTGACATCGAGGATATAACGTTGCAATGGAGTTTTGAATCTGAACATACCCCTCTTCCACTAGACCTGTCCTCCCATACCACAACTGGTCTAAACCAACCATACTTAGTCATCAAACCTCATACATTTGATGCCATGTCTGAGACAGATACCGTTAATCTCAGAGTGGCCAGTAAGTAAACATCCCTGTTAAATATTTGTCAGTTGTTAGTGTTGTTATATTGCCTTGATGATTTATATGTATTGTATTTGTTTAAATGATGCATATGCAGTGATAAGTTTTATCAAGTTCTTCTGATAATATTTTTTAAAACTTTAAATAGTGATACATATGGATAGAAAGATTACATACAATACCATGTTTTTCTGTATTACTTTTGTTGTTTTCCCCCCATCCTTACATAATCATTTTTTTTTTTTTGGTTTGTTAAATTTCAGGTTACCTTTCAAATTCCAGTGTAGGCGGCTATGCCGAGTTCAGCATCGAATTCAATGCTCCACCCACATCAGGCAGCTGTTCCATCACTCCCACTGAGGGATATGCCCTACAAACTGAGTTCACTGTTTCATGTGATGGTTTCACTGATGTGGATAGACCCTTGTCCTACCAGATGATTTCATACAGCAGTGTGGATGTAGTGGATGGGGAATTAGTTAGCAAAGGAGAAGGTATGATTCTACAAATATTAGTTATTTAATCATACACTGTAGCTAGCATAGACTATCTCTAATCATTTTCTTCCATTTTGTATGTTAGGTAATGAGACGTTAATAAGGAAAATGATTTATGGGTAAAAAAAATAAATGTATTCATACTTGGCAGTGGGTTTTTGATCTTTTTGCTGTGTTTCTCTAGGTTTTCTTTTATTACTAGGTTTTTAACTGTAAGAAGATATTGGCCAGAATTCATGACTGCAGTACAATTCTAAATGGACTATTTTTGTCCACTTTTTTCCATAGAGTGTCATGTTAAATGGCAAATATTTTTTTAGTCCAGGGATTTAAGTTTTTATAATCTGTGAACAAAGATTTCCGCTGTAAAACATGGGGCTCTATGGAAAACAGTGGGGAAATATAGCCCGGGCTATAATCATAACACGTTTGAAAATTTTGGCTATTGAATCTACACATATAATAACCCACTGGCTAATTCTGTGTATCCATGTAGGTCTTCAGCTGTATGAAGGCAGTGAGTCTATCATGGATGGCTTTTTTCTTTCAGTTG
Organism: Paracentrotus lividus; assembly: GCA_940671915.1. Lineage (NCBI taxonomy): Eukaryota > Metazoa > Echinodermata > Echinoidea > Camarodonta > Echinidae > Paracentrotus > Paracentrotus lividus. Next base: position 35,330,154 of record CALNVZ010000174.1, on the reverse strand, counting down.
GAGATGATGCACATGATCACGTTGTTTTAATTCAAGTTAATGTGAGAGATTTTTTCATGGCTAGTACGTCAGTGCTCTTGAGTCCTAAAGTAAGTATAAAGTAAGCAAATAATCACCGTTGATCCAAATGATGGGAAGACTATCACTTCCCAGGTAAGCTGGATATGCTATCTCCTCCGAAGCAAAGCTGAGGAGAGATAGCGTGTACATCCAGTTTGACGTGGAAGTGATAGTTTGCCTCGTCATTTGGATCAAGAGGTGAATATTTGCTTTATATTTCACATCTGAAACATCTTAAAAGTAAGGGGAAAACCAATATTTTGTTCAAAAATTCAAGATTTCCTTGATCCTTAAAAAAAAATAAACTCAAGTCATCGATGGCTGGGCTTGTAATTGTAACGTAAAGGCATACAAATAAAGTGCACACAAGTTATTTAACGCGTAGGCCTAGCTCAAATGGGCTGAATAATTGTTACTTAACAAAGAAATTTTAAAAAGGAATTGTTACGTCACAGAGCAATTTATCTGTCGCTGCATGTGATAGTAAAATGATAGTACAAAAAAAAAAACGGGTAACAACGCACTTTTTTTCGCGCATCCTAACAATAATTGATATTGCGTTATGGCTTTATATGCTCTATGGGGCACTGAAGTGATCAGTGAAACTCAAAAGTACTATCACTACGAGTGATGATTGATGATGGGAAAACTAAAATTTATCACGTGATTGACTTTTGACCAATCCTGCTGCAACATTCTTAGTATGTGGCACATAACATTGTATATCTTTTGTTAATTCTGATTGGTATGGGTATCTATTTAGCTCTGCTGGTGCAATGTACAAACACATGATATGCATGAATTTGTGTAAAAGTTTGATGTTCCTATTGTTTGACATTGAGAGGTGAATATTAAATAAATACACTAAATGTATTATACCCAATATTATTATGATTAATCATGTTAATACTGTTTTATAACAGCTACAAGCGTTATTTTTTTTTTCAATATAGTTCTGGATCCAGCTACATATATTATAACACCTAAGCAGAAAGAAGTACATGTAGAACAGAGCAAATGACAGAGCAAACAGGTTTCTGTGTATAGCATATCATTGATAGCTTCTACTTTGACTTGATTTACGTTTTAACTATCATTTTTTGATATGGAAAACTATCATGGAATCTGTAGATTAATATTAAATATGTAAAGTCTGTTTAAAGTTCTTAGGCTGGGTTCACATAGAAGTATATGGTATTCACTATTCGGTATATGCTATGCAGGTATAGTGATCTATTTGATATTTTGGTGCCGATGGTATGGAGGCTTCAGAAGAAAATTTGCTTTCTTCCTACAACCTAAAGTTTAGGAGGTTCATGTGAGGAGAAGAATAGTTACTAAATCATGATAGGGGAAATTAAGAACTTCTGCAGACACGTATTGCAGATGAAGGACAAAAATTGAACATGCACGATTCCTGTGTACTAAACAAAATGCAGCAATACAACTTTTTAGGGTAGTGCCCTCCTATGTGAACTGATATTTTGTAATCATATTACTTGACAAAGGAATGTGGCATGTTCAATTTAAGCTATTTGAGTGCTCTTCCAAAACAGGCCTGTAAACCCAAGCGGTATCCTTCTGTGTCAACCCAGCCTTATCAATCTATTTACATAAGATCTGCCAAACTTGCCTTCACATTTCATAATGTAAAATATAGTAAATTTTTGAGCACCTGACGTAAAGGCACCTTTGAGAATTTATTTCTCTACTTTAAACACAAAGGTCAATGTTCCAAGTATAAATGTCGAAGGAGAGAGCGCAACACATGAGCTACTCAACATGACCTTGTCTGTTGAATCTGATGTGAATACACTGTTAGCTGAAGGAGATACTGGACATGCTGTGCAACTCATCAGTGCTCTTGGATCCATTCTGAATTCAATTGAAGACAATCATGATAAAGGAGAACAGAGTCAGGAAGAGAAAGAAACCAGAAGCGAGGTAAATCTAAAATGATATTGATCATATTATTGATGTTTTGTTTTTTCTTTGTCTTGACAGTTTAGGAAATTTGGTAGTTACACCCAGTTGTTTGTTCCGACATGTTGGGTATCATACGATTTATACAGCCACTTGACAGGGTTTACAAGTATTTTGTTTTTGTTTTTTAGCATAAAAGGTTGGAGAATAGATGAAAAATATTGGTTTTGCTAATTACAATTCAACATATATTTTTGGTTTATTTCCAAAACAAAAAACAAGGCTTTGTTTTTATTAGTGTGTCCAAACACCCAACCCCAACCCTCTAGGTACAGGTGCAGGAATATCAATTATCAAGCCCTGTACTATCATGAAAAACAGAGTGCAGTGGCTATGTGCTATGCTTACATTATGGGTGTCACAGTGCCCTGTATCCTCTTGAAAAGATGCTTTGTAAACTAAGCAGTATTAGAATTATTTATACTATTATCATTGTTATTCATTTGATGAGAGTTTTAATTTCAGTATCTTTAAAATCTCCTCAAACAATTATAATCATAATACACTTTTCATTCCTCTTTATAGATACGATCTTCTCTTGTTGACTCTGTGGCTGCCATACCTGTAGAATCTATGGTATCTTTAAAGCAAAGCTCAGCTGCCTTAGCCGTCATAACTGAGAACAAACAAGAGATTTCTCATCATGTACAGGTAAAAATAAATGAGCAATATCTCCTTTTCTTAATTGAGTAATGTAACTGGAGAATTTGTAGAAAGGGACAGTAAATATTATTGAAATGTAGTCAGTAGGCCCATTGTTTAAAATTGTTTCCTCGTGTTAGCTTTTTTTCCCCCCAGTTTTATTGATTCTTTACTTAAAATGCCTGCAGATTATAAAAAACAATACTTAGTTAGACCCACAATACACTGTATAACCTGCAGTTTTTTTTTTTTTTTTTTTTTTTTTTTTTTTTGGCGGACATTTAATTTTTTGTGACTTCTGTCACATATGCACATGTCAATCAAATGCGCTTATTATTTCATTTTCCCATTTTAATTTTTGCAGGGTGATAAATTTGTTATCTGACTTTGTGGAAATACTACCCTCTCAGAAACCCTATAAAAAATCTTTCTACCATCTCTAGCTTTACTTTGCTATAATACAGTTTGAAACATTTTTCTACTACCTTTAATGCAATTAATTGCATTCAAAATTAAACAGGTGAAAGCAGCAAATACGCTATTGAGATGACATCATTCCTGAAAGCAGAGTGTGAATCATCAACTCAAGATCAGCAGACTATTGAATCATCTGCCATCATTCTGGTTTGAGGGCATGTCAAATGTTCTCACAGTGCTGCTCAAGAAACAAAGAATCAACAATTACCAATGTTAGAATGATGACAAGGAATACTCTGCAAAGGTATTCTTTTTTTAGTTCATAAAATGGCAATTCTATGTCTGATGACTGCCTAAAATAACATTATTTTTGCTTGTCCTATATTGCCATTTAAAGCAATAGATAGTCATATGAACTTTTATTTGGAACCAGAAACTATTATAATGATGTGGTATTGGTGTGTCAGCATTTATTCATGTCTATTAATTTGAACTTTTATAGTTTAACCAATTATAGAAGCCAACTTTATAAAATTCCCCAGCTTTAATTATCTTATCTCAATAAACCATTACCTAGCCTGCAGAATGTGACCATGGCTACCTTGTCTGCTATCAGTGATATACAAGATGCAATAGGAACAGGCCAGATACCCAGTGAAGAACCTACAATTATCACATCCCCTACTCTCAGCATAGCGGTAGCTAGTATCTCCAGAAGCAAGCTTGCAGATGCTTCTTTAGGAGGATCAGATAGCAGTAGGTCTGGTGGTTTTCACTATGCTCTGGAAATGCTCGGACGATATTCTTGATGATGTTCATGGTGCAACAGTGAGCATGCAGGTAAGATGATAGATAAAACTTGTTTTATATCAGACTGAATATGCTGATAATATGTGTTAAAACAGAAAAATTATAGACATATAATTATTATATAAAATAAGTCATTTTGCAATAATATTACTCCGTAGCATCTAACGCTACAATTATTTTTTTGGTAGCTGAACAGAGCCAAATACAATGTGATTGGAGTCCGGTCTAAGTGTATGCAATGACCTTATTATTTAAATGTTATAAATGCTATCTTCATTAAATATTAAACTCTTATTCAGTCTTAATTTAATTCAGTGGTTTTGAAGTCTATATTTTTAGTATAACATTGTTATTAATGCTATCTTCATTAGATATTAAACTCTAATTCAGTATTAATTTCATTTAAATGTTTTTGTAATCCATTCTTTGTGAATGACAGGACCTATACACAACACAACGCAATTACCAGTGTGCTTTGTATTGCTAACTGTAACATATACGCATACCAATTTTGCATAAATGTGCGTTTGAATTACTATTACATAATAATCAGTTGATATTTTCCTTATTTCTTCTTCATCTATGTCCAGTCCAAACTTGTCTCGCTGACATTAAGTGTGTTCCTACCCATAGAAGACACCTAATAGACCTTCCTGACAAATGTAACTATCATGAGATCTACTCAGCTTTCATTCATTTCAATCAATTACATTGATTGCTGATGATGGAGCGGTACATCTTAAATCATTGCGACAATGGACCAATAGTGGTCTGTAATCTGCCCGGCTCAAATAGAATTACGAAACTCTGTTAGTAGCGATACTAGACTTGTTGTTATTACGCATCGAAGATTAGACGCTCCTTATTTCACTTGGGACTGTGCTATGTTGAGAAGTTAAAGGGGAAGTCTGAACGTGTATGCAGCGTCACGATTACAGAATTAAGGTCTCAAAGTATATTAGAGGAGATTTAGGATCATGACGTTTTGCCTATTTGATATTTTCTTTCTGAATAAGGTTTGAACTTATTTGGAAATACTAATAACAGGCAAAAGAGTTTAAGTGAGAATGGTTGAGGAGCTTGATATAGAATGTTGCCTAAATATCAAACATAAAATCTTGTCCACAAACAAATTAAATAGCCGAATCACACTGAGAAATGAAAGCTAATGACAGCTAGGGCAGAGCGTAATAGCACAATATAGAATAGGTCCAAATTACATGTAATACACAATGAAAATGATGTGAGTCTAAGGCGGGCTCACACTGAGCGCTTTGCGGGGTGCGAGTTTTTCAGAAAGGCTTTTGATATTATTCTGATACAGGAACATTTAACAGGAAATTTCTACATGTAAAAGTTGTGGTATTCTCTAGAAACAGCAAAATTGAAAATTTCAAATGGCGATTGC
>CALNVZ010000174.1:35263366-35323325 GCA_940671915.1 Paracentrotus lividus | reverse complement strand
GAACCCCCTTCTATGTATAAAATCTAATTGTTTCCAAATCGCAGTGACGTCACTGCGGTCTTGCGATTTTAAGGAAAATTGATCTTTACTTCTAATTAAAGACTCGCTTTGGAACAAAATTTTGATTAAATTGTTCCTTTACAATTTTTACATCTCATAAGAGAACTTTTCATGTTTCAAATGTCGCTTTAATAATGCGAACTATCATTTGTTTAAAAAATCGCACCGCAGCAAGTCGCATAGTCTGAGCCCGCCTTTAGTCCTGAACAGGTTAACAAGGAATATACATCGTCAGTGAAATGTGATACTATTCTATGTCTTGTCCATTTTCTATACAGCTGTGGATGGAGTCATAATAAGTCTCTATGATGGTAAGGATCAGCCGACCTATGAAAATGATAACATCACCTTGACTGTTTCCATACATGCATCACAGTGCAAGTTTTGGAATGAAGAATTGCAGGAATGGAGATGTACAGGATGCAGGGTAAATAAAATAGAAATTAATAATGCTATTTACATGTATCTAGTTACTCATTCAGAGGTGTATTTCAAGATTCTGCTACAAAACCTTAACTATACACTGTATGGTTATTCTCGTAGTGGTTTATTTTCACGAATTTCACAAGTCCATCCTGGCATATATTTTCACTTCAATAGAAGACTATTTAAAATGGGGGGAAAAAAAATCACAAAAACCATGAAAAAATTATCCACTCTCAAATCTTCTCAACTACTAAATCGCAAAATATTGGCTTCTACAGTTAATTGTTACTGTAGAATTTCATTTTCGATGCAATACATATTCATTTTTGGTGCATGGGGTTAGTGAGAATTCTCAATATTCTTTAATGTTCATCAAGACCAGTTGCAACTAATTATGTATTGATATCAATTCCAACATTGATATGATAATTATGCAAGGACGCAATGAAGGTAAACATAGATGAGGCAGACAGAAACTCAGATGGACTGATGTCATAAAAGAACTAACTTGAATCTCCCTTGTCACAGCTTACTGCCTGGCTCATGACACAACCATTTGAAAAAGCAAAAATCAATAGTGGGGGGGGGGGGATGTTTGAACAAGTCGTTAAGAATGACTTTAGGAATGACTCTATGAACGACTGGAACATGTTCTTTGTGCTATAGGCTATCACCATGCTTATTCATTTAGCGCAAGAAGTGATCACCAGTTGTTCTTAAAGTCATTCATAACTTACAAAAGACTTGGTGAAGCACAGCGCAGGATCACAAAGGGTCTGACATGACAAGTATTCCAACAATCAATTGATATTCATGTCTGTAATTGTTATTAAGAGCTCTCTGATGAATATGCCTAAGTTGTTAAACCTAATTTCATTTCAATTCTGAATTGATTCCAAACAGGTTGGTCCTCTGTCTACTTACAACTCAACTCAATGTCTATGCAATCATCTTACCTTCTTTGGCTCATCAATAGCTGTTCCTCCACACGAGATCTCATTATTCACAGCTGGCGGGATGTTCCTATCTTTTGATGATATCAACCCGGTTGTTATGAGTGCTTTGTCAGTCATCCTTACATGCTATGTCTTGGGAGCAGTGTGGGCAAGAAGAAAGGATATGAGAGACACAGCAAGAGTAAGTTCCTTCATGGCTACCTACCTGATACACCTGACACAGGGTGCATTTTGACCATTTTATTGCTGTTTCTTTCGTAGTCACTTACATATAATGTGAATGTAGCCTACTTTAGGTATGTTATGGAAAAACAGTCTATAAAATTTAAATTAGAGTGTTTTGAGTCACTTTGTATGTCAAGGAGGTCTCCATCTGGAGAGAGGTGGTCTCATAAGGTGAAGATCCCTGGTTTGAAACTATTAAAGTGGATGCATGCACTTATTATTGGGTGTCTATCGTTATGATGATTTGGCATGCATTAGGTTGAATAGAAAGTTAGATTTGGAAATTCATACTGAAATTGAGTCAGTTTGATAGACAGAGAAAAACAAGAGAAACCTAACAGTGACCTTATCCTTTGATGGATTTTCATTATAATGTCACTGATATGTTTCTCTCACATTTCTGCTTTTAATAAAAAAGAATAATTTGGGAAACTGACCAGAAATATATAATATGAAAAAATGAGCAAAGAAAATGGGGTACCATCGGGATTCGAACCAGAGACCTCCTGGATACTAGTCAGGCGCTCTAACCTACTGAGCTATAGTAAGCCCGGTAGGGGTTGTCCTAATACCGTAACTCTTCAATCTCGAGTGGTCAGAAGCTATAGAAACCTGGCATAAACCCGAAGGATAGAAATCAACTTGGAGTAAATGCGAGGGATCACGGTGAAGTGATGCAGCTTTTTTATTATAAATTTTGAATAATTTGGGAAACTGACCAGAAATATATAATATGAAAAAATGAGCAAAGAAAATGGGGTACCATCGGGATCGAACCAGAGACCTCCTGGATACTAGTCAGGCGCTCTAACCTACTGAGCTATAGTAAGCCCCGGTAGGGGTTGTCCCTAATACCGTTAAGTCTTCAATGCTCGAGTGGTCAGAAGCTATAGAAACCTGGCATAAACCCGAAGGATAGAAATCAGCTTGGAGTAAATGCGAGGGATCACGGTGAAGTGATGCAGCTTTTTTATTACAAATTTGAATAATTTGGGAAACTGACCAGAAATTATAATATGAAAAAATGAGCAAAGAAAATGGGGTACCATCGGGATTCGAACCAGAGACCTCCTGGATACTAGTCAGGCGCTCTAACCTACTGAGCTATAGTAAGCCCCGGTAGGGGTTGTCCCTAATACCCGGAACTCTTCCAGGTTTCTAGCTTCTGACCACTCGAGCATTGAAGAATAACGGTATTAGGACAACCCCTACCGGGGCTTACTATAGCTCAGTAGGTTAGAGCGCCTGACTAGTATCCAGGAGGTCTCTGGTTCGAATCCCGATGGTACCCCATTTTCTTTGCTCATTTTTTATATATATTTCTGGTCAGTTTCCCAAATTATTCAAAATTTATAATAAAAAAGCTGCATCACTTCACCGTGATCCTCGCATTTACTCCAAGTTGATTTCTATCCTTCGGGTTATGCCAGGTTTCTATAGCTTCTGACCACTCGAGCATTGAAGAGTTAACGGGTATTAGGGACAACCCCTACCGGGGCTTACTATAGCTCAGTAGGTTAGAGCGCTGACTAGTATCCAGGAGGTCTCTGGTTCGAATCCCGATGGTACCCCATTTTCTTTGCTCATTTTTCATATTATATATTTCTGGTCAGTTTCCCAAATTATTCAAAATTTATAATAAAAAAGCTGCATCACTTCACCGTGATCCCTCGCATTTACTCCAAGTTGATTTCTATCCTTCGGGTTTATGCAGGTTTCTATAGCTTCTGACACTCGAGCATTGAAGAGTTAACGGGTATTAGGACAACCCCTACCGGGGCTTACTATAGCTCAGTAGGTTAGAGCGCTGACTAGTATCCAGGAGGTCTCTGGTTCGAATCCCGATGGTACCCCATTTTCTTTGCTCATTTTTTCATATTATATATTTCTGGTCAGTTTCCCAAATTATTCAAAATTTATAATAAAAAAGCTGCATCACTTCACCGTGATCCCTCGCATTTACTCCAAGTTGATTTCTATCCTTCGGGTTTATGCCAGGTTCTATAGCTTCTGACCACTCGAGCATTGAAGAGTTAACGGGTATTAGGGACAACCCCTACCGGGGCTTACTATAGCTCAGTAGGTTAGAGCGCCTGACTAGTATCCAGGAGGTCCTGGTTCGAATCCCGATGGTACCCCATTTCTTTGCTCATTTTTTCATATTATTATTTTCTGGTCAGTTTCCCAAATTATTCAAAATTATAAATAAAAAGCTGCATCACTTCACCGTGATCCTCGCATTTACTCCAGTTGATTTCTATCCTTCGGTTATGCCAGGTTTCTATAGCTTCTGACCACTCGAGCATTGAAGAGTTAACGGGTATTAGGGACAACCCCTACGGGGCTTACTATAGCTCAGTAGGTTAGAGCGCCTGACTAGTATCCAGGAGGTCTCTGGTTCGAATCCCGATGGTACCCATTTTCTTTGCTCATTTTTTCATATTATATATTTCTGGTCAGTTTCCCAAATTATTCAAATTTATAATAAAAAAGCTGCATCACTTCACCGTGATCCCTCGCATTTACTCCAAGTTGATTTCTATCCTTCGGGTTTATGCCAGGTTTCTATAGCTTCTGACCAGTCGAGCACTGAAGAGTTAACGGTATTAGGGACAACCCCTACCGGGGCTTACTATAGCTCAGTAGGTTAGAGCGCCTGACTAGTATCCAGGAGGTCTCTGGTTCGAATCCCGATGGTACCCATTCTTTGCTCATTTTTTCATATTATATATTTCTGGTCAGTTCCCAATTATTCAAAATTTATAATAAAAAGCTGCATCACTTCACCTGATCCCTCGCATTTACTCCAAGTTGATTTCTATCCTTCGGGTTTATGCCAGTTTCTATAGCTCTGACCACTCGAGCATTGAAGAGTTAACGGGTATTAGGAACCCCTACGGGGCTTACTATAGCTCAGTAGGTTAGAGCGCCTGACTAGTATCCAGGAGGCTCTGGTTCGAATCCCGATGGTACCCCATTTTCTTTGCTCATTTTTTCATATTTATAAAAGGATGGAAGATCTCTTTGACTCCTTGATATGCCTCTGATAAATTATCATCTAATTATTATTGAACCTATTTATTCATCCTTTGGTTTAATTTGGACATTGTAAATGGAGAATACAAAGACCAGGTACTGCCCGTTGGAGTATTTTAAACAGTAGAAAGCTATTTTGATAACCACAAAAATTCACAAAATTCATATTGTAAAGTAACAAGTTTCTCTTTGATCAGGCTGCATTCACTGTCATAGAAGACAAACACCCTTAACATCAATACCATTATAACGTCACTGTGGTCATTAGCTTTAGTTATGGGGCAGGCACCACAGCCATTGATACCCTGGTTCATACCATTAACAATTAATTCTCTCTTTAATCAGGCTGCAGTCACTGTCTTAGAAGACAACAACCCCTATCATCAATATCGTTATAATGTCACGTTGGTGACAGGCATGCGTTATGGGGCAGGCACCACTGCAACCGTTACCCTGACACTGATAGGCAGCAAAGATAGTGAACCGCACGTCCTGCATGACAGGCTCTCACCAACCTTAACCAGAGGATCAACAGATTCCTTCTTATTGACTACAGCTCAAAGCCTGGGGGATATACAAGCTATTAGGCTGAGGCTTTACGATGACGGCGGTAGTCCTCAGTGGTAGGTTATCATTTTCCTTTTATGACTTTTGAAAGATTATCTAAACAGTCTATTATAAATTAATAAATCTGTATTTGTATAGCACATCATCAATTACAACTACTCTTTGGTCTTTACATACATGTATATCAAGCTTTCCAAGCGTATGAAAAGAAAATGGATGAAGTATGATGCAGATAATTTTTCTTTCAAATTTCTTTTAAATGAATGTGTAGATGCATTAATCCTCAAATCTCTTGTTGACATTTTTGGATGGTATTATCAATGATGGCAATAAAAAACAGGAAATGGACAAACAACTTTGTTTTACAAAAGCTTTATTCATAATACAATAAGAAGTCAGTCTTGCTTTGAACTCATATATTTCAAAGATTTTTATAAAACAATACAAATAATAATGTTTTACTTCGATTTCTGCAGGTATTTGAGCCATTCCATAGTTCATGATCTGGAGAGCAATAGGTGCTACTACTTTCTCTGTAACACCTGGATGGTGGTCGGTGGTGAAGAAGATGGTCTGGACAACACCTTTCATAGAGCATCATCCAAAGACTTGAATGGGTTTGCACATGTGTTTCAGGATGGGATTGTGCGTAGTCTTCAGGATAGCCATCTTTGGTTGTCTGTTCTAATGCGCCCCAAGCATAGTAAATTCACCAGTCTGCAGCGAGTCTCGTGCTGTATGTCACTAATCATGTGTTCTATGCTGACGTGTGCCATGTTCTACGGCCTTCCTGATGAAGAAGAGGATGGGGCCATGGGCAAATTCCGGATCACCATGAACGAGATCATCATCGGCATTGAGAGCTCCATCATCGCTTTCCCTATCAACCTCTTCATTGTGCAGATCTTTAGATGTAGTAGGCCTCGCAGAAAACATTTATCATCTGCCTGTAAAAACAAGTATGTAGCAGCAGGGCCTCCAGATATCATTACTTCACTTTCTAGCTCAACAAACTTCCTCCAGATTAAGGAGAGCAGAGCTCTTTCAAGTCCTCATGAAACAGAATTTAGGCCCAACAAAAACTTTCTAACATCTGCTCCTAGAGAGGATTGTGTGGTCGCAGTTACACCAGAAATTACCAATTCACTTTGTAGCTCAATGACTTCCCTCCAAATTGAGAATAGTCCACAGCAGACTCAAGAAAGACAATATAGACATTTTGCTGATGCAGCAGGTAGTTCTTCAACATCTACTACAGATGAAAACCTTGGTAACTATTCAGCTATTCCCTCTGCCAGTCCTATGCCACCATGCATCTCTATAAACAGCAGTTTGTTCCACCAGGATATGGACAGATTTGTGTTGCGTTCTGTCTCTGCAATCATGAAAGAATGGGGCAGTGACGTTGCATCAAAGCATGTTGAGACATTCGGACATGGCGGTTTGGACAAAGTGGGAAAATGTCAAGGTGAAACCCAGCATGATCCTGCCAAGGAGGTTGATAATGTGAGATTTAACTTTGATCCCCCAGCTGTCCCACAGTCGAACGAAAAGTTTGGCGTTACCCACAACTACTACCTTTACTCACGGTTAATTGGCATTGTCAAGGAACTGACCGAGACATCGTCTGATAGGTTCTATAAGCCTGAGGAGCATGAAGAAGCTTTGATAAAAGCTCAGACTATATTCATGACAGCATTGGAACTTGATACTCCTTCTATAACGCCAGATGAGTCTATGCATTCCGAGTCCTTGCCTTCCGAGTCTTTGCGCTCGTCTGAGTCCATGCCTTCTGAGTCCCTACATTCTGAGTCTGGACATTCCGAGTCTCTACATTCCAAGTCTCTACATGCCGTGTCCATGCTTTCTGAGTTGATGTCTGAACCCAAGGTTAAAAGGAAACACAGAATGAAGGTGAATATTTACTTGTATGGAATGTGCAAATTACACTGTGATGTACAAACCTTTTATTTTTTGTGCTCTGCAACCCAAATATTTTTATAATATGTGTAATTTTTTTCTATTTATTTCGGAATTTGTAATAAAAAATATAACTTTTAGACAATGTGTAGGAGGCGGTGTAGCTCAGTTGTGAGAGAGCTCGTTTCGGACAAGATCGCATGATCACGTGTGGGTTCGAGTCCCAGGCATGCTGAAAGACATCTTGCAAAAGAAACTGATGCTATAACGTTGTGTGTAAAGCGTGCCTCGTCACTGTATTCAGTGCAGGTGTGAATGCAGTTGAAAAACACTCCGTCCATCGGAAGAGGACGCAAAATGTTGGTCCCGTGTATGGGAGAGCTACACATGGCCCTATGCAGGTTAAAACTATTTGCAAAGAGATGGGTGTTTCACCAGTGTATTGCCACCAGCCATCCTGTTGAAACTGCAGAATTTTCAGAATTGAAAGAGGCAGTAAATACTAAGAAACCAGGGCGCCCGAGCCGGGGGGGGGGGGGGGGGGGGGCTGCAGCCCCCCACTTTTTTCAGCCAACGTGTACAAAACGCAAAAATGACCATACATTTGTGATTTTTAGCCTGTTCAGCCCCCCCCCCCCCCCCCCCCCCCCCCCCCCCCCCCCCCCGCCCCCCCCCCCCCCCCCCCCCCCCCCCCCCCCCCCCCCCCCCCCCCCCCCCCCCCCCCCCCCCCCCCTCCCCCCCCCCCCCACTTTCGGCTCAGCCCCTCCACTTTCAAAAACACACACGGCCCCTGGAAACTAAGAAATAGATAGAATCAATATCCATGTCAAATATGAATGAATGAAAGGCTATTTTATGATACTATGAATAGCAATTGCGTACAGCTCTACCAAGTAAGTAGTTATATAAGCAAAATGTATGTATTATATCTTGAAAATTTCTTGAAATGTAAAAATATCTTACAACCCAAAAGAAGTAACTTTACATTTCATTGTGTTTTTTTTTTTCTGCTGTAGGGTCTACCCCATTGGTGTGTTTACATTAGATGGCTGTTGGTGTTGGGCACTGTACTAGCTTCTTCATTTATCACCTTGCTGTATGGTCTGTGGTATGGCAAGCAGACCAGTATTGATTGGTTGATATCTCTCTTCATAGCAACCTTCCAGAGTATCTTCATCATCCAACCCATCAAGGTCCTCTTCATTGCTCTCTTTGGATCCCTGGTACGCAAGCAGATCAAACCGGAGCACTTCAGTCATGGTATCAAGGAACGTGAAGAGGGTATGTTCATTTATAACAGATTTTTATTTCTATTATGTATCTAGAATTGTTCTCATTTATTAGGTTATAAGCAAGTCGAAGATTTTTTATTAGCTTTTCCTTTGTTGCAATGCATTAATTTAAAAATAAGCTCATTAGTTATATAACTAAACGTATATTCTCTTTATGATTTCAGTAAAATAAGCAGAAAAAAACAACCTGTATTAATTTTGTTGGGTCTGAGATTTGAGAATAGACAGATTAAAATCAAGAGTCACATAGTTATGATATATCAGAACTTTAAGTTTGTATGCACAGTATACTTTTGTTCTACCTAGCATTTCTTTACTTTCTTCCAATGACAGATAACTTTTTGTCTATACTTGAATAATGTTATTCAAGAAAGTTCAGGTTTCTTGTACCAATGATAACACTCTTTGATATCTTTATACCAACTGTAGAGGATGCCATAGAGACCCATGAAATGATTCCAAAGCAGAGGGCTGCCACTGTCCATCAAAAGCCTCCTAACGATTAGAAGAATTGTAGAGGGTCTAAAGAAATTCACCCAGTGGTTCAGAAGCAGAGGAGACCATACATGTAGGCCATCACCAGCCCCCTAATGGTTAGAACAATTGTAGAGGATTTAATATAGGAACCAACCCAGTGATTCAGAAGCAGTGGAAGACCATGGGCTTTCACCTTTCTTCTAAGGATTAGAACAATTGTAGAGGACTTTATAGAAGTGCAAATGGATCAGAACCAGAGGAAATATGTAGGCCATCACCAGCCTTCTAATGATTAGAAAAATTGCAACAACTTGTGCAAATAATGTACACGTACAAAATGTACTCCTAGATATATGTAAGCTTTGTTTTAATATGATATATGTTAATATCTGACATCATGATTTATTGAAAATAATTTTTGTTCATGCAAAAAGTATGTGACACATTTTAGTGTTGCCCTTGTCCTGTTCAAGTTTAAAACAAATGCAGTCCAAGCAAGTATATAGCTTCATCAAAACAACTGGGGAATCTGTACAAGATAATTTCAGCAAGAAGAGGTGCAAATAGTTCAAGAGTGTGGTTTATGCAAGATGAAGTCTTGTAATCATTTGAAATGAAAAATAATATAAATTCATTTGACAGATGCTCCTCGAATCAGGACAATACAAAACTATCTAGAATGGAATTTCATTGTTCATACTGCTGTAAAACTGTTTAATTCAACTGATGAAAAGACTTTGATTTTATGTTGAACTTTAAAAAAATACATTTAAAAAAAATGTAAATTGCACAGAAAAAATATATTATGTATGATGAGTTATACAAAAGTGGATTATTAGTACCATTGTTATCTAGCACCAGGATCATAGAAAACTTTAATTTTGTTAACAATCCATGAACTTAAGAACGTTAATGTTATGATGTCCCCCCCCCCCCCTCAAAAAAAAAAAAATCTGAAATTTGTCACATGGTGACAGTCATGGGGGAGCGAGACCTATGTTAATACTGTAAACACTTACTATGCAAAGGAAAGCATTACCCTACTTTATTCTTCTCAATATGAAACTTTAATCACACATCTTTGTGAAGCAGAAGGTCAGGTTTATTATCCACTCCCAATTTTCCTCTCTTAATTTCAAAGAGCACATATTTCTATGTGCACATGTGTTCAGTATAACAAGATTTCATTGTAACGAGGGAATTGGCTTAATCATGATCCACCTTGGTATAATGGAAGTGGTCTGTACTCAATTTCAGTTTATAAGCTCTGATCCTGTTGTGTTTGACATAGGAGAATTTAGATTTTCATTTTCCTTGAAGCTAACTTAGGCTAGAAATTGTCAATTTAAGGGTCTTTTACAGATATAATACAAGCAAATCTTTCATTCTCTGTTTTGGAGGTGAAGGCTCTGTTTTTTAGAATTTGCATAATGATCCATATTTAAATTTTGTATTTTTTTAAATGATTGAATAGTTTTTAACCAGTTTTAACATAGCAATAATGCTATTTTCCCCCCTTTTTGAAATTATTAGGGGCAATTCCATGATTAGTTTCGTTACACATTATGGTACGCTGTAGTCTAAAGTTGGCTTCTACATGAAGACGCTTTGATATTATTTTTTTAATTTTTGTAGTGTCGATACCTATAGATATAACCTACTTGACATCATCAAAGAGAATCATGAGGCATAGTTTAATAATAACAGGTACTTAAACTTTGGTCAGTTACGTTACCAAAAGTGGACATGGTTTTTGAGGACTGACTTTGACCATTAATTTCCTGGAAACTACATGCAACTAAAACAAACTGTGACAATAATGTTATTGCTGATGAGTTGGCGAGTCATGTGATATATAATATCTCTTGAATAGTATGAAACTTTTCTATAGAAACAATAAAAACATGGTTAGTTACGTTACGGTTAGTTACGTTACATTTTGTCCAGTGAACTTCCAGAGGTCTTTTCACCCCTTGTAACCGCATAAATATCTTTTAGTGAAATTTCTGAGAAGAAATATTAAACGAATCTTGTGTAATTTGCATTTTAGTGAAATTTATTGTCCCCAGTCCCACATGTACAATTTTAATGATGGTTTGAGATCTTGCAGAAGTCAACGAAAATTGAATATGAAAGACCTATGTCATTTATGAACATCTGTGGCATTAGATTGGTGATAAATCGAATAATCAAGTTAGGAGACAGACTTCTTTTTTTTTTTTAAATGTCCACTAATTCATGGAATTGCCCTTAGGTATATATAATACATCTGCACAATTTCCAATATACATGAATATTATTGTATAATTTGTCTGAATGCCCTCCAAATCCCTTTTTATTATTGTGCTTTGTATATCATTGACTTTTGCAATATAAAATACAACTTGATAATTTGAAACAATATACACATTTGCTTCGTAATATGTTGTTCATCCCATGATTATATTTGTCATTGAATATTACTTTTCCAGACTGCTGCATGGTGCTAATTGCACAGTACGGGTATGACCAGCGTGGCGCTTGTGATACCCCACAAATAAAGCTCAGACAATAGCATGAGCACGTAATATTACGTGGTCCGCGCAAAGTGTAAAAACGCCAAGCACGTAATATTATATGGTCCACAGCCAAGTGGTTAAAGAGGAAATCTTGATATAACAAG
This sequence comes from Paracentrotus lividus, assembly GCA_940671915.1. Classification (NCBI taxonomy): domain Eukaryota; kingdom Metazoa; phylum Echinodermata; class Echinoidea; order Camarodonta; family Echinidae; genus Paracentrotus; species Paracentrotus lividus. Next base: position 35,311,704 of record CALNVZ010000174.1, on the reverse strand, counting down.
TTACCTCTTGTAATATAACAAGGTAAATTCTGCAGTCCCAATTATATCATATCTATGTACATGTATGTGTGTGTTTGGCATGTTCTCCTATGACGAGGTAACTGATAATGTTCAATAAGCAAATTTCCTGTCTCAACCACTGTGTTAGATCGAGATTTCCCTGTACGCCAACCTGTTTGCAAGAGCAAAAGAAATATAGACAATGCTAAATATTTACAATCTTAATGGTCTCACACTTAATATGAATAGGAAGATGAACGTGGGGAATTTGTAAAACTCCATAACCACTTGCTGTTTATTCCAAATTCCATACATACATGTAGTTAGATTGTAAGAAATACATGGAGTAGTCTCATTTTTTGCAGAAAGGAGAGAGAGAGACATGGAGAAAAGCTTAGGAAATGGGATTACCTCCAGTGAGAATGAGAATGAAGTCGGAGAGCATTTTGGGAGAGAGAGCAACTACCGGTAAATAAATATTCATAAAGTTCATTTCATTTTTACTCAAAGTAGGAGAATCATAGATTGGGGAAGAGAACTTAAGTCTTTTATTAATAAGTTCATTTCTTTTTTGAACAAAAAAAAAAAAAAAAAGTGTTTTCCAAAATAATTGACATGCAGTGGACCTTGTGTAGTCAAATCTGGGGACTGTCTATGGTTGTCTATCTGGAGCCGTCTTTCAGTTGGGACTGAAAGACGGATTATTTAACATGTGCAGATTCGACTCGGGCAAGGTTGGCTGTAGGTGTATATGCAGTTATGGATAGATATATGACAGTCCACTCCTCTTCTAATGAGATGCTTATTACAAAATTTTGTTATATTTAAAAAATAAGCATTTTAATTTGTGCACATCAAATTTCATATCTATACTTGTTATAACATTAGTAGGAGGGGACTGTATAATCAATTTATATTTATTGTGAGGAAATCATTTCTTTTTGAATTGTCAATCAAAACAATTGATTTGATTCCCCCATGAATAGGAGTCATTCAGACTATAATCACATACAAAGCTAAAGTCATGTAAATACTGATATATTAAAACTTTTATTTTTGCATAGTCACTTAAGTTTCCAAATAATTACTTCCAACACAATCTGTAAAAGAATATATCGTCGGTGGACTGATTAAACCTTGTATCTTAAATTTTTTATTTATTTATTTTGTTTAATGATTAATCTCCAGATTATTCATCAGTAAGTAATATATACTCCTGTCCAAATACCAGCTCTCTTACCCCAAAAATGAAGCCCCACAGCATTACAAATCACATTACATAGTGCATTGGCTGCCTTGTTTTTACGCACTCCTAAAATTTTTACATTTTTCGAGATACAAGGATTTATCAGCCCACCGTCTATATGTATCTCTTTGTATAGAAACACTTTTTCAGATGCAGCAGTAGAATACAATGTATGTTACAGAAAAAAAAAAATCTGCAAACACTTTTAATATGTATCATGAATTTGACACACTGACGAAAAAAGACAGAAACGGGTAATAAATGTACACTTAAAGCTTTTTGTTGCAGGGATGCGCCTTGTAACTGCAAAAAATAGGCGGCATACCAAATACACATTGGAGTGCACATGTAAGTTATGTAATATCCTAATCATCAACACATGGGTCATGTTTCATACTTTTCTGGTTTTTGGCCCATTCTCCCTGAAAATAAAACCAAACCAGGCAACATGCCCATTGAGTATAAATATAAGCACACATAATGCATTCACACAAATGCTTCAATAAAAGCAAGACAAAAGAAACACATTTTATGAGTACACTAAATGAACAAAATGTATCTTAACATTTCAACACAGATAATTTCTAAAAACAAAATTATCTGATACTACAGTCCACTCCCATTATAACTAGGTGCTTAGGACAAAGCTACCTTGCTTTATAACAGAATCAACAGAATATTGTTTCATACTACATCCACAAAATTGGAACCGTAAGAAGTGTCTTGTTTTTAGTAAAATCTTGTACTATCATTCCTTGTTATGACGGGAGCAGACTACACAAAGACACATTCAAACTGGGCAAATAAGGTCCCAAGTTTGACTAGCTTCTTGGTCTACTTGTTCACTAATTTCTATTAGATGGAATACAGCAATAGATATACAGAAACACTCAAGAATAATATATATGATATTTGAAAAAGCACTAAGAGATCAAGGTGATATGGGTCAGTTGTAACATGAAATAAATCTACATAATAAAAATTTACATATATATCTTCACACAATATAAAAAGGCAGCAATGAAAAACAAGCATAATTAGGTTAAGGACTTGGACGGTATGTACTGAGCAATTCTAATCATATTATGAAGCTGAATAGGTTTTAAATGTCATACATGAACAATGAATAATGAAAATAATATTCTTGATTTATGTAGAGCTTCAGACCTCTTAGATATGTCTTGGGGCTTTACAGGATTCAAGCTTGCCTGCTCATAATATGCGAAACCCCGGCCCTACGGAGCATTCCAGCCCTTTTGGCACCCTTTTGATGCTTTGCTCTGATCTTTAAATTTTTGATGTGGCAGCTTCCACAAAAAGCTATTCATGAATACATCTCTGTCTCTATCTTTCCAGCACAGGGGTGCATGACAAAGGCAAGTTGGACCAATTTTTGCGTTTCATAATACATGCGGGCAAGTTGCACGCTTGTTGTGACGTCACTTTTTCACATTAATCCTGAGAGATCGGTCGAAAAGAGTATACAGGTACTTAATGCCTACATTAAAGCACTGTGTTCCTCTTTCAAAGTGATTACAAACCTCAATTAAACACTACAGATTTTGTAGAATCACCCTTGTAGTCCAACTGATTAATCCTTATTCTTCCCTGCGCGGGGGATTGATTGTTCAGTTGAACAATTCTTAGATTTTTTAATTCTCACTGCTATAGGGAAAAACTTGTAGGTCGTTGACCCACAAGGGAAAAATCAGGCATTTTATGATAATGAATGTTTGTGGCACATGTATTTTGAAACGCATGAATTGTGATACTTGTTCAGTTTCACAACCACAATGCAATTCAAGGCTTCTAACAAAGACAGTATAAAACATATACATGCTATAAAGTATGAGTTATAATGACATACGTAACAAATGTAACAATAACAATATGAAACTTCATTTTCACACATTTATAATACTGTAATACATATATCAAGGTGATAGATCTGCCTATACTTCTCTAAAGGTAAACCGTCAATCCCCAAAACCCATTTTTATTCTACTCTTCTCGGACTTACTGTACTAGATCATTTGAACCTTCCTTACAAAATAAATCACAACCACCCCATATCACCCCCACCAGCACAAATGGGCCTCGGGATTGGGGGATTTTTATCATTTTTTTTTTTGGGGGGGGGGTGGGGTAGGGGAACTGTTCTTGAACTATTTATAATTGGTGTTTTTAAACACAAATAATTATTATTTTCCCCCATGCAATCATACATGCATCATACCTAGTAAAATCAATGTTATTAATAGTATTTTGGATTTATATAGCGCTTACCGGTGAAACATAGTTAATTCACATGTACGGCTATGCACTTTACAGATAATACTTATATCATGATATTATCAACCATTTTTTAACACTACTTTCCAGAAAAGCAGGCACTGTTCTATTACAGGCTGAACTCATAAAAACCATCATAGATCATATTCAAAATGACTGAGTTGACAATTTGTTTTACTGTTTGAGATCAATCAGATTTTAATGTAAATGAATGCATAAATGCACATTTACACTCGTTATCCCAATTTTATTAAAGGTATGTGGATAAACACATTTCCAATTTAGCACCAATAGCCCTTATTAAAACCACAAACATTGAAGTGTGTTGTTTTGGAAGCAAGCATTTCATCCTTAGTTTGGCATGTCATACTTTAAAAATGAATTGGTATGTCTGGAAGGGGTGAAAATGCATTTTCGATGACATCCCTGTAACTGTCATTTCCAGCCATCCACTTTAATGATGGTATAAAATAGTGAAAAACTTTTTAGTAAAAGGTTAGAACATGCCAGCATTTTGCACTTGTCTCTCTGTGCTAACAGCATAGTTAGTATCTGGATATGGGATTTCATCTGATTTTCTCCTCTTAAAAAGCTTGCCAAGTCCACCTGATGATCTCCTACCTCCAAACATCTTATCTCTATCTCTTTCCTCTCTCTCCATCTCCTTTTTTCTCTCCCTCTCTTCTTCTCTCTCCTTCTTTCTTGCCTTCTTCTCTTGCTCTCTCTCTGCTTTCCTCTCCATCTTGCGCATGAGTTTGCGATCAACATGCAGTCCATCTGATAGTTTGATGCTGTCATCTGCGTTTGGGAATACCGGGAACTCTGGAGACACGCCCCTGGACCCTTCTCCGTTGGAATGGGGAGTGTTAGCAACCTCAGCAGATGGTTCTGCAACCTCAACGTAGATATTTTCCTCAGCTCTGCTTGACATATCAAAGGTGGAGTCTGGACTTAGTGGAGGAGAGTCAACGGGGAGACTCGAGGGCCTCGGCTCACTAGGTTCACCCTCATCTAAAGGGACACAATCAAAAGTCAATTTGAAATTTAATAATTAAATCCAACATTTTCAATTCAACAACCAATTTCAATACAGCTAGAGCTCTATGTTACAGTGTATTCTGGTCGAGATTTCAACATATTGCCCTAATTTTTATGTGACCTGTGAGACCAAATTCCATCATAAATTTCCCCTCTCAATTTACATTTTAGTCATCAAATATTCAGACCAAATTCAAACAGAATGAAATTAAAGAATTCATTTTAACATAATGATGTTAGAAAGAGAGAAGGATGTAGAAGTAGATCAGATTTTGGGGAGATAAAGATTGGGATGGGGGTAAGAGATGGGGACAGAGAGAGAATGGTAGAGAGGCTGCAGGCAGGGTACGAGATAGGAGAGTGTGTGTCTAGAGGTGGTGAAAGAGGAAAAGGAGGGTCATTCATAGAGTGAGGAAAACAGACAATAACATTGAAAGAAAACAAAACAAAAGAATAAGAATAAATGAAAGAGAGAACATAAATGTCTTACCTTCAGAAAGGACTTCATCTTTGTTGACCGGTACAGGTGGAGGGTAGGCATCTCCAATCATTGCTTTACTCACTAAGACTACACCTGGATTATCAGGACTGATAGAAGGAGACAAGCACAATTCACAATCAATCCACGACTCCTCTTCGTGTATGCAATCTGGTTATATAACATTTAACCATATTTTGGGGCCTCAAACAGATTGTTGTTTTGGAAAATGTGATGGACAAATTCCTACTCAATGAACTTGTTATATTCTTATATATTTTATAGCATTGATGAATTTTGGAACAGTAAGAAATACTGCCAAGAATATCTGGCATAAAAAGATGGCAAATTGAAAATTGTTTGTACAGTCTCTTCCTGTTATAACGAGCTGTTGCACCCAAGCAAATTACATGTGCCTCTCTATGAAGAAATCTTGTAATACTGATTAGTAAAATTGGGATGAGGAGAATGGCCTTATTAAAATGAAATATTGAGAGTGGACTGTACTGTATAAGTGGTTATTTTCGCGAATTTCGCGAGTCAGTCATCGCGAAAATTTCCACTTCAATACAAGACTATTTATAGTAATGAAATCATCATCAAAATCGCGAAATTTTGCTCTCGCGACTTTCTCTAACTAGTCCAAAATTGCCAAAATATCTGTACGCGAAAATATTGGCTTATACTGTATATTGTGTGAAAAAGTAACACATTGTAAATTATAAATACAGGCAATGCGATCAAGCACAAGACAGGACAAATGAAAAGAATGTCTTGATTCTACCTATAAGAAACTATATCCTCTGGTTTTACTTAAATTGATACTCACTTTTTATAAATGACATCAGAGAGGCCTCTCCATCTTCTTTTCTTCTTCTTCTTCTCATCTCCCTCTGATGAATCAGATCTTGGTGATACCTCCAACGAATCGCCCCTCCTCCCTCCTCCTCCTCCTCCAGCCCTGCCCAGATCATACGCAGAGTCCGATGACATCCCAGTCTCGTCTGGTGAGTAGTTTTCATTCACCATAGATAGGTCGTAGACTCCTTTCTGTGAGCCACCGCTGTCATCCACAGTGGAAGCAACGGAAATGGAATCACCGTACGAAAATCTGATATTAGTTAAGGATCATTTCATGCATGGGGGCATGAGGGGGGGGGGGAGCATATGGCAATGCAATGTGGGCATGGATTTGTTGAGAGGGCATAACAGTTTCATTTGTAAGGAAAGGGTATAATACTGGTATAGGGATATGTGTATAAAGCAATTCCAGGTTATAGTATTTGAGAAATGGTTCAGATAGGAAGACATCAAATACATATAATGAAAGTATAAAATAGAGGAGAGATGGAAATATATACATTGTATGTTTCAATAGTAGATGCGAAATGCACAAAGGAGAAAATGAAACAAAACAAAGGATTTTAAGCCATGCCGGAGATTACGCATAAGACAAAGCAGGTTTATATAAAAGATTGTATGACCATGCATACATGTATAGTACAACACATGCAGAGCAAAATTTATTACAAAACAAAATGAAAATAAGAGCAAGACACATTAGTCAAATAGAAATGATGTACCAAAACAACCACAAGACGTTCATCAGTAAATGAAAGAAGGTAAAATAGAGAACAAGTGAAAAAAGAAAGGGCAAATGAATTATCAATATGCAGCATACGTCCATAGCATGATTGAAATGTATTTTTTCATACATGTCCAAAATGATATGTGTTTTGAATTTTTTAAAGTAAAATTGTAAAGAAAAAAAAAAAAAATCAAAAATTAGATTGAGGGTTCATGCATCATGCAAAAAGTGGAAATAAAGAAGAAAATATAGAGATTAGGTAAATACCCAGGTCACCACAAAAGAGGTTATCCTCAAAGCACAAAGACTATCAGAGAGAATCTGTAGGAAAGATATACATAGAGTTGTAATACAGGTTGCACTGCTAAACCAGTTCCAAACTAACAAACTGTTGGCCTTCCAAGAGATTTTTTCAGCAAGCTGGGCATAAAGTTATGCATAAATTGCTGTGTAATAATAAACCAAAATGTTTGCGCACAGATATATTTTTGTGATTTTGGACTAAGCAGGGAAACTCTCGATGGTTTATTTTCATGATTTTTGTTTAATTTAAATACCATGAATAGCCTGTTGTAAAGTAGAAATTTATAATATTTCCCCAAAAGTTTTTATTGGATACATGCGAATCCATGCACAAACCAGTTGCATAAAGAAAAGTGGTAAAGTCAGTGAAAATATGCAAAGCACATACATTTGTTATTCTGTGAAATGGATCGCTGCAAAATGAACTTTTTATATTCCATAAGATTTTATTTTCGGTCATTAGCAAAACCCAAGGTAAAGTAAGGTCATAAATATTTCATGACAGTAATCTCAAGTGACAATAAAATGCTATCTATCTGGGAGGCCTGCATACAATCAATATCCAACAAAAACTAGAAATTCTTATCACAAAATCAACATACAAGGTACTTTTATATTATGGAAATATAAATTGTTGAACAAATTTTTATGGCAATACAATTTATTCGCAGATATTCTCTAGTTTAAGATGATAAGGAGAAACGAACCGTCTGTTGATCCAGAGGGAGTCGACATTGAATGAACTTTGACCCGACCAATCATCATTCTTTCTCTTCCAGTAGAGACCAAATGAGATAAGGATGAGGATTAGTAGAACAGCTAAGATACCACATACTATAGCTGCTATGATACCACCATCAATACCTCCATCTTGGACTCGACCTACATTTGGATCATCTGTATCAATAAAGGAATGTAGACACATAACAATAGAAAATAAAACTAGTTTCATATAAAGGTCAAAATTTCATTTGCCACAAATGTAAGACCAAAATATGAATTATGGCAACCTATTGGTGGGTTTGAGGCAACAGGTCAAATTTGATCTACATTGCCTCTTCCCACCAAGATCTTGAGCTAACAAGGTGCAGAAATGATTCCTTGGGATACGACAGGTGTCGGAATGACTTTGAAACACTGAGGTAATAATGTAGTAGTGTAAACTATTACTTGTATATTAGGCGGTACAGGAATACAAACTACTATCATAATTATCATACCATGATAGTTACCTGATAGTGTAGTTACAAGGAGCTCCATAGTAAATGGACTAAGACCTCCTGCATTCTGATAAGCCATGCGCACACCATGTGCTGTGTTACCAGGGAGACCAATGATGAGATAGGATGACGCCCCCTTTGCTGTGAGAACCACGTCAGGTGACATGTCAGATGAGTTGAAGACACGGTATGAGATGAGATAGGCTTCAAAGGTTTCATCCATCGTCGGCTGTATGTATGTGAAAATACAATTAGAGTGCAATAGTTTAGATGGTGATCTACTGTAATATTTTCATCACCTCTGATCATAAAAAAAGATTCAATCTAACTCTGAGATGGTGACTACATAATATATGTTTGCTTCATACATTAGAGGAGGAATATCAAAGTGAGTTTGCAAGTTAAAGTTTTGTTACATATATTACCCTTTTTCACAGGTAAGCTTAACTTCATTTTCTGTAGTTATCTTACTTTGTAGAAGCATAGTATCAAGTAAGGATGCAACTATAAGCAAAGTTTACCCAAAGTTTAAGTCAGTTTTCCACAAACACATCACTTTAAATACACAGGTTAGATTGTCATATCCTTTACTCCTTTGCAAAGCTTTTATTGCAAGTAGCAAAAAAGTAAACATCTATATAAAAAAAAAAAAAAAAAAAAAAAAGAAGTGTGGAGCATCATATGTAAGCTGCTATACCAGGTGAAGGTGAATAAGCGATTATGCCCTACCTCCCATGTGAGCCAGATTGAAGTTGAGCTATTAGCAATGGCACTGAAGTTTTCAACAGCTTCTGTAGGTGCTGGAATTCAAAAGAGAAATAAAAAATAACATAAATCAGATTCTGTATTTTAAAACCTAAATCAACTAACATCTACAGACCCTAAAACCCCACCCTCACAATAAGTTTGACAGTTTACATTGTACAATTTTTTATTTGAAAAGCCTACAATATGCCACCCCCCCCCCTCCTCATTACCCACCAAATTTTTATATTGTAGTGAAAACAGATATTGTAAGCACTATGGTATCATTGAGAATATTATTTGAAAAGGTACATGCATATACAACACCTGTACAGCCAAAAGAATTCAGCAGGAGAGAGAGGTTAGAGAGAAGGGTCACCAAAATGGAAACAACAAGGAAATAGAGAAGACCCTAGTTATGTAAGTGAGACCGTCTTAATGATTGAGATATTACAATCATTACAAATTGCAAGCTAGTCATAGGGTTTGAGTCAATTCTGGCCAGTGTGTCTAGGCTGTGTATTTGACAGAGAGAGATTGAGTAGATACATCGTAAGGAAGAGAGAAAGAAAGTGAGGGAGGGGGAGAAAGAGAGAGAGATTAGATTCAATGTAATAAAGACAGAATGAAGAGAGAAGGAGAGAGAGAGGGGAAAGAGATAGAGAAAATAAATATAAGAAAGAGAACATGAAAGTGAGATGAAGGGAGAGGGAATGAAAGCGATAACAGAGGGAGAGAGACAGACAGAATCAAACTAAATGTGAGTACCTTGATAACCTGTTGTAACCTGGACAGTCACATAACGACTCCATTCTCCAAGACCTATGTTCCCTGCACGAACTTTGACCTCATAGTCTGTGACATACTCCAGACTATTAACAATGGCTGTGAGTTGATTGGCATTGTGGGGTACCGTAACTGTAGTTTCATCTGATTCATCACGAGTAGGATAAGAGACGATCTCATATACAACATCATCTGGGAAATCAAGAAAAATTCACTATATTAGATAGTTCTCATGAATATCTGGCCTACACCAGATACATCAACAAAAACAACATTCTGTACAATGTTCATGTGTACACTGCAAATACAACAGAAGATCTTAGTTTAAACATGTACTAAATTGACTTTTGATGAAAATTGGCTCATTGATGTCACACCATTACTCCGGTAGGTACATCTAGGTACCTGTCTTTGTACAGAAATTAGGTCTTTGTTTCATATGTTTTTTAACTTTCTGCTGCCAGTTTTCATATAATTTCAAATTAATCGATGCACATGTCTTTTTTAAAGATGAAATACTAGAAAATGAAAACCATACATGTACATAAAAGAGAACCAACCTCCTTTTCATTAAAAACTGGAGTAAATTAAATTAGAAATCAAGACCACTTGAACAAACAAGCCATAATCGTTGTTACATCAGCAGTTATCACAAGCACAGTAAAAAAAATTACAAATCCGAATATCTGTTTTTCTTCTGTGTAGCAAATATTTCAATAAACCTATAACGAAGTAAAACCTCAACACAAAGGCCTATTCCAAATGCCGATATACAATGTACCTGGATTTCCATTCAAACTTGAGGGCATTGTCCATGTGACTGTGATGAGGTTTCCTACTGATGTTACTGATACACCACGAGGTCGGCTTGGAGCTGATAGAACAAAGAGATACATGTACATATATACACTCTAGATTAAACAGGCCAATTACATAGCTCAGTTCCCTGCAATTTAAATAGTTACAATCCATTGAAAATCGATAATAACCAATCAGGGTCCTACTAACTGAAAAGGCAAAGAGGGCTTATGATAGTGTCATAATCCACGTTTTAATTTCATACAAATGTAAATATTATCTAGAGGCCTAAATGCATAACTCTAGTTCCAACAAAAATAAAACTGGTACTTGATAGTCCGAATTTAGAGTAAGAAATTGTAATTAAACATGGGACAAAGTTATGAAGTGTTACAAGATAAATGCAAGATTGATTTTGATTGAATACCTCCCTCTGATGTATAAATAAGGTTGGTGGATGAGCTGAACATCCCCTCTCCTAGTCCATTCACTGCTTGCACCCTGAATCTGTATCCTGTGTATGGCTGCAGACCTTCAACTGTGTAAAACGGGTCACCAGTCTGTCCTGCTAATGAATATTCATCACTGAACTCAGCCTGGTATTGGACAATGTATGTTGTGATTGGCAGGTCACTGGTAGAAGTGGGTGTGGCCCAGATGAGCTGGAGCTGAGTAGATGTGATGTCAGATATAGAGGGTGTAGCCACCTGACCCGGTGCTGTAGAAAATAAAACAGGATGAGATTGCATAGAGTTCTGCTAAAATATTGTCTACCATTGTTGCCCAACATTGGATTTAAAATTAGCCGCACCTTCTCAACCTCCTAAGGTGCATTCAGACCAGGAGCCCTTTACTTTTTTCAATATTTAGACAATATTTACTATTTTCTTTTGACTATTGATCACAAAGTATGCAGTGCTAATCATGGCCATTTCCATTGATGTCCTTTGCACCACTCAACCAAAAAGAGGTGCCGTTGGGAGTAAATTCCTTGAATAATGCTTAAACTTCTCATTAGGGCAGCTATGACTAAAGCCAGGTAATAATTTACACAGTGCCTCTGAATAGGTTACTGGAATTTAAGTGTTACTAGTATATATTATTACTTAAGGACATACCTTGAAGCATTGCCATGACAGAGCCATACATGTTTGATGCTACACAGGAGTATGCATCAGTCATCCCTATACTCTGATCAGTGATGACCAATGACCCATCAGATGATACCATGTGACCAATCACTGAGGGGTCAGGGAGGGGTGTGGTGCCCCTCTGCCAGGTGGTGGTAGGGGTAGGGGAGCCCCTGGTGTTACAGCGGAGGGTGACACTGGTAGGGCCTGACGGGAAGGCTTCTACATTAATAAGCACAGGAACACCTGGATATATATTAATAAAAGAAAATAGAAGGCATGGTTACAATACTTACATGTACCCAGTAGAGGTATTGTGGTTTTGTGGAAAAACCACGGACTGAATCCAAGCAACTTTACCAATTTCCTTTGACACAAATTCTTCTTCTTCATTTCACACACTCCACCAACGTGAGGTAAACAGGAAGATTTTATCTAGCTGGCGCACCTACAGGTACACCTGTGTAATAATACCAGAGCTACATGTACATGTACATATCATGAGGCAAAAAGGCTTCATGAATATGAAAATTATCATTAGTATTATTACAGTATACATGTACATTACATCACCTAAGGAAACAAGAAGAGCATTTCTTTGATATACGGTAAAAAGCCACTGAGTTCTGGTTCGTAGCAAATGCAATGTGGGGTGCTTTAAAGTGAAGGGCAAAAACTGAATATCTTCTTCTGGTAAACAATTTAGCACACTTCCTCAAAAAGATGTAATTTATGTCTGTCACTATCTGTATACCAGAATACTAACAGAAGTATTATGAAAACTTGATTCTATGAAATCAAATGCTATTATGAGCACCTTTAAAAAAAAATAGTATTCTTTTGTAGTTACCTTGTACAATCACCTGAACGCTCGCATTATCACTGCCCAAGAAGTTGGATAATGAGCAGGCAAACTCCCCATCATGCTCTGACACATTAGGGCTGTACACCACCAAATATGCAGTGTTATCTTGAATGCTGCTACTGTATTGTGTAGAGTCCATGGGAACAGGTTCTCCAGTGGGAAGGAACCAGGTCGGGTCAGGGGTCGGCTGACCTTGGAATTCACAACTGAGTAAAGCGAAGGCAGATCCTTCCGTTGCTCCTACAGGGGCATTGGTGCTTGATATCTGGGGAGCAACTATGACAAACAACAACCAAAATCATGTATCACAAAACTTTGTACAATACTCTACAATGAACTTGCTTCTCATTCAAAAACTGCTTTGTAGTAGGCCCTAATTATTATTCTTGAAATAAAAAATATAAATAATTAAAATGTCTAAATTCCTTCATTCCTGATAACATTTGAGTAAATAGTTATACAAACGTGAAGTTTTAAGATGTAAAGCAGGCAAAATTTGAAAGAGACAAAAGAAAGAAAGGTAAAATTTCGGAAATTTTATACATGGTTTACAGTACATACATGCACATATATAATGCTAATGTTAATAGATATTACTGGAGCTATATTCACCATTAACTGAAAGATAAGCCACTCCATTGATGCTACCAGCACTGTTCTCCGCTACACACAAATACCATCCCTCATCTCTCTGCATGACTTGGGTCAATTCAAGGTCACCATCGACAGATACAAAGCTCAGAGAAGCTCTTGTTGCAGGAGAATTGATGCCTTGACCAATTTGATCGCCTTGGTTACCATCCGCATCACTTAGGAACCAGGAGATGACTGGTGTCTCACGGGCATCGGCTCTGCACAGGATGCTGATGGGGTGCGTCTCATTGCCAGTGGTGTTAGAGGGGGCAGTGATGAATTTAGGGACATCTGAAAGATATAATTTCAACAAAATATAGTTTTGACATTAATTTTTGATGTCTCAAGTCAGAATTTTCTCGTATTGCTCGAGACGTGGTATTAATCTTTTGTGTAATTGATTGTTGTCATCATAAGTGCTACTCAAGTAATCTTCCAAGAGTAGTTGTGTTGGTACATGTAAGTTCTACTGTTTCCACTTCACTCCTTATACTGCCACTTCTCATTAAAACCCTGGTATACAAAATTAGGAGGTTCTCCTGGACTACGAACATGACAAAATAACAGTCAGAGTACATTTCTTTTTTGTCCTGACCTAAATACATATAGATCGTATTTCACTAAACTCAAAATATGTTGTACACTAGTTTGAGATCTTGAGGGGATCCCATTAAATCTCATAATCTCAATATGAAATGTGTAATATATCCTCTTTGTGTAAAATTCTTTTATTATAATTATAATACCGGACATGGTTTAATGGTTGGAGCACCCGCCTCCTGAAAGGGTCATACCAAAGACTTGAAAAATGGGACCCTCTGCCTTCTTGCTAGATGCTTGGCATTTCAGAATGGGGAATGGTGATAACAACATATCATGTTATGCAGGGCATGCTGGGAGAGCAGATGTCAAAATCGAAGGGGATACCCTGGGTAAAGAAAACATTATTATTATCATTATTAATACTAACCTGGAGTTGATATCATTGCAGTGACTTGGTTGCTACCTGCTAGGTTTGTAGCAATGCACGTATATTCCCCAGTGTTGGTCTCTAGCAAACCATCTATTACAATACTGGAGTTACTCAGTACCTCAATATTAGTTTCTGAAATCAAAATAGCAAGAGATTACAATCACAAATAAAAATGACATCATGATCATCATATAATTGCATTATTTGAGAGTGATAAAGAATGGTAATTCAGTTCTTCAATAATGGTTTTGAATTGAAAGTACAACCAATCATGATCACTTTGTAGTAATGGCTTTGGAGTGATATCAATGGTAACTTATCGGCTGTATTACTCACCAACATAATACTGTATCTTTTATTCTATATTGGAGTAAAATGGATAAACTAGATGAATCTTCGACCGCGCACGGTCGGAAGGCATGCCTCCGTATTGCCACATCGGAAAAAAAAGGCATGCGCATGTTGAGTATTTTACATCCATTTATACCATGACATCTTTGAGATATTGACCCCAAATCTATTAAAGTTGTATCATCAGAATTATTTCCAACTCAGGAAGGATGGCTACTGATGTAATAAAAAGGATAAACATGTTTAAGTTGATCTGTCAAAGGTCCTTCAGAAATTGCACAAACGAGTCATTTACGGCCATGCGTTATGAGGTGGGCCCTTTTCTGTTACAACCCAAGTTTTCCAAGGAATTGTACCGTTTTTATTCAATAAAATATTCTTCTTACATTTGACATCTTATACCTATAAAAGTATACATATTCTGAAAGAGAATTGTCTGAGGAATCCAAAAATACTATCAGAAAAAGGCGATCTCGGGAAGTCATAAGGAGTTAACAGAGCCAAAATATGTCGAAAACGGTTGGAAAAAAGTACTTCCAGAAAAAGGTTACCATGGAAACAAAATTTCACCCTACAACAAAAGACATGCATATTTGAACTCCTCAAAGTCAGACCTTCCAACAATGTATAACTTGTTAGGGGTAAGCTTTTTAAAATAATTTTGCGCCGATCATCTTTCAGCGAAATTTCTGATAGGAAAATTGGGTAAATATGTGTTACAATGAGTAATGCATGATTTACTTCCAAAATATGAACACAGTTTTGTCTTATAACCTATTTGAAGTTATACAGTGTTACATGAATATAGTTTGCAAATACTTACTACAATAAAATATATCTACAGTGCTTATTAAAACAATTATTTGATCTGGTTCAGTTGAGGACATTGTCAACAAACACGTGCAAGGTATCTCTGAGATGATCTACCTGGTGAGGATAAAAGCATATCAAGCCAAGGCAGTGATGTTCAATTGTAAAATGTAGTTTGAATTGTAAATAATCAATCACCCATGAAATAACTTTTATGGCAAACAGATGTTATGCAATACTGAATCATACATGTGGTAGAGCATCATCATCATCATTATCTCACTTCATTAGGAAGACAATGCGCTTAATGGAGTTGAGGAATGTCTAAGATGGTGGGGTTTTTTGGTGTTGGATTTGCTGTGCCTCATCAATATAACTCAATCCAATTACTACAGTTCCTTTTGTTTTGTGTAAACAAAGGCTAGGTAAATGGTAGTGAGAAAATATATAAACATGTAGGCTGAATAAGTAAACCCATGTCCTAGCATCAACTAATATTTTACTTCACTTTGTGAATCGTAGAATATACCTGCACGACCACAATCTAGACAAGTTAAATCACATTATTTTTACTGATTTACATTAATTAATTAAATTGATTAACTTAATTAGCCTAATTAGGTATTCTTAATTTCATATTTTACACACTGTTATAATAGATAGAAATAATATTCCAATTTAACTGTCTTATGTTAGATTTTATGATGTTAAAACCTGATTTATTAATGCAACAGAAATTTATGCTCCTTCCTCCTCATGCTCCTCCTCCTCCACCACCGTGCAAAAATGGCTACTTCATGTTAATTAATTGCTAATTACTTGTAAATGAGTGCACCATTGGTATTTCTTCTAATATTAAGTTATTGGCAGATATATTTCCTTCACATACTAGACCAAATATACCCATTGGCCACATGTATTTTAAAATTTATATCATTTTTCATGTTTGTGCTTGTCGCGCAATGTAACAGCACCACCCTATATGGGGGCCCAGTTTAAAACACATGGCCTTACATAAATAACCAGTGACCTTTGATGTCCTGACCTCAAAAATCTAATCAGTTCATCTTCCTCCCACATGACCCAAGTTTGAAGTTGATCCATAAAACGGTTCAGAAGTTTACAGCAAGAACGTGCCATTTTCATGTATACAATGACGTCTGTGACCCTTGACCTTTGACTTCATGACCACAAAATATAATAATCATTTGTCCCTACCATATGCACACATGACCCAAGTTTGATGTTCATCCATCAAACTGTTCCTAAGTTATCGCAAGAACAAACTATTTTTATGTATACAATGACCTCTGTGACCTTTGACATTTGACCCCAAAATCTAATCAGTTCATTGCCCCTCCCATATGCACACATTACTCAAGTTGAAGTTGACCCGTCACACAGTTCTTAAGTTATTGCGAGAAACGAACCATTTTCATGTATACAATGACATCTGTGACCTTTGAACTTTGACCTCATGACCCTAAAATTAATCAGTTCATTGCCCCTCCCATAGGCACACATTACCAAGTCTGAAGTTGACCCGTCAAACGGTTTTTAAGTTATGGCGAGAACGAACCATTTTCATGTATTACAATGACATCTGTGACCTTTGACCTTTGACCTCATGACCCTAAAATCTAATCAGTTCATTGCCCCTCCCATAGGCACACATACCCCAAGTTTGAAGTTGACCGTCAAACGGTTTTTAAGTTTATGGCAGAGAACGAGCCATTTTCATGCATACAATGACCTCTGTGATTTGACCTTTGACCTAATGACCCTAAAATCTAATCAGATCATTGTCCCTACCATATGCACTACATGATCCAAGTTTGAAAGTGATCCGTCAAACGGTTCTTAAGTTATCGCGAGAACGAAAACGGGACGGACGTACGGACGGACGTACGGACAGACGGACAACCCAAAAACATAATGCCTCCGGCACCACCTTCGGTGGCGGAGGCATAAAAACATTCCCTGCAATGTGTACTGAAACAATTATAAACAAGAACAACTCTAAAGTATGTTCACAGTAGATGTTTATGAAGGCAGAAGTTGTGTATACAAAATCCCGTGTATAGACACATTATATAATGATTCAAGATTCATGATTCAATGGCAAGAAGGTAAAAGATGAATCCCACAAATAACTTACCAAGTACAAGTGGACTACCATCCTTCTGCCACTGGATTGATGGCATTGGATCTCCTGAAGCTTCACAATCAAGTATGACCTTTGACCCAGGGTCAATGATAAGGTCAACAGGATGGACTACGAACTGTGGTGGAACTGAAAAGAAACAAGTAACACATTGCCTATTTTACTAGCTGCCTTGTTTCTAGAATTAAATGAAAGTTTAATCTCTGTTTTATTTCATCGTTGCTTTTTTAAGTCTGGAAAAGCAATTACATAATATCTTCAATATTTAGTCATTCCTTAGCCCATTTTTTAAAATTATCATCAAACTTTTTAATGGAAAGGCCTGTTCTAAACGAGATGATAGTCTGTCACAACGATGGATGCTTTTATCACAAAAGCAGATGTGTGATGAAACAATCATTTTTTCCCCATATCTATATTACAGAGTATTTGAGGCATTCATACAAATATCCTTCTTTTCCCCACATAACATACACTGTCAAGTATGCGGATACATCAAATACAGACATGTTACCTAACAGCCATTTCTTTCCTGTCTATATCATGGGATATGTGAAGCCTATAAATATCCTCCTTTTCACACATACCATACACTGTGAGGTATGAAGATACATTTCTTGTGCCCAGTTCATTCCCTGCACTGCATGTATACACTCCCTCCTGCTCCTCCTCCACATTGTTAATCCTCAGATCACCATTGCCAAGGACTTCAAACTTGAGATTAGTCAGGAGGAGTTGACCATTGAATAGCCAGCTGATGACTGGTGTGGGTGTGGCGGCTGCTCGGCATTCAAAGGTAGCTTGAGCTCCCTCTATGGCCACCTGGTCGATTGGGGAGGATGTGATTACGGGAGAACCTAAATGTAAAAACAATGTAAGAGCAGAGACTTTCCTTTATCATCAGATTCCGTAAAAGTATCTTTTTCAATTTAATTTTCCTATAAGTAGAAACACAATAAAACCGAGTGACCTTAGTTAAGTTCAAAAGGGAGCATACAGATCACTAAGCCAGAATGTTAAATATGTTCTGGACCAGTATCTTAATTAAATCCACTGTCTAAAAAATCTAAGTTGATTCAAGATTACAGTAAAGAAAAGTCTAAGGTTATGAGTGTATTTACCCATGAAATTGTGTAAATGGGTACCGGTAAAAAGAAATTCCTGGAATCCCTGAGGAACTTCTCAAGACGGCTCAACTAAAGCCTTGTAATAATACCCCAAATCACTTTGAAAGTGCATTATATTACATGCACTCACAAACCCAGACTTTCATTATCATTACCAACTTAAATGAACCAGTTGTCTTTAATAGTGGAATTGTACAGAGCTAAAGACTACATTTAAAATAAAACTTACTTCTAACAGTCAAAGATGCTGATGTAGAAGAAGATGTGACTGTATTGGCTGCCGAACAGACGTAAGTCCCTGCATGACGATTCTCAACATCAGGAATTGCAAGAGAGCCGTTAGACAGTATTTCTACTCCAAACTGAAGACCACTGGACACACGCAATAATCCTAGCATTGTGACAAAATTAAAAATTAAATTAAGCATTAACACATTAAGAAATAACAAATTAGAAATCTGGAAATATCAGAATTGAATCATTTTTTTCTTTTGATTCCTTATATCAAAACAAGACATGAAAAAATAAAATATATGGCTACCTACTGGACTAATTTCCTCTACCACCTTAGAATTTGCATGCTTATAATACCTCATATTGTCTCTGCTATGAAAGAGACTTCCATGTACTGGTTAATAATTTCATTAGCTTACCTAATTCTGGTAGTGGAGTATTCCATGTTACAGAAGGGGTGGGCATGCCATCAGCCTCACAATCAAGTAAAACTGACCCTCCTGTCTCCACAGTGGTATCTTCAGGAAGTGTGACAAAACTTGGAGAAACTATGAGCAAATATCACAAAAGTTACAGACAAAAAACTGTAAGTCAAGCATTAAAAAACTTCAGACATGTAGCATTTACTTCTAATGACAATATTAAGGTTAATTTATGTGATACGTGATACGTGATACCACAGGCAATAAGGTGAATGGACATAAATTAAACTTCACTTTCAGTAACATATCATATCTACAGTTGTAGATATGATACATAGAGATATTAAACATATACATATGGAGGAAGAATATTTTTTCCTAATGAAATCCAAGTAGAAATTGGTTGTTTCTCAGGTCATGTTACAATGAAATTATATGAACCAACTAACAATTCCATAGAGCTCAAGATACATGTAATGCTAGTAGAAAAGTATCCTAGAAAAAAAGTTTAAGTCTAGCTTCCTGGCTTTCATAAATTACCTTGTACTAGTAGTTGGACCCTAGTAGATACTGTAGTAACCGAGTTGCTTGCTGTACACACATAGAACCCGCTATCTGAAACCTCAATACTTGTTATCCTCAACCACCCAAAAGCAGGCTCTTGAATCCGATCAGACGGTAAGGCACCAGTTTCCTAGGATACATTCAATATTAATGAAGGATATTGTTATACTTATCACTTAATCTAGTATTTAGCAATAGATGGTGCACATAAAATGCAGACATTACTGACAAAATCACAGTCATCTACATGTATACACAGCTACCCTATCGTATGACACGTTTTTCACATGTGTACATGCCACGCCAGGAGATGGCTATTTTCAACTTTCAATATTCTTTTAATTTTCATGTGGATCCTAAAGAAATATCTCTTTTCTTCTGAAACTTAAAGAGTGAAAAAAAAAAAAAAAAAAAAATCTCGAAATTAAAACACTCATTAAACATAGTAAACTTTGTGAGACATACGTTTAGCATTTAATCCCCATTGCTGAACTTAATAATTGGTTTAGAACTCCCTAACTTATTCAAAGAAATGTAATCCTAGTCGCCAAGCATTGTTGATCATAAAAATTGATCCTACCATATTCCAAACCATAATCTAAACCAATTGATTACCATATGAAAACACTCACCTTCCTCCATACAATGGTCGGTGTAGGATTCCCTGATGCACCACAAGGAAACGTGACCCTACCCCCCGTCACCACGGACTGGTCTGCTGGTGTAACAGTGAAGATGATCTGCTGAGTAGGGTCAGTCACACTGAGTAAAGCTGATGCAGTATTCTCACCCCAAGCGTTGGTTGCTCTGCAGGTGTAGTAACCACTGTCCGTCTGTTGAGTGTTAGTCACGGTCAGGCGGGTAGAGGTGGCTGTAAACCGACCCCCAGTCTGTCAAAGATGTGGGGATATTTAAAGTAAGGCAACAGATTCAAGATTCAAAGTTTTATCATCCACAATGATATGGAAAATTTGTTTTCCATTGATGATATACATACATGTATAATACAAACATAAAAATTATAACCATGAAATAACATATTAGTATAAGTAATGCAAGGATTACTTGGTAAAACTATTCTTGTGGATTGTTATGCCAACTAGAAATATGAAAACCAATTCATGCCAGAGCCATTTTTGTTTAAGATCAACAGGAATGCATAGGCTACTCCTCCCTATACCTCCCAAATTGATGCATGGTATTAAGCCTAATGAATGTTCATACTTTCAATAAAGTTAAATCATATGCATCTCTCATCATATTTGGAAGTAGCCAATGATTTTAAGTTGTTAGTGACTTGTACAATAAGACATACAGGGGAGTCTACAAGTACATGTACGTCAATGAAAGAATACTGGTTCAAGGACAAGTTTCTAACTTGACTATTCAGGAGCTTACAGATTAATGCTGGTGTTTCTCATTTAGATTACACTGTGGTTATGTAAAAAAAAATTATTACAAGTTGCATATGTGGTAATTAAAATATTTTTTTTTAAATTAATCACAAATACCCAACTAGACAATGGAATGTTCCATACTCACAGCAATGACACTGTCTTGAGAATTGAGCCAGTCTACTGTAGAAGCAGGACTTCCATTTGCTTCACAGAGAAATGTTGCAGTCCCTCCCATGATCACTGTTATCGGGTCAGGAGTAACAAAGAAGCCTGGTCGACCTACCATTTCAATTATTTCATGAGGAATATAACAGATAAATTAGTAACATTTTTCTTCAAGTGAACAAATATGTGACTGTATATTTCAAGCATATTTTATAACATATAGGAAGCTTTGATATTTTGTATTCTATGAATATTAGCCCCCTTTTCAGTTACAACTTATATATGCTAGAAATAGATCAGTATGCTATACGTAACAGAGAATTGACTAACTTTAAAGGGTTAATAGCTAGACCCTCCTTCAAAATTTAAATCAAGCAAAAGTCGTTAAGAACTAGCAACTACAGTTGGGCAATTCCACAGAAATCCGGACAAGGGTGCCGGAAATTCAAAATGATATTTGGTTAAAATTATTTTGATTTTCAAAAAATACATGAGTTGAAGTTTTGAGAATCAATAAAAAAATTTCCGATGGCGGCCATTTTCACTTTCTAATCATACGCTGAAGTATTCCAATATTTTTTTTGTATAGAAAAGGTATATTAACAAGAAACTCATTTTCATTTTCTCAACTAAACCGTTTCTGTTCCCGATAATCTTTCACATGGATAAAGTTGATAGAGAGACACTTTATCAAACGATATTAAAAAAAAAATTGGTTCAATTGTGACTTTGGTCAAAAACTGAGATTTAATCAACCCTCATTTGCAGTGTAACGTCAGTTACCGAAAACATGAACTTGTTAATTTTTTTCCGCAACGGAGACAGTATCAACTATGCCAATTAAGATTTCTAATGTATGACTGCATCTCATTATTATCAATAGCTAAGCTTCGGATATTCAACATACAATCAAGTCAAAATTGACAACCAATTTGTGTAACGTCAGTTACCATGACCTAGTGTAACGTCAGTTACCATGATGCCATTATCTTTTTGTAGAAAACAATTATAATTTGGACTCCTGTATGCATCTGAACTAATTACCACTGCTTAAACCAACCATCTAGCAATAAAAAAGACTGCCAGTGCCAATGGTAACTTCTTCTTTTAATGATTTAAGAGTTTGGAAACCCATGCAGTGTACATGTAAGCCCCTCCAAATCTGCTTTAGATTTTCAGTTGATTATCTATTGGTGTGATCAAGGTTCCATTGCTATATATTCTGAATTTGGGATATGAGCCTATAATTTTAAATGTTATGATAAATCTAAATAAAATTATTAGTTGTATTTAAAAACTTCTCTCTGTAAATAAGTGAAGAAAAAAAAAAAGAAAGAAAGAAAGTATGATCATAGCTCCAATGTCTGGGCATCTGCTAAGATGTAAGCATAACTTGTGGTAGAACAAAGCACAGAACAAACGCTTTACTTTAACAGGATTTCATTTTTATGCCAAGACGAACAGTAATTTCATTAAATTTTATTACCTACAATGTAGCTTTGAACTTCCGCATTTTATGACTGCGGATCACAACTGTACAAAATGAGTTAAATGGAAATTACTGTTGCAGTTATACATTTTAAGTTTGAATTGAGGAAGAAACTGTTCAAAAGAGATTTTAAAAATCAATTCACTTAACTGTTGTGTGCTATGAGGATTTAGAATCGACCATTTTTCAATAATTCTTCCAAGATTCACATGCACTACACACAAAAATACATGTGTGGGACATCCTACGTGTATTAATCAATCAAAATACTATTTTAGAGTTTCTAATGTCTTAATACTAAAATATTCCCTTGTTTATAATATATGTGATGGAATTTAGTTCTTAAAAGTAGTAAGAAATAAAATTTTCAAAATATTCTGTACAAACCCTATAGGAAATATATGTGTAAAACTGTCATGGTCACAGTATTGTTTTAACTGAATAAGAGGAAAATGATTACATCACTTCTTATTTTGCCAATCTGTTGCCTAGAACATAGGTATGATATCCTATCAAACACATAATCCTCAGAAGCCTGGAACACAAAATATTTTGATCCAATTCAAAATTGGGATTTTACATGTGTAAAGTCTATAGAAGATGTAAGGGTAACGTCAGTTACGTAACGTCAGTTACCGACATGTCTTCACAAAAGTTTCCCCAGCGTAAACAAAAATTATGAAAATCTCTCCTTAGTTTGCAAATCTGTTCATAAGGACCTAGGCATGATTTCATGTAAGACTTATCATTATGACTTGTAATGGACATGAGATATTGCGATTTGATCAAACACCATGATTTTGCATGTCCGTTTTCTGTAACGTCAGTTACCGACACGTTTTTGCTTGGCGTTTCAATGGAAATAATGTTTAAGGGGAATTTTTAGACAAAACTTCTTCCGTTACACTTACTTATTTAGGTATATTAATTTGAAGACCCACATATTCTTATTTATGTAACTGCAGTACAAACAATGTAGAAAATTCTGGTCGTGTGTAACGTCAGTTACCATGGAATTGCCCAGTTGTATCAAAAGTGGGTTCTGTGTCCCAATCAAACTGCCAAAATCTTGCCTAGTGGAGGTACAGTTGGACTGGACTATGGTATTGGTTTTATTTTGACTGATTCAGGTATCACTCACCAATTAGAGTCACTTCTCCCAACTGGCTAAACCTAGTTAGACCAATCAGAAGACGATTTGTTGCAAGACAACGGTAGTTCCCTCCATGTTGATGCTCCAACTCCTGTATCTCTAGCACACTCGTTGTAACTCCATCTGCTTCGGAGGTTGAGACATCCCTTGTTATGGAGACATCATCTCCATTCAGTTGCCAGGTGATGGTTGCCATTGGAATACTGGGTATAGAGCACTGGAGTGTCAGGGCAGAGCCTAGGTTCTGTGTCACACTAGTAGGGTTTGTCTGGAAGCTAATACCAAGACCTGGTAGAGAGGGTTTAAATAACAAGATTTGTTGGCATTAAGCATTTGAATCCCTAACAAATATCATTAAATAAAGAGCAGCCTAGATAAACTAAATATCAAAAGCAGAATATGGGGCAGAGAGAGGATGGAAGTTTGTGGTAGACAGAAAGATAAAAATGGAAGAGGGGAAGAACAAGATCTGTAGAAAATTAGACAGAGATGAAGATAACAGAGGAACATGAAGGTAGGAAGGAGAGGGGTGAAGGGGGAAGAGAAAGAGAGAGAGAAGAGTAGGTTTTAAAAAAAACCTAGGTTAGGCTCTACTGTCTCGAGTAATTTCATGTAAAGGCCTGCCAACCTTTAGCACTCATCATAGACTTCTTAGCACAGAAAGAGTAAAAGAAAGATGGGGCATATATACAGACTGTTGGAAATATTTTTAGAGAGAAAGAGAGAGATATTTTGAGTGAAAGACAGACAGACGGAAGGATATACTCACTTGCTAAGGCCAATATCACCGCGTCACTCTCAATCCTTTGCACTCCGCTCTGCACCCTGCACTGATAACTCCCCAGTTCAGCCTGATTAACCTGCTCAATGTACAGAGTACCATTGGAGAACACAGACAGGCCATCTCCACCACCAAGCACGGTCTGACCGCCCTTTACCCAGGAATAGGTAGGTTCCTGACTGCCAATGCTGGCTCTGGCAATACAGTGCCACCAGAGGGCTTGGTTTAACAGGACAGCCTGGTTGGAAGGAGGTTGGGTGAACTGCAAGACAGCTAGGGCTGAGACAGGTAGAAAAATAACAGTGTCAAATCATCATAGTGTCAACAAACATGTAAGGCTTGAAATTGTTTGACCAATTACCAAACTAAGCACCAACCTTGCGATTCCATTGCTAAAGATCTATGTTTGTGAATCAAATCAAGCAAAGAAAAAGGAAAATATACTATACATGTATATAGAACCTGTATAAGACATCATACAAATGATGGAAATAAGCTAGTATGTATTACATGCAAGAACTTTAATTTCAAACCAAATTTTGAAACTCAACAACAAAGCACAGATTCTAAACTGAATTCTTAAAGATTTCACAAACATTTTCATACACTGATTTGAAAGTAAAATGTCTTCAAAAATAATATTGACAAAGTGAAAGTGTTACTTTAAATGCAAATGCCAATTCACTCAGGGTTAAACGAAAATAATGAGGCTTGAAATTTTGAATAAGGAAAATAAATACTGGTATGTTACCTAATAATACTATCTAGCAACATACAGTGGAGATCTAAAGTTATGTCCTCTAGCAATTCTTTGAGGTCTTTGCCTTACCATGTCTGCTAAATACATGAATAAGAAAGAGAAGCTTCAGCTCCCAAGCACTGCACAACCCCATGCCAAATCAGAGTGATGCAGTCAACAGCATAATCTGGAGGAGAACAAAAAAAAGTTATACAATGCTGTCTACATCAGTTTAGGAATAGATTTTCTAGTCACCAATACGTAGTCGATCTAGTCGCAGTTATTGAGTCAACTTTTAAGTAATTAATATTAGGCCTAACAAAGTTAGATCTAATGAGACTTTTTTGATAAAGTAATTCCATAGATGGCTCTAAAGAGTCATGTTGAAAATTTAAAAAAATGAAAACAAGTGCTTTTTTCCAGCCTTGTCTTCCAGAAAAAAGTCATATGCCACATTATTCCCCCATTAACCATTTCCTTAAGTTCTAGTATGGTAAGAGTGCCTAAGTCTGCACAGTTCCTATGTCTGCGCACCCACGTAAATGCGCGAATTTGATACAACAAAACCCCCAACTAATATCAACCTTCGATCTTAACCTCAACAATCCATTTTGATACAAAAAACTGAAAATAATTGATCAACAATGGTTTTCTGCAAGTTTTATTTGCTACCCTGAAAATTTCAGCCATTCTCAAAAAGTGAAAGTCAAAAACTTGCGTGCGCTTGATTTGCGTGCAAAATGAGTTATGAAAAAATGAGCAAAGAAAATGGGGTACCATCGGGATTTGAACCTGAGACCTCCTGGTTACTAGTCAGGCACTCTACCATCTGAGCTATAGTAAGCCCCGGATGGGGTTGTCCCTAATACCCGTTAACTCTTCAATGCTCGAGTGGTCAGAAGCTATAGAAACCTGGCATAAACCCGAAGGATAGAAATCAACTTGGAGTAAATGCGAGGGATCACGGTGAAGTGATGCAGCTTTTTTAATATAATTTTTTGATAAATTTGGAAACTGACCAGAAATATATATACATATTATACTTTTTGGGCAGTTTCCAAATTTATCAAAAAATTATATTAAAAAAGCTGCATCACTTCACCGTGATCCCTCGCATTTACTCCAAGTTGATTTCTATCCTTCGGGTTTATGCCAGGTTTCTATAGCTTCTGACCACTCGAGCATTGAAGAGTTAAAGGGTATTAGGGACAACCCCATCCGGGGCTTACTATAGCTCAGATGGTAGAGCGCCTGACTAGTAACCAGGAGGTCTCAGGTTCGAATCCCGATGGTACCCCATTTTCTTTGCTCATTTTTTCATTATTTTTTCAGGATTATCACTGGAATTTTCAATTTGCTTGTAATCTGAAAATTGTGGCACTCATTGGGCGATCTGGACTAGAAGATTGACGTCTTATAGCCATCTCCATGAATGACAGGAGTAGCGTATTCACGCCGGAGGGAGTTTTACCCATCTCAGACGGAGGGATATATAATTGTACTGTATGGTGATATGTGATGTGCACAAGCATTAGGGCTACAACATTCTAGATTTACAGGTTAGTCTATAAATTCCTCTCTTTTATCTTATCTTTATTTTATCTTATCTTTATTTTACCTGAGTAGTGTTTATAACGTATACTATAATATTAAAAGAGAGTTCCACGTTTTGGATGGCGATAGACAAAAAGAAAGAATATATAGGCCCAACATTAAATTATTTAAATCCAAAGAGAGAGAGAGAGAGTGAGAGAGAGAGAGAGGGGGGGAGGGAGAAGGAGAGATGAGAGAGGGGAGAGGGTGGGGGGAGGAAGAAAGAGGGGGGGGGAGAGGAGAGAGAGAGAGAGAGAGAGAGAGAGAGGTATAGTGAAGCCGAGATGGAGTGATGATGCTGGAGAGAGAAAGAGCTCAACAGAGAGACAAATCAGGTAAAGAGAGAGAGAGGAAGAAGACAAATGAAATGAAAGATTGAGGGAGAGATGAGAATATGAAATCCAGTATAAATTATAGTCGTCAGAGAGGAGATAGAAATACATGTACCGGACATGCATGCACTCGTATTGTGCAGAGGTCATACACACAAACGGGAAACGTCTTACCACAAACCCCATTATCTGAATCGTCGAGCCCTCGTCTATACGCTCGACCGCACTCAAACGTTCTGTGCGAGAGTGGATGGACGTATAGAAGAGCTGGAGCTAATGTCCAAATATAGCTCATATTACTCGATACGCCTACAGAAACACCAGACACACGGAAAAAAGTCTACCATTCCGCTTTTAACAGAAATAGATGAGAACAATGCATTCTGATTGTTGGGCGCTCTGATAAGCTACTGGTAGCTATCGCGAGGAGCTCCGCCTCCGCGTGCGATGACTGAAGTGCGTTGACCGTAACTGAACAACGCGATTCAGCTGTTCCGATAAAGACCGCTTTGTCGTGCGCGACTGTCAATCATAACCAAATTGGACCCATTTCGCAAGAAAAACTGCAAGACTCGGACTTCAAAAACGGTTAGCGTAGACCCACTCTTTCAATATTTTTTAGAATAAAGAAGAGAAATATAAAAAGGAACTTCAACGAATCCACTGTCGGACTACGCTCAACATTTCAAAACGTATAAAGAAATGAGGACTTACAAAAAAAAAAAATGACGAATCTAAATTTTATCGTGACTATTGTTCATTGGAAGGCACAATGGTAGTGTACTTCATATGCTAATTCGTGATCATTCGAGCGTCATGCATAATAGGAGTAAACATTTCTCCGTGAGACAGACGATCAGCAAAATTTGCAAGGTAGAGAACGAGCTCAGTGCAGTGTGAAGAGGTGTGAGTAAAGACTAAAGTATTGATATCGTCTAGTATAACTGAGACTCTGAGTAATCAAACAGACTTGTTGCTGTTGTTGTTCTACAGACGTCACTCAGTCCCGCACAAAGGCCGCAGTAGCAAGTCGACACTTATCCACCACACAGCCTAGCACCAGCAACACTATTTGCACCCGCGGCCGCCCAAGCTCCCGGCCATTCTTCTGTCCCCGACTCGCTCAATTAAAAATTGAAGAAAAAAAAAAATGTCTTTTCAATCCAGTATTATGTCATATTTAAGAACAAAAACAAAATATAAATTACTGTTGAAAAATAAAATTTAACAAGTTTTTAAAAATTTGAGATCATATTTAGTATATCTTACTTACTGACTGCAATAAAGGTGATAAAATAACGATGAATCTAACATGGGCAACAGGTTTGAATCGACGCTGCTACGGACGCTAAACTGAACATTTCTCCTTTTTCTTTTTCTATAGGCTAATTCTCGCGTAGCCAATTTTTTTCTATCAGTAGAATTAGATCTAAGTTAGATCTACCGGTATAGGAAGTCACTGCAAAGTATATTTATATGGGCTCAAAATAAAAAATATACTAAATTCTCGGAAAAGTTTATTTTATTGTTTTAAATGTTAAAATATACTCATTACAAGCATTTTTGACAACCATTTTTACTTGAAATAAGTATTTTTAACATGCAGATACCGGTAAAATAGTATGCTAGCTTCGTCACGTCATGCATTGGTCCGGTCGAGTCATTTGTCCTGTAGCTAACCAGTTATTTGTGTGCTTTGTTCTTAGATTAAATAGCTAATTGTGTGCCTTGAACTTGAAATGAGTGACCAAGCAGATAGAACGTTATGGGTTGGAAACCTTGATCCGAGAGTTACAGATGAACTTTTGTTTGAGTTGTTTTTACAGGTGAGAATAAATGTACATCACCACGGATAGCTATTTAGCGGGCAATAAGCCCAAACTACGCCGCCTCTAGCGGCCTACGAATTTGCCAAGTTGATGTAGACCCTAGTCTAGATCTGCACTTCGCCGCGCGCGCAGATTTATTTTGAGTAGCTCACTGACACTGTAGCTGTCGCAAATAGAACTGTCTTCCCTGCCGTTTTATACAGATCTAGGTTCTATGTTATTTTATCTAGGACTAAGTTAGATCTGGGCCTACTCATAGATTCTACTAGCCCCGGGACGCTGCCACAAAGTGGCAGCACACGGAGAAAAGTTCCTCCATAATTTAGTAATTTATGCATGACGCTCGAATGATCACGAATTAGCATATGAAATACACTACCATTGTGCCTTCCAATGAACAATAGTCACGATAAAATTTAGATTTGTCATTTATTTTTTTGGTAAGTCCTCATTTCTTTTAAACCGACCAGCCCCCGTCGCGAAGCGACGGGAACTGACGAACCAGTAGACATATTTGGCGAAGTTTTGAAAATATCTAGATCTATACATGACCACAAATTTCGTGGTCAAAAATACCTTATTTGAATTCATACTCACATTGAATCGAATCTTTGAAGTTTTCCTCGAATTGGTGACATCTGCGAATGTTTCACATGAAGTAATCAACTAATAATGTAGAAAAATACAGGAAAATTGAGTCCATCAACGTACATTTCTCCGTGCGTGCGTTGTCTTCGCCACAGAGTTAAATACGTCTTCGCACAGTAAAATGACGTCATAGAAAATGGCAGCGATGGCACCAACACTATGAGAAGAGACAAGGCCAACGGAAAATTCGATTTGGTAAGTCAAGAAGCTCTTATATACTTTCATTTTTAGTCGTTGTTACGCGTGAAACATCATAGAAACCTTACAACAACATTTTAATATTAGATTGATTAAATTGACCAGTATAATCACCTGAGCGCTCATCATCGCTGATTATTTCGCTGTAAATGGAGGAGGTGGAAGTACAGCCCCGTCGCCTTCGGCAACGGGGCTGTGTATAGTTACATTTCTTTATGCGTTTTGAAATATTGCGCGTACGTCCGACAGTGGATTCGTTGAAGTTCCTTTTTTATTTTTCTCTTCTTTATTCTAAAAAAAGTTGAAAGAGTGGGTCTACGCCCAATCGTTTTTGAAGTCGCGTCTTGCAGTTTTTCTTGCAAAATGGTCTCCGTTTCGGTAATGATTGACAGCGCGCACGACAAAGAGGTCTATTATCGGGAACAGCTGAATCGCGTTGTTCAGTTACGGTCAACGCACTTCAGTCATCGCAACCGCCAACTGGGAGGCGGAGCTCCTCGCGATAGCTACCATTAGCTAATCAGAGCGCCCAACAATCAAAATGCATTGTTCTCTATTTCTGTAAAAGCGGAATGGTAGACTTTTTTCCGTGCAGCATCCTGAAAGAAACCCTTCAAAAATTTTAAAGTGGAATGGTTAAAAATACCACTAAGAATTGGTAAAATATAGCAAAAATACATGTATAATTCATGTAATGTCACTTACCTAAACAGACTAGATGCAAATCAGATATTCCTAAAAAAATTGTGTGCACTTGAAGAAATCTTGAATTTTCCAGTCCATTTCAGAGTCTTCTTCGATCTCTGTCAACATGGTCAAAATACTAGAGTGTAGAGTAAGCTGCTGCCGATGTCGCGCATGCGTGTTGCAAACTAATCACCGCGAATGAGACTCATTTAACTATACACTGTAACAGCAATTCTGATTCCATTTTTTTGCTTTATGATCATCATAAAAAAATGAGGATAGACATCCAGCTAGTATTGTAAGTACATAAACTAATAAATAAAATAGGTTTGTCCATCTTTTATTCCATAATTTTGACATTCTTGTCTGGAAAAGGGAAGGCACCTCATGTTTTGTTGCCAATAACTCGCAGCCCGTACACTTCGTGTACGGGCTGCCGCAGTAAAGATTCTACTCATCATGCTCATGCAGGAATCAGTGGCGGATCCAGTATTTCAATTATTTGTACAGGGGGGGGGGGGACATAGAAATGTTTACTCCATAATTCAATAATTTATGCACAACGCTCGAATGATCACGTTTAGCATATGAAATACACTACCATTGTGCCTTCCAATGAACAATAGTCACGATAAAATTTAGATTCGTCATTTATTTTTTTGGTAAGTCCTCATATACGTTTTCAAATGTTGGGCGTAGTCCGACAGTGGATTCGTTTAAGTTCCTTTTTATATTTCTTTTCTTTATTCTAAAAAATAATGAAAGAGTGGGTCTATGCTTAACCTTTTGTGAAGTCGAGTCTTGCAGTTTTTCTTGCGAAATGGGTCCACTTTGGTTATGATTGACAGCGCGCACGACAAAGCGGTCTTTATCGGGAACAGCTGAATCGCGTTGTTCAGTTACGGTCAACGCACTTCAGTCATCGCAACCAGGAGGCGGAGCTCCTCACGATAGCTACCGGTAGCTACCGGTAGCTAATCAGAGCGCCCAACAATCAAAATGCATTGTTCTCTAGCTCTGCAAAAGCGAACTTGTAGACTTTTCTACGTGGGGGGGCAGTGGAGCACATTGAAATATCTACAAGTTCGTTCATACAGAGCTAGAGGACAATGCATTTTGATTGTTTGGTGCTCTGATTAGCTATCGCATGAAGCTCCACCCTCTGGTTGCGATGACTGAAGTACGTTGACCGTAACGTAACTGAAATTTAACAACGTGATTCAGCTGTTCCCGTAAGACCGCTTTTATCGTGCACGCTGTTATCATAACCAAAGACTAAAGTGGACCCATTTCGCAAGAAAAACTGCAAGACTCGACTTCACAAATTGTGCGCCGCAAAGCCACTCTTTCAATACTTTTTAGAATAAAGAAGAGAAATATAAATAGGATCTGCAACGAATCCACTGTCGGATTTTGCCAGACAGTTAAAAACGTACAAAGAAATAGTGACTTACCAAAAAAATAAATGACGAATCTAAATTTTATCGTGACTATTGTTCATTGGAAGGCACAATGATAGTGTATTTCATATGCTAACGTGATCATTTGAGCGTCGTGCATAAATTATGGAGTAAAAATTTCTAAGTGGGGGGCCCAAAATCGCAATTTCAGATTTTGGTAGATCTAGCATGTAGAAAACTTTCATCACAACACCACCCCCATTTACAGTGAAACAACAAATAGGGGTGGTGTCGTGAAAGTATAGTTAGCCGAAGGCCAAAAAAAATTAACACATACCCCCCCCCCCCCACTTATCGCTCGGCCAACGTGACATGAAAACATTTGGGTGTACCTTTGGCTCGCCTGGTGGTCAATAGGATAATTCTATATAAATGTTAAAATGCAAACCCAGGGTATCTACATTATTACGGCACATGGGCAATCATGAAGCTGAATTTAATAAGAGCTTTTTGACATACCAAAATAAATTTTCCGTTGGCCTTGTCTCTTCTCGTACTGTTGTTGCCATCGCTGCCATTTTTCTATGACGTCATTCGATTCATGACCTCTGTGCATGATACTGTGCGAAGACCTAATAGCATGGAGAAATGTACGTGGATGGACTCGATTTTCCTGTATTTTTGTTCATTATTAGTTGATTACTTCATGTGAAACATTTGCAGATGTCACCAATTCAAGGAAAAACCTTCAAAGATTTGATTCAATGTGAGTATGAATTTGAATCAGGCATTTTGACCACTAATTGGATCTGCGCCTGGGAATCACGTATCCGCCTGATGATCTCTGAAGTAGAGGAAGTAGACCTAGACCCTGGCCTAGCCCTAGGCCTAGATCTAGAAGAAGAATTCATTTGCTTTGTTCTACTTCAGTTAGTACTCCCACATAAAAATAAGAAAATGCCAGAACAGTCTCAAATCATGCCTGAATATAATCTTGAACACTCTTAACATAAAATAATTTTAAACTTGTGTGGAAAAACAAAACTTGTCAAAAAAGGAGCAAAACTGGTATAGTCTAGATCTAGACCTATCTAAATGATACACTCAAATTTGTGTAGAACTTGATCTCCAATTTACTCTTTTCTTTTTCAGAGTGTCGCAATGTGAGAATAATCACCATGTTTACATTTTATGGTAGTTGAGTTTATTATTTCCCAATGTATTAATTCTAAAGTATTCCTCTTTGAAGAGAAAAGCTTGAAAGGGTATATTT
Source organism: Paracentrotus lividus (assembly GCA_940671915.1). Lineage (NCBI taxonomy): Eukaryota > Metazoa > Echinodermata > Echinoidea > Camarodonta > Echinidae > Paracentrotus > Paracentrotus lividus. The sequence continues at coordinate 35,278,254 of CALNVZ010000174.1, read as the reverse complement.
ACAGGAAATTTATTGGTCTGCATTGCATTGAGCTCAATTAATACAAATTTCATGTTTCATAATGAAAAATGAATAGAAAGCGAGATCATGTAGATCTACTCTATTCTTGGATGATTTTTCTTCTTTCTTTAAGTGCAAGTTTTGACAAGCTCAAGACCAGAAGGGGAAAAAAATATCAGTGACAGTAACAGTGATGTTTTTGGAAATTTTTTCATGTGTTTGATTAGAAATTTATCCAAATGTAAAACCTATTCTCTGTGTCTTATAATAATTTTGGAGCTGAAAGCTATTGCAAAAAGGAGGAAAAAACCTTAGAAAAAAACATTGATCAGGTTGCAAAATTTCCCCATAAATATGGCAGTTTGGTCTACGAGGTCAATAATAAAGTATTGACATCATCCTATGAGTGTAGTCTAGTTGGTTTCTGATACAGTTTCAGGAATTGCACTGACACTATTTATTTATTTTTTTATTCTTTTTTAAAACAAATAAATAGAAACAATTTTGCTTCTGATGCCTCCTCTGGTAAAATGCATGTCATTTTCTTTGTTTTGCCATACCAGGCGGGCCCTCTACAAAATGTTAACGTTGCAAAGGGTAAGGAAGGCAACCCAAAAGGCTTTGCCTTTGTGGAGTTCAAACACGACGTCTCGGTACCCTACTCTATGCAACTCATGAGGGGCCTTGCCCTCTTCAGTCGGCCCTTGCGTCTGCAGTTTCGTAGCGGGAGCAAGCACCAGTCAGCTCCTCAGCCTATGATGCCATCCACTCCTCCCATGCAGAGCCCAGGTTATAAGGGTGGCAGCGGTGGGATGGGACTCCTAGGGACACCTGTCATGCAGGGAGATGGAGGTGGTAGGCTACCACCGCCCATCCATCGGTCTGCTTCAGCACCAGGAGGTGTGGCTAGGATTGGTGGAAGCTACCATGGAAGTGCTATTCCTTTGATGGCAACTCATTTATCAACGGGTTCACCCATACTACAAGGACCACCAGGCAACATGCAGAGGACAGTCATTGGCCTTCCACCCGGTAATTATAATTTCAAGCCATTTCTCAAGAGGTGGAAAGGTGGAAGAGGATGTTAATCTAATTTTTGGAAAGATTCCTTTGTTGGTAATGTACACCATATAAAAATTCTTAGAAAATAATGGAATGTCATTGATATTATGGAATTAATTTTTATGTTTTGCAAAATATATTGTTGATAAAATATATTTCTACGATATTCTTCATACATACTCAATTCTCCCCTCCATCACTGGGGAGCGAATGGCAGCCTATGCTGTAGTGCCGCGTCTGTGTGCCTTACTTATTTCACGGTTGGTCGATTACTAAAATCATCCAGGATTTTGCCTATAACTAATCTTTCAACAATCCCAATACCAACTATCCAACACTGATTGCAAACAAACAATCACCCACTATTATTATTTTTATTCCCTATGTATTTACTCACAATTGTTTGGTTATAATTCCAACTAAAAACACCTTCAATAATTACTCAAACTCTTCTTCAAGTCACATTTTGCACAATAACAACACAGCACGCACGCATGCACATACTTACATAGACATTGTACACAAACATTTACTTGAGTTGATTCTTGTTCGGAATTGGCAAAATCAAACATCAAACCCAAGAAAAATGAGACAAATTTTCTGATAGGTGTATTGTATTTTCTGTTGTATAGATATGTTGGCCACTCACAGACTTCATTTCATAAAGCTAGTACCACCCATTCACAAGTATTTGTCATTCAAACATTGGTCCGATTGCAACGGCCGTGACATCCTGGCAGCACATTTATGGCTGATTAAAACAGCCCTTGACATTTATAAGGTTAAGTACTTACATTTTGCTTGTTACATTCATATCAGGTACACCATTTTCCCAGGGAGCTGCCTTGCAAGGAATGCCTTTATCCAACAGGAGAGATCAAAGCCCCACACACCAACCAACCCCTCTTAGAAACACCTACGACACTCCGGACAGAAGGGGCTCTGACAGCAGAGGTTCTTCCAATCGCAATCTAGACGGGTACAGAGACGACAACCAAGGAAGCCGCGACAGGGATTACAGTCCACGTTCCGATGAGGGTAGCCGTGATTTCAATCGCCAGAGGGGTTATGGTCGTGATGATAGTTCAGATTTTCGTGGGAGGGACAGAGGACGGTACAATGAAGATGCTAGAGTGTCAGATCTCGATGGACGGGGAGGTGGTAGTCAGGATGGATACTACAATCAAGATAGACAAGGTAGAGATCAAGGGCGATATCGTGATAGGTCAGGCGGAAGGAACGAAGGTAGAAGGGGTTATGATGATGGACATCGAAGGAACTATCATTCAGGAAGATAAAGAGACTCTTTGCCATTATGTTTAAGCCACAGTTGTGTTGTTTCTTTAAGTTGTTTGTTTTTTTAAGTTGTTTGTTTGAGAAAGGAAGGATATGTTTATGCTGTCTGAAGTGCAGATATATGATCCTGAAAACTGAAATGTAACACTAAGTCAATCATTTAATCATGTTCAAATTTTGATGAAGAGTTTTCAGCGCTAAAGCACTTTTGTATCCATACTCTACACTCCACCCAACTTTAACCCCAAGTCTGCGGACGTTGCCGTAAAACCTATCAGGACTGAACCCTATCGCTATACGTCGCCCTAAACCTATCCCTTCTTATTTGAAAATGAAACTTCATAAGCACCAAGTTTACTCTGTCAGTTGCTCACTTTATAGTTCATACAAGATTACCCCCCTTTGATTTTTGGATGATTTATTTTGACGGAAGTTGAATGAATATTTCCATCTTGAAACAGTTGTACCAACGAATGTTTGAGTGTAAACAGTGAGACTTGAAAATTTGCTGATGTCTATAGTAGACATACTGCCATTTTTTATTGAAACTATTTATTTTCTTTCAGAAGAAATAGATTAACAGATTGGTCACTAATAGAATATATAACTAGTCATCTCCAGGTTGTAATTTTCTTGAATGTGCCATTTTATAAACCAGCCAATTATTCTATAAATTGTAATCTTTTAACCCTAACTTACCTGGGCTATTTCGTTAGCTTAAAGTCCTGGGGGGGGGGGGGCCATTATGGCCCCCCCCCTAAGATCTCGGCCGCGGATCGCGCGATCGCGAAGAAAATTTGCATGAAGGTAGAGAATGACATAATCTACGCGCCTGTATAGGTAAATTACACGAAATTCATATATTTTATTTTATATGAATTAATTATGCTAATTTATTCATGAAATCATACTTTTTGCTCTATTTCACTAAATAAAGCTCATAGAAAGCTGATTTTGGGGGAAAATATTCTTTATGTCATTCCTAAGAATTGTACGAGAAAAAAATTCCTGTACCAAAATCGATTTCTTATGTATTTTATTGTTTTTTTAATTTCTAATCTATTTCCTTGTTTTTTGACGTTTTTATTTTCATTGTTTTTTCGACACAATTCATCCGTGACATTATTTCGGCCATAAATAGCATCAAATTAAATGAACTCTTGTCAATAAAATTAAAAATAATCACTCACTTATGAATTCTAGCTGAAAACACATTTGTTATTGACTTTGTACATGAAATCACGTTTTTGAGCCATTTTTGTCTGACGAAAATTTTTGAAAATCGTGTAACGTCGTAATGGTATACCCGATTTTCGCGAAAATAGGTTTTAAAAAGATGCGCAAGACTTGAAAGTAAAAAGTCGCGAGTGGCGCGATCAAAAAAATTTCGCACTGCGGATTTATCGCGAAAAATGTCGAGGGGGGCCATAATGCCCCCCCCCCCCAGGTAAGTTAGGGTTAAATGAGGAACCTTTTTTATCACAAAAAGAAGATACTAGGTACGTACTTTACAATTAATTCTAATTATGAAGGAGAGACTTCAGTCTCTGAAATTACATACTTCTTTCTTTGCCAATAAACAACATTTTTATTAACATTAATTTCAGCTGACATCTTAATTCATGCTTGTAAGGATATTCCTAATTCAGTAAATACATGTCATTCAAGTTAAGTTCTTGTAATTAATCAAGGAAATATAATAAGATAACACAATTAATGTCTCTTCCTGTATACCGTAGATTAAAGAGATTATTGCATCTTATTATTTTCTTCATTGCTAGTACAGCCTACTCCTGTTCGAACAAGGTACATGTACTTGGGATTAAGTTAAAGGAAACCAATACCTAAGGATATAATCATATTTATAGAAAAGAGCATAATGAGAGAAGCAATTTTTTAAAAAATTCATCAAAATCAGTTATAAATAAGAGAGTTATAGATGTTTGAAAAGTCTCATTGTACCTTCTATGGGGATCCTCAAATCGGCAACATCGGCTTCAAAATTACCTCTTTCTGAGCTCAACATAATTATGTTGTGTGAAATAAATTTTCCCATGACATATTTTGAGCTCAGAAGTAAATAAGGCATATTTTGAAAGAAAATGGGGAAAATCTGTGTACAAAACAAATGGAGAGTTGTCCATAAAATCAGTCATTTTGAAGCAGATGTTGCTAATTTGAGGATACCCATAGAAGATACCATGAGACTTTTCAAACTTCAATAACTCTCTTATTTTATAACTGATTTTGATGAAACTTTTTTTTTTAATTGCTCCTCTCATTGTGCTCTTTCATATAAAAGTGAATATTTCCTTGGGTATTGGTCCCCTTTAAAGGGGAATTATCCCTCAGATAAATTAGGCTTCAATGACTGGAGACAAACCAAAGGAACATATTGGTAAATGTACAAAAAAAAAAAATCAGGCAATGAATAAGAGAGATATGAACTTTTAGAATTAGAGATCACTTATGATATGGAGATCCTCAAATTGGCAACATGACCATGATATGTGATGTAATGCAGGGAGAACTTTCCTACATGTATATCTATTGCACACATCTTACTAAAATCATCTTCTTTTTTTTCAATTTTAAAGGTAGAATAGAGAATTTTTTTTAGGGGGTGACATGTAAATATATGAAACACACAATAAATCATGCACAAGAAATCTTAAGTATTGTTAGAATTGGAATAAAGTAACATTCTGATTAGTTTTTGTGCACATTGTATAGGGAGTTCTCCTTGTATGCCATCACACAAAGTGACCGCGTTGCCAATGGGAGATTTCCTTTATCATCAGAGATCTCAACTTTCAAATATTCAAAACTTCCTTATTACTTAACCGATTTTTACAAAATCTTCACCGATGTGCTTATTTGATTTTTTTTATTTATTTTTTAATTTTTTGCATTGACATTAAGCATACATGTACTGTCTGTGAAGGGACAATTCTCCTTTAAATATAACTAAATCTTGTACATGTAATACTGAAAACATGGGCACATGCCTGAATTAGAGACCAGAATACCTGCCATTTAATAACCAAATCACATATCTATGCTCATTATAACGGGAATAGACTGTAGTACTTTTTAGTAATTTCCATTGATGTTGGCAAATTAATGCATGAGTTCTGGTGAATCGGAATCTATATGTGATCATTCAACTTGAATGTGAACTTACGTCTGAATTTCAAGCATGTTTAGGGTGGCCATTCAGGCAACTCAGATAATTTCTAGTGCCCTCATAGCCATTTTTGGTGGCTGTTGATACTTGGGCCACTTTTGAGCTCTGTAATATATAAATTCCTAACAAATGATGTTTCTCATAAAGAAGGGGGAGTTTTTTTTTTTTTGTTTTTTTTTTGTTTCTCGATTTTGTGTTGAAGAGTTGTGTTTTTAAGTTGAGTCTGCTCCTGTTTCAATGAGGTGCTTGGGACCAAGCCAATTTCCATGTTGTAAAATCTCGCTAGACACATACAAATGTTTGAATTAGGGAGTAGGAGAATTACAGGTAACTCTGCCGAATATCTTTGGACTGTAGAAATCTGTTAGACTTATGAGAAATTTGATTTATGAGAGGCGAATAAAACAACTCTTGTACAATGTGAACTGAATAATTACTTTGACTTAGGTGATTATTCAACATAATTATAGAAAGTCGAGTTATGCAGAGTTCACTGTACATTGATCTAACATTTTTTTTTTTTTTTTCAAATGAGGAGAATGTATATAATTTCTTCAGAAGAAATGTTTAGGTTCAATGATAAATCGTATGTAATGCATTGGCATCTATGGACGCATTATCACTGTATTTGAAAATGAAAATGTGATCATTTCAAGCCCTCAACAATTCATGTTCTTTTATATTAAAGTGAAGTTCAGATTCAGAACCGTTTTTAAACATGTATTATTGTTACATTTTAGCTGGATAATGGAAAGGTCTTTAAACTGTAATTCCAATGATAGAAGGCTCAAAATAAGATTAAGAAAATGAGAGGTGTGATTTTATTTTCATGCTAATATTTACATTTTGTTTTACATTTGAAGATTGAAAAGTTGTTTTTATACGATTCCTAATAAAAAGAAAAAAAGTCCTAAAATGTTGAAATTGTACATCCTTCCTTCGATCTGTGCCTTTTTGCCATGGTCTCATGCCACCTGACTATCGTATAAGCCATTATTTTTGTGTAATGTTACATGTATTTTCTTGATAGATGGATTCTGCTGCAAAATTTTGAGTCTCTAAATTTGTTTGTTTTCTTATTTTTGCCACACATACATTACGATAATGAGAATATTTTCATGTGGTGTTAAAGTCACGTTTGTTTTCCGACTCCAGAAATTTGCAGGATAAAAAAAAACCTTGCAAACTGAACAGCTTATACAATATTCAGTGGTCTAAGGCTGATGATTTTTTTTTAATGATTTCTGATGCGATCCCTTCTATTCTAACGTAATTACTCTATCTCATATTCTATTTTGTTTTCAATTTAGTGACGTCTTTTCTTCCGTTCTCTTTGGCTCCTCTCTGAATGAAATGAAAGAAGTAAGAAAAACTTTCTTTCCTGGATACCTTGATCTTGCACATTATATCGATTCATACAAGTAAAGAGAACATGTGCATCAATATACAAAAAGTATGTTAAATAATATGTAGTGTTCTTATTAGTTAAATTTTACTTATTGATGAAATATTCTGAAAGGTCTGCATCTACATAGTTGCATTAATATAACTCATTTTATGGTGATATTTACATGTACATTGTAATGCTAAAGATAAGCTAATCCCCTTGTTGGGGAGGAGGTTCTTCTTCAGTTCTTGTAACGAGTTCTGCAACTTCTTCTTTCTCTTTAATTGCCTTGACTTCATTTTCTGATGGAATTGTTTGAGGAGGAGCAAAACAGGCGCTACACGCCTCATGCACTTCTGTTGCTTTAATTTCTTCATGTGCTTTTTCTACTTCTTCTTCTTTCTCATTGGTGACCGTCTCTGTAATGTCTGCTTCAGATGGTGCAGTTGCCAAGCAGACACTACAAGCTTCATGTACTTCTACCTCTTTCTCCTTTGTGGTTGTTTCTGTACTGTCTGCTTCTGTTGTAACATTTGGAGGTGGTGCAGTTGCCAAACAGACACTGCAGGTTTCATGTATTTCTTCTCCTACTTCTGTGTCTTTGGTGATCGTCTTTGTAGTCTCTGTTGTAACAGTTGGATAAGGTGCAGTTGCCACAGCACACAGGTTCATGTATTTCTTCTCCTACTTCTGTGTATTTGGTGATCGTCTCTGTAGTCTCTGTTGTAAACGGTTGGAGGAGGTGCAGTTGCCAGCAGACACTAAAAGCTTCGTGTACTTCTCTCTTCTTTCTCTTTGGTGATCGTCTCTGTAGTGTCTGCTTCTGTAGCAACAGTTGGAGGAGGTGCAGTTGCCAAGCAGACACTACAAGTTTCGTGTACTTCTTCTCCTACTTCTGTCTCTTTGGTGATCGTCTCTGTACTGTCTGCTTCCGTTGGAGATGGTGCAGTTGCCAAACAGACACTGCAGGTTTCATGTACTTCTCCTACTTCTTTCTCTTTGTGATCGTCTCTGTAGTGTCTGTTACTGCTGGAGTTGGTGCAGTTGCCAAACAGACACTGAAGGTTTCATGTACTTCTTGTCCTACTTCTGTGTCTTGGTGATCGTCTCTGTAGTAACAGTTGGAGAAGGTGCAGTTGCCAAACAGACACTACAAGCTTCATGTACTTCTCCTGCTTCTTTCTCTTTGGTGATCGTCCCTTTACTGTCTGCTTCTGTTGTAACAGTTGGAGGAGGTGCATTTGCCAAGCAGACACTACAAGCTTCGTGTACTTCGTTTACTACTTCTTTCTCTCTGGTGATCGTCTCTGCAGCGTCTTCTTCTGTTTCTTCTGCTGTAACATTTGGAGGTGGTGCAGTTGCCAAGCAGACACTGCAAGTCTCATGTACTTCTTCTCCTACTTCTTTTTCTTTTGTGATTATTTCTGTAGTATCTGCTTCTGGTGTAATCGTTGGAGGAGATGTAGTTGCCATGCAAACACTGCATGTTTCGTGCACCTCTTTTTCTGTCTCTTTCTTGATCTTCTCTGTAGTGTCTGCTTCTGTGTAGCAGTTGGAAGAGGTGCAGTTGCCAAGCAGACACTACAAGCTTCATGCACTTTTTTCCTACTTCTCTCTCTTTGGTGATCGTCTCTGTAGTGTCTGCTTCTGTTGAAGATGGTGCAGTTGCCAAGCAGACACTACAAGTTTCATGCACTTCTTCTCCTACTTCTTTCTCTTTGGTGACCGTTTTTGTATTATCTGCTTCTGTTGTAACAGTTGAAGAAGGTGCAGTTGCGAAAACAGACACTACAAGCTTCATGCACTTCTTCTCCTACTTCTTTCTCGTTGGTGATCGTCTCTGTAGTGTCTGCTTCTGTAGCAACAGTTGGAGGAGGTGCAGTTGCCAAGCAGACACTACAAGTTTCATGCACTTCTTCTCCTCCTTCTTTCTCTTGGTGACCGTTTCTGTATTGTCTGCTTCTGTTGCAACATGGAAGAAGGTGCAGTTGCCAAACAGACACTAACAGCTTCATGCACTTCTTCTCCTTCTTTCTCGTGGTGATCGTCTCTGTAATGTCTGCTTCTGTAGCAACAGTTGGGAGAGGTGCAGTTGCCAAGCAGACACTACAAGCTTCATGTACTTCTTCTCCTACTTCTTCTCTTTGGTGATCGTCTCTGTAGTGTCTGCTTCTGTTGGAAATGTTGCAGTTGCCAAGCAGACACTACAAGCCTCATGAACTTCTCCTAATTCTTCCTCCTTGTTGATCGTCTCTGTAGTGTCTGCTTCTGTTCTATCAGTTGGAGGTGGTGCAGTTGCCAAGCAGAACTGCAAGCTTCATGCACTGCTTCTCCGACTTCTCTCTCTTGGTGATCGTCTCTGTAGTGTCTGTTTCTGTTGCAACATTTGGAGGTGTGCAGTTGCCAGCGACACTACAAGCTTCGTGTATTTCTTCTCCTACTTGTGTCTCTTTGTTGATCGTCCTGTAGTCTCTGTTGTAACAGTTGGAGAAGGTGCAGTTGCCAGGCAAACACTACAAGCTTCGTGTACTTCTTCTCCTACTTCTGTGTCTTTGGTGATCGTCTCTGTAGTGTCTGCTCCGCTTGTAAAGTTGGAGAAGGTGCCGTTGCCAAGCAGACACTACAAGCTTCGTGTACTTCTCCTACTTCTTCTCTTTGCTGATCGTCTCTGCAGTCTTGTTGTAACAGTTGGAGAAGGTGCAGTTGCCAGGCAGACACTACAAGCTTCGTGCACTTCTTCTCCTATTCTTTTTTTCTTTGGTGATCGTCTCTGTAGTGTCTGCTTCGCTTGTAACAGTTGGAGAAGGTGCAGTTGTCAAACAGACACTACAACTTCATGTACTTCTTCTCCTATTTCTTTCTCTTGTTGATCGTCCCGGTAGTTTCTGTTGTAACAGTTGGAGGAGGTGCAGTTGCCAAACAGACACTACAAATTGCATTTATTTCCTCACCAGTTTCTGCAGGGGATTTTTCATCGACCAATACAGAATCCGACGGTAAAGCACTACGACCATACGTTGTATTTTCTGTGGCAGACATTATATCTGTTATCATCGGATCAAGTTCCTTTTCATCGATCGTGCCAAGTTTCTGATCGTTTTCGTTCTAGCGTCCTCGATGCTTTCAACTTGCAGATAATCGTTACTCTCGTTCTTAGATGTGTCTTTGACAGCTTTAGGAGGGGTTATTGTTACTTCATTTCCATTGACCAAACTGTTGTTATCTTGAGTAGATGAGAAAGTCAGCCTCGGTGACTTGGATGAGACGACTCGTTCCCGATTTTTGGTATTCTCATTCTAAAGAGGTTTAAAAAAAGAAAATTTTATGGCCATTTTTCGTCCCTTTTCCTCAAGAAAATAGAATGTAAATAAAACTTACATTCGAATTAACCCTACACAAATAGGCAATATAATGCTAATTGTACGAATATGAAAATGTTTCAACGAGCAAATTGACGATTGGATTGCATATTTTCGTTAGGTAAAATGCAATCATGTATAATACAGGAGTGACAGATGTAGGATTCGAAAGGGCACTATCCACGATTTTCTGATTTATAAAGCGTATAGTCAATGAATATTTTTCAAAATACAGGAGGCGTGTCCCTGCGCTGGCCCCGCCTGGATCCGCCACTGATGTATAAAGCAAACACTGGGCTGAATATTTGACCCCCCCCCCACTTCGATTTTTATTTTATTTTTTTTTTTATTTATTTTTTACGTGACAAACGACCAAATAACAGTTTTAAAAGATTATCGTTGCAGAGTGATCTTGACAATCGTAAAACAAAGAAATATGTTCCAAAATTGCCCTAAATATCGGCTTTGCAAGTTTTATTAAAACTTCGCCGTACTACTTCGATGAAATTTCCCTGCTGAATTGGCTTTTGAACGTTAGTTTAAAAAAGAAAAGTGCAGCTGTTTAAATCCTACCTTTGGTGTTACTTCTGCATTGTCATGGAAACTGGAAACCTTAGTTTGAGTCCATGCGGTTCTAGGTTTAGGGTGAGTTCCCTGATTAGGTCGATGTGATATATTGCCTTCTTTTTCTCCTTCAAAGATGTCAGATAGAGATTATTACAAAATTAATGATTTAGTAAACACATTGAAATTTTAGTTAATAAACGAGGTTAAAGCACTTTTTATATCACTTTTGAAGTGGTGAGGTTTGATTATTAGCCCTAAAAAGACATATTCCCACATTGTCCAAACCATCATTAAGAAATTCGAAAAACGTCATTATTAAAAATAAAAAAAAAGTCACTGCAGTGGAAATGGAAACTTTATGATTTATGAATACCTACGTGACATTCATTATGAGGATGAATACATATACCTATTCTTTTGGGGGAATATTTTATAAAATATTTCCCCAAAAGAATGTAATGTTCTAAACTTTGAGCACTTCGTGTGTCAATTACCCTCGTTCCATTAATATTATGTGATGAATTCATTATATACCTCAAAAACACCATTGTCGTACTAACATTTTATTTGATAATACGAAAAAAAAACACTTTCCCGTCGAAATGGATTAACAATTTTGTGCGAAATGCAATTTAGAAAACATGCCTCTAAGGAGGACACTGAGATTACTATACAGATAGTATATGCCTAATATTATCCCTTTCTTAACCCCCCCCCCCCCATTCCACCTAGTTTTAGGGTTTGATATAATTTGGATTAACAAAGAAGGACATATCAACCAAGAGAGGCTCTGGTTGCATTTTTGGCAATGTTTATCATAATATTAAACGTTACTGCACCCAATCACCCCCTCACACACACACACCTCTTGCGTTTGTATGCATAACTCGTCAAATGAACTCACCTGGTTGTACTTTCTTTGTTGCCTATTACAAAGCAAAAAGATAACAAAGATCAATCAATAAATGTTTTAAATAAAAGCTATCTTAAAAAGTAAAAAAAAAGTAGGCCTAATACCATACGAAAAGCAAGCAAGCTATAGGCCTACCGAATGAGTCTGGAAAAAAAAAATAAAGACCTAAAAAAATGTTAATTTTTAAGAATTATTATCAATGAGGACATAGCTAAGTACATCTATTTAAAAAGTATCTTCCACTCAATAATTCGGTATCATTTCTATGTGCCATAAACACGATGAACAGGAGCCGAGGCATTGTTTAATGTGATGTAAAATATATTTTGGTTCAACGTCTTTAATTTTCAATATTCAGGGTGTGAATTTTTCATGTTCACCTATTGAAAGTCAGTATTCAGTGTTTAATAAATGTTTTAGTAAACTCTCTTGTTAATTTGATTGGTCAATTATGGATTCATCCATTGCAGTCACCACTTTGGCGCACATCAAATTTTTACAACGCAATATACCTCCCAATTATCCGAGCGGAATCATAATGTACCACATAAAAATGGTGTCAAATTTTAGGGAGATGATAATCTTTCAAGACATATAATAACGAATATGTTCATGATAAAGGTATTCTTTTAAAAATGTTGACGTGTTTCTATATTATTTTCTGACTCACTTGGTATATTACCACTGACATTGTAGTGGTGAATCTAGGCGGGGCATCCTTCTATAGCTTACAGACCGGCATGAACGAATAATAGGATCAATAGGAGGGGCATATATTTGTATCTCTACTTTACGGATCAAGATGATACTTACGTGTTTTTGATGGGCACTAATTATTGTTGAACCCTTTCCTTTAAATGAGTCTTCATAAGGAGGCCATGGATCAACTAAAACGGGATTACAGTCATTTAAATTGAAGAAAAAAAGAGTGATTATTTTATTAATAGTGATGCTAATGATAAAACTAATTTAAAAGGGCGTAATATATTTTGAATAAATTATGAAGTCTTTATGCACTTTAGAATTTTGATCATGATACTCTCATGAAAATGTTGAGAATATGATATAAAGAAAAGTTGAGTTGATGATACACTACCTGCATAAACAAACAAGTGGATTTGGAGAGTAATTATATTTGGGTCGGATTTTTTCCCCTTCATGAAGGAAAGATAATCGATAAGCAATAACAAAATGGACAGATTAGGCTATGCCAAATACCGGTAATTTAAAATAATAAATAAATAAAAACGATCATTAGTGTAGAGTCTTGAAATAACAAAAATAAATTTATTGAAAAAAAAAACAAAACAAAAAAAACAATAATGCAATTTGTTGTTTATAGGTAACAATCCACTGACCCCACTCTTCCCTCCTACACCTGCTGTCTGATTTGTTTATGTATTCATATTGGCATATATAGATTTTGGCCTACCTTTTACATTGTTTGTGCCCGAAGCACAGCACCCCATCTTTCTTTCGATGGTATTTGGAGTCGCAATGCCTGTACATCAAACCACATCCCCCCAAAAAGGAGACGAACTCAGTTGACAATAAATAGTTGCAAATTATTGTAATGTTGCCTTTTATTCTTTTTCGTTTTCTTCAAGTATATCATGATCAAACTATAGTTTGTCGGGGTAAATTCTATTGTTTTGTTTATTTCACTGATCATTTTTTTTTTTGCCAGAGTTACCAATGGCACTAGACTGACTATGCATTGGATAGTTCCAAGTTTGATGCGCGCAGTTATTCGCGCATGGTACCTATATTGTTACGTCAGTATTATACGCAATTAGGAGAGGGGTCAATGCTCGCTGTTCCGCGAAGGTTTGTTTCTCTGAAAATGAAATTATGGTTATATCATTCCGAAAATAATCCGAATCAAAAATTTTTTAGTGTTTTATTCTAGAATTGTAGGGTTTAATTGTCAGGTTTTTTTTAAGAATAAAAATATTCGGAACAACGAAACTACGGATTGATGAAGATTTGGACGAACGAACATTCGGACAAACAAACTTTCGGACTAACGGTGGAGCTGTGACCATTTTGAGGGATGAAATATACAAGCCAAGAGGAGATCTTCAGAAGTCAGCATGAAAAGAAATGCAGCATGCAACATTTGCTGCGTAGTCTATAATAGCATAATGAAATTCTCAATGAATCTTTTCCCGTTTTCCCTTACAGCCAGCATTTTGTACTCCATGCATGTGTCCGTCTGTCTTATTTTTAATGATTCGGTCTATTAAACGCAAGGAGTGATTTTGTGCTGTTTTTTTGTCTGAACTGGGGCAAAGAAAAAGATACGGAGTCTGGCGGTGGGGGGGGGGGGGTCACTCAAAGAAAAAAAGTGCTACCAGCTACCAATGCGTGTCCCCGCCACCCTGAAAATGGACCATAAACGTCTCATTGCATGAAGTCAAATTTGCACCCCTTTTCGACTGACGTCAGATTGGAAAAAACATACCCTGAATGGCGTAAACACCGTGAAATTTTGAACTTAAAACAGCAATTTCTGCTGAAAACACCCCTATTTTAAGGAAAGCGTCGACGCCGCAAAAAGGCTGAAAACAGACCCTCTCCGACGCTTTTGGGGGACACGCATGCGTAGCACATCATGACTTTTTGTGGAGAGTGACCCCCCCCCCCCCCCGGGATACGGAGAGGCTACGTAGAAAAGGATGAGAACGTATAAGAGAGAGAGAATAAATAAACAATTAAACAAAGTGCTAGTTTCAGAGAGCCTGTCAAGGTGGGCGTCGTGTTTGTGTGTCTCTCTATCGAGTAGACTATCCCTCCCTCTCACAGGCAATGTTATTTTTTTTTCCATTTCACGCAGTTGAACAGACCTTGCATTTATACTCTTTAGGAGAAAATGATAAATGACTTTTAATTTAAAAAGAAGAAACAAACGCAAGAAACAAACATACTGCTTATATCTGAAATAATCTATTTTATTTTAAATTTAACAATTTAATTCTTTCATTAAGATTAATGATTGACACAATCCATTATCAAGGTGATAGCTAATTCAGGCTTCCCTGAAATGCAAGTTTATCAAATTCATTGTTGTTGTTTTTTTTTTTCTTAATTCTTTTTTTTTTTTTTTTTTTTTTTTTT
>CALNVZ010000174.1:35202514-35263352 GCA_940671915.1 Paracentrotus lividus | reverse complement strand
TTTCTTCCTGTTTTAAACATCGACGACTCAGATAGTCCCTGACATATAAATACGTCCGTTGGGAGCCATAAGGGCGTTAATGCATCTTATAGATGTTCCGTTGAGAGCCATAAGGGCGCTACTACTGTACAAAGTCAATAGAAATAGCGCCCTTCTGGCTCCAAAAGGAACATCCTTGATCTCCTATAGCGCCCTTCTGGCTCCAAGCCGACGAATAATCAATACATAAAAAAAAGTCGAATTCAATATACGAAATTTAGGATATTTTATTTGTCTCGCACAATTTTAGCTTCAGTTACATTACCACCGCCAGTATTATTTAAATCTAAATTGTTTGTTGAAACTTGTTGCTCATAATTATAGTCAAAGGAAATATTGTGTGTATACTGCCCTCATATTTTACGGATAAATAATTATGGCCTTATATGATTTTGTCTAACCGTTTCCCCAAAATACTCAAAATATTGGTATAAAGTCCAGTATTTGATAAAACATCCATTTCACCCTTTTCTGGATAAGATAACTTTAAGTTAGCTTTTAATTTCAATAATTTGTCACAACTTCATTTGACCTTAGTGGCAGTTCGATGAACGGTAAAACAAAATACAAGTAAATAAATAGAAAAAACAACGTTATTAAAGGATTTACTGTACAATCGTATATATAAAATCACATGTGATAGGCAATAGTCTAATTATGAAATGTGGCTTTGACCAATGATCAATAAAATGCTCCACGCCAATCTGGTTTGAATTGTTTGCGGTGTGCAGTTTGATTTACAATTAAGTTATGATTTATTTAAAAAGAATGTTGGCCTGCATCAATTAGATGAGTTACGATCGACACCCATGATGTATACGATTATAATTATAGGTATTATGTACTTTAGTTGCTAATCAGATGCATTAGTAGAGATTACTCCTTATAAATTTTGTACACACACCAACTTGCCAAACCCAACTTCATGAATAACAAATCTAATCGAAGGATTGGGGCAGGGGACATAATTATCTTCTGGAACTTGGCATAAATATGATTTTAAAAAATGAATCCCTTTTTGAAACATATAGTCAGCCCACCTGTCCAATAGTCCTCCCAAGTTGACGTATGATGTCCCGCTAAAAGAATACCGTTGGGACATGCCCGCCCCCTGTTCCTAATCAATTGGCACCCATGCGTTTTACCCCCCTCCTCTAGAGCCAACACGTCCTCGAAACAAAAGTTGCAGATTTGCGAATGGTATCCGAAAAATTCCCAGTGGTCATAAACGCTTCCTCATTCTGCCCGTCTTGGGATATCAAACCGACTTGGATACGATGATCAAAGACTACCCAGTATCCACAGTACGCTCCTCGACAGGACCCAGGACAAGGTACAGAGATACCCGGTGGACAATCAACAGAGCAGGTGATGCTGATTGAACAGTTCTTGTCGGTTTGGTCAGCATCATGGTCGGAGTTTGGAGTTGGCCCAACGCAGAATTCTGTAACATCCCCACCAAAAAAAAAACAACCCAAACATAACAAAATAGTATATATGAATGATAGTTAAGAAATTTTACTGCCTTCTCTTTAAAAGTTTATTTCATTTCATCTGCACTCGAGTGACCCTGGCTTGCAAGCGTGATTATAATATGATAATCTGAATTAAGGCAGAGCTAATTTTGCACATTTTGCCTAAATTTTCTGCTGAAAGTGATATCTTTTCTTTAAAAAAAACAAAAAAACAACAGGATCTCTATATATGTATAACAGTTTTACACCCACAGACAAAGTCACCCTGGTAAATAAAACTAAATCAATAAAACTAAATAAATAATACATTTTGTTTATCAAGCGAACCATGCCGATAACGGAGGGGGGGGGGGGTAAGGACCCAAAACCCGTTTGATACAAAATACTCACGGATTTCGATTAGTATTATACCGGCTCGTACATCCAAAATTTTGAGTGCATTTCCAAGGGAGGGCTCAACTCTGAGGCTATATTTGAGAGCTTTCAACTTGTCTACAACTGATTCCTTTACAGAAAGGTCACAAACTGAGGAAGAGATCGAGAGAAAGGGAGAGGGGATCATAAATTCAATTCAAGTCTTCATTTCAGAGTCATCTGCACATGACAGATGTTTATAAACAAGTTTGACAAGAAAATGATTTTGATGAAGAATTTAACAGAGGAGACAGACCCATATTGCCCTCGTTTTCGACTCATGGCAATTATGAGACTTGTTTGGGAAATATCTACGGTATTTCCCTCAAGGCCAGTCAATATTATATAAATATTCTCTTTCTTTAGGCAAGAGAATAATGATAGCAAATTTCGCACTCTTGATGCAGTCCAACAGCACTCCAGGCTGTAAGTTGTCCCTATATGCGAGTGCTAAATTCAGCCTTTCTAATATAGGTTTTCCCGGTCAAGTTTAAACTATCTCCGATCAATTTGACATTTCTCTCGAGCGCTTTCGTCCGGAATGTGATCGCGATTACAAATCTGCAATGAAATTCGTTTATGTGTAGCCAAAATCAAACACCGTTCAATCCATTTGCAAATTGCGCCGACCAATTTTTCTATTGTGAGCAGTCACATTCGTCAATGTTCGCTCAAATTCGTCCATTCGTAAAAATTCCCGTCTTCTGGTGAATTCAAATTCGTTTTGGGGCATCCTCTTTAGAAATAACTGTATACAAATTAGAAATGTTAGGTTCGGGTAGGAAAATAAGATTTTGGAGGGGGCCATGAAGAATTTTTTTTTCAAAAAAGAGGCTGATCATGGGGGAAGGGGGAGCCTGAGCTTGGAAAACACACACGCACACAAAACAAAACAAAACAAAAACAAAAACAAAAAACATAAGCTGATGGGCGATTCTTTGAAAAGTGAACCTTTTTTGGAAAAAATAAAGTTTGTCCTTTTTGTTTTTAAGCTGCACATTCATATAGAGCATTGTCTGAAGTTTCATTTGAATACTTTTTTTTATCTTATTTTATAAATTTTTCATGCTCATTATGGCATAAATTAACATGCAAAAATTTGAATGAAAAATGGTACGTAAAATATCATTTGTTTTACCCTGACTTGATTGTTATATGCTGGTCTTCCTTCTTTGATTATTGTAATTATACCCTTTTTAACTTCATTCCTTAAATTTAAATGAAAATATGGTGTTGAATTGATTGTTTAAGATAATTAACTAAAGAAATTGATTGCCATCAAATGTCACACACGTGACCCAAAAACACGAAAAGTTAACGCCCCGCGAAACCAATGGTTCTATTATTATTACAATTTTTCTCCAAAGCTTAGATACATGTGCCTTGCATCTCTACCAAATATGAAGCCATGATAGCTTTTAATTTAGTTATTAATTAACTTTGAAATCGGTCACATACGTGACCCACGGGTCACGGGTCACGTGTGTGACCAACTATGGTCATGCCTTAAAAAGGGACCAGGCTATTCGGCCTTCTTTGAAAAGTGAACCTTTTGGGGACAATGAATTTGCTTTTTGATTTTAAGCTGCATATTCAAATAGAGCAATGTCTGAAGTTTCATGAACTGATGTTTTTGATTGTTTTTGCAATCGTTCCTGCTCATTTGCATAAATTAACATAAATGATAATTAAATGGAAAAACGGTAAATAAAATATCATTTTTTTTTAAAACCCGACTGGAATGGATATGCGTGACTTCCTTACTTGGATTACTGTTATGTATATTATTATTTACCTCTTTTCCTTTTAATCTAACCCCCCAAAAATAAACATTGTTAAATTGATTTATATTAAGATAAGTCAAACGCGCGGAATTAATTGCCCTCAAAATGTCAACACACAAAAAGTTTATTGCCCCGTCTTAACCATGGCTCTGTATTATTATAATTATTTCTTCAAAAACTAGATTTAATTACCTCGCATCTCAGCTAAAGATAGACATCCATGACAAGTTTTTCATTGTGATTATAATTTAGCAACAAACTATTGGTCACACAGCCGTGACGCCGCTGGGTGGGGCGCGGTCATAAATACTGTATTTTCACTTTCATTGCTGAAATCAATTTATTTAGCATTATTATGCTCCAAATGGTTCTGAAATAATTTTTGGCGAAAAAAAAAAAAACAAAAAAACAACAACAACAACAAAAAGAACAAACAAACAAACAAAAGTCGAAAAACAAGAGACATAAGAAATTCATAAAAACAATGTAATACATCAGGAATTAGTTCGATATCAAAATTTTTTCAAGTACATGGTTAGGAATCCTACAAAGATTATGCAAACACAAAATTAGCATTCCAGAAAGCTGTATTTTGTCGATTAGAACAAAATATATGACTTATTACATGCGTAAAGCATAATTATTCAGTATCATAATACAATTATATATAATTATGCGGAAAATTAACAGTGCCTTTCTTGGTTAGTGTCACATCACAGCACTATACCATCGCTGCAACGAATTTTTTCAGCGCGCTCGGCGCGATCAATCAGCCAGATCTTATGAGGGGCATCACTGGGCCCCGCTCCCTACCGCCCCTCCCCAAGTCTTTGACAGCTAACCAAACAGCACCCATTCACTGACATAGCCGTTGCACGCTTCATAATTTTATTATATCCCACAGCGGATATAATGTATTGCTCAAAATGTACATTTATTATAAATACATAAATACATATTATCTCATGTATGTGCACAACTTTGCACTAACGTACCACTGAGCTCACAACAATGTCAACAGCACGTGACACGACTATCACGAATCTAAATATAACACGAAAAAAGGCAAATTTCAGAGACTGACCCTATCTCAGTGGTATTTTAGGTTCAGGTCCATAAGTGCATATCTCACAAGCAATAAGAACATCTTCATCATTTTAAAATCACAGGAATATCCGAAATGAAATTGAACTTTACAAATCATGGGCCGATTCTGTGACGCCACTTGCTTTCGTGACTCTGACTTGAAAATTGCTATTGTAAAATATCCGAAAAAATACTTTTACAAATGATAAGCCAACAAATATTTGCCTGATATAACATTAATCAGTATATTGTTAAATTGTTTAGACGTGTATAACAATAAGTGCAAGATTTGCATAGATTTATCGGATCACCACACGTACAAGATGGTGCCTGATTATAATGTTTGCAGTTTTAATCAGAATGGTAATTAAACTTAGATGTCTGCTCGAAAACGAAATGTAAAAAAAAAGAGAAAAAAAGAAAAAAAAAAAAACCATAATAAAAACAAACCTAATGTGTAATAAAACGAGTAGGGGCTGCAGCCCCCATCGTCCTCTTTCATTAGAAACTTGCATACATGAGGGGTAGCAGGGTGTTATAAATTTCTCGGCTTCGCCAACAACAAGGTCCATCATTGTAACGGCCATTGGAGGCGGGGGGGGTTTAGATTGGTCAGTCGGCGTCGGAATCATATTTATTTTTTTACCATTTTTCGCCTCTTTTTTCGTTCGTTTTTTTTTTTTTTCCGGTTTTTTTTTTCCTTTTTTTTTTTTGTTTTTTTGCTGCGGGTGGTGGCGGGGCTTTCCGTGGGGCCCCTGGATCCACTCCTGAAATGGTCAGGCATAGCACCAAGTGACAATTAGATCAAGTATGTATTAAATGAAATTCAGATTAGACCAAATAGCTTGTAGACAGGCGCGGCCCCCATCACCCAGGAAAAAAAAAAGGAAAGAAAAAAAAGGGAGAGAAAAGATGCAAGATCGACAATATTGACCAATAAACCGTACCCCTGTGACCGTTACATGATGACGTTCTGGATGACCGAATGCCGCAAAAAAAAAAACAAACAAACAAACAAACAAACAAACTAAAATTGTCCTTTTTTCTTGGCTACAAAGGACACTTTTCATATTATATATTTAAAAAAAACCTGTTAACTTCTTGAAAGGCCCACGGACAACTTTTTTTGTAAAAAAGGGGCACTCTTGTTACTAAAAAGAACCCTTTTTCCTCCACAGTTTCTTTTTTTTTTAAACCCAATTTTTACCGCTCGGTCGCTATGCGACCTCGCATAAGAAGGGAAAACCAAGCAATACGCATGAGACCAATTACCCTGCTGCCGGTGAGGCAACTATTGTAAAAGAGTGTTGTCAAAGGCACATAGGCCTATTTACATCACTTTAAACGTATTTTTAATGCCCTTTTGAGCACTTATGTTTTTAAAAATCATTTAAAACATGTAAATCTATTTGCAGTTGGTATTTAACATTATCATGGGGCAAAAATTTTACACTTTCCTTAAAGTGTGTAATAAAACTGTAATGTTGCTTTATAAACTCCAAAATATACATTTTTCTTTTAAAAGGGGGTACTTTTTATCTCTCAAAAATCAATACATTGAACAGCATAATAAATTAAAATACAACTTTTATACCCAGCCCCTCCCTATCCCATAAAATTTTTCTCATTATGCCACTGAGGTAAAGGGCCCCCTTTCAGAAAAAAAGTGCCCCCCCCCCACTTTCAAATTCGTTCCGCAGCCTCTGAATACAAATTATAGCTTAATTTGTGTTTACCATGGGCGCCACCGTGACCCCCTTGCTTCGTGTGTTAACACGGATAGGCCTAAAACGTTTTAAATTGCATGCCTAACATATCAATTCTAGTTGTAAACTTAAGGGGAAGAGGGCGCTATCACTCTACGCAAAGCGAACGCGGCCATAGACTTTTTGTATTTAGGGGCTACCAGTTTTTCACTTTGTTTTCTTGATTATGGCGAGCAACTATCTTTTCAAAGAATGATCAACTTGAATAGTACGCTAGAGCTCGAATTTTTCAAAATAGGATAACTTATTGCAAAGGGAAAAAAAGTCCTGTCACTTGTGTCAATTCGAATCCTAGTAAGATCAAATTCCTGTACAATATGGCCAATTTTGCTCTCAAATAGCTCAATACGCTGCATAGTCATCTTCCTCGATTACGCATAATTATATTACACCTTAATGATCAAGCAGTTTTTAAAAGCTTGAATTCTCAGCTTTCCAAATATGGTAACATTCATCTCGATTGGTTAAAAAAAAGTCCTGTCACTTTTGAACATATCACAAACGAATCTTTACTCGATGGGTCAATATTTCCGCATCTTCTTCTTCTCGAGTCCTTTCTCCTATTCTTCTGTTTGATTCGTATTATCCTGATTACATTTTAAAAGTCATAGTATGCATTGTATGTTATATTGTTCTTAGGGAATCCTAATTAGCTACTACCCCATAAGTATTGGACGCAGGCGATCCATTAGGCGAAAGAGATGAGATCAGCTGGGAGCAGGGGAAGGAGAAGGAGGGCATTGTAGAAGGTGACTCATGGTCTCCTCCGCTCCGCATTCGCATACTGGCCTTCCTTCAGTGTCGATGCCCCATTTGGCCATTAATACCTGCAACGGCCGACTCCAGCCCCAGCGGTTCCAACCAGCCAGAACGGCCAGGGTTCACGGGATCCTTGTGGGAGGGACTCCTTGGGCCGGTGATGACATTGTGGGGCGCAGACTCAAGATGGGTTGACCAAAGGTCTAACCTACAGTTGTGGGGGCTCTGGTTGAGGGGCAGGTAGAGTGGAGAAAGACTGCCTGGATCTCAAACGCTTTGTCGTTGGCAAGGCATTGAAGAGAGGGTGGATGTGGATCATTTTCTTGTTTAAGTTTCTCCTTTTGAGAGAGTGCAGACCTCCTGATGTGAGGAGGGGCGATGCCACTGAGGATGTAGAGATCGTCTACCTTGGTCGGTTTAAGGCAGCCTGTTATGGCCCTACACGCGTTGTTGAGTGATGGTCTATCTTTTGAAGCATGTGCTGACCGCCCAAACAGGACATGCATATTCTGCAGTGAGTAGCAGAGGGCAAGGGCTGTTGTGCGGATGGTGCTTGCATCAGTGCCCCATTTTGAGTTAGCTAGCTTCTTCAGGATGCTGTTCCTGGCACTGACCTTTTCTTTGTTTTCAAGATGTGATTCTTGTAGGTGAGGGAGCGATCTAGAGTGACTCCAAGGTAGACGTGGTTGAAAGTGTGCTCTATTTCCTTACCATACACTTGACCTTTAGTTGACGATTGGCCTCTCTATTTTTAAGATGGAAGGCGCTGATCTGCGTCTTGGAGGGATTCGCACGAAGGTGGTTGGATCCGTAGTATGGGACGAGACATCCAGAGCAGATGAGAGTGTAGCTTCAATTTCTCGAATGAGTACACTGCGAGGCGATACAGAGGTCATCTGCGTATATGAAGTCCTAGTTTCTGATGGACTGGTTGGTCATTGGTGTAGATGTTGAAAAGGAGAGGAGCAAGGACACTCCCTTGGGAAGGCCATTCTTCTGGTGCGCCATCTACTGTGGCTCCCATTGAGATCTACGAAGAAGCGCCTGTTGGATAGCATTGATTGGATGAGCTCTGTGAACTTCAGGTCTTTGGTCAGATCAAAGCTTCTTTGGCTAGATCCGATGATTGACAGTGTCGTAAGCCTGTAGGTCTACAAAAGCAGCTCCTGTGATAGGCCCTTCTAAAACCATCTTCAATATGCTGAGTAAGGGTTGAGTAGTTGCCCAGTACAGGACTTTCCAGGTCTTGAAACCGGCCTGTTCAGGGATGAGATGGTCATCCACAAAGGTGGCAATCCGATTCAGCAGGAGGCGCTCAAACAGCTTGTAGGTACTATGTGCATAGCAGGAGATAGGTCTGTAGCTCTTTGGGACCGCGGGTCTTTTGCCTGGCTTTAGTAAGGCGATGACCTGGATTTTCTCCAGATCTTCGGGTTATGTTGTGTGTCGTGGCAGGTGTTGAGCATGTTGCAAGGAGCCACTTTGAGTGCTACAGGGCCAAGGTTGTTTTATCTGCTCACAGAGAAGATCATCGAGCCAGCTGCCTTTTGTTTTCATGGCTTGATGCACTACATAGCTCTAAACAGCTAGGGGTCGGTAAAACCATGGCGCTCTTGGGTACGGATGCGCATAGCGGGAAGCTTTGCTCTCTTGGTGTGAGTCAGGGTTACCCTTGCTGTGTTCTCTAAGAGCTGGTGGGCCACTTGGTTTGCAGTCACCTCTGTTCTTGGTTTAGGTGTTGGTGTAGTCGTTGCCAAGGATGCGGATGGTCTTCCACGCTTTCCTACTGCTGTGGGTCATGTCCGTGGACTCAATGAATTCCTGCCATTTCCTCCTTCTGCATTCAGCTATGGTCTTAGTAAGCTGGTCTCCGCTTCTATGGTATCATTGAGAAGGGTCTGTCTGGAATTTATCTATGTACTCTCGATACAAGGCTCTTCGAGTACGTCTTGAAAGGCCGTGTGAAGTTTGGTCGAGGCCACGAGGATGCTGTAGGCGTCTCGGAAATTCCTTTACCAACTTGATGTAAAGGAGTCATAGTTGCTTGAGAGTTGCGGAGAGAAGGCTCCTTCTTGATGGGAGTGTAGTCAATGATCTTCAGCAAACTCTTACATTTCGCCTTTCTGAGGTTGAAACGGACGACGGAAGGGGACGGGTCTAGGAGTGACGACAGCATTTACCCTAAGCCCAATTCGGGGTGTTGAGTATGAGGATAGGGTCGAACCAGCTTTCACACTGGTTTGGATATGGCACTTGAGACAAAACCAAGTCGGGTTTGTGACCTCTTCGCCATCTTGCACTGTTAAAAGATGAAGGAGCTTAGCATCATGGATGAGGGACAGTTGAATGCATATCGAATGTGGTACGGCGTCTCGCAGATGATGACAAATTCACTATTTATATCATAATCTTTAGGAACATTAATCTATGTGAAATAAAGATTTCTGATTACAACTTTAGCACAATTGTGTTATAGGCTTGCCAAAATGTTTTTCCCAATCTGGTCTGAAGCATCTACCTACGAAAACTATGATAAAATAATCTAAGTTCTTATTTATTTTCAAGTCCAGGACTAATTTCCTCGAAACGGATCGACTGAATATCCATTTTTACCGACAGGGAGTTTTCTTAGGCGAGTTTTTGTGCGCTAAGTAAGTAATAATTGTATGCAGTTGTCAATCGGTCGCTTCCCGCCGTTAGCGCGGGTTTTGTTTTTAGCTGCGTGCATTTGCGCACGCGGCTACACTCAAATGAATGTAATGTTGCGTTTCCCCTCCTCAAATAATGGACGCGTCTTTATGTTATGATTTAATGTCATACGTTAGATTTACATTTCACGTGGAGTCGAATTGATATGAAACGAATTTGACTGCTGGAAGCTCACCTCCACTTCCTTTTTACAGCTGGGATTTTTTAAATTGATCGCACGAATTTGATTTCATGCACATTGACGAAGTTCACTGCACATAGAAACTTTTGATCGCACATAAACGAATACGAATGATCATTAACGATTATGAAAGAACATAAACGAAATCGATTGCTCTAAACGTTAACTTAAATTACCGATAGCCCCGCTCCGGGAAGGTATCGTTTAAATTGACTGAACATTAACGAATTCGATAGAAAAGAGTTTAAAATCGACCGGGAAAACCTAAACTAAAAATAGCACTTCATTTTTGATAATTTAATAACAATTAATTACAATTCAACAACTTCTTCAAAAACTAATCATTATATCTCGTTTGAAAAAGTCTCTCTTTTTGTGGATTTTTCCATTTCCCATTCCCACAATGAAATTGAACAGCGCTCAAACTATCTCCCTCTTCATGTCTTCCAATAAACACAATTTCCACCGCATTGTCTGAATTTGTGCGTGGGTATTCGATCTTATCAATTTTGTGCTTTTGATACGGTGCGTTGACCATCTTAAAAATCTCAATTAGCACAACTTCTTGAATTATTCAGAATGTTTTAGTCAGTTGACCGTTGTAACGAATTAATAAAAACGACCAATATCCTCTGTTTAAAGCTGTAAACCTACTTTGACAGGAGATAAAAAATGTCAAGTAGGCCCTCCTATCCTTTGATAATCTTTTTGTTACAATATACAGTGCGTCTCAGATAAAAGTACACCCAACTTTAAGAGCCTCGTATTAAAATTTTATTACTTAAGTGTCATTATTTTTTATATCATATCAAAGAGTAACTCATATTCTATCCAGAGATATATACCAAAATCATAACTCTACTGTCAAGGATATGACTGACCACTCGAGCTCTAGAAAAAAAAATTAGTTAAAAACAAGTTTTATCAGAAGCAATCCTGGCTTTTTGATCTTTCATTCTTTGTGTGAGGTCAGCCTTCCTAATCTTTGACCTTATATAATTACATATCGGTTGTGCAGTTCAAGCACAGTTTGACTATTATTTATCTTTTTATCTTTTATTAATGTTTTGAAACATCCAGCGAAAATGTATCCATTTAGCATAATTATACTGGAACCTGAAAACGGTGTATTTTAATCCTTTTCTTTAATATTTCCTGCTTATCACTGGGGCGGAGTCGTTCGAATCACAGACCCCCCCCCCCACACACACACACACACACACACACATTCCCTTTAGTTACAGGCCAAAGTCAGTGATAACTGACATCAGTGAACAAAATAATTTCACTTTACATCAATAATTGTCTAAAAGATTTGACAATATGATCAAATGTGATAGGGTACATGCAGGTAATATGGGCCAGCAGGTAATATGGGCCACCTGAAGCAAATCATGTCGTGACCGTCGACCGGTGACCGGTGACCGGTGGGAGCACCATAATGTTGTTCATATGAACTGTATACGAAAATATATCGTCGTGAGAGCATATGATGCCAAAATTTATCTGACAAAATTGCTGAAAACCAACAAGGTAGGTAAAACTTACGGCATTTTTGTACCCTGATGTAAAATTTGATATTTCACAAAATATGATGGTGAAAGAGTGTTTGAGGGGGTAACCGCAATTGTTTTGTAAATTTAATAAGCTTATAGTTTCATTTTGATCATACTAGCGTGAACAGGTCAATTTGTTGTAGTGAAGGGGTGCAATGTGGCATTGCATGCTTGCCTGACACAGCAACATTAGTGCAGGTAATATGGGCCATCCAAAATGGCGGAAATGATTCTGGTACTTAGTACTGGGATGACGCATTAATCTCTTTGCTACGATTTATTTGGGTATATTCACGGTATATAAATTAATATAAATAACTTATTGTAGGCCTACATTGACTTGTATAATGAAAACAATATTTAAATAACATTAAAAAAAGAAATCATATACAAAATACAAAACAATGAAATATATAGTCAAAGTATCTACTGAAGGGTCTTATAATTTCAAATGATATCTTAAAGTTAATGATTTTCAACATTTTAAGCAAATTCCAGACATGGTAGAGTCATTGTAGTTTTTAAAACATACATAAAATACATGTGCCCATATTACCTGCACATGCAGGTAATATGGGCACTTTGGTAATGACGTCAACATTTGAATATTGCAGACAGGGGGGTTGGTGATAATTGTTTTTCTTCACAATAAAAGTTAGAGCAGTAGTTATTGATTCATACAAACAAAGATTAGATTGTATGTCATTTTGAAATTTTATGCAAATTACGCAAATGAGCTTAGGGGGCCCATATTACCTGCATGTACCCTATTAGTGGTACATTATTGTTTTGTGGGTACACACAATACTTACCCTGACAAACGGGAGGTATATCAGTGCAAGTAAAATCTATCTGTCGATTGAAGTGATCTGTCATGTAAACACTGGAATCTTTAGTTGGACAGGAATATGACAAATCTTCATCAGGGGCAGAGATAACTAATAATAAGATACGAAAGAAAGAAAACCTCATTCACTTATCATCATGATAGTGAAAAATAAGCTAGAAACTTATGACACTTTGACGATGTCAAACACAAATTACATCTCTTTATTCTTGGAATTTTAATCGTCAAAGAAAATACTACATTGAGGGAGGAAATGAAAACGGTGCAGGTGTGGATTCAGGATTTGGAAATATGGCATGTATGGGGCGCCAGGCCCGAAGGGGGGGGGGGGGCGGTACAGAAATTTTAACAAACACAATCTGTGGGTGGTTTTCAATTACGCGGCATGCACTGACCGTCATATACAGTTGAAATATTTTTTTTTTATGGCGCTCCAGCAACATGATTTTGATGATTCCATCCCTAACATTTTTGTTTTATTTCTCTTTAAAATCCTTTTAATCTCTCGCCCCACCAATAACAAATGCATCGCGTCCCATGCAAGTCGGAAAAGAGAGCTGTTTTTTCCGTCACTTCCATAATGTGATTTTCGTTAAAATTTCAATGAAACTTCTCTGTAAAAAAAAAAAATGGCAATTAAAGGCAATTTTCATAAAATTTTACAATAATTGAAGACGAATAGATCAATAATTTACATAATAACTAAAAAAAGCCCTAAAATGACTAAAATATCTGTGTTCTTTTTTGTTATGTCACCAGATTGCAGGTCCTTGATAACCCAACAGGAACAATCCTTTCATGACGAGGTCACAAAACTCCTCATCACACTATCTGATGATGTGGACGATTCATCTCTTTTCGTGCATGATGTGATTTTAGATGCTGTCTCACCTATACAGATTGAAAGAGGAAATACGATGACAGTAAATCATACTTTGCTCCCAGGCAACTCTCCTTTATTTGTGCTTCCCATTCCACGGACAACCACCCCACAACAACAAACACATATTTATTCCTTACCATAGTAGTACCACCACATCAACAACATCGCACGCGACAACCCAAGAAACACAACAAAACAAATCAACACAAAATAAAAAACAAAACAAAACAAAACAAAAAAACAAAAACAAAAACAAAAAGCAAAAACAAACGAACAAACGAAAAAAGGGCACATGTCATTTATTCCCTGAAACATAATTAAGGGATAACAGAAAATGTTTTATTTTTTATATTTTAGAGGATGAATTTTTATCTACCCGTATATATGTGCACGTGAAAAGCCTTACAATATTCATGTATATCAAAATCACTGGGGAATATAATAACAGATATTACACGCGTTAAGGATTCTTTGAAAATTTTGAAGTATAAGAAACAAAACAAAAACAGGCAAACAAACAAACATACAATAATCGTGTATAATATTTGTTGCAAATGGTCTCTTTTATAACGAATGCTCTTATAGTGTTCTTTGTGACATACCTATACACAACGCACTGGCCTGCATAAATATCAGAATAATCGCAGATATCATAATTTGTACCACCTTCCCTCTGAGGAGCTGGAGAATCATGCAATAGGTTACCGCTCAGTGCCTCTTGTAATAAACCAAAACAAAAACAGATTGTTGAACAAATTATTGTCGACAACTGCGTTTTGTGTCAGTTTCCGATAATTATGTAATGTGCATAATGATTTCCTTGGCAACATTCTGATCTGGTGTTCAACTGGATAGTGGTCATGATTTAGACGCTAATCCATTTCAGAAGAGGTATCAAAATTTGTGAGAATAAAAGAAACCGCCCGAGCGAGGTAAAAAAAAACCCACCAACAACAACAACAACAAAAACAAAAACAAAACCAAGCGCGAACCGAAAGAGCGCGAGCCAATCTATATTAATCGAGATTTGTTGTTAATATCTCTGAATATGATTTTACTAACAATCCCCCAAATATCAATAATGCAAGCAAGAATCTCAAGGAAGGTAAATGTTTACATAAACACATGAAACAAGGATTTTCAAGGCTGTTTAAGTTTATTAAAAAAAAAAAAAAAAAAAAAAAAAATCACGAATCTACATTTCAACCTTTTCATCTTTGTATGTGTGTGTATGTGCGTGAGAGTGAGAGAGAGAGAGAGGAGAGGGGGGGGAAGATTATAGTGATAGAAGGATGAAAAGCTAGGGAGAGAGAGAGAGAGAGAGAGAGAGAGAGAGAGAGAGAGAGAGAGAGGAAGGGTAGAGAAGCTGAGGTATGGTGTGCTTTTTCAGCTCGTTTTACTTGTGGTCACAAAAGCATGGCGAATGTGGAAGAGGTATCGAACGAATCAAAGATGGAACGAAGAAGAGGAAAAGATGAGTGTGAAATGCAAAACAAAACAAAACTTAAAAGATACAAAGAAGAAATAGAAATACTACAAGGGTAAATTGAAAAAAAAACTAAGAAGTACACGTTAAAAAAAAAAAACAAATGTGGAGTTCGAAGGACACCCATGTTGGGCTTTAATAATGACGCCCACCCCTATATGCTCCTTCGAAGACTTAGTATGATTCCAATATTTTTTTAATATTAGTTACACATAATACTTGAATTTCCGAAGTGATAAGTAAATAAATAACATCCGTTATCATACACGAAAATACTATAAGGAAATATATTGTGACGATTGCCTTTTTAAGAGCAGGCAACCAGTGACCGACACATCCTCAGATATAAATCTAAATTATCAAACTAGCTAACTGACCAAAAGCATCATCACTACACATCTTTAACAAGTATAGCGTTTACGTCTGCCACAGGTTGATCTTTAGTTTTCGGTAAGTTGTTTTGTCATTTCGATCTTCATTTTATCGTTATCAGCTTAAAATAAATGTGAATATATCATGATATTAAATTATTATAATTATGACGAATTTCAATTAATTTGATACAAGATGATAACAAATTTATTTGCCCTACCTCTTAAAATGCTTCAGATGTGGAATATAAAGCAAATAATCACGTCTTGATCCAAATGATGAGGCCATGAGGCAAACTATCACTTTCACGGCAAGCTGGATGGACACGCTATCTCTCCTCAGCTTTGCTTCTGAGGAGATAGATTATCCAGCTTGCCTGGGAAGTGATAGTCTTCCCATCTTTGGATCAACGGTGATTATTTGCTTATTACAGTATGACACGTGGTATTAAATATGATCGAAACCCCTTTCTGTTTCCCTGATATAGGCATACATATTATTAATGATTTTAATCCAAAATAATTGAGAGACTGTTACCGCCAATCATGATTTAAATTAATGGATCGTTCACTTTGAAAAAATACTTTCCAGACGGAGTCGTTCGTGTGACAAGATGATGAACAAAATGGTGATCGAGAGTTTACAAGGGATAACTGTCCTGATCTTGGTAAAGAATAGTCTTTCAATTTCTCTGTGTGTGTGTGTGTGTGTGTGTGTGTGTTGTGAGTGTGTTGTTATTATATTTTGTCCTCCTTCATCTCTCTCTCTCTCTCTCTCTCCCTCTCGCTCTCTCTCATTGGGAAGGGGTTGCTGTATTCCGAATGTTTATACAATTTCGTAAATAACTCTCATTTATCTTCGAAAGGTTTACCAAACTTAATATTCTTTGAAATTGTTTAAAACAATACGCTCTATACTTATTAACATTTCTGAAATCATATTAATCCTTTTTGTTTTGTTTTTTGTATTCTAAGAAGGCTTTTTCGGGGGATGACTATTAAATTTAGAATATGCCCCTTTCATCCTCTCTGAAATGATGAAACAATTTATACATGTTATACATAGCGAGTTTTTTTCTGCTTCATTCTATTCTCCAAAAATCTTGCTTAGGAAATATTAATATATGTGTTTTCAAAAGATCAGTTTAACGAATAATTGCCAAACTAGATTTAAAGAGTGCTTGAGGAAACTAGCTTTACATTTCTCCTCTTGAAGGTGATGGGGATGTGTGACGCCCAAACCGCCAATCTAATCGGTCCTAAATCAGTGACCGAGGGAAGTGATACCATCTTCACCTGCAACATCACCGGCATCCAACCGCCATTAACCTTTGTCTGGAACGATATCTCAGTCACTCCCAGTCAACAGATCTTTGTCAACTGGGAACCCTTCAGTGAGAATAAGAAGTATGATAACTTCAAGGTCATCAGGTCAGGTAACTCGTCCTCGGTCATGACTATCGTGAAGACAGAGTTAGAAGATGAAGGGAGCTTTGTCTGTGTCGTCTCTGGAGTGGACAGTCAGACCATTGAATTCACTGTAGAAGGTACATCTAATCAAGACTCGTTTTTAATAGTGGTCTTTTATTTGGTGTTAATATTTGAATTAAGTTTGCGGTGGGTAGAGGTTTGAATTGAATATTATTAAATGTCAAATAAATTTTCCTCCATGCATTACGTAATGTTTACATCCAACGAAATCATTTGTTCCTGCCTGATATAACATGTATAATGTGGATTAATTTTAATTACAGGTTCATACCAATGTAATTATGAAATATAATAAGAATGAAAAAATATGTAATAACATAATATTATTATGTAGTAGTCGTTTTCATGTAACATTAATGCACTTCTAGATATAATATATCGTTTTGGCAACCAATTTAGTTATAAACATAATTGACCATAAGTATTATTTCGTTTGTCACTAATCACATCGTAGCTCATTCCTGTCTATTAATATGTCCTTTTTTTTTTCTTTTTTTTTTTAATACGCTCTAAACGACTCCCTCTCTTCTTTTCATCGGGCTGTCATGTCATTAGAAGGTAAGCGTGCCATTGCAAATATCTTGTATTTTTAAAATATTCTTCAAGAAGTATATATAAATATATATGTTTATGTGTTTAATCATATACATATTACGTCTGATTAGAATGGGAGTAATTCTATGATTTTAATATTATTTGAGATAATTCTGTCTGACATTAGATACTATATTATAGAAAATAATATACCCTCCTCCTTAATGTAAAAAAAGAAAAAAATATAAAAATGTGAAATATAAAAGTGGCAAATTCTTTGAAATATATTGTATTTCATCCTTTATAAGATTTAAAAAAAAAATCTATATGGCTCATTCCTGCTCTATTCAATTATTGTTTAAACCACAAACCCCCATCATCTTCTTTCATGGCACAACAATGTTTGCAAATCCATTTCCTTGTTGTTCTATCACTTGTCATGAGATGAACCATATTTTAAGTATAAAGATATAATATTACATTATAAAACGGAAATGTATAAACTTGGATTACATTTATTTGTACATATTTAAAAATATGACACTCTTAATTGATGGCAAACATCCTTGAGGGGTGGCAAGAGGTACTAGCAAATCAAATTAATAATCATGAATTTTTATCACGTTTATTCGCCTCTGAGGAAGGGGACGGAAACCTTACCTAAATTTATATGAAATGATGCCACTGTGAGGATATTGTTAAAATTGTGTTATTAAATGATAATATTCATATATAATATTAATGTATTTTTATTATATTATAATTATTAATATAATACATTTTTATTTATCTCTAGATTCTCCATGGTTTGGACATTATCGCAGCTTCATCGTCATAGCAGCTCTTGCGGTCCTCCTTGTTGCTTCTATCATCATTAATATCACACAATTCATTAAGTAGAAATAAATTTCCATAATTTCCATTATTATCTTCCTGATTAGCAATAATATTCTATATTCATCTCCTATTTTGTTTACAGCTATACAATGGCATTATTTTTTTGCTCTTTATTCTTCTTCTTCGTCGTATTTTTTTTTTCAGCAACAAACTATATATTGGTATGTTCTTCTAAAAACATTATTATCGTGTTAATGCAGTTAGATTATTACGTAATCTACCAAGAACCTAATCAATGTCTTCGAAATTGTATCATTTAATCTATTTTGTATTTTAGCATTACCATATTCACAATGATAAGCTAGTAAATAATCACATTCAGGCCATGGTTGCGATGATTTTTATGAAGTGAACTCTTACAATAACAATACGAAAAAAAGAAAAAAAAAAAAAGAAAAAAAGTTATACACTTGGAAGCGTGAAACAATAATATGCTACACCCCCCCAAAAACGGAGATATTATTTACATATTTTTGCGCAGAAATCTCTTTTCTATTAATTTGCTGATGAGTAGGAAAATCAAAAGAAGTGTTTATTAAATATTAGTTAAATATTTTCTTTTAAAATTATCTGATATACATATAAAAACCCTCTGCCTTTTTCTTATACAAGTCAAAGGAAAGCCCCTAACCTCCAATATTCGGGTTGTAAATTGTTTTTTTTTTTCCTTCAAATTCTGCAAATCAAATTATCGAGTAAATATGTATAACTTTTTATTTAGATTAGAGACCATAAATATAGATGCACACTACGGTATGTACTAATACACTTAAATTCGGTGTCCATTTAGCCCCAGGATATGCCATTTCAGGTCATTTTGGACGTCGTCAGATGTATTGCAACATTTGAACAAGAATGGCGTATGACCCAAATGAATGGACATAATTATAATCGTAATAATAGAGTAGTTTTTATCCTCCATTTTAGTGTGTAGAGTAGATAACATTTTGAAGTGTTCCAATCATTTTGTCCGATGGCTTTGTTTGCTTAAAATCGATTTAAATCTAAAGGATTACATAGATACACTGTTTTCAAACAAAATAGTTATTTTACCCTGCATATTGGATTTTCAAAAAAAAAGATATATGCATTTTTCCCTCTTTAACCTGGGTCTTATTGCAATACGGAGGTTGAGCGCAGACCATGAGACTTGCTCACTTGACCGAAGTAACATGATACCAGGCTCCAGACCGATTTCGTCTTCAACTTTCCTCTCAAAATGAAAAGAAAAGCATAAGGAACCCGCCAGACCAAAAGCCCACGACACCAATTTCCCCTATCAAATTTGATTCATTTCCCTGTATGCTTCCATGGGGGTAAGGGAAAGGGTTCCAATTCTTTGCTCTCGCGGACCTTTGGTCAAGAAGGCGTGGGCTCATCACAATTCCTTAAATATAAATCTGTAAATGCATTTAGAACTTGATTAAAGAGTAAAGTTAAATACCAAAACATGGAAGAATTATTGATCTATTTAATTATTTTCCTTTTTCATAGTATGTTGAATATGTGAAGAAAAGAACATTGCAAGGTCATTTTTTTTTTCTTTTTATGACTAATAATTTCTTGCATAAAATGATTTTTTACAAATCAAACGAAAAACATAACCAGAAGCATATCATTGTTTGATGTTTATTCAGATAAAATCCTATCTAAAGAATTGAACTCATTTTATGTACAAAGTGGATGAGGCGGCATAAAGTGTAATACAGATGGGAGATGTTGTTGTTGTCATTGTTGCTGATAATGATGATGTTGATTTAGGGGAAAGGAGGATGATTTATTATCATGTTAAGCATGTTAGGTAAGTTAATGAATTTCAAGAACATATTTGTCTTTCTTTCTGTGATCAATGTATGTTAATAATAATAGAGAGAGCAGGATTACAGTTAAGTAATTGAAAGATAAAAGAAGAAATAGACAGAGACAGTGAAAAACAGAGAGGGAAAAGGAGAGAGGGGAAGAGAGCGAAAGAGAGAGAGAGACAGAGAGACAGAGAGAGAGAGAGAGACACACACACACACACAGACTGAGAGACAGAGAGACAATGGGAGAGGAGTAAGAATTGAAAGGTATATACAGAGGGAGAAAGAGAGCAAGAGAAAGAGAGAGAGAGAGAGAGAGAAGAGAGAGAGAGAGAGAGAGCAAGAAGGGGGGGGGGGGAGTAATATATATATACAGAGAGAGAGAGAGAGCGACCCGCCCCTCCCCTTCCCCCTCAGGCGGTCAACCATACACACAATGCTCGTTTCTGATTTCTCCGGGAAAGGGCTATATTTCGGGGCTCAGGTAGGGGAAAATCCCGAGAAATCATTAAAATATGGGTCTTTTAGCACATTTTCCCTCGACCTTTTTAAAATTCGGGGGCGGGGTAGTTTTCAATTTTTTTAAGGACAAATCGAGAAATAGGTTCCCGAATTTGGTCCAAAAGCCTGTGAAAAGGGGGCAATTTTGCTGGCTCCCCCTTCAAAAACCTGTAATCATTATGGGGGGGGGGTAATCTTTAATGCATCTTCCATTCCAAAAGCCTATAATTAGGGGGTAATTTTGACACGGCTTCTCCTACCAAAAGGGGGTATGTCTAATAATCCGGGACAAGCATCCGGGACAAGCATACGTGTATGGTTGACCTCCTGAGTGGGGGGGGGGGGTCTAGGAGAAAGAGACAGAGAGACAGAGAGAGGGGCCGAGGAGGAGAGTGATCAGCATTTAAACAAAGATAATGCAGGGGAGAGGGAGATGTGTGTCGATTGAGAGATAGATACAAGAGAGTAATAAGGAATGGAAGCAAGAGATGGACCGTAGAGGTAGGAATAGATACCGAAAGAATAATATAAATAAAGAAGACATAGAAAAGGAAAAGCTATATTGAGATAATGTCAACAGACAAATAGCCAGTTGAGAAAATTGTTGATAAAGAGGAGCGAGGACAATCGGATTTTTTTTCACGGTTAAAACAATATGATAAACATCCACCCCCTTAATATAATGTGGTATTACTTATTTTCATAGTTGATGTTTGCAGGCACAGTAAACAAAATCATTAAGACTCTTAATCGAAGAGATATCATTTCATCAAATTTCATCAAATGAATCTTCTCAGTATAAAAAGCTAGAATGATTATTCTTTTTAACAAGCTTGCGGTGTATCATGTTCCCTCTTGACTATTACAGATGTCCGTTATGTCGGTACTTGTAAATGTTTGAAAGTTTCCTACTTGAAATTAAGAATACAATAATCTCGTATGAGGAAACGAAAAATA
The DNA here is from genome assembly GCA_940671915.1 of Paracentrotus lividus. Taxonomy (NCBI): domain Eukaryota; kingdom Metazoa; phylum Echinodermata; class Echinoidea; order Camarodonta; family Echinidae; genus Paracentrotus; species Paracentrotus lividus. Next base: position 35,241,814 of record CALNVZ010000174.1, on the reverse strand, counting down.
CCATGCTTCCATACAAGATTTGGGGACCAAAGACATTCAAGTTTGGCCTTTCCCCTTCTACCCCAATATGCTCAACGAATACGTACACGGGAACTCTTTTTGAATGCTATCAACTGCGGACATGCATTGGATTAAAGATGTAATACATATTTTCCTCATTCAATTTTTTTGTGACGCCAGCAAATTCATTATGGCTATCTAGGTCTGATTTTTATTCCTAGCACAATCATTTCTTACATAGATGAAGGTTCGTTAATCCAAAATTGAAATAAGGTTCGCATATCCGAATATTTGCTGCAATAATCTAATGATGCGTTATAACGAAAGATCCAGAGGGAGTAGAAAGGGGTAAAACTGACCTTGTCCCCCCCCTACACGCCATAGTATCCTGATATGGCACGTATTTGGGTTATTTCATTTTCGGATGAACGAATCCTTTTTCACTTTCGGGAAATCGAACATTTGGATTAATGGATCGTCATCGTTAACACCAATACCAAAGTTGAGATCTTTAGACAAAATATCCGGTTTACTGATCCCAAACTCTGGAACGACTTGAATGAAGCCATTAAAACATATTCCTCAAACCACACGCTTACTAGCTCTATTCAAAAAGGTATATTTTTTACAATAAAATCAGTAGTATATTATGTTGCAGTTTTTATTTGCATTTGTATTATATTGTTATTATCCATTCGTTTACTTTAATATTTTATTGTCTTTTCTCTCTCTCTCTCTCTCTCTCTCTCTCTCTCTCTCTCTCTCTCTCTCTCTTCTTTCCACCCCTATTATTTCGCATTTCTGTCCATTTCTATTTTCTCTTTTTTTTTCTATTGGGCAAGTCCACGCTATTTTGCGATGTAACAAACGGGACATTCAGAGACAAAAATAGGTTGTTTTTTTTTTAAATCTTAAATTGGTATATATTGGTATTAATTAGGTATATTTTGAAGGTACTAAGAACCGTCAACAAAATCATAAACCATAATTGAAATAACTCAATCTATATTTAATTTATGATAATGTATTTGTTCGTATATATAACACATGGGACCAGAAAAAAAATGGTGTTTTTAAATTTTGAATTTGTTCACATGATACTATGAATTTAAAAAGCAGACAAAACTTGCATAGTCACATCCTCTTAATCATGTAATAAACTTTGTAAATAAATATTTTAATGTTAATACAGCCTCACGTTTTCTGGCAAGGTCAAGTTTTATAAAATATGACATGTAACACATGGGACACGTAACACATGGGACACGTAACACATGGGACAATTATTCCATGAAATATTTTCCATTAAATATTTGGTGTATATAGCCAAGACGTAGCAACATGTTGTGTAAAAAAAAATCCCGCTGATAAAACAGAAGAACCATAATACAACACAGTACTGTAAAAAAGTAAATATTTTGTTTCATTACTTGAGGTGGGAGGGCGAGTAATGAAACCATATTATTTTACATCAGCTCAGTAACTTTTGTGAGACTACTACTGAGACATGAATACTTTAAGAATAAAAATATGGGAAGTTATGTACTAGGTTTGTGATATTTTCACCAGAGGAAGCCAAGATGATATTGAAAGAGAAAATATGTACTTCTCGGTTGTATTCCTATAACAAATCTTTATAAATAATGGTTGAAAATAGCATTTTTAATGCATTTTATCATTTTTCCTGAATATTAATGAGCCTTGTGACGTCATTTGCATTAAGTTTATTTCATACACTTCGGGGTGATATATGATACATTAAATGTACTTTTAAAACCTTGCTGACACACTTGACACAAAAATGGTCGAAAAGCTGAAAAATCTCTACCTCGGGAACAAATAGCTTGGACTTGCCCTATTGTTTATGCTATAATATTGTAATGAAATTGTATTTGTGTAAATGTATGTCATGGTGACCTCGACTCAAGCCTCGTGCTTACAGGGATTCTCGCCTCCATTCTTATAAATGAAATGAAAGAATAGAAAACTTTTGTTAAAACATATTAATAATGGTAGCTTCTTCACTTGTGATGCCCACAGATCACATCAAGGAAGACGCCGTCGTTCTGAACAGTTGAGAACAAAACATTTCAAGTTTTCAATTCAGCGTCACCAGCACCAGGGAATCATGCTTAAAGAAGCCACCATTATCATCATATTTATTTGTACAAAAGCTTCCGTTCATTACCTAGAACGGTGACGCAGAAGTCAACATGCAAAACGAAAAGTGCCTCATTTAGTATGCTGATGCAGATGGCTGAAAACATGATTTACGACTCGACAATCCCTTATCATCCCAATCATTTCAGATTTCCAAACGTAGATGGCATCCATTACTTTTTAATACTGTATTTGATACATTTTTATCCTGTAATATGCTTTGCTCTCTGAGATTTCAGGCCCGTAACCAGGCGAGCAGGGTCCGCTTGACCAAAAAATAAAAAAATTAATTAATTAATTAAAAACCCCACTTTTTGGCAGAAATGCAGCAGATACTTGAATAGAAATACAAGAAAGGAAGTTCAAAACACTTTGCTTTCAGTCCCCCTACATGTAAAATCTTTAGCTCGCGTTTCGCGCTCGCAACTTTTATTTCGGGGATGATAATCATGTTTTTTTTTTAGAACAAATTACGCATGAATTACACTTAAACCATTTCGCAGGAATGTTTTCATTTGCATTTGTGTTCTATTTTTATATTTTAAATAATTTTCTTCAATTTTAGGAAATGATATAACAGAAACAAGGCATAGTGGCAGAGGCGGTGGAACCGGGGGGGGGCAGGGGGCACAGTGACCCCAACTTTTTCATCCACCCTAAATGTGCCCCAGGCCTATTCATGACCAAAAAATGTCCCTTTTCTAAACTAAAAAAAGTGCCATCTTTATACTAAAAAGAAGCCTTTCAGAGTTTTGAAAAGTCACGTGGACAATTTCTGTTTAAAAAAAGGGCCCCTTTTTATTCCATTATGTCTTTTAAAACCCCAAATTTTCAGCTCGCGCTTCGCGCTCGCGGATACTAAATTATGGTCCGTAATGCACAATAAACTAAAATTTTTAGCTCAAAGTTTTCTACTCGCGCTTCGCGCTTGAGGATATTAGGGTCTAACAGAGGCGGTGTAACCGGGAGGGGGGGGGGCAGGGATCACAGTGCCCTCCCCCTTTTTTCATGCACTCTAAAAGTGCCCCTTTCTTTACTTCATATGTCTTTTTAAACCCTAAATTTTCCTGCTCGGTCGCTATGCGACCTCGCACTGTAAAATTAACAAAAAATAACTATAAAAAAAAGGGTTGGACCCAGTGCCCTCTGCTTGAGACAAACCTTGTCAAAATAATTGGTGTAATTGTGTTTGGGCTAGATTGGGGGTGGGCTAGGGGCCTGCCGCCCACAAAATATTCATAGCAAAGATTAGTAATGAGCCACGTTTATTATGTATCTTCAACATTGATCCTAAAAAGAGTCTATAAGGCACAATTTTTAGCTCAAAACTTTCAGCTCGCGGATACTAAATAGGCTCTATATTGCACAATTGACTCCAATTTTTATCTCAAAATTTTGGGCTCGCGCTTCGCGCTCGTATTCCTTTATATTCATTACTAAATGAACAATGCAAAATAAAAGCCATTAAGATTCCTAAAATATTCAGCCCGCGCTTCGCGCTCGCGGATACGATAAGAAGGGTCTTTAATGCACAATTAAATCAGTAGCGGACGCAGACCGGAGTCACACAATGAACTCACCTGGCCCATGCGTAAACATAATATATAGAGCCGCTTTTGTCCCCAGACAATTGGGCCCCGATATGCATTCAATTCGATTTTCTTGGATCCGCGCCTGATTAAACCCTGTTTTGAGCTTCGTGCTCGCGGGTACTAAATAGAGTCTATAATCATGATAATGCATAGTTTACTCCAAGTTTAACTCACAATTTTCGGCTCGCGCCTAGCGCTCGAAAAAAAAAAATCCTTGAAAAAGGTCCACTTTTTCAGATTTCGACCCCCCCCCCCCCGTAAAAATCCTAGTTACGGGCCTGGATTTGTCCTTATTATTTCGCAATTTCCTTGACTAAGAGACAGTAACGTCTTATGAGTGAAGTGTTTTTCATACTATTTTGTTTTAAAGTGCAATTTGTTGCCACTTTTTTTGATATCCAATAATGAATTATTCAATAGCAAGTTTCAGCAGCACAAGTGCTGCTGAAGGGTAGGGGTATACGTTCTTGTGCTGTTTTTTTTTTTTGGGGGGGGGGGTGTATAATCATAAGAATATAAATAACAATAAATAAGAAAAATGCAATTTCTAATTACAACAAAGATCATTTACCTTTATTCCATAAATTATAAGTTTCAAGTATCATGTTGATAATATTATTCTAAATTATACTTTTGATTTTTACAAGCTCCAGAGCTGCGCAGAAGAATTGATACTTTTATCATTATTTAAGTAATATTATAGTTTTCCATTCCATTAAACTTTTGTTACATTCTAAGTCCTTAAAATATTTTAATAAAAAGGAAAAAACGACATTGGAAATCTAATTATACTGAATCGTAATTACATCTTGAAAACCTTAAGTACTTGGGATAATTACCACTTAGAGTGTTCATTACAAATGAATATACAATTCATATCCTGGTTAAATTATCACTTTAAAAAGGTTCATCGTTCTGTTACTCGACAAAATTAATGTACACAGGAAATAAATAGTTCAAAAGTGTTAAGTGAGGAAGGTAACATAAATGTTGTTCTTTCAAAGTATTTTCTGGACGCTGATATTATTTTGTGAAAGAAAGAAAAAAGTATTGTAATGAATGAAAAAAGGAGTGTTGCTTCGTACTAAGACGCTTTTATCCATGTACACTTACGAAAACCAATGTAAATGCCTAATGGAATCTTTACCAAACGAATTATGCATAATATAATAATAATACTGGCTTCTTATATAGCGCCTAATATGCAACATTTTCATCTCTAAGCGCTTTACAATTATTATGACCCCGGTCATCGGATGCTAGTAAGTCTTTCTGACACCTGTCCAGTCCCAAAGGGGTCATTCAGAATCATTATATCAAACTATGTCAAGTATGTGGACTATGAATAATATTGTAAATTTCTTATATAACACCTTTTATGTAAATTATATTTGCCCCTATATGCGATCACAACTCGCCGTGCGTTTGACGTGCAACTCCCTACGACTGATTTCGTAGAAATGAACGAATAATCTCTTGAACTGTGTAATAAAATATCAAAAGACCTATGGGCATTGTAATGCATACATTAAAATAGAATGAATTTGGAGAAAACGACACTTTCTAAAATGAGTTTCTAGACTTCGGTGCAGCATTTTTTTTTAATTGACTGGCAAGCTATCGATCGGCCCTGATCGAGACAACAAAAGCAGAAAATATCCCATTGCTTAATCGATTTAATACAATGCAAACTAAATCCTATTTAAATTCTTTACACACTAGTACACTGAGTATATTATGACATATTCTTATCTTCTCATTAATTTCATGTTAGTATCATAAAGCTTTTATTTAGATAGCGAAAAGATGACAAAATATAATATACAATCCTGTTGCAATTTGGTAAATGATGATCAAGGAGGCCCGTCCTCCAAGGAGATTCCTATACTCTTCCTTATAAGTTACTCGAAAATAAAGATCTACATTTTACGGTACATCAATATAGTAGTTAAGCATAAATATTTTTAATTTCACAATACACTCCCTATCATGAAAACGTAATTATCTTATCTTACAGTTATTCTATATATCATAATTATATTAGGTGTTGGCAAATAAATATTCTTTGAAGGTTTCACTGGTGGTAGAACAATTGGTAGGTGAATGTTTCACGGTGCACCAGGTATTCTTTTTTGAGGTTATGACTGGTTCTGAAAAGGACCTACCTTATCATATATGGGTATAGGTTATGGGTACCTTTTCAGGACCACTCATAACCTCAAGAAAGAGTACTTGGTTTTACAGTTTTATTTTTTGTTTCAATCTCCAATGTGTAAACTAATATTCAGCTGAAATTTTTACTCTCAAGTACTAACGTTTCACAACGTCCTATGACCTTACAGATCATGGAAACCGATGTAATAATTTTGAAGAAAAAAAAAAAAGAAGTAAAGAGAACTGTTCACATTACACTACTAATACTTTCTGCAGAGACAAGTTTCACATTAAACGTTTAAAGTCAGGATTTCTTTATTTGTTAAAGCACATTGTGGTTATTCATTTGTTGATCCACTGTGCAATGTTGATGACGATAGATGCCAGCATAATGACTACGAGCACTACGATGATGCTCAAGATCTCTCCTCCACTCATGTCTGAAAACATCGGAGCCAGGGGAACGCCTTGAAATAAATAATAATATAAAAACAATTATGTAACGTTTCGTAAGGCAAAATATTGCACGTAAATTCATGAATATATGGCTATTTTCATACAAATAAGAGAATACCAATATACATCCTACAATACAAAGACATTGATTTCTGAATTTAAATTAAAAAAACCCCAACAAAACAAAACAATCAAACAAACTTTATAAGTGTTCCGTGACTATCAGACCAAGGTTGGAAATTTTGGAAATTATTGAAATATATTGAATATTGAAACAGCAATTTGTAATCGTATTGATTTGATACCCCAAATTATGCTTTCAGTTTGAAATACATTCACAATTTGTAAAGTTTCATCAGGCGTTGAATTTTACTGAGATAGGTTGGACGACATTGGTCAATAAAAGTTTGGGAGAAGAAACTATATATAATCTTTCAAGAATAGTATGACATCGTCCCAATCATAACGCGATCATCAAGAATCAACAGAGCTAGCTATTCATTCCATAACTGAGCAAAGCAAGCTGTATTCATAAGCAATTATGATTCATCTTTCAATTTATACTCCCATTCTGTTTTTATCCAAAGAAATGGATTTTAACAATGGGTTTTCATTTCAGTTTATAGTCTGTTCAATGTCATCTTTACCAAATTATTATTATCAATTTGTAGTAATCGATCACTTTGAAAAATGTAAGCATAGTTTAATGATAATAATATGGGTGAAAAAAGTAGATGAATCGAATAAATTTATTTGAATTGTAATCATTATCGACGAAAGACTACGCCCTTATTACTCGAATGAGGAAATATGTATGTAACATGAATACATTAAACAATCTATTAAGATCGACATACTGGCACCTTCAAATCACTTAAATTTTTCACTTTAAGAAAGGATGCGGTTAGACAAAAATGGTGATGAAAATATGATATGTCGAAGAACAATGGCAAATGTAATGTGCATTTTTCAAGAGATTTCAAGAGCTATGGGCATCCTTATGTGTTCTGTTTCCCCTTTTCTGTTTCCCCTTCCGTTTATATTTCGTATTTTGTATCATTTTTATCATTATGAACAATGATGAAGGATATTTAGCATGTTTAGGGGAGTAAACTAATTAGATTCCTCATGAAGTAATGGCAATAAGATGTTGATTTCAATCTTACCATCCATAAAATCTGTTATCTGATCCAGAAGATGACCAGCTATTGAGAAGGAAGGATTGAAAGAGATCACCATATTTATAATGATGTCAAACTTGGTAGAAATGTACAATAAAAATGTTTTAAGTATTGTCTTGTATTAAGATGATAAGATAAGAAAATAAAACGGTTTTCGATTTGGCACTGTTATGAAATTTGAAACGGGTCGTTTAAAAAGGGTGTAGGTGATAAAGATTCTGTTATGAGATTTACATAATTATAAGAACTTTAAAACTGCATCATGATATTTACACACACACACACACACAAATCACTCATATATCTCTGGAATTGTTTGGGATTTTGCCCAATGTTGATTTTTAAACAAAAATAACTTTACCCGTGTGGCTTTTCGCAGTTATAAATTGGCTTCCGGCAATTGCCCTATACCATTCATTCGCCTTGACGGAAGAAATAAGAAATATATATTTTTATAAATTTATTTATAATCACATAACAATATCTCACCAGGTGGTTCAAATGTAATTTCATCAGTGGCGTTTCCCAGATAATTGCCTGCCATGCATGTAAACACCGTCTCAACATCAGGAACAGATAATGTAACATAGCTCACTGATGCTGTAGACTCTGGAATGAGTTTGTCATTGGCAAATATGTAGTAGTTCGTCACTCCTGGAGTAGGTTGACCCATTGGTTCATTAAGGTCACATGACACCGTCATGGTTGACCCCTCGATGATGAAAGTGACCCTTATGTCATCAGGTGCAGGAGATTCTAGGTTTTCATAAGGGAGGTAGACAATGGGAGAGACAATAATTATACATTTTCAAAAATAATAGTACTCGATCGGATTTTTGCTAGAAGAAAATGTAAGTTTCAACAATATTCACGAGTCGATATAGACACACTGAGCTAACCCCAAAGTTGCAGATCCAGAGTTAATTCTGTAAAGAATTGTTTTCGCCCAAGGACAAGAATAATAAAGTCACTATTCTCCAGACAATTTGGCAGATAAAATGCTTTGTCTGAGCGAACGCTGGATCAGCGCCTGTCTTGTTTAAGCTGTATTTGGGCAAGTCCACGCTATTTGTTCCCGAGATGGTGATTTTTCGACTTTTTGACCATTTTTGTGTCAAGTGTGTCAGTGGGTTTGTAAAGGTATATATAATGTGTCATATATCACCATAAAGGGTATGAAATGAACTTAATGCAAATGAAATCAAAAATTCATTTCAAGGTCATATGACGTCACAAGGCTCATTAATATTCATGAAAAAAATATGAAATGCATTAAAAATGCTATTTTCAAAAAAAATTTAAAAAGAGGTTTGTCATAGGAGTACAACAAAAAAATATGTACTTTCTGTTTTTATATTTTCTTGGCTAAATCTGGTGAAAATATCACGAACCTAGCACATAGCTTTCCATATTTTTAGACTTAAAATATTCAGGTCTCAGAAATAGTCTCACAAAAGTTACTGAGCTGATGTAAAATCATACATTTTTATTACCCATCCTCCCACCTTTAGAAATGAAACAAAATAAGTTTTTCTTACATTTGTGTTTTGTATTATGTTTCTTTTGTTTTATCAGAGAGATTTTTTAAACAAAAGATGTTGCTACGCCTTGACTACACCAATTGTTTAATAAAAAATATTACAGGGAATAATTGTCCCGTGTGTTACTGTCCCGTTTGTTACCTGACATAGTTTTTAAAACTTGAACTTTGCCAGAAAACTCGCAGTTGTATTAACGTTAAAATATGTCCTTACAATGTTTATTACATGTTTAAGAGGATATGACTCTGCAAATTTAGATCTACCTTTTAAATTCAGAGATATATGTGAACAAAGTCAAAATTTGAAAACACCATTTTTTTGCGGTCCCGTTTGTTACCGACGAATAAATGATCATAAATTAATTATGAATTGAGTTATTACAACTATTCTTTATATTTTTGTTGAACATTCTTAGTACCTTCAGGAATATACCAAAGGATTGAGATTTCATTTAAGATTTTTCAAACAAGCTCTATTTTTGGCTCTGAATGTCCTGTTTGTTATACCGCGCAAAATAGCTTGGACTTGCCCATTTACACATTGTCGACTTCGATTGCGATTAATGACGATACTTTACAGTGCCATATAATCAGATAGTCTTAACAGGTCCGTTTTTAAAGATATTGATAGGGTCGTTTTCTATAAACGAAAAGCAGAAGAATATACAGTAAGGACCTTTTAGTTCATGTTTATGCAGACACTTGAATCTCTCAAAGAAATCTCAATTGAATTGCATAACTCATCTCTCTGATCATGGAGATACATGCACCTCCATGTTGATACCTGCTGTTAACAGAGTTTGTCTGACTGCTTCTACTGTATGATTGTGGCACTGCATAAAACTGCAATGAATCGCCATCTCCAACGGCGATGACTGAATAAAGCTTAAGGGCCTGTCCCACAGGCGGCGATCGTTGTGGCGACAACCTGATTATTTCATAATTATGAGGAGTTCGTCTTTAAAAAGGCGATTATAAACCTACATACGACTCTATCTAAGATAGGCTACAACAACAACTTGCTACCACACTCACAACAGCAAGATCGCCAGTTGTCGCAACAACGATCGCCTCCAGTGGGACAGCCCCTTTAGTAAAGGGCCTGTCCCACAGAAGGCGATCGTTGTGGCGACAACCAACATCTGTTAGAACCTGCCAGAATCGTGTCAGAATCGTAGGTGACCGTAGGTCATATACGTACCTGCGACTCTGTTTACGGTAGGCTACGACAAAGGCTTGCTTTGATACAAACAATAGACTAACAATAGCTTGTTTTCGTGAATACAATAGCTTCGACCTTCGCCCATCTCGCAGCTCGACATCTCTTGTCGCAGCTTAAAATCAACCAAAATATGAACTTGCGCACTATGGTGATCCTTGCGACTGACTCAGGCGATCGAGTGTTTTCTACCTGATAGCGGCCTGTCGCCTTTAGGTTCGTGATTGTCCTCTCAGTCGTGCATTCTAATTTGGGTCTTGAGTGATTTTTGAAAATTTCAAAAATTGGCGTTGAATGTACAGTAACTGAATGGGAGGCCGATCCTGATTTTGGTGAATTTAGTTGGCGACAAAGGCCGTAGCGGCTGAAATTTCACTGGTCGTTCGGTTCAGCGGTGCGTGCAACGTAGGCTGTAGCGCGGCAACTTACAAATGGCCGCCGCACAGTGGGCCAGGCGTTAGCAAAAGTGCGCCAAAAGTGGTTTCTGGTCACCTAACCAATTTTGTTTTTTTTTAAGTTCTCATCAAAGATAGCCACCTCTAGAACTTCTACATAAAATATTTCATCATAAAATTGATTTTTAGTTGGTTATTTTTCTTTAAAATGACCAGAAAATGACTTATATGTGGTACACGATGTGTAAATGGCAAATTTTCGTTATTTTGGATTTTTTGCTAAATTGGTGGTTCAATATATTTTAGATTAAATTTGCTTGTTTACGAATAATTATTTTAAGTGCCCATATAATTTAAAGACAAATCTTTAAACCATTCGGAAGAAATTTTGAACGAAACCACTAAATAATGGGGGGAAATTGCATTTTTTCTCTTCATATGCATAAATTTCACGATTACCGCCGATTTCCGCGTTCAAAATACCATAGCGGTCTTTGTTATAGTTTAAGCTTTACATCAATACCAAATTTAGCTGCAACCTCCTGCAACCTTCGGAGATATAACCAATTTTATATCCGCATGTTCGCCTAATTTATCGTCAAAATCTGCACAAAGCGACAATGCGCACTTATTGTGCACACACAAGTCTCACCGTAAGTGGCGTAAATATTTCAGTTGAAAGCCGAAAAACCAAAACACCTGAATAAGATGATTTTCATGAAATATTATGTGTGCTTAGACTGTTACCCCCCCCCCCCCCGGCTATCAATTCCATGGCCATCTGAATTGATCTTAATCTTGTTTTAAAATAGTATTATGGTATTTATTTGGGAGCTTAGCTATGTCATAATAGGTTATTATCGTTTGTTTCGAAACAATAATTTTTATTTAATGTAATTAACCGATCATTCTTAAATTATGACTTGAAATCACATATATATATATATATATATATATATATATATATATATATATATATTATATATATATATATATTTGCTACTGCGGTCAGGAGAACATGTAAGGCCTACTTTTAACACATTCTAACCATGTCTTTATTATTATAATACCTTCTGTCATTTTTATATTTATAGTTTGATATCATTGTTATTTTGTCTGTCGAATTTTTGTATTTTCTGGACCCCATGGAAGATCAATATTGTTATGGTGACAAAGCTGAATGGGTCATCAAGCCATTCGTGCTTCTTTTAAATTGTTTATTACATTTATATATGGTTACTACATTTTTTATTATTGCGATTTGGAAAATAAAATACATTACAATACAATAAGTTCAATTAGAGAAGGATTCGCGATATAAAAATTACGATAACTTTTCCATCATAATCAGCCAAAGTAAAATGTTTTTTCTACTTATTTGATGAATAGGCCTACTGGTCTCATCAGGAAAACCGTATTTTTATGAAGGAAAAAAAAAAAGACTCCCCTTGTGTTTCCTTAGTCCATAAAACTCCATTCAAGTTCAAAATAATATATAAATCTCTCTATATATAAGGCATTTTTTCCCTTGTCCAGTCGGAAAGCAGTATGTTAAGGACGTCATATAATTTAGAAAATACTCTTATCATGTTCACAACGTTTCCGTGGTCTATAAACCCAATATACACCTCACTTATAAAAGTATTATCATTTATGTAAGTTTTACAAAGAAATCCACTCAAACCAATCAGAAATCGGTATTTAAATGACGTCATAGACATTTGAAAATACTTTTATGGTGTTTCTCATGTCTCGAAACCCCCTGTAAGTCCCATTAATCAAAGTAAAATGAATATGCCAATGTGTTACAATTGATAATTGTCTTGTGCAATCAGAAAAGAGCATTTTAATGACGTCATCAGGATTTGAAATTGTTCTCATTGAATTTTGCGGGTCTGAAAACCATAGATGGACTTCACTTAAGAATTTAAATATTCGTCTTCGGTGAGGAATTAATTTTGTTGCACTTTGAGTTCATTCTGGCCCACTGTGCGCCGTTCCGCTCTGCTAAACATGTTCTATCTGGCGACAATCTACGATAGCACCTTGTCGCGACAAGATAGGACATGCTACGGTCATTGACGTCAACCTAACTGACGCCGGCTATTGTTAAACTTGTTGAAATCCAAAGACGAACTGAATTTTGCTCCGTCATTTTAGGCGATAGACGCGATAATTCACGATTTTAAAGGCGATTGGGCCTGCGAATGGTGGCGACAGGTAGTTCGTAGGTTGTCGCCACAACGATCTCCGTATGTGGGACAGGCCCTTAACTGATCTTAAACCGGTTTAATAATGTACGGGAAATTCATGTCTGCCAAGATAATTTTGACGAACATTTTGTGCGGAAAATTGGATCAGCCTTCCAAACAAAGGACCTTATTGAATAAAAAATCATATTGCTGGTAACTTTGCATTTAATGGTATGTCCTATGGAAAGCTTGAATTTTTATTCTATTTCTTCGAGCAACGTTACCGTGGAAGTTGCCATGAAATGATTATGTTTATGCAGCTGGGCCCTGGGCCATGGAGCACGTTCAAGCAGTTAATATTACACTGTTCGTCATAAATGTGGAACATTTTTTCTGGCTCAAGCGACATTATGTTGCTCCGTTATTAATTTCTTGAATGTGATTGTCACCGCTTTCACTTTCTGGGATCCTGGGTATATCTTGGACGTTCCCTCAACCCTTCCCGGGGATTTTTCTTCAAAAGAGTTTGTCACCCCCCAGAAGATGGCCATTTTCGTCATTTTTTCTTATTTTTGGGGCCCATTTTTGTTCACGCGACCCACCAAGGCCCCCTCAATCCTACCCCAAGGAAACACGTCTGAGGTGGAGATTTATTATTGCTCTTTAAATTACATCTACATTTATGGTTACAGGCTCGACTCTTTTGTCTAGGGGAGGGGCCAAAATTCACTTTTATTGGGGTTCAACATCCATTTTATTCATTTTTACACCATTGAAATTTCTATCTCCCCTAAATTGTATTGTAAAATTTCAACCAAACATAAATCAAAATAAAATATTATCAATAATGACTATTTACAGCCTTGTCATCAATGCTAAACAAAATTTAAGGGGAAAATGATGATATTTAAAGGTTAAAGGGGTTTTTTCATTTTTTTTTGTTTTCAGCATAAAGATGAAATAAAATATTCCGAATTTTCACCAATCTCGTTTTTTACTTCACCCTCTCCCCTAGACAAGAGACCTTAGCCTGTCCCCAGAAATATAGATTTAACTTAAAGAACGATATAAAACAGTACACCTCAGTCTTGTTTCCTGGGGGTAGGAATGAGGGGGGCTTGATCGGCCGGGAAAACAAAAAGGGGCCCCAAAATGAGAAAAAATGACAAAAATGGGCATCACGGGGGTTGACAAAAACCTTTTTGGAAAAAGGTCCACGTGAAGGGCTGGGAAAATGTTCAAAATATAGCCAGGGTCCCAAAAAGTAAAAGCAGGGACGAACATATTCAAGAAATTAAAGTCAGAGCAAAATCATGTCGCTATAGCATGATAGCGGGAAGAAATATTCCACCTTTATGACGGACAGTGTATTATGTACTTTCTGTACAAATATAATCTCATACTTGTCAGTGGATTTGATTTTCCAGTAATTTAGTGTAGTCCGATAATATTAATTATTGTCCCCAACCTTTTGACCAACTGTACATTCATTATTCAATTTTCTTTGGAAATTCCATTCTAACATATAATTGTGACAGCTCGAAGTCATATCAACTTACCATGGATATTCAGTTGAATCGATTTATGCCAATTAAAGTCAGAAACTTGATGACCGCTGACGTGACACTCCAGTGTCTTTTTGAAATTGTCTTTGGTTGCTGGGAATGTAAACACGCTCCTTTTGTCTGTCAGAGTATGATGGGACACATTGGGGTCTGTTTCCACTATGCCCAAAGACTGGGTCACATTGCCTATCATCCATGTGATGTCTTCTTCAGGTTTAGCACCCAGAGCGTCACACGTTGCTTCATACATGACAGTGTTGTTCACCACCGTGGTGTTAACTGTCAATGTTACATTTGATTGCACTGTAGATGATTTAAAGAGTTAAAACAATTTTAATCGATAGACCATTTGAATAGGGGAATTCCAGATGCCAAATTTCAGATTCAATCATAGCTCATTATTTTTTAGCCATAAAGAAATGAAGGAGATAGAAATACATCATCCAATTTTTTGTCATCATACCAACAGAGGTCACAAAAAAAAATTCTAAGTGGGCAATGTCATTTAAAATTTGCGATTGCCGCTAAAATATACACATAACACTAATCATCTACTGTCAAGAACGATCTCAACATGGGCCTAAATAGCAAACTGTCATTAACGATTTCTGAAGAAAAAAAAAAATATGTGAACACCGAGGGTCAACGTATTCTAGTACTGATCGATGATTAAAGTTTTTATTTTTACTCAGGCACTGAGCAAATTGGGTCCAAACCTAAGACTTCTGTAAAACGCTCGAAATTTTATTGTCCGAAACGAAGGTGAAACGGAATTTATATTTGCCCCATTAAAGTCTCCTTACCTTCTACAATCAGATTGATAACGTCACTTAGTGACCCCGAAGCTCCACATCTGTACGACCCTTCATCCTCAAGAGCTAGTGCCCTGATATTAAGGGTGGAAAGCATCCCGTCAGAGGACACGTCGAAGTTGGAGTATTTCTCATCCTGACTAAACGGTGAGGTCCCGAAGAAGATGATCTCATCACCGTCCTTCCATAGGAAATTAGGTGAGTTGATGCCCGAAGCTGAACATGTAAAGATGACATCACCACCTTGTTCTACTCCAGATGGACCAGTGAGGCTCACTGTTTGACCCCTAGTGATGCCTGCTACCTGCAGTCAACAAAATAAAACAATGTATAATTAATTCTTATTTAAAATCAATTCTTCTTCATCAAAAACAAAGTAAGCGTTCATCAATTCACTTCTTTAAATTTGATGCGCTTTGAACATAGAGTTCTTTTCTTCCGAATTTTGTTGATGTTTAAATGTATGAAAGGTACACTGTAAAAAATATTTGTATTTTTACAGCAAATCTGCTGTCAGCAGAGTCGCCATAAAAAAAAATGTAATTTTAAAAACAACTTTGTTGTAAATTTCTCCTGCAAATAATTACGTGAGAAATACAAAATATATACATCAGAAGTAACACATTTGTTCCGTTTTAACCAAATATGTAAGCTTTAGAACTCTAATATTTTTTTTTCCTTCTCTTTCTTTAATTATTAGAGGAGAAATTTACAACAAAACTGTTTTTTTTTATTACACTTTTGTATGGCGACTCTGCTGACATCACTTTTCTGTATTTTTTTTTTTTTTTTTTTTTTAAACAGTGTATGGTCCCCTCATGTCTGAATAAAATATTTAAGTTTAGAAAAGACCTACACACGTATGGAACTAGATCATCGTCTCAAAATAAATTACATTCCCCTAAATGTAATGTAGAATCTTTTAACCATTCTTTTCATTCTTTATCCGTCTCACTCTGGAACAATTTAGAACCGTCATGCCAAAATATTCAAACTAGAGCATCTTTCTGACAATACTTGATTAATCATTTATCTCCATTCAAGCCCAATATTCTTCACAAGTTAAAGTTCTTATTTCTTTTTACCCAACTTGTATTATGTCATTTCATTTTTGATCATTATATTGTGACTATGAAGGTGTATATATTTATACTTATATGTTGATATACGTAACGATGTTTAATGTATGATTTTTGTATTTTATGTGTATATATTACAGGACCCCAAGGGAGAGCAACTTCTGTTGATTGGGTGTCCTGCTAAAATATTGTGAATAAATAAAATAAAATAAAAATAAATAAATTCATTTAAAAACACAATTCAATAGAATTTTGATTTTTTTTTTCCCCCCCAAAAAAACAACAGCTTAGTGCACTTTACTTTAGAAGCTTAAAATGGTTAAACAAAAAAAAAAAAAATTTCAGTCAAAATTGATCAAGTCTTTCTTTCATTAAATAAAGTCTTTCGTTTTTTAGCATTATAACCAGTCTGCCAATAATCATAATGTGAACATATTGATAATAGGGATGAGTAAAACTTACCATGCTAAATATCATAAGCCACTGCGTGGCTTGTATCATAAGTCGCGGGTCCATAAGAAACTGCTTAAAATTTAGATATCTTAAAGAAGAAGGCAAGAACAAAAAGTGATACACATGATTAATACAGTACATAAAAAACGCTGCCTTTTATGGGAACGTAGGCCTAAAGCTCCATGCATGTTATTCAACCTTAATTTAAGCTTATTAAATACTTTTAGAACAATACTCAATTACCAACTTGGAGTGATCGCTCATTCAAAGATATATGTAAACTTTCTTAGTTTTCTTTCTACGATCTAAAACACACACACACCCACACAAACACACACACACACACACACACACACACACACACATACACACAATATTGAAGACCTAAAAGCTAGTAGACGTAAATTCGTCCCAGAAAAAATGAAACCGAGATCGATTGTTTTATCATAACTTTATCTTAAGTAAAATTCGTCAATTTAAAGCTTCGAGTCTCCTATTTCATTTGACAAAATCTATGTTACACATATGTCACGCATGAGTGAGTAAGAATAATTCGAAGAGAGGAAACCCAAAAGTCGTTTGGCGGATGGTATCTGAAATTTTCTGTACAATCTACAAATTTGAAAAGTCCATTTCATGCTCTTTCATATGACATCACAACCAATGAAAATGCCTCAGAAAAAAGAGAGTTATGTTCATTTGCATTAGTGCCTGCATCTCAATAATTTCATTCAAGACAGTCATCTTCAGCTAGCTTAATCAACATTGACTAACCAGTTCTTTTCATTGACGATCATCCATGCATGAATTATTTTGTTATCTCTGCCTATTGCTAGGACGGGCAACAGTCAAACAACTTTATTGAATGAAATTATTGAAATGCAGCACTATTTTAAATAAACATCACTTTCTTATTTCTGAAGCATTTTAATTGGCTGTGGTGTCTTATGAAAGGGCATGATATGAAATTTCTAAATATGTAGATTTTAGATTCAAAATAACCCCCGCCAAAAGACTGTTTAATTTCCTCTCTTCATTTTTTTTTTACTCACTCATGTGTGACGTATGGGTCATATACATTTTATAAAATGAAAGAAGAGACTCTAAGCTTAAAATTGATGGGTCATTTATGAACTGAAGATGCTAGTACTAGATGTTCCTATGTTACATCAAATCAGTTTTGAGGAACAGAGGGTAAAAATGTAACATACGAATATCTAGTACTAGCATCTTCAATTATTTTACATATCCCGAAAGAGTAACTCCTCCCGCATCTTTTGGTACCATTTTTGTGTGGTATGTCTTAACGCTTGGATGAACACGACACATTGTTACATAAATGTAACAGAGGCCAAAATGTAACATACGAACATCTAGTACTAGCATCTTCAATTGTGCTGAAGATTAAGTTGTGATAAAACATCGATCAATCTCGGTTTCGACTTTTCTTGGACGCACTCTATATTTATGATATATCAGGCAAGGCTTATATATTGAGGGGGGGGGGGGTGGGAAGTAGAGAGAGCCGTCTCCAAAAATATTTCAGGTTGAACCAAAATATGGAAATAGGCGGATCGGTCCCAAACAAACCCCGGACCCGGATCTATACGGGATAGCTTTTTAAAAAAATTAACACCAATAAGTATAAGTATTACAAACACAACAAATTATATAGTCTCGTAATTGATTAGATAAGCATGTGTCACATTTAATTGTAGTAGTTCTATGACTATTGTACGACAGATGAGATATGGGCCCGTATTCAATAAATGCTGGATTTAAGCATGAAACTTAAGCATTAAAAAAAAAAAAATCTTTTTGCTAAAATTAATTTTTATTTTAATTTAAGAATTTCGTCTTAGCCTATTTTGGACAGTTAAGCATAATCTCTTAGATTTAAAGGTCTTAAAAGGAGTTGCACCTCCATTATAAGAAAAGAAAATTTCATCCTAACATGACATGACGATATTAATAAAATTCAGACTTTTGCTTAATGCTTTCTGAGCTCAGACTAAGTGCTTTTAACGTGTTTGGAATAAAGGCTAAGACAATTTTGTTTTCATGGACAAAATTTTAGAAAAATACTTAGACTTAAGACAAACTGATTAAGTATAGTTTATGGCCCTGATCCTTAACTTCACACAACATGCAAACATTTATTCCAATCAAACATGAGGATAATCCAACCCTAAGTATTTGCCTCTTCTGATAGTTTTCTAACAGTTTGGCCTGCTAGAGGAAATAATTATCTTCCAGAAAGTTTATGATAACTCAAGACAAATCTTGTCAAAATATAGTATCTCCCACGATTACCTGAAGGCTGTCTCCCCCTTGTTTTGAAAGAAAATGACGAAGCGGCGGACTATTAACTATTTTACGTTTCCCATAATTACATATTTAAGTTCTCCCGATAAGTCCAAATGTCAGCACTCACGTAATAATGGGAGACCATACATTCCGACAATAATATTTCAATTCGATCTTGTTTTCTGGAAATTTTATAAGTGACATCTTGTAGACCAACAAGATAGAAATCATTTGAACTATCAGAATTTGAGAATAGGTACATTTTCACTGACATGACTGAGGGATGGACTGCCATTTACATTATGATTTTCAATAGAAATATCAATAAAAGAATATAAGTTAACTTTCCAAAAACATTTAAAAAAGAATGATAAGAAAGCACCTGAAAATTATCAAGTCGAGTTGCAATTTTTTAATGGGTTTATAGAATAGATCACCTAAGGTTTGGAAGTCAAAGAGGTAAATAAAATTCATGTTTTTCCGACCTCGCTTGGAAAATATGATTATACGTCTCTGGCTTTCATCATGGCATGTTAAATAAGCTAACTTATATAGACAGAAAATAATCCTGAAAATGTAATAAAGATTCAATAAATGACGAAAAATTGATATATAATAATAAATATAATAAAAGCATAACTAACGTAAAAGTGTTATTCTACGAGCAATCTTACCAGATAAGTAATCTCTTATGATAACATAAGACTGCCAAAGACCATCAGAATAACGTTGCATCTAACTCAGTCAAAGGAACGGATGGTATGTTGGACGAAAACTTTATCCACTTGTTAAACTTACTTTTAGGATAGATACTTAAGCTCGATCAAAACAGGATATTCAAAAGCGGCACGCTGAGGGCAGTATGGATATTTTTGTTAAAATTTACTCCCAAGATATGTTTGATTATCTTGAATTGTGGCGATGGGCGTAACGTAAATCTTATGCTGCAGTCACACACACGCACTTACGTTGAGTTACGTCCAGTTGTGAACAAAAATTATTTACTTTACTGCGGATCCCCATATCTTCCCGTCATTGTCAGCAGTGAAAATAGTGATAATTTCGTTCATCCAATAAAACAAAGGAATACATAAGAAATAATAGAATAGAAGATGAAATAAGGATAAAAAAAAAAAAAAACGTAACTAAACGTAAGTGTCTTGGTGACTGCATTATTACTGACGATTTATGGAAAATTACGTAATTCATTATTGAATTTACTCTTTGTGCCAAATATATTATGACGGCTTAAAAAGTTGTTTACTTTGTGTATCTTTTTTTAATACAAAGTGGAATATATTTCCCACACACACATACACAAACACAAAAAAGGATTAATTTCACTTGTAATTTAGAAAATATACATGCATCAAATCGAGAAACTAACAGAAATCGGAAATCGGAGTGAGTCAGAAAATGAATGTCCCATCATTTTCAAGTTATTTTGTGAAAAATATGGACATTTAATCATGGGTTTCATGATATGTCTTGGTAGACTCATCCTAAAGCATAATATGTTGATACCCTATACGTTTGGATCTCTGCATGACTGATTAATAATCTTCAGAAGACAGCAAAATCTCATTTGCACCAAGTGGCTGGGTGAATAATAAACAAATTCACAATTTATTACTTATGTGCAAGCACAAAAACACACACCCACACATACCCTCATTTGCACACACACAAACCACAATCATACCCACATACACCTTAACACACACACACACACACTTACACACACTATCTCATCCACACCAGTTTACACACAAATACACACTTTGCCTGCTATTAATGATATAATATATATATATATATATATTATATATATAATATATTATATATTATATAACTTTTATCATTAAAAAGCCCCCCCCTAAAAAAAACAACAACAACAAACAAAAAAAAAAAAAAAAAAAACACTCACACACACACACAAACCGAAAAAATATAAATATTTATTATAGCATCTAACTTAGTGTGTGTGTTTTTCGTTTGATAATAAATCCCTCACCATCTTAGGCTACCATTCATATACCATTTATGTGCCATTGCTATGCAAATGAGGGAATTACACTTCTTGTCCACAAACACGTTAATTATTCTTATAGCATACATTTATTCATTTATTGGTTTATTTATTTTTCTATTTATTGAGACTCATATCCTACTCTCAAAAAGGGTTCACCTAAAGCACTAAAGACTTCTATTTTTAAACTATCGCGATTTTCCATGGCTATCCAAAAAGTTATGTGCTCAAAAACAATTATCGAAGAAGGTCCATCACGAGCTGGCGCTATAACTCTGAAATTCAATGGCGTGATTTTTTTTCTTCGAACTTTTTTTATTCCCTTTTCAACAAGTTCAAACTGATTTCCATACAGTGCATCGATGAACACAAAACTAACACAATAGTAAAACTAGTTCAAATTGTGAAGATATGAAGCCCATGATTAAAACCATGACGGCCATGACAGTTGTAAAATTGGCCTGAACTCGGCTCTATAATACAAAACATAATATATATATATATGCACGTTTTCAAATTTATGGATATTTCTCCAAGAACCACAATTGGTGACTTTTAACCTTTCAGACTTCCTCGAAAAAATATCAATGCTTGATTACTTGTTGACATTCCGAACAAAGCTGTGATACGATTCGGGATTTATCGATAGAAAATCGTGGTAAAAATGTGTACATATATCATTTTAGGTTATAGGCACGTATATTAAGTGGTAACAATAATGATACATCATGTTGATGAGACGTGGTCCAGGTTGCCGGACTGTGGGCCACACTCAATGTAAAAGCAGAACCTATAAAAATGATGTATCAACGTGGTCAGTGTCAGTGCGTGTCAATTGGTGGTATGCAGTCTGATTTTGGTCATCGTAAAATTCGACTGTCGAATTTATGAATAGTTCACGACATGCGTAAATGCCAGGGCACGCATTTCAAGTCTTGTTTACTCCATACTTGCGCATGTTCACGGCCTATACAGCCTAAATCGAGGTCAACTAAGCGCGCGCTGGTGGCAGGATAGAAGCGAACAGTGCATTAAAAGTAGACATGCAATAATTAGAGCACAAAAACTCGCTTAAAAAGACTTCCCTCAGGTGGAATGGTAATAACGTCCGCTTGAGCAAATCACTAATGGAGTTTGAAGAAATTAATGAACTTTTCTCACGGTTTAAGTTAGTAGATGCTCAAGACTAGATGAAGGAAAAAAAAAATCGGCAAGCCTATATGATTGGGATGAAGTTGTGATCAGAATCTGTATTTCACTTAGATTGATGTTCCAAACAATGATTGATAGTGATCTGACCACATCTTGTGAAGACGCCGTCCACATCAGCTTATATGCGATATGCATGTAATTTTGCGTAAATATTAACCAATCGAGCTAGGAAAGATTCTCTTATGAAATGTTCAAAGTGACAGGACTTTTTTTAACCAATCAAAATGAGTAATCAAGCTCTTAATTACCATGCGAACAATTAGCTGTAATAAAATTATACGTCGTCGAGGAAAAGACTATGCAGCTCATGAGCTATTTAGAGAAGAATTGGCCATATTGTACAAGAATTTGATCTGAAATGCCGTTCAATTTGACAAAAGTGACATAACCTTTTCTTTTATTTGCAATACGTTTAATTCAGAATCTTAGCTTACTTCATAAGAGCGAAATTTAGTTTAAAAAGTTGTTGTTCGCCATAATCAAGAGAACAAAGTGAAAAATCGTGCAAAAGACAAAAATGTCTATTGGCGTGATCGCTTTGAGTAGAGTGATAGCGCCCTCTATCACTTAAGTTTACATCTAGAATTGATAGGCCTATGATAAAATTATATCTAAGAGAATTTCGTTCTTCGTCCCCTTTATTTCCAAATCCTGTATCCGCCTATAATTATCGTTTTATAAGCAAGGAATAAATAAAAAATATATGTATTCAACATGGTGCAACGTAGTGCATTTTTTTTGGTCATAAAATATTTTGATATATTAATTTTACGACCTGTTTTCGTTCCTTGTTTCCTCCATGAAATTATGATGAATTGACTGATGTTGAGAAGGATAAAAAAATCAATAAGAAGGAACACTGCGATGCCTGCAGAGGCTCCGGTGCTCAGACCAGTACATGGTATGGGATCTGTATTATAATAAAAATACAAATCGTACATGAGAATAATAGTCCTCCTTCTTGATGAGTACAGTCCATCATCTGGTGTATTTTCATACTAGAGTAGTGTGAAAATCTAGATTATAAACACTATTTTGAGAGTAGTATATATTTGATAAAATCATTTTTCATGGCCAAAAATTGGGTCGTCTTTATATGAAACCACATTACACTCGGATGAAGATAAGGGTTTAGAAAAATAAATACTCTACGTGTGTGTGTGTGTGTGTGTGTGGTTGTGTGTGTGTGTGTGTGTGTGTGTGGATGTGTGTGTGTGTGTGTGTGTGTGTGTATGGGTGTGCATGCGTAAGAAAGGTGTGTGAAGTTTGTGTCGGAGTGTGTGTTCATGTATGGAACACATCTATCTAAATTATATATTAATTATTACCTTATGCAACTACGTACTCAAATATAATCTTGAATGATAATGCTAAAGGGAAATTCCCTTGCAATTCCGCCGGGACCGGGTATTCGCATTTTCAATAAACCTCGTATAAAGCAAGTGCGTGTACTCTGACCTACTACCATTATCCTTTAAACGTGGAATCAAATGGTATGTGGAATCAAGATTGTGTAAACTCTAGTATGTAAAACCATTATCATGAGGGACAATAGGCTGCTGGGATCACTGCATTCCTTTCATATTGATATTTATATCACAATCTACACTGAAATGATTTACTAAGAGGCAAACTTTCAATAGTTTATCAGCGAAAAAAAAAAAAAACGATAATGAAAAATTAAGAAATAAAAAAATCAATAAAGCAATAGCTCTGGTTGTTAAGAATGGGCTAACTAGATAACTACTATAATAACTACTAAAAACAATTTTCTTGTGAAATTTTGAAAGTGACAGGACTTTTTATTTAATCAATCAAACTGATTGTTCCATCAACGGAAAGCTGAGAAATCAAGCTTGGCATGCGAACAATTAGCTGTAATAGAATTATGCGTCGTCGAGGAAAAATACCATGCAGCCCATGAGCTATTTTGAGAGCCAAATTGGTCATATTTATTGTACAGGAATTTGATCTGAAATGCCTTTCGATTTGACAAAAGTGACAGAACTTTTTTTTTTCATTTGCAATCCGTTTAATTCAGAATCTTAGCTTACTTCATCAGAGCGAACATTTATATAAAAAAGTTGTTGTTCGCCATAATCAAGAGAACAAAGTGCAAAATCGTGCAAAAGACATAAACGTCTATGGGCGCGATCGCTTTGAATAGAGTGATAGCGCCCTCTATCACTTAGGTTTACAACTAGAATTGATAGGCCTAGATGATAAAATTATATCTAAGGGAATTTCGTTCTTGGTCCCCTTTATTTCCAAATTCTGGATCCGCCGATAATTATCGTTTTGTAAGCAAGAAGTAAATCAAAATATATGTATTCAACATGCTGCAACGTAGTGCATATTTTGTCATAAAATATTTTGATATATTAATTTTACGACCTGTTTTCGTTCCTTGTTTCCTCTTTAAAATTATGATGAATTGACTGATGTTGAGAACGATACAAATCAATAAGAAGGAACATTGCGATGCCTGCAGAGGTTCCGGTGCTCAGACCAGTACATGGTATGGGATCTGTATTATAATAAAAATACAAATCGTACTTGAGAATAATAGTCCTCCTTCTTGATGAGTACAGTCCATCATCTGGTGTATTTGCATACTAGAGTAGTGTGAAAATCTGGATTATAAAAACTATTTTGAGAGTAGCATATATTTAATAAAATCAATTTTCATGACAAAAAATTGGCTCGTCTTTATATTGAACCACATTACATTCGGATGAAGAGGAGGGTGTAAGAAAAATTAATACTCTACGTGTGTGTGTGTGTGTGTGTGTGTGTGTGTGTGTGCGTGGATGTGCATGCGTAATGAAGGTGTGCGGAGCTTATGTTTGTGTGTGTCCGTGTTTAATGGTGTGTATGTGTGTGTGTGTTTGTAAGAAGGAGGGTGTGGGTGTGGGTGTGTTCATGTATAGCACATTTCTATCTTTATGATAAATTAATGATTACCTTATGAAACTACGTACTCGAATATAATATTTAATGATAATGCTAAAGAGAATTTCCCTTGCAATTCCTCCCGAACCAACTGTTCACATTTTCAATGGACCTCGTATAAAGCAAGTGCGTGTACTCTGACCTACTACCATTATCCTTTAAAGGGGTATCTCACTGGTTGCGAACCCAAGCGAATTTACATAGTGTTATATAGAGAGAGACAATATACCAACGTTTTAAGCAGTGCTCATTATTATGGAACATTTTCTTTAATGCTGCTTTGTTAGGCAAACCAAAGGGGTTATCTCACTGCATCAGAATGGTATGTTTTCTTTTGTGCTGATGGTTAGGCAAGCACAAAGGGTTTATATCACTTTATCAGCATGGTATGCTTTCTTTTGTGCTGCCTTTGTTAGGCAAGCGCAAAAGGGTTATACTGCATGATTGTTGCATGTTATCTTTTGTACTCTTTTTGTATTAAAGCACAAAGGGGGTAAATCCAAGGAAGTACAAGCCCTGGAGATCTCACTAGCGGGACTCGTTTGATCATGACTCAAAGCCGCGAGGAGAAAATAGGTCGGGCATATGCTCAACTGGATCTCCTGTGCAGATGGGTAGACAAAAGATCCCCACTTGGCTGCACTCGTATGGATCTAGTTTCAAAAGGAGATATTTTTTGTAATTGAAATCACTTTTCGCTACCACTCGTCTGAAAATTGTTGTGTACTTTGTGAGGCATGCGAAAAGAAATGATACAATTTCTGATATAGTAATCAAAACTACCCCACTGGGCATTTGTGGACACTAATCTGACAAATGGCATCATAAATGACAAATTTCCAACAAGATTGAGTCCCTTTTTGTTGACCTGAGCAAAACACCAATGAACTAGAGGAAACGCGTCTGAAATGGAGCTTTCTCAAATGAAAAGGTCTGAAATCAGAATGGTTTGCGTTTATTGTTAATGGCAACATAAATCATATATACGCGTATACGCTG
Organism: Paracentrotus lividus; assembly: GCA_940671915.1. NCBI lineage: Eukaryota > Metazoa > Echinodermata > Echinoidea > Camarodonta > Echinidae > Paracentrotus > Paracentrotus lividus. The sequence goes on along the minus strand of CALNVZ010000174.1, from coordinate 35,215,517 downwards.
GATTATTATTATATTTTCAAACAGATTTTGAGAAATTATAGTGTTTTATCGATTAAATGTAAATATAATATTTTTTCTTCCGATTCAAATTTATGTTTGACCCTATCCATATATATTTTTTCTGAAGTGAAAATATTTCTATGTATATTCAACAATTTTTACAATCAGAATATATGCGCTAGCAACCTTTGGCAAAAATAAATTCGCCTGGAAATTTTGAACATGCCCAAAACTTTTTGGCGATTTTTTTTCAAAGGAACTATCCAGGCCTATCGAAAGGAATGTGGTTGAAACCAAAAAACAATTGCTTCATGCGCCAATGCGGGACAAAAATAATTCCTGTTTTTCGACTCCATTAATTTCAGAAGTTCGCTGCATTCCAAGATACCCATTGTCCAGAAAACACATAACAAAAGAAAATGCCTCAAGTCGAAAAGCCTACCTACTGAATCGAAGGGGATTAGGCTTTCTATATTTATGACACTCTCTAAATTCGCTTCGTTCGCTAGCGTTCGCAACTCAGTGAGATACCCCCTTTAAACTTGGAATCAATTGGTATGTGGAATCAAGATTGTGTAAACACTTGTATGTGAAACCATCATCATGAGGGACAATAGGCTGCTGGGATCACTGCATTCCCTTTCATATTGATATCTATATCACAATCTACTCTGCAATGATATACAAAGAGGCAAACTTTAAATAGTTTATCAGCGAAAGAAAAAAATTATAATGAAAAATTAAGAAATAAAAAATCAATAAAGCACTAGCTCTGGTTGTTATTAAAAGAGTGGGCTAACTAGGCGTAGTTGTTTCCAGTCTATTCAATTCTATTCTGATTACATTTCGTGTGTTGCTACATTGTTTTCTTTTAACTTCATTCTTGTTTAATTAAGCACTTTGCCAAACATTTAGGCATGCTTTATTGCAGGAATGTACGTTATTTTAACTGTTGTATTTAAAGGGAGAACGAACTGAACAACTCTCTTTGACTGTGTGTTATCAATAGCTAGTCTTAAAATAAACCTTATGGATTAACTAGCAATAATACAGTGAATAAATTACCTTTTAATTTTATTTGTATAGTGCTACTAAAATGGTTTTAGCGGAAAAGTAATTGTTTTGCTCCTTGGTAAAAAATAGTTATTGTGATATGAATGTATCGAGTAGTGAATTAGTGTGCTATCACTTAAATGGGTCTATATCATAAGACTACACTGCTCAGAATGTTGCACATATCAATTCTAGTTGTAAACTTAAGGGGAAGAGGGCGCTATCACTCTACGCAAAGCGAACGCGGCCATAGACTTTTTGTGTAATTTGCACAGTTTTTTCACTTGTTTTCTTGATTATGGCGAGCAACTACCTTTTCAAAGAAATGATCAACTTGAATAAGTACGCTAAGAGTCTGAATTTTTCAAAAATAGGAATAACTTATTGCAAAGGGGAAAAAAGTCCTGTCCATTGAGTCAATTCGAAATCCTAGTAAGATCAAATTCCTGTACAATATGGCCAATTTTGCTCTCAAAATAGCTCATTACGCTGTATAGTCATCGTCCTCGATTACGCATAATTAATTACACCTTAATGATCAAGCAGTTTTTAAAAGCTTGAATTCTCAGCTTTCCAAATATGGTACATTCATTTCGATTGGTTAAAAAAAAGTCCTGTCACTTTGAACATTATCACAAACGAATCTTTACTCGATGGGTCAATATTTGCGCATATCACATGCATATCGCATGTGGACGGCGTTCGCAAGATGTGACAAGATCACTATTTATATCAATAATCGTTAGGAACATCAATCTATGTGAAATAAAGATCTCGATTACAACTTTAGCACAATGGTGTTATAGGCTTGCCAAAATGTCTTTTTCCCCAATCTGGTCTGAAGCATCTACCTACGAAAACTATGATAAAAGTTCAATTATTTATTTTCATGTCCATGACGAATTTCCTCAACGGATCGACTGATAATACCATTTTACCGACAGGGAAGTTTTCTTAGGCGAGTTTTTGTACGCTAAGTAATAATTGCATGCATTGTCAATCGGTCGCCTCCCGCCGTTAGCGCGGGTTTTGTTGACATTAATGTAGAGCCGTATAATTTTCTGCGCCGCTCCAGATGCCATGTAATTCCACTCAAACTCATGAATGTAATGTTGCGTTTCCCCTCCTCAAATAATGGACGCGTCTTTATGTTAAGATTTAATGTCATACGTTAGATTTACATTTCAGGTGGAGTAGAATTGATATGCTATGGGTTAGGAATCGGGGCAGATTTGAGCAGTTGGGGACTTGAGGTGGCAGTAGCGGACGTAGACCGGAGTCACACAATGAACTTACCGGGCCCATGCGTAAACATAATAGAGCCGCTTTTGTCCCCAGACAATTGGCCCCGAAATGCATTTAATTCGATTTTCTTGGATCTGCGCCTGGGTGGTGCTATACAAGGCTGCTGGTTCGTACTGGTTTTAAGGGAGTAAAACCAGAGGTGAAGGCGAGATATAGGGATCCAAATGGCGTCCGTCTGTCGTCTATCTGTCATTCGTCCGTCACACTTTACCTGCAAGACTCTCTTATGAAGCATAACTTGGCAACTGCTGGTCCAATGACAACCAAACTTGGGTGCTATATGCACTAGGTGTACCATCATGTTGCAGTGTTGTTGGAGATCGCATGGTGAGGTCAAAGGGTATTTGAGGTCAACTGTTAGAGTTTACTGGCAAGACTCTAACAAATAACTTTCCAACCGTTGCTCTCTTCTTAACTAATAGATGCACCTGAGTTATGTAGTCATGAGTGGGCGAGACAAAATCTAGCTATTGCCTTGTTATAGGCCTACCAGAGTCTCTTTATTATGCCCCGCCACTGAGGGTGGTGCTGGAGGCAACATGATTTTGGGTAGTCTGTCCGTCCTGTTTGCCTGTTATTGCGAGAGATTGCGTTGAGAGTCTAGGCAAAAAACAAAAAAAAAAATTATATCGTTCAAACAACCCCCACCCCCCTAGTTACGGGCCTGTCAAGTGCACATATAACCACCCTACAATGTTAGAAAATTTTTCCTTAAAACAAAAAAAAAAAAAAAACCCAGAAAAATACTTGCAGCAGGGCTGTTATAATACATGTAATCTTACTGCACAATTTACAGTAAAATTACAATAAATTGGTATATGGGGTATAAAATGTTACAAATTTTCTGTAATAAAAGACTTTTTGTCCTTTTTTTTTTTAAAACAGACTTGTTCTGTTAAATTGCAGAAAATTTCCAAAATATACAGAATTATCCTGGGGTTTTAATCTCCTTAAAAAAAAATCAGAAAAAGTTCACATTAAAATTACAGAAGTTTTCTGCAATTTACAGAACATGTCTGTTTTAAAAAAGGAAAAAAGGTCTGTTATTACAGGACATTTGTAAAATTTCATACCCCATATACAAATTTTGAAGGTTAACCTTAATGTGATTAAAGACGTCTTTATGACGTCTTTAATCACATTAAATAATCATGGCAATATGACGTCTTATACTGGTCAAGAGACGTCGTAGTTGACTATTGACGACGTCATAATCACGTCAATATACGACGTCAATATGACGACGTACGTTGGTACATAGACCCTGATAGCAGAAACTTGTAAAAAAGACGTTTTATTTACGTCATTTTTCGACGTGTCTCACGTCATATTGACGTTGTAAAACTACGTCTTAAAGACGAATATTTGCACCAACGTACGTCTTCATATTGACGTCGTATTTTGACGTGATTACGACGTCTCAATGACGTCTTTACACCGTATTCTTGACCAGTATAAGACGTCATATTGCCATGATTATTTGATGTGATTAAAGACGTCATAAAGACGTATGATTTATGACGTGATATATACGTCTTTAGTTGTTCAAATTTAATGTGATCGTTTGTAATTCAAATTATTTCTAGAGAGCTTTTATTGACCAAGCTACAACGATTTAATTGCAATTTATATGCCCAGATTATGACTTGTTTATGACGTCATTTATTGACCAATCTACGACAATTAATTTTGCCTTTTTATATGACCAGATTATGACTTGATTATGACGTCATTTATTGACCAATCTACGACGATTAAGGTGGCAGGTGCATGAAATTTGGTAGAATTGTTTATCTTGAAGAGTACTACAAAATCATGATAGTTTTTATGCATACTACCCCCACAGGTGGAGTTATGTCTAAAAGTCTGTTCTAATTTTTTCCCTATCTTGACTATTGTTAAACCCATAATTTCTACACTTCTAATCTGAATTTTCCTAAAAGCCATCATTAATTTGTCACAAAGGAGTCAGAGAATAAAATGAATCCATCAAAACCTCACTTACACTCTATGTTGTGAAGTTTTTAGAATTGAAAGTTCATATAATGAAAAATATTTTTTTTTTTCAAAATTCTGATTTCGAATGACTATGTTTTTCTTATGTCTAAAGAAAATATGCCAAAGTGCAGATTTTTGTGTAGCCCAACTCATAAGCTTTCCAGAAATGTATAGTTTGTTGGGGTACAGGTACTTAGTAAGAAAACTATGCTTGATTATATACCGTGACGTCGTTTTCGCACGGGAATAGGGCACCTGCCACCTTAAATTTGTATTTTTATATGACCAGATTATGACGGGATTATGACTATTGGTGATAATTTTGTAATTGATTATAAAAAGAAATAGTAATGATTTTGGGTTATTAGTCGAGTTTTTATCATGTTTCTTTCATAAAACAATGTTAAACTCTTTACACAAGTATATTTTTTTACTAAGAAATAAATTAAAAACGTCCTAATTAAGCGGTAAAGTAGAATGAAATAAGTATGCAATTCATTAATGAAGAATTAAGGAAACTTTAACCATGAAATAGGTATATTATTTATAACATAAATACATGGAACTATCTCCTCCTGTTATTGCTAATATCCTTCAATAAAATAAAGGCTATGAACCATGCCCTTAGAGGAAGAACTGAGTAACTCTTGCTCCATAGCAAAGTTAAAGCTATGAGATCCTCTGAGTACAAAATCAGTAGAAGGTCAATAAAAGCTCTCTAGAAATAATTTGAATTACAAACGATCACATTAAATTTGAACAACTAAAGACGTATATATAACGTCATAAATCATACGTCTTTATGACGTCTTTAATCACATTAAATAATCATGACAATATGACGTCTTATACTGGTCAAGAATACGGTGTAAAAACGTCATTGAGACGTCGTAGTTGACTATTGACGACGTCATGATCACGTCAATATACGACGTCAATACGACGACGTACGTTGGTGCAAATATTCGTCTTTAAGACTTAGTTTTACAACGTCAATATGACGTGAGACACGTCGAAAAATGACGTAAATAAAACGTCTTTTTTACAAGTTTCTGCTATCAGGGTCTATGTACCAAAAAGTGCAGCATTGTTTACATAACTGACGTTTGGTGCACGAACAATTGTACAGTATTGCTCTTGGATCGTGGGTTAACCTTTGAAGGCCAAAATTCTACTCTAAGTTGTTTGCTAATATTACATGAAAGTTAAATGCTAATGAAGTTAAGTAGGCTGAAAGTCAAGCCAAGATCATATTTGTATGTGTGTTTATTGTGTCAGGGCTGCCGAGTAAAACCGTTTCAATTAATCGTTTGATTTGACTTGAGAAGCATTATTAACTAAGGTGGAATGCAAATTTGGTTTGAAAATCAATATCACAATGCTATTGCATGTGTTATTATTAACACATGTGGCTGTGCCTGCATGGCAGCTCTGCTTTGCAGTTATTAATATTTATTATTTCATGTAAATCATAATATGAAGATAGAGGTATTGAGAAAGAACTGATAACATGGATAATGCAAAGGACAATTACAATTAAAGGATCTGTTTCAGTTATTGACATGCATATCGGTGATCATAAGTGAACCACTATTCCCAAGTGATTTCACAAATAATTACATGTAGAGTGATTATACTAAAATACAATGTTTTTTAGACTAAATACAAGTTTATAAAACCTTTTTTTTTCCATTGTATTTCACTGTTAGTCAACATAAATGTATGCATCCAAAATACTGGTTTGAGGATTCATTTAAATACATGTGACAACAAAGTAATATATAGGCTGAAGTTGGAATTAGATAAATGCACAGAGACAAGTAAATAATAACCAGATACTGAGTTATTTGGTATATGATGAATTTAATTATGAGCACAAACAATGTACATTTATAAAGGTATACACTTTAAATGATTCATTCGTTTATCTGTATACAGTCTACTCCCATTGTGACAAGCAAGGATTTATTGGGATTTCATTGTGGCAAGGCAAATGACCTCGTTACAGCAGGAGTTCACTGTACATATACTGCACTGTGAATAAATGGATCAATCATATATATTACTCATGTCCCTTAGTTTGTATTCAGTTTTCACGGAATGAATTGCGATTGAGTATGAAAGAGAATTAAAACCCCGACACTTCTGTAAAGACGCGAGTCTGGTGTATCTGATCGTATCTGAGCAGGAACATTATCATGATTATAGATAAGCTTATTGCAACACATGTCTTGGTTTGGGTTTATCTTTCTAAAGAGTTCTGGACTCTGGAGTTTCTTTAGTTATTGGTTATCTATAGTAATAGATAAAAATCGAAGCCTCTGTTTATTTTGTCAGATATAAAATACACTGTCCGAGTCATAAAGGTGGAATATTTTTTTGCCGGTCTAAGAATATGATTTTGCTCCGGCTTTAATTTCTTGAAAATGTTTGTCCTTGGTTTTACTTTTCGGGACCCTGGCTATATTTTGAACAATTTCCCAACCCTTAACGGGGATTTTTTCCCAAAAAGTTTTGTCAAACCCCATGATGCCCATTTTGGTATTTTTTTTTTCTCATTTTGGGCCCCTTTTTGTTTACCCGACCAATCAAGCCCCCCTCAGTCCTACCCCCAGGAAACGCGTCTGAGATGTATTGTTTATAATGTTTAAGTTAAATCTAGATTTATGGGGGCAGACTCAGGTGTCTTGCCTATGGGAGGGGTTGGAGTACAAATTGTGATTGGTTAAAATCCGGAATATTTTATTCCACCTTTATGATAAAAACAAAATAAATTAAAAACAACCTTTAACCTTTTTTTTTTTGTTATCATTTTCCCTTAATTATTTTTTTTTAAAACCCTGATTACAAGGTTGTAAATGGCGGGTATAGATAAAATCTTATATTAATTTATGTTAAGCTGAGATTTGACGATACAATTTTAGGGAAGGACTGAGGGGGCCTTGGTGGGTCGCGTAAACAAAAAGGGGCCCAAAAAATTAGAAAAAATGACGAAAATGGCCATCTTGGGGGTGACAAATTTTTGGGAAGAAAAAAAAAATCCCCGCGAAGGGTAAAGATAACGTCCAAATATAGCCAGGATCCGAAGATTGAAAGCAGAGACGAACACATTAAAAAAATTAAAGCCAGAGCAACATAATGTCGCTGGAGGCAGAAAAATATATTTCACCTTTGTCATGTTTGTGACGAACAGTGTATTAAAAAAAAGCAGTTATTCTAGATCATGCATCCTCACTGTCGATCATATTGACAGACTGGATTGCAAATGACAAACAATATATTTTCAAAAAATTGTGTAGATTATTTCTGTGTCGTACTTGATTATGATAATTATGATGATGAGGATAACGAAGTTTTTAATAGGGATGGTAGTGGGGGGTAAAGGTGATTCAAGTTCAAGTTCAAGTTAATTTAAAACCAAAATCATCACAATACAATCATATTGATATACATTTGTGTATATAAAATATATAATGAGTACATTAGCACTTATCAAATTAGAGTACATCATAGATGAAATGATTTTAGGACCCCTTTGGAAGCTAGGCTTGTTAGCGGGGCCCTGGAAGTAAATTACATCAATAACGTGATATATAGAAGATATTAATCTACACAAAACAATGTAAACAGCGATACATAAACATGAATATAGATGATAATGCTTACTGTAGTGTTTATGATGCTGATGGATTATCTTGCTATGATTGTGGTGGTAATGTTGGTGTTAATGATGGTAATGATGATGGGGATGATTGTGATGATGATAATGCTGACTATATTAATGTTGATGATGCTGATCGATGAATCATGGATCATCTTGCTATCATGGGATGGTAATGTTGGTGTTAATGATGGTAGTGATGATGGAGCTCAAACATGTTTTAGTTGTGATGGTTAATGATGAGGATTATGATGATGCTAATGGCTATGACTAGTGATCTTTATGGACATATTATTACTTAGTATCTTTGTCTGGTAAATTATTCGCACAGTCAATCATTAATTGCTGTCACCACTACCATTGTGACATATATCACTGCCATCGGCATCGATTCATCATCAAAATAAAAAATATATATTGTAATTATTAACATCAACGTTGTCATCGTCATCGGCACTACCATTATCATCGTATGAATTACTGTCATCAATACTATGATATAGATGGACATTAACCATCCCCCCCCCCACATACAATGAAATCTTATTGGCAAAACATTGGCAATTCCAAGATGAAGTGGACACGGATCTAAAACTTTGCATGCGGTGTTGAAGGACCTGCAGTTGTAAAGGCCTCTTTACAGTAAAACCAAACAAGTAAGATGTGTATGATTTTATTTATTTGTCCAGTATAAACAACAGTCAGATTAGCTTGACGGGATGACCCATTAAAGCTCTAGAACTTATTTACAATGGGGTCAACATATTTATTTATTTGTTTATTTGAACATACACATTTAAAACGGTGGCACTCACAAAATAAAGTGGCGCGTTCACAATTACATGTAATGACATCAATATAAAAGTGATTAAACAATATAAAAAGCGACAAAAACACACGAAAGACAGTATTAATATACATATATATATATATATATATATATATATATATATATATATATATATATATATATATACACAAAAAAATGAGAACTAGTTTCCATGATAAAACCCGTTTGCTACTCTTGGAGGCGAGTGCTTTTATTCGTATATCACGTATTTTTACTTCAGAATCTGTGTTTCTGTTAAAAGTACACACCCGCTCTTCCAGAACATGTAAACTTAATAAGGGGTACTCAAGAAAAAAAAATATTGAGTATATATACACAATAAATTTTTGTCTTGAGTATCCCTTTTAACTTTACATGTTCAATTACGTAAAACAATTGTGCAAGTGAGTTTCTCTTCAACTTGGTACGGCTTGGTGGATGATCGGGTGAAAACACTAACAATCGAGTAAAGTGAGAATTGCTGAGAAATTCTATATAGCCTGTAATTCACTAGATGAGTAAACTACGACACGTCTTCGTACGTCTCAAGTCTCGTGAAAGTCTTTGAGAGCTGGCTATGCGGTACTTTTACATGTTGCGCCCGGTACGCCTACTCGGATCACGAGTACGGACATACTATCGAGATTGCTGCACGAGGTATGTTCTACGCTTACGTACGTACATGTGCAATTTTTTCGTTATCGAACGAATACCTGGCATGCTTGGCATGCTTGCTTGATCATCCGTATTACGTAATCTTTTGTTACGGTAACTCTGGCAAAGTGAATCTAGAGCTTTATGTTCACTCTCGGCAAAGCAGTCAAAGCTCTATTCATTTCTTTCTTGATTTTTCTTTTGTTCTTATGTATAAGGGGAATATAGAAAATAAATTAACTTTCTAACGGAACGTATGTGGAGGAAGAAGTATAGCGAAAACACAGAGTTGAATACGCACTAAACAGCGGAACTGAGAGCGGAGAGCGTGCATGCTCTTGTCTTGGGTGAGTCCTATTCCTTTTTGTTTGTTTGTTTGCCTGTTTTTATAACCATGATATTTGGAATGTTCCGATGATTTACATCGTCTGATAACACTAACAGCTAGATTACCATGCATGGATTTCCCATTACTTTGTCAGTCATGTACACAGTTTGAGTTTGATGCATTGATGTTAGTAATGCAATGTATTGGTTTGTGTGAATATGATGCTCTGAAGTGAGTAATCAGTGTATTGGTTTGAGTGAAATGATGCACTGATGTGTATATCATCGGAACATTCCAAATATCATTATAAAAACAGGCAAACAAACAAACAAAAAGAATAGGACTCACCTAGTGAGTAACGCTTTACATACTCAGAGAGTCAGTAAGTAAAGTTGCACAAACTGATCACAAGCAAGTTGATGAATTTGTGCAACTTTTACTTACTGACTCTCTGAGTATGTAAAGCTTCTCACTAGATTAGTTTGTGCAATGTACTCAAAACAATTAGTTATGTTACTCAATAAAATGAGTTAATTAAAATAAACTCATTTTGGTGTGTCACTATATTGTCAAACAAAATACTCGATTAGTGCGTTTTCAAAGTAGCTTTATTGAGTGAAAGCACTCATGGATGTGTGTCACTATATAGTCAAAAATACTTGGATATTTGAGTTTGATCACTTATATATGCAAGTTCTCATTTTTTGTGTGTACACTGTTCGTCATAAAGGTGGAATATTTTTTTCACTCCAGTAACATCATTTTCTTCCGGCTTCAATTTATTTGATATATTTGTCTCAACTTTCAGTTTTCGGCCCCTTGGCTAAAAGTAGTTGGATGTTCCCTCAACCTTTCTTGGGTTTTAAATAAAAAATTTTTTAACCCCCACAACGCCCATTTTTGACATTTTTCCATATTTTGGGGCCCCAATTCGTTTACCCGGTCGACCAAGGCCCCTCAGGCACACCTCAGGAAACGCGTCTGAGATGAAAGATTGGTTTTGTTATTCAAGTTAAATCTAGGTTTATGGTTACAGGCTTAGGTCTCTTGTCTAGGGGAGGGGTTGAAGAAAAAAGTACGATTGGTGAAAATTATGAATTTCTTTTATTCAACCATTATGATAAATACAAAAGAAACAAAAACAACCCTGAATCCATGATTATTATCATTTCCCCCTCCATTTTGTTTCAGCCTTCATAAGAAGGTTGTAAATGATAACTGTAGTTCATTTTCCATTGTAATTTATGTTTGTCTGATTTGCTACAATACATTTTTGGGAAGATACAAATTTGAATGCTGTAAAAATGAATAAAATCAATTTTGAACAACAATCAAAATAATGTTTGACCATTTCCCTAGAAAATAGACCTAATCATGTAACCATGAACTTCATATTAACTGAAAGAACAATATCAAGTCTACCCCCCTAGACGCATCTCATGGGGTATGTCTGGGGGGGGGGGGCCTTGGTTGGCCAGGTAAACAAAAATGTGCTCCAAAATGTGAAAATTTGCCGAAAATGGGCACTGTGGGGGTTTACAAACTTTTTGTTTTAAAAAATCTCAGGGAAGGGTTGGGGGAACGTACAAGAAATAGCCAGGGTCCATAAAAATGAAAGCGGGAACAAACAAATAAAAAAAAAATAAAGCCGGAGCGAAAAGGTGTTGCTGGAGCGGGAAAAAAAAGTATTCCATTTTTATGACGAACAGCGTATTTATAAAAAGAGGACTGAATAAACTACACACAAAAAATGAGAACTTGCATATATAAGTGATCACACTCAAATATCCATGTATTTTTGACAATATAGTGACACACATCCATGAGTGCTTTCACTCAATAAAGCTACTTTGAAAACGCATCTAATCGAGTATTTTAAATTTGACAATATAGTGACACACCAAAATGAGTTTATTTAATTAACTCATTTCATTGAGTAACATAACTAATTGTTTTGAGTACATTGCACAAACTAATCTAGTGAGTAACGCTTTACATACTCAGAGAGTTAGTAAAGCTCATCAACTTGCGTGTGACGAGTTTGTGCAACCTTTACTTACTGACTCTCTGAGTATGTAAAGCGTTACTCACTAGGTGAGTCCTATTCCTTTTTGTTTGTTTGTTTGCCTGTTTTTATAATGATATTTGGAATGTTACGATGATATACACATCAGTGCATCATTTCACTCAAACCAATACACTGCATTACTCACTTCAGTGCATCAATTCACACAAACCAACACATTGCATTGACCAATGCATCAAATTACTCAAACTGTGAACATGACTGACAAAGTAATGGGACATCCATGCATGTTAATCTAGTTGTTAGTGTTATCAGACGATGTATATCATCGGAGCATTCCAAATATCATTATAAAAACAGGCAAACAAACAGACAAAAGGGAAAAGGACTCACCCAAAGACAATAAGAGCATGCAGGCTCTCCGCTCTCGGATCCGTTCTGCTCACAGAGTGTAACTCTATATGGTTCCGCTAAACATGTACGCACTTAAGGGGGTATCTCACTGGTTGTGAACCCAGGCGAATTTACAGAGTGTTATATATATAGAGGGAATCCATGACATTTGCTCCCGCGACAATTGCTCCGCTATAAATTCCATACGCTAATCGAATGACTAACCTCAACCAGGGACTTTACACTATACCCTACCCTAAACCTAACCCTAAACCTAATATAAATCCCTATTACAACCCTAACCCTAACCCTATATCTTAGACGAAATAAAGCCCGGAGCAATTGTCGCAGGAGCAAATGTCGGGTCACCATATAGAGGATCTACCAACGTTCTTTTGTGCTGCTTTGTTAGACAAGCATAAAGGGGTTATCTCGTTGTATCAGAGAATGGCATGTTTTCTTTAGCGATGCTTTGTAAGCCAAGCTCAAAGGGGTTTTCTCGTTGTATAAGAATTGCATATATTCTTTTGTGCTGCTTAGTTAGGCAAGCTCAATAGGGTTATCTAACTGTATCAACATGGCATGTTTTCTTTTGTACAAGCACAAAGGGGTTGTACTGAATGATCATGGCATGTTTTCTTTTGTAGGCCTACTGCCTTGTTAGGGAAGTACAGGTGGGTTATATTGTATGGTATTGGCATGTTTTCTTTTGTACTGCTTTTTTATGCAATCACAAAGCAGGGGCCGTGGAGCGTT
>CALNVZ010000174.1:35101415-35198542 GCA_940671915.1 Paracentrotus lividus | reverse complement strand
GGAGTTTTTTCTCGTACGGTGCTATTGTTCGATTCTATTGTCAATTGCCGTACAACTCTAAAACCCGTAACAGAATACGGGCCCTTGAGTCTCATGTGATTCAGTTATGTGATTCAGTCTCTTAGACTGGATAAATTGATTAACCATATAAATTATACATATGGGACTATGGTGCTTTAAGTTAATGCCTGTAACTCTCATACCTAGTAATTTCATATTATTCATTTTTCTTTATTATCATCATCATCATTACTCATGTACTACTCTAATCAACCGTGGTATGTATGAAGTAATAGACACAGAATACAGGTAAAAAGCGCCGAATTCAGGTCATGGTTTCCACGGCATTCATGTATGGATTGTGTTTAGATTGTGTTTAGTTTTGCGGGAGTGACGAACTTTGATGGGCTGTATGCAAAGGAGTCCAAAATGAATTCTGATTGGCTATGTAGTATTGTAAATACCTGTGTAATCGGCGACATTAAATCAGTCTTGCGTATATAATGCGCTGAGGAACTGCATGTGTTGAACTGAAAATGACGATAACTTCCATGTGAAAACCTAAAAAGTAATGCATAGTCACTGACTTTCTGTGGGATCGTTAATAGTATAGAATGCTTGATTATATTCGGAAATTTTTCTAAATTTTAAAAACATGTGTTTTACGTTTTAAACATATTACGGCTACAATATTTTTTTCATTATAAAAAGGAGGCATATGCACTGACTTTTTGGAGGTGCAGTGGCGGATCCAGGATTTCAGGATTAGGGGGGGGGGGGTCATTTTCCGATTTTAACATGTACAGAATGAGCAGTTTTTTTAATTATAGGGGGCGCGCGTCCCCTGTGCCCCGCCTGGATCCGCCACTGGGGTTTCTTCAAGAATAAAATGCTTCCTTGTGTTATTTAAAGTTGATAAAATTGACACTTTCAATCACTACAGTGAAATAACACCAAAAAAAATTCCCCAATATTAGGTATCAATAATGTTTGAACCAGGAGGATTAAAAAAAAAAAATCTAATTATATGTCCATATTTAAATATGTGGTTTAAATATGGCTAGCGAAATGGGACACAATTTGTCTATGTTGCATGTTCCTTAGGAGTTTACCAAATTCTGGAATTGTGTTTTAATTGTAAGGAAAACTTTTTTACGTATCATTCCCAAGCAGTTTAAAAGGTTTCACTACCAAAACTTCGGATAAATCGAACTTCCACTTTTCGAGATTGTGTCCCATTTTGCTAGCCATATAACCACAGATTTAAGCTAGGTTTAACTTTAGGCGATTGGAGGGCACCTTTTCATGCCCAAACGGATAGTCACTGACGTGATGCAAAATGATGTAGTATTGTAAATACCTGTTTAATCGACGACATTCAATCAGTCTTGAGGAACTGCACGTGTTTAATTGCAGACGACGATAATTTCCATGTGAAGACCTAAAAAGTAATGCATAATCACAGAATTTTTAATTTTTTTTAGGGGGGGGGGGGGTCCTCAAGAGATACAAATGCTTGATTATGTTAGAAAATTTATCTAAATTTGATAAAATCTACATTTTCCAATTTTTTCAAGGATACAAAAGAGGAAAATTATCCATTCTGAAAAATGTTGTTTTACGTATTAAACATATTGCGGCTACAATACTCAAACTAAAGTGGGTATATGCACCAATTCTTTTTTTTTTTTTTGGTACGTTTTCTCGCAAATCAAAGTTGTGAGGGTGGATCTCGAACTTTTTAACCTTGCTCTCATCCAAAAATCGCACATTAAAAAAAAGTTAGAATAATGTATGACAGAAGACGATGGAAAAAATTAATTTTCATGTAGGCCTACGCATTGAGACCGTAAAAAAATTCGAACGGCGCAATCTCTCGATCGAATCTGTAGTAGTACTATACCGAACATGCGGAGCTCCACTTCTTCCCCACTATACAATATGCTATATATTCTTTGGTAAAACTTCCAGAGTCCATTCATAAGGAATAAAAGGTTAATTTGACTATTGAAATGCAAGGGTTACTTTAGCCGAAACTGGGTACAATGTCATTTCCACGCTTATTTTGAAGCCCAAGTGCTCAGTCATCCGCCACAGCACAGATATAAATTTGGTATCATTGAATATAATTAATATGAGTTACTATGTAACATGAAATAGATGTCTACACCACGTTATTTATATAATTTTAATAAGAGTTTTTTCAAACTTGGGTTTACTATTTTTCTCGGACGCACCAGGTTCACTAATTGTTTGAAAGAAATTAACTACCTGTGAAAGTGACGTAACTATTATCTATTACGACTTCTTTTACTGCATTCCACGGGTAATATTCAAAGAATTATTTTTCCTGTTACTCTGAATTCTGGATTGATTGATTGATATTTTTGTCTCTATGTCCCCTTCTCCTTTTCTCCCTTTTCCTCCTTTTTGGTTTCCATTTTCGACGAACCCGGGAGCCATTTCCCACCCTCCACCCTAAGGATACGCACCTTTAGGCTACATGTACATTAATGCGAGCAAATAGTTGAAGAGGTAAGAACTCGTACTTTTATAAATTTCTTACAGTTACAGAACTGACGAAAAAGATAGCCATCACTCAATGGGAAGTGATAGAATTTCATATTCAGCGAATGAGAGAAATCCAAAGTAAAAAGAAAGCAAAAATTTAAAGGACTCATCCGGGCTGGAGTTTGCATTATAAGAAAAATTAAGTAAAATCGGAAAAGCACAACACTGAAAATTTCATCAAAATCGGATAAGAAATAGCAAAGTTATGAATTTTCTTAGGTTTTGAATTTTTTAGGAAACAGTTCTTCAAATTGGCAAACTGATGATGTCTCAGTCCCCCTACTTTCTTTGTATTTTATTGTATGAAATACCAATTATCAAGATTTTCTGCCCCAAGGACATAAAAACACGGATTAATCCTTGTGGAATGTTCAAGGTCACAAGTGCTTTTACTTATTTCAGTATGAGGGACAGATTTTCTGTATACGCAATATATGAAAAAATGAGATAAATAGGATTTTATATGATAAAATACACAAGAAGTAGGGGGACTGTGACATCATCAGTTTGCTCATTTAAATATTTAAATATTCAAATGAGACAATGAGACAATTGCCAAGAACTGTTTTACAAAAAAAATCAAGACCTAAAAAAATGCATAACTTTGTTATTTTTCATCCGATTTTGATGAAATTTTCTGTGTTGTGCTTAATGAATTTTACTTAATTTTACAAAACTTTTTCATTTCAGCCCGGACTCCTCCTTTAAGTTAAAAATGCGCCTTATTTTGTATATAACGTCTTCTACATACATGTACACTGCCCTCCAAAAGTTTGAGTACACCTGATGCCAGCTAGGGTTTGGATCATATTAAAGCATTTTATATCCTGTACTTTAGTCCAAATGTTGTTAAAGTCCTTGAAATACAAATGTGCAACGAATATACTTCACAATTATTGAACAAAGTCTCCTTGAAATTCAGAAATTAGCCAAAATATTTTGCACTAATTTATTGGATTATTGAAAAAATAGAATATCTCCGTCAATAATGATCCGATCAATATGAAAATTTGCATGGACGTTGAGGCACATGTGAAATATACCGCTGCATTGTTTGTTTGTATTTTGAAGTATTAATATATTAATTATTATCATTTATGCAAATTAAGTGTGTTTTTACACATCATATCAATTCTAGTTGTAAACTTAAGGGGAAGAGGGCGCTATCACTCTACGCAAAGCGAACGCGGCCATAGACTTTTTGTATTTTGCACAGTTTTTTCACTTTGTTTTCTTGATTACACTGTAAAAAATTTCACCGTTTTTTAACAGGAAAGTTCCTGGCAGTCGGGACGCCAGGAGTGCCCGTTTTTGCACAGCTTCCAGTAGTTATTTTACAGATAATGTAAATTTACAGGTTCCCGTTATTGACCACCTTGTAAATTTACAACCCTGTAAATTTACAGTCTTTTCCTGTTTTTATCATGTAATAGTATTTTGAAACAAAAAGAACATTATCTAACATTATACGGGATTGACCATTCATGCCTAATCATGTCCCTAATCCTAATCCTAAATCCTACACCTAAATCCTAATCCTAAATCCTACACCTAATCTTTGACAACTTCGATGAAAGTTGTTAGCCTTATATACCCAACCATATGTAAGGTGACATTTTCCAAGGTTAGTGCAACGATCCACGTTTGAAGCACTTCCAGTCATATTAATGAATATTCATGATCCACATAATGAACTATAAATAAGTATAAAGTTGTATTAACAGGAAATCATTGCAGGATACAAGAAAACTGAATTTGTAGTAGTTATGTTCTTCTTCCTTTGTTGAACAAAGAAAATTGTCTTTTTGACAAGAAACTCTCGTAATGATTTCAAAAATATACAAGTCTATGAACAAGGAAGCTCGTTGATATACGAGAAACTTGTTTATTACAATAATATTTGTTTTTAGAAAGAACTTGCTGTTTTTTGACAAGAAGTTAGTTATGGAAACTGAAATTACGGGAATAATTCGTAAACGAGCAGGAAAGGTTGTATGAATATGCCATTCCTGTTTATTGACAGTTGCATGAGCTAGTAACTGTAAAATCAAGACGACTTCCTAGAAAACTACAATTTTCCTGCCATTTTACGAGAAAATATCGTTAAATTAAAAAAACGACCAAAAGCTGTATTTTTACAAGCCAAAGAACATGTTAATTTACAGTTATTTTTTACAGTGTATGGCGAGCAACTACCTTTTCAAAGAAATGATCACTTGAATAAGTACGCGCTAAGAGTCTGAATTTTTCAAAAATAGGAATAACTTATTGCAAAGGGAAAAAAAGTCCTGTCACTTGTGTCAATTCGAAATCCTAGTAAGATCAAATTCCTGTACAATATGGCCAATTTTGCTCTCAAATAGCTCATACGCTGCATAGTCATCTTCCTCGATTACGCATAATTATATTAACCTTAATGATCAAGCAGTTTTAAAAGCTTGAATTCTCAGCTTTCCAAATATGGTACATTCATTTTCGATTGGTTAAAAAAAAGTCCTGTCACTTTGAACATTATCACAAACGAATCTTTACTCGATGGGTCAATATTTGCGCATATCACATGCATATCGCAAGTGGACAGCGTCTTCGCAAGATGTGACAAGATCACTATTTATATCAATAATCGTTAGGAACATCAATCTATGTGAAATAAAGATTCTGATTACAATTTTAGCACAATAGTGTTATAGGCTTGCCAAAATGTCTTTTTCCCCAATCTGGTCTGAAGCATTTACCTACGAAAACTATGATAAAAGTTCAATTATTTATTTCATGTCCATGACTAATATCCTCGAACGGATCGACTGACAATACCATTTTACCGACAGGGAAGTTTTCTTAGGCGAGTTTTTGTAGCTAGAATAATTGCATGCAGTTGTCAATCGGTCGTTCCCGCCGTTAGCGCGGGTTTTGTTGACATTAATGTAGAGCCGTATAATTTTCTGCGCCGCTCAGCTGCATGTATTTCCAGTAAACTCATGAATGTAATGTTGCGTTTCCCCTCCTCAAATAATGGACGCGTCTTTATGTTAAGATTTAATGTCATACGTTAGATTTACATTTCACGTGGAGTAGAATTGATATGTTATCAATATTAGGCTTTAAAAAAAAAATTGTTATGAAGTCCAATCTCCTTTCAATAGTTGCTGAGTGTAATAGTCAACAACATTTTGGTAAAATGGTTGAAGTTTCTAATGAATTTTTATGTATTATTTTGTTTTATTACTTTTTTGTCTTCTATTATTTTGATTTTTATGTATTTCTGAATGTTTTTGGTTCTTTTATGTTCGACAATGAAAGCAGAGTGCTATCTTGCATTCTATTTAGGTCTGACATGCAATAATTCAATGTTGTATCACCTAACAACACAGTGTGCAGTGTGTTTTGAACAATGGTTGCATTACACTTTCAAGGAAAAGGTCACCAAAATGCATATTTAGGGTTGGCAGCAGTTGCACAGCAGTCATGGATGTTTTATAGTTGGTTAAAGTGGCCGAGACCCCTCCCCCAGTCAGAATAGGCATAATTCAGTCTTTATATAAAAAGTTATTAAGCAAGAAACCATTGTTTTGACGTGTAATTAGGAAAGTTTAGAAATACCCCCCCCCCCAAAAAAAAAAATAAAAATAAAAAATAAAAAAAAAAATAAAAAAATAAATAAAAAAGAAAAACAAATTCAATTATTGCCCGTTTGGTTACTGAATGCACCTTTCCCACAAATTGTTTTACATTGTTCTACGACACTCTTAATCGTGTATAAAAGGTCTTTAGCATCATCTTGGATATCTTGAAATCAATCAAGATACATTTCTGAGACATAGACGCAAAAAATTAAGAAATACATTAAAACCAAAACAATCAAAGACAATAGAAAGTATTAAAACAAAAGAATACAAAAAAGGAATTCACGAGAAACTCCTTTTTTTAATCACAATGTTGTTGACTATTATTCTCAGCAACCTTTTACAAGAAATTGGGCCTCATAGCGATTTTTAAATAAAAATATTGATAAATTTGTAAATTGCCACAAAATACAAATAAGTAGTACAGTGTTATATTTTACATATGCCTCAAAATCCATGCAAGATTTTTACATTGATCGGACCATTATTTGCCGAGATATCTGATTTTCAATAATTGAGTAAATTAGTGCAAAGTCATGTTTTTGCACTTTTGCATATATTTCAATTTCAATTTTATTTTATTCCATTTCCAACAAAGGAGTTCACAATTCATACAAATATCATTGAAATAAACATTTGACATAACAAAACATGCAATACAAAATATAATATATCAGAATTATATATTCCAAACTTGCATATTACGTTGGAAATGGAGAGGTCCACTGAGAAGCAAAGCTTGTTAATTGTGGACCCCTCAAAAATAGTGTTCAATAATAGTAAGTTACGTGACTTAAATAAAGATAGTGGCCAACACAGAAGACGATAGCGAGAGAGAGAGAGGGGAAAAAACATAATACATGATATAAACAAAGTATGAAAATAAAAAGGAGAGGGTGAGAAGAGAGGAAAGACGATGAAGAGGAGATATCTGCGTTGTGGACGAAAAAATATATCAGATAACGAATATATCGTAAGTAGCAAAAGCAATTAACAATTAAAGGACTCATCCGGGCTGGAGTTTGCATTTATAAGAAAAATAAAGTAAAATCGAAAAAGCACAACACTGAAAATTTCATCAAAATCGGATAAGAAATAGCAAAGTTATGAATTTTCTTAGGTTTTGAATTTTTTAGGAAACATTTCTTCAAATTGGCAAACTGATGATGTCTCAGTCCCCCTACTTTCTTTGTTTTTTTATTGTATGAAATACCAATTATCAAGATTTTCTGCCCCAAGGACATAAAAACACGGATTAATCCTTGTGAAATGTTCAAGGTCACAAGTGCTTTGACCTATTTCAGTATGAGGGACAGATTTTCTGTATACGCAATATATGAAAAAAATGAGATAAATAGGATTTCATATAATAAAATACACAAGAAGTAGGGGGACTTTGACATCATCAGTTTGCTCATTTGAATATTCAAATATTCAAATGAGACAATGAGACAATTGCCAAGAACTGTTTTACAAAAAAAAATCACGACCTAAAAAATGCATAACTTTGTTATTTTTCATCCGATTTTGATAAAATTTTCTGTGTTGTGCTTGATGAATTTTACTTAATTTTAAAAAACTTTTTCATTTCAGCCCGGACTCCTCCTTTAAAGGGAAACAGTTGAGAGGATACGCCTGTTTGACGAGTGGTGACGACGTCTTTGGATAACAAAGGCAATAAAGCCAATAATCATGGTCATGGTAACAATAAAACCCAATGTGGTAGGTCATGTTACGGGGCCAGTAAAAATTGATTGATTTCTCTTAAAGACTGAAAGTGAAGGGGAATTTCTAAGATCGAGAGGTAAAGTATTCCAAAATTTAGGGCCTTCAAAAATAAATGTATTTTGTGCGGAAAACGTTCTCAAAAAAGGTAAATGAAATTCTCCGGATTGTCTAGTGGGATACTTATGAATTGCGCGATTTTTTAAAAACATGTCATTAAATACAAATGGAAGAGTACCAGAATTGAATTTGTACATAAATTCACCAAGATGAAAGAAGTGCAGATCTTTAATTTTTAGGATACTATGTTCAAGGAAAAGTGGATCAGTATGGGAAAGAAAAGCAGCATTACGTATTATACGAATGTCTTTCTTTTGTAATAACAAAACTCTTTCCAACAACGTTCGATGGGTGTTACCCCAAAGCAAAAGTCCGTAATTCAAGTATGGTAAAATAAGGGATGAATAAAGCATAAGTAAAGATTGTTGTGAAAGGTGTGATTTAAGTCTGTAAATGATACCAACGTTGCGAGAGATAATTTTACAAATATTTTCGATATGCAGTCTCCAGGAAAGGTTATTATCAACCAAAACACCTAAAAATTTTGTATGAGAAATTTTCTCAAGAGGGGTGTTGTCAAAAACAATGTCAGTGGGTAGTGAAGTTAAGAAGTTACTAAACAATATGTAATTTGTCTTCAGAAGATTCAATGATAATTTATTAACTCTTATCCAATTTAATATGTTTCGCAACTCGGTGTTAATTACATCAACAAGAACATTTGGATCACTATGTGAATAAAATAAATTAGTATCATCTGCATATAAAATGAATGACAGAGAATTGGACGATTTATGAAAATTATTTATATACAGAATAAAACATAGCGTGCCTAACAAGCTCCCTTGCGGGACACCACAAGTAATATCTTTAAAATCAGATGTTTGCTTATTATTCTGTTCGAAAGGTAACTCCTGAACCACTCCGAGGCCTTTCCACGAACACCAATATTGGCGAGTTATATAGTAAAATTTCGTGGTTTATCGTATCAAAGGCCTTGGAGAAGTCCAGGAATATACCGACTGTGTGAGAAGACGATTCAATTAATTGGGAAATTTTCTCAACAAAAGACATTAAAGCATGAACAGTACTGTGATTTTCCCTAAAACCAAATTGAAAGTTAGATAAAATATCATATTTCTTTAGGAAAGCTATCGTTCGAGTAAACACTATCTTTTTCAAGATTTTGGAAAAAGAAGACAATAATGAGATTGGCCGGTAGTTACCTAATTCAAGTTTATCACCTTTTTTGAATAAGGGAATTATTTTTGCCAATTTCATGGAATCAGGAAATTCACCATGCGATAATGACAAATTAAAGATATGGACCAATGGGTCAAAGGAATAATGGATTTCAAAATAATATTACTTATTCCATCGAAGCCGGAACTTTTTCTATTTTGAAGGCTGGAGACAATTTTAGTGACTTCTTGTCTATTCGTCGGAAAGAGAAAAATAGAATGCGGGGCCTAAAAAGTCAGTATAACTTTGTTACATGGGGGGATGTTTTTAGCAAGTTTGTTGCCAATTGAAGTAAAGTAATTGACAAAAATGTTCGTTATGTCTTTGGAGTCTTTGACAATTTCATTGTTATGCTTGATTTTATTTATGTCGGTTCTTGAATTAGTCAAATTCATCGCTTGTATTATAACTTTCCATGTATTTTGCATGTCGTTTTTGAACATTTCCAAACGATTCAAAAAGTATTTTCTCTTTTCAAGGCGAATGATTTTTAGTGTTTTTATAGGATGTATACTTCACTTTCGATTTTTCAGTACCTTTAAGTCTATATTTATAAAAGAGATTATTCTTACGAATAATTGAGCGTAGAATTGATTTGGAAATCCATGGGAGCTTAGGTGTTTTCAGATTCATTTTAGATTCATTTCGGTTTATTCAAAAATGTCTTCGTTAAAAACAGTCCGAAGGACTGATGCAAACAAAGATTACAAAGTGTACAAACTCATAGTTAATCAATAAACAAATTAATATACGAATACATTGATTATACAGAGAGAGAAAAAATAGCAACAGTAACGAATAAGCATTTAGATTTGGAACAAAATTACGGCCAAAGATAAAGCGAGAAAAAATAGGTATAACGGTTATTATTTTAATTGCTAGCATTATCAATTATATCATATACATCATTATTATTATTTCACTCTTATTATTATTATCATCATTCACATATTTCATAGATATAAGTAAAAAAAAAAAAAAATGACAGTATAAAGATAATGCATCTATTAGGTTGGCCTAAAGTTATTTAAATCAAAGAGAATGCGAAACAGTAAACAATATTTGTATTAGTGTATTTTCTTGTAACTTGTTTTAATTTTTTGTTTTCGCATGTTAATGTCCAACTGATTATTCAATATGTGGACAAAAGTATCATATGAACTATTAACATCTTGATTAGAGTATACAGAAGACCAATCATAATTTTCCAGATTAATTCCAAGACGTGCCATATTTTCATCATTGATTATACGTCGATAAATTGAAGAATTATTAGTGTGAATAGATTGACCTAATTGGTAATGCATTGCAATAGGATAGTGATCAGTTATATCGGAAAGAATTATATATGAATCTGGATGTGGAATTACATGGGAAAAAAGTATTGTCAATTAAAGTAGCAAATACATTTGCAACACGTGTTGGCTTAGAGACCAGAGGTAAACAAGAGGCAAATAAAACTAATCCAAGAAATTCTTGAGAAACGTTGTTGTGTTAATGGTTCAGTAAGTCAATATTAAAATCTCCCATCAAGAAAAAATCTTTATTGTCAAAATTGACACCTCTTAATAAATTTTTCAGATATTGCAAAAATTATAGAGTATTTGAGCTAGGACATTTATAAATAATACCGACAATAATATTCTTATTACCAGGAATCGTAATTTCAATAATAAGGGATTCAACAATATTATTTATTTATTTATTTATTTTTATTTATTCAGGTTTTCTTTATACAGGTTGGCCCTTTCAATATCGAGTATTGCTCTTCCAAGGGGCCCTGTCTGTACAATTAAAAAACAATAAAAACAGTGCACATAAATATGGTATACATACAAGGTAAAAAATGATCTACAAAGTAAAAAAAATACAAAAACTACAAAAACAATACATATAGCAGTTACACATTACATATGAAGGCTAACAGATAAATGCTAATTAAATGAAAGGGAGAGGGGAAATAAAGACGGGGTGTGTTTCAGAGGGCGTTTTGGATACTATACCGTGTGCAATAAGTATTGTCGCCCCCTTACAGAGAATATACAAAATGCAGTATAATTCATCATTTGACTGAAATTATTGGTGTAAACACATTAGTTTTACTTATAATATATCAGTTAACATCAATATTATCTGAAATTGCAATTCAACGGAAAGTGTTTTCCCCTGGGGATCAATAATGCTGGACCCACGATCTGACCATTTTTTCTAAGCTTGACCCAGAAAAGACGCCTAACTGATCGATGCATATTCTTTACCCCATCTTTCCTGGCATTGCTCCATCGGTAAACCCATCTTGTTGACCCGCCAAGCAGACTTGCTATCTCCTTGTTCGTTTTCCCTTCTTTTCTCCAAGTTTTAGTTAATTTATTTGACTTTTAATTTCGCTCTCAGTACTTTCCTTCTTCCTCCTGTTATTATTGTCCACCATTTTTTAATGTCAAAAGGGAGGTTGAGATCTGTAAATTCTTGTGTGAAAGTTCAAACCACCATAGCTCTACTTATACATATCACACAAAGTTCATCTTTGCAGCATAAGAAAGGTAATTTCAACAGCTAAGCTGGCATATTTGTTTGAAAGCCAAAATCATTACTACCTTAAGTATATATTCAATACAAGCACGACATAGGGGGACAATACTTATTGCACACGGTATAAGTAGCTTACAATGCCTCTTGAAGGACAATAAAGATAAACCTACGCGTATATTAGGTGAAAGGTTGTTCCACATGAGTGATCCATGGTAGTGGAGGGATCTTTTGAAATAATCTGTTCGGGAGTTTTAATGAAAAGTGGAGAGAGTGCAGAATGCCTAGTATAAATCGAAATTTCTTTGGGATAATTATAGGTTTTAGATATAGGGGAGTAAGATTATTTTGAATTTTGTACATATTTACACAAATTTGGTAATTAATTCTTTGACGTACTGATTGCCAGGAAAGTTCATTCAACAAAGTGGTATGAGGGGTAAAAAAATCAGCTTTAAGTATCAGTCTTGCAAAACGATTTTGAAGTTTTTGAATTCTAGAAATATTACACATTGCACTTTGTCCCCATATAATATTGCAATAATCGAGATGTGGTAAAATCGTTTATTTTCGGATTAGTGTGTACTTTTTGAGCTTTAACATCAACATAGATTAAAGAATGGTCACTAATTCCCATAGAAACAACATCATGATTGTAATTACTTTTTTCTAAAGGCAATAATATCAGGTCAATGCACGAAGTACTCGTGTTTGTAATTCTCGTAGGCTCACTAATAATTTGCTTTAGCTGCAGATAAGTACACATATTTTTCAATTTGGATGACAGTGGGTTAATAGTAAGCATATTACAATTGAAATCTCCAAGAACAATAATATTAGAATTTAAATGCAAAGCTTTCTCAAATTGAAGTTCTGCTCTAGAAAAGAAATCAGTAGATGAATTCGGAGGTCTATAAAGTATACCAACGAGATATAATTGTGAATGTTTTAATTTAACGTCAAACCATAATATTTCAAGATCATCTTGCTCAAGATCTTTTCTGCGACTATAAATTAAATTTGAATTAATATAACAAGCAACACCTCCACCAGAAGCATTTCTATCATTCCGTTCTAAATTGTAACCATTTATAAACAGTTCAGAATCTTGAATTGAATCATCTATCCAAGTTTCAGATAAACCAAATATGTCAAATGGGTTATATAAAATAAATCTTTTACATGGTCTAACTTCCCTCTTATACTACGTATGTTCAAATGAGCCAAAGTGAAACCTTTCCTGTTTAATTCTAATTTTCTCGATGTTGGAATTTTATCTAAAGGAATAATTTTCGTATCATCTGTACGCTGGAAATCAAATGTTTCCTGTAAATCATTTGAATTAAACGGTAGTTCTTTGAGTAAACATATATCACATATCCAATCCGCGTCAGATTTAAAGAAATTATCATCAAGGGATGAACATTTTAATGTATCCATTTTTTTATATGACATCAAAAAGCATTTTGATTATTATAAACTGACTTCAGGCAAGATATACAAGGGTACTTCTTACCCATTGGAAAGAACAGCTATGTGAAGTAGATAGCTGAAGAATTTATAGACTGTCAATGTCATTTTCACAGCGGATAGTCACTTTCCTCTCGTCCTTCGTGAGTGCTGTGATTCTTCCATCCGATGTCCAGGTTTTCTTGACGTTGTCATGTTTACGTGTCTTGTAGAGAAGATGCGATCTTTTGGCGGTCAGGTCCTCGTGGATGTAAATCTTCGTCGGACGGAGCTTTGCTCGAGCACGGTACACCATATCCCTTGCGTTGTATCGGGCAAACTTTACGATGATTACTCTCGGAGATGTGTCTCCTTCTTTGCGATCTCTAGGGGATACCCGATGTGATCTGTCAAGGTCAGACGGATGTATCACTACGTTCATCTTTTCCTTGACGAGTTGGATGACTGTGGTGTCGGTGTTCTCCGTAGCCGTTTCCGGAACTCCATGGAAGCGAAGGCAGCTTCTTCGACTGTACTGCTCCTGGTCGTCGAGGATGTCGTTGACGTTGTTCATTTCCTTCTTTAATTTGTGGATTTGTTAATCAAGATCATGCAATTGTGACATTTTGGATTGTAAATCGAGCTGAAATGCGGCGTGTAGGTCTTCAGCTATTTTCTCGTAGACGGTCTTGTAAACGGCGTCTACTATAGTCTTGACAACGGTTGCTGACCGCAAGGCATTCATCAGTTGGTCACTGATTAGGCTTTTCATGTCGGCGGGAACATTTGAATGGGGTTTCGGACATGTTGATGTGGTTGACTGAGCAGCATGATCGGGATCCCTTTCCTCGTCCGAGCTAGGCAACGGGACGCTCAGGCCGCACGTATGGGGAGGGCTGTTGCCAAGGATATCGATCAACTTCTTACCTCCATGTTGGCGTTTTGATGACTTTGTTTTCTTCTTCTTTTTATGCGAAGAACCTGTCATGATGTTCCAATTCAAAATACAGCTCACGTGTTTGGTGATATTCCAGGTTATGAGTCAGTTAAAAAACAAAATTTCCAAGTGAAAATCCGTTAAAAATGTTGAAATTAGTGGAGAAGTCGATTTTAGTTGTGTAGTCGTTATAGGGCGCCCCAAAACTATTACAAACTGAGATTTCATCTAAAATATTGTAGTTGAGTGACTTACGAATGTAAAGTGCAACTCCCCCACCAACTCTGTATTGCTTATTTCTATAGATGAATTCATAATCATTTATACAAGGTAGTTTGCGAACCACGAGTCTTGCCTGATTTCGCTATCAATAAAACACACTATATAACCTTTTGACCCCTATATGACCTCTGACCTCATCAACACAAAAACAGTATTAACCAAGGATAATTTATACCAGGGGTAAACAAAACTGACGCTATAAAAAATGAGTGAAAGTTAAAGAGTTTATGAAAAGTCAACCTTTAAGTTGACTTTTTGACCTCTATATGACCTTTGATCTCATCATCCTCACTAACGCACATGTGGCATTACCCAAGAATCCTTTGTACCAAGTGTGAACACAATTGATGGAGAAATAAAGAAAACAAGTTCAAGAAAAGTTGACCTTTAAGTGACCTTTTGACCCCTATATGACCCTTGGCCTCATCATACTCATCAACACACATGTGGTATTACCCAAGAATCATTTGTACCAAGCGTGAACACAATTGATGGAGAAATAAAGAAGACAAAAAGTTTCAGAAAAGTTGACCTTTAAGTTTACCTTTTGACCCTATATGACCTTTGATCTCATCATCCTCATCAACACACATGTGGTAATACCCAAGAATCATTTGTACCAGGTGTGAACACAATTGATGGAGAAATAAAGAAAACAACAAGTTTAAGGTAAGTTGACCTTTAGGTGACCTTTTGACCCCTATATGACCTTAGATCTCATCATCCTCATCAACACACATGTGGTATTACCCAAGAATCATTTGTACCAAGTGTGAACCCAATTGATGGAGAAATAAAGAAAACAACAAGTTTAAGGAAAGTTGACCTTTAAGTGACCTTTTGACCCCTATATGACCTTTGATTTCATCATCCTCATTAACACACATGCGGTAATAACCAATAATCATTTGTACCCAGTGTGAGCACAATCGATGGAGAAATAAATAAATGAGAGCAAGTTAAACAAAAAATTTAACATGTAAGTGTAACAGATGGCCTTATATAATTTGACCTTTTGACCCTTAGATGACCTTTGACCCCATCATCCTTATCAACACATATGTGGCATTACGCAAGTATCATTTGTACCAAGTGTGAACACAAATGATGCAGAAATAAATAAATGAGAGCAAGTTATACACACAAAAAAAAAAAAACTAAAAAACGTAACAGACCAACAGACTAACACACTAACACACTAACAGACTAACAGACCAACAGACCAACAGGAAAATTGATCACTATGTCTCTGAAGAACTTCGTTCAGGCGAGACAATAAAATGGATGATTTGAATCGGAATTTAGCCAAGTTCCTGTGAGGCCAATCAGGGAAAATGGGTTGGACATTCGGTTGTCTTTTAATGAAAGAAGCTCATCGAAATGCTTATTCAAACTTCTGATATTTAAATGGAATAGTGAAAAAGTATTATTTAGAAAATTTTTCGAAACATTAGAAAATTGATTAATGATAATATAGTTAGTATTTCTACGTTGGGCAGGGTCATCCAAGTCGAAATCGAACTCTAAATTGTCAGAAGAAACGTTTATGTTATCAATGATACGATTATCATAAAAAATAGTAGAAGTATGAGACCCATCTTCAGATTGAGTAGGTCGATGTAAGTCAAAGAAATCGTCATCACCAAGCATTTGAAAAGGCAGCGACTGCCTATTATCTAAGTTAGACATCATCGTAAGTTTAGAAATACTCTCTCAACGTTATCAAGGAAATATATTACAGGAGTACGGAAATGACAGCGTCCACATGTAGCAGGAAGAAATGCGAGTTGATGAAAGATGATGTATGATGAAAAAGAAAATGAAGAGACTGAGTGAAAAGGAAGAAAAGAGGTAAAAATACGTAAGGTAAACCTCTGTTGGCATAAATACAATGACACGGCCAGTCAAATTCGGTGAGCAATAGAGAATTACAAAGACGAAGACATGGTTGAGTTCCTCTATGTACATGACAGGTGAGACCGGGGACAATTGTAACACTTTTTTTTTCCAAATTTGACTTATCAACTTTGTTATAGCTAAATACTTGCTTAAAACTAAGTAAAACGAAATATGGATATCTTAGCTCGACATATGAATAGGTTTGGGTTAAGTAAAACTATTTATCTTGAAGCCATTATCATTTCAAAACAAGAGGTCGAGTGTTACAATTGCCCCTGAACCAGGGGCAATTGTAACACACGTATGGGGCAATTGTAACACATGAAATTGTAACATTTTGTTTTCCTTTGTCAAAGCTATGCACTTGATAGATCCAAGTTTAAACATTAACCACATAAGCTAATTATAATAAAACATGGCAATGCTTAACTCAAGATACATTATATTTTCCACTTGCTATATGCATGGCATGGGGTTATTGCAGACGTTTACGTGCTCTGTACGGGCGATAGCAGAGCGCTGAATTGTCCCGGGGCTAGGTACGGGGCAAAGGCACTTACTTAATGCTATTGTTACTATTGCCCCTGAGGTGGGTGACCATGTTTTGGAGAGATCTTAACTTTGGTATTCATCGTTGAAAATTTAGTAAAATACAAGCCTAAGAATATCATTTCTAAATAAATAAAAATGACAGCCATAGCTCAACCACATATTTGCCCAAAAGTAAAACATTGGGCAGTGTGAAATATTACTTTCCTGCTCCAAAAAAAAAAAAATAAAAAAAAAATAAAAAAAAAATAAAAAGATTTTTCTGCTGTAGAAAGTTCAATGAACCGTTAAATCTGTTTACACTCAAACATCATGTGGAGCGATGAAATGCACATGCTCTGTACACAGGTTAAGATTGTAGCGTGCTACGGATGGGAGCCTCTGTTACAATTGTCCCCGGTCTCCCCTACAATAAGGAAGCACACTCAAAAAGGGGCAGACCTTCATATAGAACACTCATGGAAGTGCACTGAACGTAAAACAAATTAGACATCCCACACTTTAGGGGTAATTTGTAAAGTAGAGGACAATGCAGTGCATTTACAATAACGAATTTATTTGAAAAGCTTTTTAACACATGTCACCTGGCTGGGTAAAGGAATTTTTTTAACACGCAAAACAAGAAATTCAGACATCCAGGGATCCAGGTGAAAAGTCCCGCCATACAAATGAATTTAAAATATTCATCATTCATGAATATCTGCATATCAAGAGAAAAATATTGTAAAAAAGCGAGGTGGAAAAGCAAAAACAAAGACAGAAAGAGTTGTAATTGACATGTGCCATTTTGACCCAGAACTAAAATAATTGAACCGATTAATAGCCAATCTGTCTTGAGTAAGAAATGTGACATTGACAAGAAGCAAAGTAATAAAGGATCAATTCTGATGAATTTCTAGATTTTAAAGGGAAAAATAATAGGCCTAAATAATTTAATTTTTATAAAACTATATCACCTTATGGGAGCAATTTAATACAATGTATACTAAACAAAACGATGGTCATGACATTTCTTATCAATGTTTTCAGTATTGTATAGCAATTTGATACATGAACATTATAAACCTGTAATTATCACAACGTTAATGGGTCTTTACAAATATCCATAAAGATACAGGTAATGAAACTCATGCCTTAAACAAGTACTTGGCATTTATGGCAGTATAACACAAAGTCATAACCCCGCGAATTACCCGTCATAGCATGCTTATAAATATACTTGGAAATTATCTAATACAAAGGCATCATAATGGTATATAGAATGGTATTTTCCCCCGGAATCTGTTATCAAAGTAGACATTCATGGATAATTGAATGTTAGAGAATAACATGTATACATCAGTACAGATTGATAGAAGAAAAAAATGGGACTGTACTGAATAATTAAAAATCTACAGCAAAATGATTATTTTTCTTGTCCAATTAAGCGGTAAAAAGCTGTATCACATGCTCAGGAACAAAATTGACAATGATTTTAACTAATATCCAGTAACACAGAAAAGCATTATTGTGTAATATAATACGCAAATCGATAGTGTGTGCACTTTATTGTATTTTTTTTTTAAATAGGCCATTAATCAAGTAGAACTGAGTAATTAATATGAATGAATTGAAGTTGTTATATCCTTTCAAACAAGATTACAATTCACACACTTGATGTTAATATAGCGAAGAAGTTTCCATCACTGCATTATGTTTTGTCAGTATTTAGTCATTACAATGTAATTAAAAGCCCTTTATACCTGAAGACATATTTTTATTCGCTATCAATGACGGAGAGCCCAGCAGCGTCATGCATATTCATGATATGAGAGAAATGTTCCCTGGAATAGAGTTTATAAAAGAGGTGCATAATAAAATGCATTGCTAATGATTCATAATTTTATAATAACATGTCAAAACCACTTCGGAAAACGATGTTCAATTTCAAACATATAATTTCTTTGAACTGTTAAAGGTACAAAGTGAAGTACCCAAAACATGAGATTAGGGATATATGTCATGCACAATCAAATTTATGTCTGGAACCACATCAAACTGGTAGCTGTAGCACATAATTGACAGTAATCATCAAATGCACTACAATAAGGTGACATCATCAAGAAAGATGTACAGAAATCTTACTGATTTAAATCAGGGAAATTAATCGATTATGCATAACGCCTTATAAGTTAGACTGGGTATATGCTGTAGAGTTGGACTTTAACATAGATTAACATAAATTGATTTTTAAGAACATTAATGACAATAAATTCTATCATATCACATTGTATATATCGCTTGATACAATAATTATAAACGCTTAATTAAAAGCAAAATAACCAGGTCATTATAGATTAAATTTGATTAGACTTTCTGAAAAATAACCATGCAAATGCATGCAAATTTTTTAGTTCAGCATCACTAACACTCTGCAGAACAGTGTACTTACTGCTTGGGGTATAAGTATTTGTTGCTTCTGAAGTGTTTCCAAGATAGTTGCCACCCACACATGTGTACTCTGTTACTTCTTGAGGTGCAGGGAGTGCCACAGAGTTAACTGAATCTGAAGATTTGGGAATTAGTGTGCCATTGGAATAGATGTAGAATGTATCCATGGCTGGAACAGCTTCTTCTACTGCTTCATTGATGTTACATGTTATTGTGAGTTGCGCTCCTTCACTGTTTAAACCAACCACAACACCTGCATCCTCTGGTGGATCTGTATCATAAACAAAATAGAAAACGTGTACCTGTATAGCCAATGCATACCGCATTTAGAACTTGTCTTCGTGTTACATTACATGAATCTAGAATCTAACAATATATCAGGCAAAACTTATGACTTTAAAATTATTGACTGTAGATATTAATTAATATACATAGAATTTTCAAAAAGCTTATTGTGTTCCTTGAAAATTGGATAAAAGTTCAAAAATACTTATCTGAAAGTGTACTAATATTTTAACAGTAAAATTCTTAAATTAATTACATTTATGTATGTATAAATGCTACATAGATACGACCAACATATTGTATGATGACTCTTAAATGAACAGAGGTGCTTATTTAATGAAATTAGTGTCATTTGACAGTTCCATGTAAATAAAAGCTTATATCATACAAACTTTTATATTAGCATTTGAAATCATGTCAAAAAAGAAGACTCCGCAATAAAAATATTGGTGCCTTTATTTGCATGCAATTTTCTAAAACCGAAAATGTGTACATTCATAATAAATGGAAGTAAATGTATTCATGTATGGTGCTTTTGATGAAATTGGTGAGAAAAAATGCCAAACTTACTGTGAACATCAACTTGTGTTGACACTCTTCTGTTGAGAGAGGGTACTGAATCATGGCCACCAATCTCACATACTAATGTCACATCAAAGTTATCTACAGTTGCTGGAAATGTGAACACACTCCTTAGATCAAATAGAGGATCTGCTGAAATCTCTGGGTCTGTTTCCACTATGCCCACTGTCTGTGTAACACCATCTAGGATCCATGTAATAGTTTCTGCAGGAAAACTTCCAATGGCAGTACATGTTGCTTGGTATTAAGTATTTCCATTAATGCTCTCCAATGCAATGTCTTCTTCTTGTGATCCAACTACAGACAATATGAAATAGAGTCAAAAGAACTACTGGAAAATATTGCTTCTCATTGAAACAAAAAACAATAAAACTGCCCACATCCTCTCTATTAAAACAAATGAAGAGACACACCATTTTTTTTCTTGCCTGATTGCTTCCGGATTGACAAGTGAATTTGTACACTTTAATCACAATTTTCGCTTTTCAGAACACACACCCAACCAACGTTCATTTTCCTGGAAGACCTACTTTTCCTTGTTAATCGAGAGCTTATACTTATTCTAGCACGCACCGAAAGTGAGAATTGAAAATTAAAGAAATATTGAAATGAACGAATAATTCTAAGCGCAGGGAAGAATAAGGAGATAGAACCACAAATGTGACCAAAGGAAACTGTAGTGTTTAAATAAGGTTCATATTTATAATCAGTTTGAAAGATAAACATAGTGATTAATGTACGGTTTTAAGTAGGACTAATTTGTCGACCAATCTCTCAGGATCAACGCGGAGGGTGATGTCACAATAAGGGCGCAACTACCGCGCATTTTATTATGAAATGCTAAAAAATATAGTTATTGATGACTTTACCTTGTACATTTACAGTAGCATCAGAGCTACCTTGTTGACTAACAGTACAACGATAATCTCCAGCATCTTCAAACAGAATGCTACTAATGTTCAATGTAGAGCGCTTTCCTGGGACGTCTTCATCCAAGTCAAAGTTATCATAAGAACCAGGAGGTTGGAACTTAGCGCCCCCTGAATATATTAGATCACCAGTAGACACATGAGTCCAAATGAAACTAAAAGAAGACTGTGTTGTGTCTGTAGTACATTTCAATGAAACATCATCCCCAGCAGCTACAATCGATGAGGAAGGGCTGATGAGTTGACCTTGTATTCCTGTGTTTATAACAACAACAAAAAAGAGAAGGAAAAAATGACAAAACTAGTTAAACACCAAAACACAGAGATGCAGTTGCAATACTTTCTTCATGAAATAAGATCAACTATTTAAGAAAAAGTTGGACTTAGTGGTTATTAATGCACGGTACATGTACAATGAAAGAAAGGGGTGAATATTCACCATGTATACACAACAAAAAAATGTTTCAGGACAACTACCCAAAGACAATTATACCTCACTAGAAATTAGGGTCAGTGCGGAATTAGGAAAAGTAATAACTTTCTAGCTGTAGTAAAAGACCAGGATATCTTAAATACATGCATAAGGCATGGGGAAGTCGATTCGAAACCACATAAATGCACATTACCCTTTCGGAAATATCAATCCCCATGATGTTATGCGAATATGTTTCCATCATAGACACAGATACAATAAATTCATATTTTCAACCCTAAAGGTGGTACCTCACTTCGCGGAGACGTCTCCGCGACGGATACAAATTATTAGAGACGTCTCCGCGACATCTCCGCGACAGCTTTCAAAAACTGTGACAAAGCAATTTCAAAGAACCGTCTCAAAGTAGTTTCCGCGACTCATGAAACGTCGCGGAGACTTCTCAGAGACGTTTCATGAGTCGCGGAAACAACTTTGAGACGGTTCTTTGAAACAGCTTTGTCACAGTTTTTGAAAAATGTCGCGGAAACGTCTCGGAGACGTCTTTAGTACTTTTTATCCGTCGCGGAGACGTCTCCGCGAAGTGAGAAACCACCCTTACGAACTATCAAGAAGCATAATAATAAAGACTCTCATTCCAAAATGACCCACTGTCATAATAATTTAATTGTGGTTGATATTATAAATTTGGTTTTCAAAACCAAACTAATCAAGAACAAGAGCACTTGTCTTTGCAATAAGTTACAGTAGAACACTACCATTGGGCTAGCGTGTAACGTAATTATGGTTAGGCCCGTTACGACCGATAATGTCGCACGACGCATGTCACAATCTGGTCACAAAAACATTTGACGTCATCATCCGAAAGTCGTTTTGGGCCTTTTTTTAGAGAAAATAACTAAAACAATTTGTATTGCTTGCATTGTGGAAAAAAAAAATCAGCCTACAAACTGAAGCGGATCGAACCGAGGTTCGAATCCCAGCAAAGTCTTTCGGAAGGTGACGTCACATGTTGGTCCCAGACGAAAATAATACGTCGGTGTGAAATTATGCGTCGCTGCGACATTACCGGTCGTAACAATGCCTTTTGAAAAAGTTTGAAAAGACACCAACGATATTACATGAATTAAAAAAAAAAAAAAAACGCAGTATCATACAGATACCCCGTATATAATCAACCTGTTCATGATATTATATTATATTCACTAATCTCCAATGATATGTTCTAAACATTGGTAAAACTATACTGACCTGGTCCAAAGAAGAATAAAATTGTTACAGAGAAACCAAAACAGCTCATCAATGTCATTTTGCTATCCTTTATCTTTCTGTGTCCTTTATCCGATCAGAGTAGAGCACGGGATGCGCGATGAGTAAGTTATTTTTATTTCATTATTATTATTATTATTATTATTTTTTTTTTTTACAAAAATTATCATAATAATACCCCTCAACGGCAGGTACCAAGGCAGAGTTATATCCAGAATTAATGTTTGATTTATTTTTAAACTAGACCCAGAAATTTTATTGGGGGAGGGGGAGGGGGCACAACTTTTTTTTAAATTCATGATGAAATTGTGTAAGCTATATTTTGAACAAGAGACAATTGCTTTACCGTACGATCTAGTCCTGTATATCAGGCGCGGATCCAGGATTTCCATAGGGGGAAGGGCCCAACTTTGGAAATAAAAATCTTGCGACCGGAGCGAGCAAACGAGCGCAAAGCGCGATTTTAAAACATCCCCCCATATATACTATACTGACCTAAACGAGGAATGTAAACAATTTTTTTTTTAAGCAAAAAAAAAAAAAAAAAAAAAAAAAAAAAAATCGGAATATTTTAAACATTTTAGTGGTTTGAATATGTAATTTAAATTGCCACCATGAATACGATTATATTATTTAATTACCTGGAAAAACAGCATGTTATGTCCAGGTTGTTATGCAGAGGCGGTGGAACGAATTTGAAAAAAAAAAAAAAAAAAAAATCCTGAAAAGGGGGCAATTGAGACCAGAGGCATAAAAAGAAATGTATTCGGATGAATAGGTGCGCCCAAAAATATAGCATTTTAATCGATGCTTTTAAGAATTTGTTTTGTATTTTATTTAAAAAAAAAATGAAAAGAGCAAACAGAGTGGGAGGCTCGAGCGAAATTGTGCATTATAGACCCTATTTAGTATCCGCGAGCGCAAAGCGCAAGACGAAAATTTGGGTTTTTAAAAGATATTTGGAATAAATAAACGTGCACTTTCTAGTATTAAAAATTTTAGATAATTGTGTATTATAGACCCTATTTAGCATCCGCGAGTGCGAAACGCGAGCTGAAAATTTGGAGGTAAAAATTTGAGTTATATGTGCATAATGATTTAGTATCAGCGAGCGCGAAGCGCGAGCCGAAATTTTGGGATTTTAAAAAATATATGGAATAAATGAAAGGGCACTTTCTAGTAATAAAAAATTGTAGATAATTGTGAATTATAGACCCTAGGGTACATGCAGGTAATATGGGGCCCCTAAGCTCATTTGCCTAATTTGCATAAAATTACAAAATGACACACAGTCTAATCTTTGTTTATATGAATCAATAACTACTGCTCTAACTTTTATTTTATTATTTTATGAAGAAAAAGAATTATCACCAACCCCACTGTCTGCAATATTCAAATGCTGACGTCATCACTAATGTGCCCATATTACCTGCATGTGCAGGTAATATGGGCATATGTATTTAATGTATTTTTTAAAAACTAACATGACTCTACTATGTCTGGAATTTACTTAAAATTTTGAAAGTCATGAACTTTAAAATATCATTTGAAATTAAAGAACCCTTTAGTAAATACTTTTACTATATATTTCATTGTTTTGTATTTTGTATATTATTTCTTTTTTAATACTAGGGTACCCGTAGGGAATACCGGACAGTAGGGAATATCGGACGGTCACCACATGTCCAGCCCTAGCTGCCAACATAAGATCAACTGAGTTGAAATACCGGCATATATTGGTCAGGTGGTCTGTCTGGGAAGGTTGAATGCTGTATTCGACAACAACAAGTGAGAAATCTCCGAGAAAACTACCAGAATCTGTCAAGGTAGGAAAATTTGCAGCCTGAAAAATGGCCTGATGTAAAAATTGACATTTTAGAGAATGTGATGGTATAAAAATACAATTGGGGCATGACCTCTATTTCATGCATTATGGACATGTGTGGAGGGTGGGCCAAACGTGTATGGAGTGAATGCACTGTACAAAGCCTGTGTATCGGGGTGGTAGTGTGTTGAAAAGTGCTAGTCAGTCATTTTTTGTGTAGGGAATACCGGACACCACATGGACGGTTGTTTGTTTTACTTCCGGGTTGAGTTCCTAAGCATGTAGATCAAATAGTAAGTTGCATATATAATGTATTATATTTATTTATTCGATTGTTTGACAATTTTGAAATGTCCATTTCTCTTTATTATTATTTTGATATGTCATGATCTACATGAGATATAAAGTTATTCTGAGTGTTTTGAAATTTTGTAGTAAAATGCATATAATCTTCTAAAAATGAATAATGTTATAAAGAATCAATACAAACATGTTAAGTTGATGGTTTACATTCAAATCAGTGCTTCCAGACAGATCTTTATACCAAAATAAGGGTAAAAAATACTGTCCGGTATTTCCTACACTGTAGGGAATACCGGACAATTTACGATGACGTCATTATTTGCATATAACTGCCTCACCAAATATTTGATTACCTCAATTTTTTTTTGGAAAATAAAGTTGAATGATGTAGCTAAGCAATGAGAATCTTTTTCTTTTGTGATTTTATTGTTTTCATGTGCTAATTAAGCAAATGAGCTTAAGTGGCCGGTATTCCCTACATCTACCCTATTTAAATATCATTTTCATTATACAAATCAATATAGGCCTACAATAAGTTATTTATATTAATTATATACTGTGAATATACCAAAAAAATCGTAGCAAAGAGATTGATGCCTCATCCCATTGCTAAGTACCAGAATCATTTCCACAATTTTGGACTGCCCATATTACCTGCTCTAATGTTGCTATGTCAGGCAAACATTCAATGCCACATTGCACCCCTTCACTACAACAAATTGCTAGTATGATCAAAATGAAACTATAAGCTTACTAACTATACAAACAATCGAGGTTACCCCCCTCAAACACTCTTTCACCATCACATTCTGTGAAATATCAAATTTTACATCAGGGTAAAAATATACCGTAAGTTTTACCTATTTTGTTAGTTTTCAGCAATTTTCTCAGAGAAATTTCGGCATCAGATGCTCTCACCACGATATATTTTCGTATACAGTTCATATGAACAACATTATGGCGCTCGCACCGGTCACGACATGATTTGCTTCAGGTGGCCCATAATACCTGCTGGCCCATATTACCTGCATGTACCATAATTAGCATCCGCGAGTGCGAAGCGCGAGCTGAAAATTTTGAGGTAAAAATTGGAGTTATTTGCGCATTATGATTTAGTATTAGCGAGTGCAAAGCGCGCGCGAGCCGAAAAATTGAGGTTTCAAAAGAAATATGGAATAAATAAAGAGGCACTTTCTAGTATTACAATTTTTAGATAATTGTGTATTATAAACCCTATTAAGTATCCGCGAGCTCGAAGTGCGAGCTGAAAATTTTGAGGTAAAAGTTGAAGTTATTTGTGCATTATGATTTAGTGACAGCGAGCTCGAAGCGCAATCCGAAAATTTGGGTTTTAAAAGAAATATAAAATAGATTAAGGGGCCCTTTCTAGTATTAATTTTTTTTTTTTTTTTTTTTTTAGATAACTGTGTATTATAGACCCTATTTAGTATCCGCGAGCGCGAAGCGCGAGCTGAAAATTTTGAGGTAAAATTTTGAGTTAATTGTGAATTATATACCCTACTGGAGTGTATCTGCGAGCGCGAAGCGCGAGCCGAAAAATTTGAGCTCAAAATTTGAGTTATTTGTGCATTATGATTAAGTATCCGCGAGCGCAAAGCGCGAGCTGAAAAGTTGGGGCTTTTAAAGATATATGGAATAAATAAAGGGTCACTTTCTAGTATTCCTACGAGGCCGAGGGCTCACGAGGCCTCTGTTCTTTGTGAAATTTTGAAACTTTAGTTTTAAATATTTTCCTTATTTTTACTTTTCGTCAGTAATGTATTTCTATTTCTTAAAAAGATACGGCGTTTGAGCAATATATTGCAAAATACACTATGAGAAAAAACGGCCTCGTGGACCCACCCCACATTAAAGGAATTACTTATGGTCGTGCAATAAGGCCTATTTCGCACTTCTTATTGAATATAGTTGGGCAAAAATTGTCGGGACCCAAGCATCGGGCCTTATTCCCTTCTCTTTCTTTCTTTTTCTCCTTTTTCTTCTTTTCTCTCCCTTTTTCCTTCTTTCTCCCTTTTCTTCTCCCTTTTTTTTTTGGGGGGGGGGGGGGGGGGGGGGGGCGGGCCCATCGGGCCCCCTGGATCCCCGCCTGTATAGGCTCAGGTCTAATGCTTTTTTTTCATTTTAATTCCTAGCAAACTACTGCGTCATGCACCACACTAGCTATATCCTGCTCATGACACGACTATACTGTATACATGTAGGGGGCCAGGGAAGTCAATGGGAGACGCTTTGTGTCTATTAGTTTGGTGCATTAATGGATAATGGAGATGGAGAATTTATTTGATCGAAAACAGAAATAGCTCTCATTCTTGTTTTCGTTAATTTTGTGCAAAAAGGGGCACTGATGGTATTTGTCCAAGATGTGCATATACAGTCTGTGTCAAATAAAATGGTACAGTTGGGAAACATTTTTTTATTGTATGAAGATTAGTAACCACTTTATAATGCTTAGTATTTTCATAAAGCAGGGAAAATGAGCTTTGTTCTGCAATTTTTTCATCTCATTTGGTGCAGTAGATCTTGAGATATGATTAGTTTTCTGCAATACTTAAAAATCCATTTTGCACACGCATTGCCATGCCTTTGTGTAGGTTTCGAACTTAAGCCGCCGAAATTGACCTAAAAGAACAATAAATTTGTGCAGAGTTAAATCTC
Organism: Paracentrotus lividus; assembly: GCA_940671915.1. Taxonomy (NCBI): domain Eukaryota; kingdom Metazoa; phylum Echinodermata; class Echinoidea; order Camarodonta; family Echinidae; genus Paracentrotus; species Paracentrotus lividus. The sequence continues at coordinate 35,170,944 of CALNVZ010000174.1, read as the reverse complement.
TTGTCTTCACACAAAAGTTAGCATAACTTTTGTTCTACAAAAGCAAATTATTTGAAATAAATTGTATCAAGAAAAATATATTGGCTTTAATCTGATTCCGTATATACATAACTTTTGAAAAGATTTCATACCTAATTTATTTTTTCCCCGACTGTACCATTTTTTTTTACACAGACTGTATATCAATGTATGTATATGTTATTTTGAGCTTCGGGAAACATAACACTGCGGTTTATACCAATATTAGGGGAGACCGGGGAAGGATGTTACAAAATTCACATTTTTGGCCAGATAATTCTAATGAAAGAACTTACGCACTCCATCTTGGGTCTGTAGTTAGCCTATTATGTTTGCTAAAACCTGAGCCATATAAAACTTGAAAACATGTAAACATTAGTTAACTACAGCTTAATTAATGAAGACATTTTTTGTAAAGCCCTACCCCGTATACGGGGTAGGTTGTTACACCATACGGGGTAAATTGTTACAATATGTAAACATACGGGGTAAGTTCACAATGTGTAAATCTCTGTTACCATACTTTTGTTTCAACTTTCTAGTTTCTTGGCATCGCAAAATCAACTGTAGCACAGCCATTAGGCAGAATTACAGGGCATGGCTAGGGGGTATATCGTCTGTTGGGAGCCATAAGGGCGTTATTGCATCTTATAGATGTTCCGTTGAGAGCCAGAAGGGCGCTATTACTGTACAAAGTCAATGGTGATAGCGCCCTTCTGGCTCCAAACGGAACATCCTTGATCTGCAATAGCGCCCTTCGAGCTCCAAGCCGACGATATTTGTGACATACATGTACTATATTTACAATACCAGACTCTCATCAAGTGCCTTCAGTTGTAATAGCTATTACAAATTTCAATTTTTGTCCAAAGTTTACTTTTAACTGTAAAAAATGGTTTTTGATGATTTATTTTGTTAATAAAACAACGGAGAAACCTCACGACCGGCAGTTCATCACAGCTATGTGTAGGCTGTATATAGATGCCAGTTTGCACATCATCTCTTGTTCCAGCTTAGCACACTGAGAACTGTAACAACTGACCCGTGTAACTTCCATCCCCGGTCTCCCCTACGTACCCTATTAGCGAAAAAAAAAAATGGAATGTGCATATACAGCACTCCTTGATAATTCAGTTTCATTCATTATTATTTTTTTTTTTTGGGGGGGGGATTCTGGGGGGGGGGAGAGATTCAAACATTGTACACATCCAAGAAATGCAGACAAAGACTGACTTTTATTTACGTCAATCTAAAATTAGTATTGTTAATTACCAAAAAAAATGAAATTCTCATATACAGTCAGTCTCAATAAAATGGTACTGTTCAAAAAAAAAAAAAAGTAATAATAATTAAGTATGAAAATTAATCACATTCTAAAAGTGTATGTTATTTCCATAAGTAGAAAAGAAGATTTCATACCGAAATAATTTTTTTCCCGACTGTGCCATTTTTTTTTACAAGACTGTAGCTATTCAAACTATGAAATGGAACGACATCTTTAAAAATGAGACCTTTCGTTCAAAAAATATGATGTAAATTCATCAAATTACACAAGACAAAGAATGACATTATGGTTGATAACAACAAATCTATTTTGTTGTTATATAACTCCAGAGGGTACAGAATGCATGTGCCAGATTAGTTTGCAATTCTCCTCGCTTTTCTCCTTTGTAGCCCATTATTGCTCGAGGTGCACTGGTTGCCTGTGAAGCACAGAATTCTTTTAAAGACAATGTTGATAGCAACGGTGTCGATTTTTTTTGGCGATGGGGGGGGGGGGATGATCGTCGATATTTCCTCTTTTCCTCAATGTAACACAATACGATGGTATATGATCGCAGTGTCCACTGTTGGGGTGGGGTAATGCTTTTAAACACACAATGCGTATAGGCCTAAGTATGAAAAAATTGTATTGTATAATGCGAGCGCGAAGCGCGAGCTAAAAATTTTCTCAATAATAAAGACATAAAATTAGTTATTTGTAGCATAATGAGAGCGCGAAACGAGAAAGGGGCTTTAACTGGTTTATTAAAGGGACCATGATGATGTAATGGGTATAGATATACACACAAGCAGCATGTGAGAATCTACTAGTACATATTTTCAAATTCATTATGCGAGCGCGAAGCTGAAAATTTTATCAATAATATAGGTTTTCCCGGTCGATTTTAAACTCTTTTCGATCGGATTCGTTAATGTTCACTCAACTTAAACGATACCTTCCCGGAGCGGGGCTATCGGTAATTAAAGTTAACGTTTAGAGCAATCGATTTCGTTTATGTCCTTTCATAATCGTTAATGATCATTCGTATTCGTTTATGTGCGATCAAAAGTGTTTATGTGCAGAGAACTTCGTCAATGTGCATGATATCAAATTCGTGCAATCAATTTAAAAAATTCCCAGCTGTAAAAAGGAAGTGGAGGTAAGCTTCCAGCAGTCAAATTCGTTTTTAGGCATGCAATCTAAAACGTTTTAGGTCTATCCGTGTGAACACACAAAGCAAGGGGGTGGCGCCCATGGTAAACACAAAATAAACTTATAAGCAATAATTGTATTCAGAGGCTGCGGAACGAATTTGAAAGTGGGGGGGGGGGTACTTTTTTTTCTGAAAAGGGGGCCCTTTACCTCACTGGCATAATGAGCAAAATTTATGGGATAGGGAGGGGCTGGGTATAAAAGTAATATTTTCATTTATAGGTTTTCCCGGTCGAGTTTAAACTCTTTTCAATCGAATTCGTTAATGTTCATTCAATTTAAACGATACCTTCCCGGAGCGGGGCTATCGGTAATTTAAGTTAACGTTTAGAGCAATCGATTTCGTTTATGTTCTTTCATAATCGTTAATGATCATTCGTATTCGTTTATGTGCGATCAAAAGTGTTTATGTGCAGTGAACTTCGTCAATGTGCATGAAATCAAATTCGTGCGATCAATTAAAAAAATTCCCAGCTGTAAAAAGGAAGTGGAGGTGAGCTTCCAGCAGTCAAATTCGTTTTTAGGCATGCAATTTAAAATGTTTTAGGCCTATCCGTGTGAACACACTAAGGAAGAGGGTGGCGCCCATGTTAAAGACAAAATAAATTTATAGGCAATAATTTGTATTCAGAGGCTGCGGAACGAATTTGAAAGTGGGGGGCACTTTTTTCTGAAAAGGGGGCCCCTTACCTCAATGGCATAATAAGTAAAATTTATGGGATAGGGAGGAGCTGGGTATTAAAGTAGTATTGTAATTTATTATGCTGTTCAATATATTGATTTTTGAGAGATTAAAAGTGCCCCCTTTTAAAAGAAAAATGTACATTTTGGAGTTTAAGCAACATTTAAAGTTTAAGCAACATTACAGTTTTATTACACACTTAAAGCAAAGTGTAAAATTATTGCCCCCATGATAATGTTAAATACCAATAAATATTGCAAATAGATTTAGAAAACATGTTTTAAATGATTTTTAAAAACATAAGTGCTAGAAAGGGCATTAAAAATACGTTTAGAGGGATGTAAATAGGCCTATGTGCTTCTGACAACACTCTTTTACAAAAGTTGCCTCCGGCAGCAGGGTAATTGGTCTCATGCATATTGCTTGGTATTCCCTTTTTATGCGAGGTCGCATAGCGACCGAGCGGAAAAATTTGGGTTTAAAAAAAGAAACTGTGGAGGAAAAGGGTTCTTTTTAGTAACAAGAGTGCCCCTTTTTTACAAAAAAGTTGTCCGTGGGCCTTTCAAGAAGTCTAAAAGTTTTGTTTTTTTTATATATAATATACACTGTTGCTTATATAGGTTGGATATTTCTTATGTGATTCAGCAACATCTTTTTGCTCCGGCTTTAATTTCTTGAAATTGTTTGTCCCCACTTTCACTTTTCGGGGCCCTAGCTATGTTTTGGACGTTCCCCCAACCATTCCCGGGAATTAAAAACAAAATAAGTTTGTCAACCCCCACAATGCCCATTTTCACCATTTTTTCTCATTTTGGGGCCCCTTATTCGTTTACCCGGCTGACCGAAGGCCCCCTCCATTCTACCCCCGCAAAACGCATCTGAAGTAAGGGTTTGATATTGTTCATTACGTTAAATTAAAATTTAGGGTCACAGGCTTTGGTATCTTGTCTAGGGGAGGGGTTGAAATAAAAAGTGAGATCCGTGAAAAATTGAAATATTTCATCCTACCTTTATGGTCAAAACAAAGGAAATAAAAAACAATCATAAATACTTAATTATTATCATTTTCCCACAAATTTTGTTACAGCCTTAATGAAAACGTTGTCAATGGTGACTTTAGTCTTTCTTTCATTATGATTCATGTTTGGCTGAGATTCTACAGTAAATCTTTGGGAAGATAGAAATTTTCACCTTGTAAAAATGCATAAAATCAATTTTGAGCAACAATCGAAATAAACTTTGACCCTTCCCCTAGACATGAAATCGAAGTCTGTGACCATAAACCTAGATTTAACTAAAAGAATAATAACAACCCTATACCTCAGTCGCGCTTCGTGGGGGGTAGGACTGAGGGGGCCTCAGTCAGCCGGGTAAACAAAAAAGGGGCTCCAAAATGAGAAAAAATGGCAAAAATGGGCATTGTGGGCGTTGACAAACTTATTTTGTTTTTCAATTCCCGCAAATGGTTGGGGGAACGTCCAAATTATAGTCAAGGCCCCGAAAAGTAAAAGCGGGGACGAACAATTTCAGAAAATTAGAGCCGGAGCACAAAGATGTTGCTAAATCACATAAAAAATATCCAACCTTTATGAGCAACAGTGTATATGAAAAGTGTCCTTTGCAGCCAAGAAAAAAGGGCACTTTTAGTAACGAAAAGGGACAATTTTTTTTTGCGGCATTCGGTCATTCAGAACGTCATCAATAGTGTCGATTTTGCGCATCTTTTCTCTCTTTTTTTTTCCTTTCCTTTTTTTTTTTTTTTTTGTTCTGTTTTGTTTTGTTTGTTTGTTGTTTTGTTTTTGCTGGGTGATGGGGGCCGCGCCTGTCTACAAGCTATTTGGTCTAATCTGAATTTTATGTAATACATACTTGATCTAATTGTCACTTGGTCTATTGACCATTTCAGGCGTGGATCCAGGGCGCCAGCGGAAAGCCCCCCACCCCCAGCAAAAAAAAAAAAAAAAAAAAAAAAACAGAAAAGAAAAGAAAGAAAAGAAAGAAGAGGAAAATGGTAGACAAAAATAGATTGCCGACCCGACTGACCAATCTAACCCCCCCCCCATGGCCGTTACATGATGACCTTGTTGATAGCCGAAGGCCGAGAAATTTTAACACCCCCCCCACCCCCTGCATGTTATGCAAGTTTCTAATGAATAGAGTGAGGATGGGGGTGCAGCCCCTACTCTGTTTTATACACATTAGTTTTGTTTTTATTGTATTTTTTTTTTCGTAAACATTTCTTTTTCGAGCAGACATATAGTTTTTGAATTCATTCTGATAAAAACGCAAACATTATAATCAGCTTATGTTTTTTGTTTTTGTTTTGTTTTGTTTTGTTTTGTGTGCGTGTGTATTTTCCAAGCTCAGGCTCCCCCTTACCCCATGATCAGCCTCTTTTCTGACAAAAACACTTCACGGCCCCCTTCCAAATTTTATTTTCCTACCCTAACCTAACATTCCTAATTTGTATACAGTTATTTCTAAAGTGGATGCCCCAAAACGAATTTGAATTCACCAGAAGACGGGAATTTTACGAATGGACGAATTTGAGCGAACATTGACGAATGCGACTGCTCACAACAGCAAATTCGTAGGCGCAATTTGCAATTGGATTGAACGGTGTTTGATTTTGGCTACACATAAACGAATTTCATTGCAGATTTGTAATCGCGATCACATTCCGGACGAAAGCGCTCGAAAGAAATGTCAAATTGATCGGAGATTGTGTAAACTTGACCGGGAAAACCTAAATTATGCTGTTCAATATATTGATTTTTGAGAGATTAAAAATGCCCCCTTTTAAAAGAAAAATGTACATTTGGAATTTAAGCAACATTTAGAGTTTAAGCAACATTGCAGTTTTATTACACACTTAAAGCAAATAGATTTATATGTTTTAAATGATTTTTAAAAACATAAGTGCTAGAAAGGGAATTAAAAATACGTTTAGAGGGATGTAAATAGGCCTATGTGCTTCTAACAACACTCTTTTACAAATAGTTGCCTTCATGCGTATTGCTTGGTATTCCCTTTTTATGCGAGGTCGCATAGCGACCGAGCGGAAAAATTTGGGTTTAGAAAAAAGAAACTGTGGAGGAAAAAGGGTTCTTGTAGGAACAAGAGTTCGTCTTAAAAAAAAAAAAAAAAAAAAAAAAAAAAAAAAAAGGAAAAAAATAGGAAAATGGTAGAAAAATAGATTGCCGACCCGATTGACCAATCTACCCCCCCCTCCATGGCCGTTACATGATGACCTTGTTGATGGCTGAAGGCCGAGAAATTTTAAACCCCCCCCCCCACCCCCTCATGTTATGCAAGTTTCTGATGAATAGAGTGAGGATGGGCTCCAGCCCTACTCTGTTTTATAACATTAGTTTTGTTTTTATTGTATTTTTTTTTGTAAACATTTCGTTTTCGAGCAGACATATAATTTTTGAATTCATTCTGATAAAAGCGCAAAGATTATAATCAGCTTATGTTTCTTGTTTTTGTTTTGTTTTGGGTGCGTGTGTGTTTTCCAAGCTCAGGCTCCCCCTTCCCCCATGATCGGCCTCTTTTCTGACAAAAAACACTTCACGGCCCCCTCCCAAATTTTATTTTCCTACCCGAACCTAACATTCCTAATTTGTATACAGTTATTTTTAAAGTGGATGCCCCAAAACGAATATGAATTCACCAGAAGACGGGAATTTTACAAATGGACGAATTTGAGCGAACATTGACGAATGCGACTGCTCACAACAGCAAATTCGTCGGCGCAATTTGCAATTGGATTGAACGGTGTTTGATTTTGGCTACACATAAACGAATTTCATTGCAGATTTGTAATCGCGATCACATTCTGGACGAAAGCGCTCGAAAGAAATGTCAAATTGATCGGAGATAGTTTAAACTTGACCGGGAAAACCTATACTGTATTGATAGTGACATGAAATGAGACATTATATTGTAGAATAATGCGAAAGCGAAACGGGGCAGGGGCTTTATCTGGTTTATTAAAGGGGGCCATCATAATGTAATGTCTAAAGATATACACACATGCACATCATTATGCATATAAGTACTAGTATATCGTCGAATTCATAGGGCTGTAATGCGAGTGCGAAGCGCGAGCTAAAATTTTTCTCAATAACTACTGAAACATGGTATTTGTAGCGTTACACGAGTATAAACGATAAATTGATGGAGGGGTAGGGGGCTTTAACTGTTGATTAGAAGCGGAACATCATGACGTAATGCTAAAAAACGAAAATCTAAATAAATATGGACGAATTCGAGTTAGGGCAATATTGTGCGAGCGCGAAGCGCGAGCTGAAAATTTTCTCAATAATATAGTGACCTGTTGAATACTTGTAGCCTCATGGGAGCACGAAATGGGGAGGAAGTTGGTGTGTACCATCGTGACGTTAATACATACATTAAAGATGAATTAAGGCAAGTGCAGTTTGCACGATCTTATATTATGCGAGCGCGAAGCGCGAGCTGAAAATTATCAGGCAATTCTTAAATTATATCTGAAATTTGAGAGCAAAGTAGCGACTAATTTGAAAAGATGGCATTTAGCCCCCGGAAAATAAGTGGAAGTGTATTATATAATCAATGGTCTGAGTCCAAAAATGTTTAACTTGTCGATGAAGAGCCGAGAGAAGTTTTACAGACTCTTCAATATTCATTATTTTTTTCATCAAAACATCGTGGATTTTTAAGGGGGAATACTTATGCCTTCAGTTTTACATAGAGGCACTTGTCCCCTATGCACCATGAGATATCGGTGCCCCTGATTATCATCGATTAGAATGTTTGTTTTATTTTTCTTCTAATTGTGAATAGTAAAACATTTGCGCTTCCATTATCTACACGGTGTATTGTGTATTACATGATTACTAAAAGTATATAACACGAGGAAGACTAACTAAAGAGTGAGAATATTTTGGATATTTGAATGTCAGGAATATGCATTTTAGACTGCAAAATAATATAATAATGTCATAAAAGTGTCTTTTATGATAACGAATTTGTAATAGGTAGATTTATATGCATGTAATATTATATTTTTTATTTTCTTGATGTCAAAATATTGGGGGGATGATTGTACACACCATCCCCCCCCCACTGAAATTATTGGGGGGGGGGGGATGCATCCCCCCATCCCCCCCCCCACAATCGACACCCATGGTTGATAGTGTATAAAGCTCTTCACGGTAAAGCACCAGCCTACATTCAGGATCTCTTAAAATTAAAGTCATCAGTACAATCGTCTTACAGCCTCCGTAGTTCAAAAGATAACACATTATTGAAATATCCGTCTGGAAAATCAAAGTCTACCCTCGGTGATAGAGCATTTACATATGCGGCTCCCAAATTATGGAACTCACTCCCACTCTTTATTAGGGAATCACCCACAGTTACTATGTTTAAAACTCAACTTAAGACTTATCTTCTTAGTACTGCTCTCCAAAATGTATGATTTATTTTGTTCTGCGCAGTAGAATATATTATTATAGTGGGTGCGCAATATAAATACTATTTTTATTATTATTATTTAAACCTTCATATAACAATATGCAATCTCACTTCAGATAATCATTCGATGGTGCTTATGTCAGAACAATATAATTCTAGCACACATGGGGTCTATTGTTCTGACATAGCAATACAAACGTGTTTTCTAAAGACGAAACAAAAATCATGCCTGGCAGTAGCATTCCCTTAAACTTCTTTGACGTCATCAGCCGCGCCACTATAATAGGGGTACTTTTTCGAGTACTTGGGAGGGATGGCCTGGTTGAGGTTCGATCACTTTTTTAATGAAATACTTTCTAGATGGTAGATAAAAATGCTTAAATTGGGAATCGTTTTATTATGAAGAAATATTAGCTTTCGTTTTATATGCAAATTTGGTTTTCATTTCTCGGTCCGGTCTGGGACTTTAACACCTGAAAATTAAGACAAAATGTACTTTTACATATTGTAATGTAATTGGGGTAAGTTGTTACATCGACATTGGGTAGGTTGTTGTAACAACCTACCCCATGGGTGATTTCACACACAAAATCAACTGTAGCACAGCCATTAGGCAGAATTGCAGGGCATGGCTAGGGGGTACATTAGTGACATACATGTACTATATTTACAATTCCAGACTCTCATCAAGTGCCTTCAGTTGTAAGAGCTATTACAAAATTTAAATTTTTGTCCAAAGTTTACTTTGAACTGTAAAAAATGGTTTTTGTTGATTTATTTTTTAATAAAACAACGGAGAAACCTCACGACCGGCTGTTCATCACAGCTATGTGTAGGCTGTATATAGATGCCAGCTTAGCACATCATCTCTTGTTCCAGCTTAGCACACTGAGAACTGTAACAACTGACCCGTGTAACTTCCATCCCCGGTCTCCCCTTCGTACCCTATTAGCGAAAAAAATGGAATGTGCATATACAGCACTCCTTGATAATTCAATTTCATTCATTATTATTGGGTTTTTTTTTTTGGGGGGGGGGGAATTCAAACATTATACACATCCAAGAAATGCAGCACAAAGACTGACTTTTATTTACGTCAATCTAAAATTATTATTGTTAATTACAAAAAAAAAATGAAATTCTCATTTACAGTCAGTCTCGAATAAAATGGTACTGTTCAACAAAAAAAAAAGTAATAATAATTAAGTATGAAAATTAATCACATTCAAAAAGTGTATGATATTTCCATAAAGTAGAAAAGAAGATTTCATACCGAAATAATTTTCTCCCGACTGTGCCATTTTTTTTTACACAGACTGTAGATATTCAAACTTATGAAATAGAACGACATCTTTAAAAATGAGACCTTTCGTTCAAAAAAATATGATGTAAATTCATCAAATTACACAAGCACAAGAATGACATTATGGTTGATAACAACAAATCTATTTTAAACCTTTATATAACAATATGCAATCTTACTTCAGATAATCATTCGATGATGCTTATTTCCAGAGTTGATTAATATATATTTATTTAACGTGTACAGACTTTTAAAACGACCTCACTTTGTATTATGATCTATACAATAATGTCTGTATGAGTATTATGTTACACAATATAAGCAAAGTTTGTAAATATATATATATACAGTGGTGGCCAAAATTATTAGAACACCAAGCATATTTAAATGATTTTAATAATTTTCATTCAGTTGACCATTTAAATACCTATAAAATGGTTGGAATGTCTCCGAATATCATCATTATGCTTTAAAAACTAAATAAAAAAGCCATGCGTTGGGAACTCGCCCCAAAGTCACCCTTTTTTATGACACGCCACCAATTGAAAAATTTAAAAATCTTGCCCCTTTCAGGATCAAAGTGTCATAACGTTAAACATTTTAAGCCTCTCCCTACAAAAGTATATATATTCTGAAAGGAAATTTCCTGAAGATGTCAAAAATGGCATTCATAACAACACAGGGTTAAATAGTTACATCTTATGTGGGGATGTTTAAATTATTTTTGAAGGGCTCCAAATTTTAATTCAGTGCCCCTATTTAAGTTCATTGTTCCAATGACCCTTAGTATATCAACATATTTGAATTGCTCATGAAATTTTCTTTAAAACAATATACATTTACAAGGAGTGTCTTCATTAAATTAAAAAAAAATAGTCTTAACCTTCAATGGGCATGGTTATTTTGTCTAACCACCAAGGGTGGGGGCGAATTCACCCTCCCCATTTGACCAAATTTGCTGAAACTTAGAATGTATATGAGGTATATTGGAATAAATAAGCCTGCTAACTTTCATACTTCTACCTCAAATACTTTTTGAGCAATCGGAATATGTAATTGGCATTTTACTTTTTTTGCATTTGGACTACAGGTTTAATACACAAGTCTATGGGGAAACCAAAAGCGCATAGCGCAACTATTATTAATGCTGCGCATTACCAGAAGGTCGAAACTATATAAATTTGGTATCAACATATACGTAAGACCCTAAGCTAAGAAGTCATGAAAGCTCATGGCACACACAAAATATCTTTAATCTGATTTCGGCAAATGAACTAGGGCATTGATAATCCCTTAGACTTTGTGTAGGTTCAGGGGCATGTTCTAATAATTTTGGCCACCACTGTATATATTATATAAATAGTGTATATATCGCGCAATATACTAGATTATAAGTAAGAAAAATACTAGATTATCCCTCGTGCAGATCTATTTCACCTCGGCCTGCGGCCTCGGAGAAACAAATCTGCACTCGGGATAAGTTAGTATTGGAAGTTCATATAGTGCAGTAATGTTGCAAGATGGAGCGTTCACTATTTATTATAGTAAATAGACCCCTAGATCTTTTGTGCGCAACCTTTTACTGTTATTACGCGCTAGCGCAACAAGGCAATTGATAGAATCGATACTCTCCCATTCATTTAACACGGGCTTTACCCTCCAAAAACCGAAAGTTATTGTATTGTATTGTATTGTATTGTATTGTATTTATTTATTACCAATATTGCAAAAAATATACATAAACGGAATTCAATATAAATATGCATTTGGTAAATGGAGCCAACAAATAGCTAAAGCTAGTCTAGGTTGGCCCCGTGTAGTTTGCTTACTGTGATTATATAAACATTTACATAAAATAAAACGTATGTACAAATTATTACATCATATTTAAGACATATGTACAAATTATTACATCATATTTTACAGTATTTACACTATTTACATACGAAATTAATTAAATATGAATATACTCTAGAAGAAGAAGAATTGCCTTATTTTTATGATTGTCTAAAGGTTTTCTGTGATTTAATTTTTCTAATATCATTTGGAAGAGCGTTCCATATAAAAGCACCTGAATACGAAACAGACTATTTTCCAAGATTTGTCCTTACTTTGATGAGTGTTATATTCTTATTTTGATTGCTTCTTGTCTCGTAAGGGTGTTTAACAAATGAGAAATAATCAATGAAACGATGAGGAAGTTTGTTATTCAACAAATCATGCATGAATGGTGCAATCATGAGACGATATTGCTTAAAAACATCTAAAATCGATAACTCAGAAAACAAAGGAGCTGAGTGATGATTGAAGGATTTGAATAATATAACACGAGTAATTCTCTTTTGTATGACCAAAATTCGACCAAGGAATGTTTTGTTTGCAGCTCCCCAGACTTCTAATCCATAAGTAATGTGCGGTAAAATAATGCATTTTATAACATAACCGATATCTTTTTCGATACATAATTTCTAAGTCTGTACAGAATACCTGCTTTCTTGCTGACAACATTACATACATTATTTATATGTTTCTCCCAGTTAAGTTTCTCATCAATATCAAGACCTATATTGTATCAACTAAGTTCAAAACTTTACCTTTTAAGTTTTATTTCCAAGTGCTCTAAAGTTGATATCTTTTTACCTCTATTCTTAAAAAGCGTATAATTTGTTTTGGATACATTTACAGTTAGTTTATTAGCTTCACACCAAGTGACAACATCTGGTAGGTGATTATTTACTTCTCCTAGTTGTGTTTCATTTTTCTCCTTTGTCAAATGTGTGAAACAGGCTCGAATCATCAGCAAATAAACGAAATTTGAAATATGAAGAGGAATTTGATAAATCATTTATATATAGTAAAAAGAGAGTTGGTCCTAAGACTGAAACCTGTGGAACCCCACATGTAATTTCTTTTCTCTGAGATTCCATACAATCATAACAAACATACTGATATCTGTTATCCAGGTAATTTTTAAACCAGTTTAAGGGAAGTCCTCGTATGCCATAATGATTCAGCTTATTTTGCAGCACTGTGTGATCGATTGTATCTTATGTACAATATAAAAAATTGAAGGTAGGTCATGTGGTACTGACCTACCCAATCGCCACGCGTATATTTCTACCACTATTTACTATATATATATATATAAACCCCTCACAAAAAGTTTCGCAAGTCGAATTTGGGTCATGATAACTTTTCAGGTACGCTTTAGTTATTCCTGATTTTCATACCAATGGAAAGATAATTTATTCCCCTTTTGATTGATATCCTATTTGTAATGATTGTATCATGCTTCAATGCACAGAATATCAGAATATGGAGAAAAGTAAAAAGTCAAATGTTGTAAAATGCATTTTTATTGATCACATTGAAGTTCCGCAACTTCACTTTAGGTCCTGATAACTTTGGGGATATTTTCTAATTTTTATTGAATTTTATACCATTGTCAAGTTAATTTATTCCTCTCTTGATTGATACCTTATTTGTCAGGGTGATGTCATGCCTGTGTCCACAGGACCCCTCAATACCACTTGAATACATGACAAAGCGAAAGATAATTTTCAGTTTAAATTTCTGTAACACAACACTGAACCTTGATACATTTTGATGTGGGGATTTAATCATTGTCAATTTTTATAGCATTAAAAAGTTCATTTATTCTTCTTTTTATTGATACCCTATTTGCAATAGTAACATCATATTTGAATGCACATAACTCACGAATATAATGCAAAGTAAAAAGTGAAAAGTTCCGAAATGCATTATTGCTCGCAACAGACAATAATACTCACAATAGGCATTCAATTTGCAACGTTTAACTTCTGACTTGTCCTAACATTCAAGTGTTCTGTCCATGCAGGAACAACACTATCGTTACAATTAGGGTGTCATTGAAAAGAGGAATAAATTATCTTGACAATGGTCTAAAATTCAATAAAAATTAGAAAATACCTCGAAAGTTATCAGAGCCTAAAGTCGAGATGCGGAACTTCGCTTTGATAAATGCATTTTGCAACATTTGACTTTTTACTGTTCTCCATATTCTGATATTCTGTGCATTGAAGCATGACATAATCATTACAAGTAGGATATTAATAAAAAGGGGAATAAATTATCTTTCCAATGGTATGAAAATCAGGAATAACTAAAGCGTACCTGAAAAGTTATCATGACCCAAAGTCGACTTGCGAAACTTTTTGTGAGAGGTTTATTATATATATATATATATATACATACATACATATACATACATACATACAAGTATATAATATACATCATATAGATGAAGAAGTACAAATGAGTTTTTGTATTTTTATATTGCTATTAACTAGATGTTATTTTTAGTGGTTACTTTTTGTTACCCTATATACATGTATATTCCAAAATACCACGATACATTATTGTTATTACATAATGATATGAATGGTAAACTTAATACAGGACGAACATAATATGTCCCTCATTAACATTCTGAGTCTTGAACAAAAAATGGCGTCGAGTATCAATTACCATACAAAAATATACTTTCAATATGCAATTGCAGAAGGCTGGATTTAAGAAGTTTTATGGAAATAAATTAGACATTAATATTTTCTTATAATTCAGGAAAACGCAATAAGACCATAAAATATATTTCAAAATATTCAATAAACATGTTATTTCACATCTGATATTGTATAGCCACATGTTTATAATTATGAAGAGTAGACAAAAATATTTTGTACAGTGTATTCAGTAATTCACGAATGTAATGTAATTTCGTCAGTAAAAATTGTTCTCTTAATTGTAATATTTGCTCTAAATTTGACATAAAATGTACTTCGAATGAACAACATGACAAATATATTCAATTCAATTCAATTTTTAAAAGTCATGTCAATTCTCTAAGACTGTAACATGAAGTTAATTGTTTGGTCTCACAATACTCTCTATCAATAAGATTAGTATGCAAGTAAAGTATCACAAATCTATATAAAAGATGATTGAGTCCATCATCATTACACACGCAATAGTGATTCCCTTAAGGTGCTTTCAGTTAGTCTCCTTTGGTTTATGTATATTTTACTGATGAAAACAACCAACCTAATAAATACTAAAATATAATTCAATTACAGGATTGTTTCAATCATGTTCTCTGGAAAGGTCATCTGATTCCAAGCTTAGTCACGTTACTCACTACTTTAAGGTTCAAAATCCTTCAACTAATGATCACATGTCAAGAGTAGATGCATAAAGTCCTTCATCCAAGTCGTTCAGAGACAAGTAGTTCTATGAAAAAATATAGAAATTATTTTAATGTGATTTTTTTTTTTAAAGTAAGTAGTTTAAAAGTATATGTGTACGTTACTAAAAATAGATCTTAATTACTTTCTGGAAATTACTTTGTTAATTTAAAATTCATCTATTGGGGAATGTAGGGTACAACGATTATTAGAATCATTTTCAAACAAAACTTTATAAACCAAGTTATGGGGAAGGATATCATGGCTATCTTTGAAATGGTTACTACAAATGAATAAATACGAATATAAATGAGCTACACCTTACATGATTCTTTTCTAAAATCTTTTCAAGATTCTTAAGAATCTGATCGAAGCCGCTCCGATTCACTCCTTCTTTCTCCCAACAAAGGCTCATTAGGTCATATCTGGAAAAAAAATGACAGAAATGATTCACTTTATAGTTCGCAAATCTATCGGTAATTTGTTGCAATTAAATTTCTTTAATCAAAACAGCTTCCGAAGTCTTCAGGGGAAATATTGTGATCTCTAAATTCTTAGATCTCGATGAGGTATTCTGGCGCCACGCACATTCCTACCAACGTGGATACGGATACGTCATTATCCACTCACAATCGTCACCTCTCTCTCCACGTCTCTCTAGCACATACAAATATAAACACACACGAACACACACACACATTCCAAAATTTATCTGGTATTTTATTCATAACAGGGTAACTTTTAATGTTCTATTTATGATTTAAAGCTATAAAATTGGGCAAATTAAAATCCCCAAAATCGTCGACATTTCAATTGAATATCACATTTTGGATAGAATTAGCTCATGCCATAAATAGTAATTATGCCCCAAGTAATATTCAAATTAATCTTCTTTGTAAAAAAAAAAAAAAAAAAAAAAAAAAAAAAAAAAAAAAAAAAAAAAAAAAATGGTAATTCACAATGGGCTCGCGGAACAACGGTCCAGTTATACCCTCGGCAGGTATGCTAATATCATACATATACAGATCTTTAAAAAAAGACGGAAGGCTTGAAAAAAATTAAAGATTAAAATTGAGACGTGAACGGACCAATAATCCATAAAGGGAGTAAATAATAAATTTTCAATTATTACACTTCTTGTCCACAGTGACGTGGGCGTGGCATCTTGTAACCATTAGCAACCTCCTTCCGTACGATGTCAAAGGTCATATTAGGGTATGGTCGAGCGCCTTTAAAAAAGTTATAAAGATAAATTACCATGAAATCTTAATGCATTTCCCCCGTGTATTCTTCACTCTATGAAAATTGCAAATTAAAAAATGAGACTGACATAATGAGTTTGGACGTCTATTTAAGTATGGAAGTGCTTTTTAGAGAAGAATGGAAACTTTGAGCGGGATACGAGTAAATATTTTTTCCACAGCGAGTAATAATATTTCTTTGCATCCAATATTGCTAATTCTTATTAAGACACCCCATAAAAAAATTTTAAAAAAAATAAAAAAAGTAGTACATGTATACGTTTTTTTGCATTGCATTACATTTCATTATTCATTGTTTTCATTTGATTCCTTGTCAACATGTTATGCAAACCATGTCGATAATTCTTCAAAGTAGGCTTACAAAGATTGGATTGAAAGAAATGATTGCCTCATACCTAGTGTCACGATTTCCCATAAGACGATACCAAATGACCAGATATCTCCTTCTGTTGAGGGAACACCGGTTACCATGGTTTCTGAAGAAGTCCACCTTGTCGGTTTCTATGATTTAAACAAGACAAAGTTTACTATAAACCTAAATCTAAAGGCTTATTTAAATGTTACTTTCTCAAATAACATAAAAATAAAAATAATCGAAGACAATAGAAAGTGATAAAACTAAAGAATACAAAGGAATTCATGAGAAAGTCCAACTTTTCAATTAAAATGTTGTTGACTATTATACTCAGCAACTTTTAACAAAAAAATTGGGCTCCATAGCAATTTTTCAAACAAAATATTGATAAATGTATAAAAAATTGACCTTTAATTTGCATAATTAATAAAGTGTTGTCTCAAAATACAAACAAACAGTACAGGGTTATATTTTACATATGCCTCAACATCCATGCAAACTTTTACATTGATCGGACCATTATTAGCCGAGATATCTTCTTGTTTCAATAATTGAATAAATTAGTGCAAAATCACGTTTTTGCACTTTGTGCATATTTTTGAGTAATTTCTAAATTCCGAGGAGACTTGGTGTGGTAATCGCGAAGTTTATTGGTTGCATAATGTATTTTTTGTACTTAAACATCATTTGGACTGAAATACTGGACGTAAAATGCTCAAAATGATCCAAAACATAGCTGACATCGGGTATACCCAAACTTTTGGAGGGCAGTGTATGTAACATTTCTAACAATGTTTCTCTCTCTCTCTCTCTCTTTCTATCTCTCGTGCCCTCCCTATCTTCTTCTTTTTCTTTTTTTTTTGTCTCTGTTCTGTTCTGTTTTCTCCAACGATATTTTAAATGTGAATTTATTATTTTTTTTAAAGAATGGCTTGTTTTTACTCTCTATCTTTCATGCAAATAAGCTTTTATATTGCCACGTGGATTTTTGGAGAAATAAATACCATTTCTATTCCCATACCCAAAACAATAAACTCTGCTTTTATAGCGCCTCATAAATATATTACCTTATGATCAGCAGTATCTAACATATATTGTTTTAATTTCTCTTTCTTGTACATAATATGAATTTACATTTTTATTACGAGCTGTCGGTTTAGAGATGTTCTATTTCAAAATATTGCGTATTAGCACCTCCAAACAATTATCTTAATTGCAGTTGCACTAATATCAAACTGATAATCATGAGGTAAAATTAGGCCCTACGATTATTTTATAACAGGTATCACTGCCAAGGCGTCTCTATGCGCTTATTAGAAAATGAAGAGGAAAGATAGGGACAACTGATGATACTAACACCTCTGTTGTTAAACAATGAAGAGGCTATCCCATAATCAGCTAGCTTGCATTGCTTTCTCTCATCTAGTAACACATTGTGAGCACAAAGAGTCCCGTGGATTATCTGAGCAAAATGAAATTAATGAACAGAAATAGTAAAACAACACAAAATTGGTGCGTCTTTCTTCTATAGATTCAAGATTCAATTTTATATCAGTTTATAAACATAATATATACATTTGATATAATCTAATATCTAATAATAAATTCAAATATAATATAATCAAGCGGTATGAAATAAAACGCATATAATACATTTATATATCCCCATCGCTTCATTCCCCTATACTTTCTTTCTTTATTTCTCTCTATCCCCCTCTCTCTCTCTCTCTCTATCTCTCTCTTGATAATCCCCTTTTGTGTTTCCACTCCCCTGATATCACTGTGTATATTCCTCTTCCTTTCCCCCTTCCTATTTGAGTTACTTCTCTGCCCCTACAGTTTTTCTATTAATATTTTTCGCAAATCTTACGCGTCATATCTTTAGCAAAATATATGCATTTTTCTTTAAGGAAATGTATATTGATATATTATGCATAGGCCTATTCATTAAATGTTTCGCCCTCATGCACTTATTTTATTTTTTGTTTAATTCGAGTTGTAATGATGAACATATGCTTTAAGCTAATGTTATATTCAAAATGCATAGCAGTAATTTAAGTAACACTATTTTGTCATTAGATTTAGAATGAATAATAAAGATGCAAGACACATACCTTCTTAGATGCTAGACACTGCATTCCTTTTGCTATCTGCCAAGCGAAGTTTAGAAGACTGTCTTGATCCACACGGACTCTATTTGGTTTGAGGTTGTTGTATGTGGGTTGTGATTGTACACCTGTTGTCTGGAGATGGGTTAGTAGTGTACCCCCGGAGATGAACTCATATATGATGCTACCTACAGCAGATGGGTTTCGGTAGGAGTGTGAAAATTCAACGAGAGTATATTATGCACAATTTCAGTGTGATATTTCTTCATTCAATAGGACTACATTATTAATGTAATTTTAGTATCTAAAAAAATTCGATATATTTGCAGAACAAGTTTCGTGCTTCCTGAATCATTATTAGGGGAGACCGGGGATTGACGTTACAAAATTCACATTTTGGGCCAGATAATTCTAATGAAAGTACTCACACACTCCATTTTGGGTCTGTAGTTAGCATATTATGTTGGCTAAAACCTGAGGCACATAAACCTTGAAAACATATAAAAACTAATTAACTACAGCTTAATTAATGAAGACAATTTTTTGTAACAACCTACCCCGTATACGGGGTAAGTTGTTACACCATACGGGGTAAATTGTTACATTTTGTAAACATACGGGGTAAGTTGACAATGTGTAAATCTCTTATACCATACTTTTGTTTCTCTTTCCAGTTTCTTGGTATCGTTAACAGTAGATCAAGTAGAGCTCTAGAAAAGACTAAAGTAATAATAGAAAAATCAAAATATTAACACCTGAAAATTGAAACAAAATTACTTTACATGTGTAATGTAATTGGGGTAGGTTGTTACATCGACATTGGGTGGGTTGTTGTAACAACCTACCCCATGGTTGATTTTACACAGCCATTAGGCAGAATTACAGGGCATGGCTCAGGGGTATATTAGTGACATACATGTACTATATTCACAATAACAGACTATCATCATGTGCCTTCAGTTGTAAGAACTATTACAAATTTTAATTTTTGTCAAAAATTCACTTGGAACTGTAAAAAAAATGTTTTTTTGTTGATTTACTTTTTAATAAAACAACGGAAAAACCGCACGACCGGCCGTTCATCACAGCAATGTGTAGGCTTTATATAGATGCAAGTTAGCACGAACTCTCTTGTTCCAACTTAGTACACTGAGAACTGTAACAACTGACCCGTGTAACTTCCATCCCCGGTCTCCCCTATCTCCAAATATTACAGGTGCATATTTTTGACATCATGGAATTTATTAAATGTATCGTGAATATAATAAACATAAGCAGGATAAGGAATTGAATAACCTTGTTGTTGGCAGTATCCCAAGCACTTGACAATGTTCGGTTGACTTGGTAGGTCACAAAGTACTTTGATAGATTGAAGCACGTTGGTTGATTGAGTTACATAATCTAGAGGAAGAGAAATATATGACTTAAGTGTTGAAGTCCATTTTCAGTTCCGGGCAAAGTGGTTTCTAAAATTATTTCACTAACTTTCTCGAGTAGACTTAAAATATGTAGGCTTAGGGAAAAGAAAGAACAGATATTAAAATGTCAAGGCTATAATCTGTCTCCAAATAAACGTTGAAAAATTATAAAGGAGAAATGTATTATTGCAGTAAGAACATGATTTTAAGTCAGGAATTATTAATTGCTCATGTATCAAATAAATATAATGTATAGGGGAGACCGAGGTAATTATGGCCCCCTTTTTCACATTTCCTATTACTACCATTCAATGAAAAGTCCAATGATATTCTAAATATGTAAAATTCAACGATGACTAAAAGAAGAAAATAATTAGCTCAGTCAGTTCCAGTAACTTTAATCTTTTCTTATAGGGAATAACACATAGGGGAGACTGGGGTAATTATGGCCTCCCTTTTCACATTTCCGATTACTACCATTAAATGAAAAGTCCAATAGTATTCTAATTATATAAAAATACAGTCGGTCCATATACCTATAATATACAAAGGAAAGTAGAAACTACTTCTCATTTGCATATTAATGACCAATATGTTAACAACTTTGGGGGGCCATAATTACCCCCACGGGTTGGGGTATTTATGGCCCCTATTGTAATGACTGTATGAATTCAAAGATATTACGGTAATTAATGATGGTAATGTATAATAAATGTTGTTGGGTATTCCTAATATACTTATCAACCACCAACAATGATTTAATCAATAATTGGTTCAGCCAAAATATTGAAATTTTGCAATCAAAGCAAGACATATATTTAAGTACAAAATCGTACAAGTTAATGTCCCCTTCTACGCTTATCTGCGCTTATACACTGTTTATGCATTGGGGGCCATAATTACCCCCAAATGACATTTTCAATTTGATCCCCCTTTACAGCTCTACTATTGAAGATATTCAGGTGGAAGTATTTCTGTTGTGTTTTTTACTTCTATTTTTTCAGTTTGAATCAAAATTTCATCTTAAATGATTTTAATTAATGATATCACACCGCACTTAAAAAAGCAGACTTGCCACTTTTCAACGAACATAATTATAATTGCCGTACATTTTAGGCTCCCCTAAGCACAAAATTTCATGTAAATGGTTTATTTTTCTCATATGATAGTAGGAAGAGTTTAGCTAGGCATGCGTAAAAATTAAATTATCTTTGTGTAATGCAGCAAAGAAATATAAGTTCTCAAAGACAAAGGGGCCATAATGGTTCGGTGTAAAAATGGCAGAGGTAAAAATGGCAGAGGAAAAAATGGCAGAGGTAAAAATGGCGGAGGTAAAAATGGCAGAGGTAAAAATGGCAGAGGTAAAAATGGCAGAGGAAAAAATGGCAGAGGTAAAAATGGCAGAGGTAAAAATGGCAGAGGAAAAAATGGCAGAGGTAAAAATGGCAGAGGTAAAAATGGCAGAGGAAAAAATGGCAGAGGTAAAAATGGTAAAGGTTGAAATGGCCGCGAGAGGTAAAAATGGCAGAAATAAATATGGCAGAGGTAAAATGGCGGATCTTAAGCAATCAAATTGTCATAGCAATGCGCATGCATATTTTGCTAATTCTCTTAGGAAAAGGGGTTAACAAAGAAAGCTATAAAGAAGGGATTTTTTCGAATATCGATGGTAGACTGCCTGGAGGGGTCCTTATCTTTTGAATTGACTGACTTCCATTTGGACTATAGCTGCTATAAGGTACTGATTTACCAAAGAGAACGATTGTTGTAGTTACATTATTGCCTTAAAACTTTACGTGTTATATAAAATTATCCTTTGTGTAATTTTATCCTTTATAATAATTATGATGTGAAAATAAAGAAGATTTACTTTCTTTGAAAATGTTTTATTTTGTTGTTTGTATGTTATCCATGATCATGCACACCTATTTCAAAATGACATTTTCCACACTGACGAGTCCGGGACCTCTGACGCGTAATTTGTTAAGGTGGGAAAATGTCATGAATACACTACAGGTTAGTAGTGCAAGTGTAAGTATGTTATGTTCCCAAAATTGACAATTTCGATGGGGTTGATTTGATTATGACGAATGTTAACGTTTGGGTCTCTATTTATTCTCCTCCTGCGAATAAAATCATTTCAAATATGTCCATCAAGTAAAGTGAAATCAAACCAAAGTAAATTGATGTTTTCTTGGTCAGAATCCAAATAATGTATAATCTGGTAACAAAAATGGACGAGTGCGAAGCGCGAGCGAAATTTAACTCGGTATATATAGAGACCAGAAGGCATAGAAGGACCATTCTTGGTCACGTGTGTGACCGAAATTATGCAAAATCTTGACTTTAATTGGCTATAACTCTAACAATTTTAAAAATATACTGATTTAATGTTTATATCATGCTAATATATTTTGTTGGCTATCATTTGTAAATATTTTTTGATATTTACAATATGCATGTTCAAGGTCAGAGGTCAAAAGAAGTGGGTCACGTGTGTGACTTCACAGAACGGCATGATTTTGAAAGTGCAATTTCATTTTGAAATTCCTGTGAGTTTAAAAATGATTAAATGTTCTTACTGCTGTGAGATATGCATTATGGACCTGTTAACCAAAAAATACGACTGGATAGGAGTCATCTCTAAAATTTCTTTTTTATTCTATTTTTTTTTTTATATCGTGATGTCGGGTCACGTGTGTGACATTTTAGTGGGTCACGTGTGTGACCTATGGCAAATTGTACAGAAAAATGAATATATTATGTATTATGCAATAAATGTACATTTCGAGCAATTACTATATCCGCTGTGGTAAATTTTTTTATGAACTCAACCCTAGTCAGTCAATGGGGTGTTTTGGTAGCTGTCAAGACTGGGGGAGGGGCGGGTAGGGACGGGGGGCCATGATGCCCCCTATAATATCTTGGCTGTTGATCGCGTGAGCGCGCCGAAAATTTGCACGATGATAGTGTGTGATGTAACTACAAGAAAGCACTGTTAATTTTCCCATAATAATAATAATTTATTTTATATGAATTAATTATGCTAATTTACGCATTGTATGAAGTCATAATTTTTGTTCTAATTGACAAACTACAGCTTCTGGAATGCTAATTTTGTGTTTGCATAATCTGTATAGGATTCCTAACAATTGTACTTGGAAAAAAATTTGATATCGAACTAAATTCCTTGTGTATTTTATTGTTTTATGAATTTCTTCTGTATTTCCTTGTTTTTTCGACCATTTGTTTTGTTTGTTTGTTTGTTCTTTTTGTTGTTTTTTGTTGTTGTTGTTTTTTCGCAAAGATTATGGAAGAACCATTTTGGAGCATAATAATGCTAAAATAAATTAATTTCAGCCAATGAAAGTGAAAATAATCAGAATTTATGACCGCCCCACCCAGCGGGTCACGTGTGTGACCACTTTGTTTGCTAATTAATAATCAAATTAAAACTTGTCATGGATTCATATTTAGTGAGATGCAAGGTTCATTAAATCTAGCTTTGAAGAAATAATTATAATAATACCAGAGCCAGGGTTAAGACGGGGCATAAACTTTTTGTGTTTTCTGGTTACTTGTGTGTGACATTTTGAGGGCAATTAATTTCCAGGGTTGATTATCTTAATATAATCAATTTAACAACATTATTTTTGGGGGTTAGATTAAAAGGAATAGAGGTAAATAATTATATAATGACAGTAATCCAAGTAAGGAAGTCAGCATATCCATTCCAGTCAGGATTAAAAAAAAATATATATTTTATTTACCGTTTTTCCATTTAATTATCATTTATGTTAATTTCTACAAATGAGCATGAACAATATTATTGCAAAAATCACGAAAAAAACATCAGTTCACGAAACTTCAGACATTGCTCTATTTGAATATGCAGCTTAAATCAAAAAGCAAAAATTTACTTGTCCCCAAAAGGTTCACTTTTCAAAGAATGGCCGAATAGCCTGGTCCCTTTTTAAAAGGCATGACCATAGTTGGTCACACACGTGACCCGTGGGTCACGTGTGTGACCAATTTCAAAGTTAATTAATAACTAAATTAAAAGCTGTCATGGCTTCATATTTGGTGAGATGCAAGGCACATTATATCTAGCTTTGGAGAAAAAATTGTAATAATAATAGAACCATGGTTTTCGGGGGGCGTTAACTTTTCGTGTTTTTGGGTCACGTGTGTGACATTTGATGGCAATTAATTTCTTTAGTTAATTATCTTAAAACAATCAATTCAACACCATTATTTTTCATTTAGATTTAAAGGAATGAAGTTAAAAAAGGGTATAATGACAATAATCAAAGTAAGGAGACCAGCATATACAATCAAGTCAGGGTCAAAGAAATGATATTTTACGTACCATTTTTCTATTCAAATTTTTTGCATCTTAATTTATGCAAATGAGCATGAAAACTTGTAAAATTAAGATTAAAAATGCATTTCATGAAACTTCAGACAATGCTCTATATGAATGTGCAGCTTAAAAACAAAAAGGACAAACTTTATTTTTTCCAAAAAAGGTTCATTTTTCAAAGAATCGCCTAGAAGTTTAATATCAATTTGGCCCCTATAATCGAAAGACCAATTTGGAGCCCCCTAAGTTAAATATCGATTGGCGCCCCTAAGTTTAAGATCAATTTGATGCCCCGTTAGTTTCAGGTCCATTTGGCGCCCCTTTGTTTAAGGTCGATTTGGCGTCCCCTCTTAAGATTGCATTGACGCCCATACGTTTTAGGTCAATTTAGCACCTCGTATAAAGTTAAAGGTTAATATGGCGCCCCTAAGGTCAACGTCAATTTGGCACGCCTTCTTTTTTTCCCTCCCATTTTCCTCCCTCCCTCCCTCTTCCCCCCCCCTTTCTTCTTCTCCTTTCTTCCCTTTCTTCTCCCTTTCTCTGTTTTTCCTTCCCCTTTCTACTATTTCTTATCTTTTCGGCGCCCCCTGCGTGCCTATCGCATGCGCCTAGCCACCGGCTCCCCCCTCTTCCCCCGTATACGCGCATGATAAACGTGAAAAAAAAAATTAGTATACCTTTTTGCTCGACCAGTGTGACGGGAAATAAAATTGGGTGTACCATTGGGGGCACAAAAATCACGTCGGACCCCGGGGTGCAAAATCCTTGATACACGCCTGTTTGAAAAAGGCGTATAAAATTATGATCATGTTTAACGAACAAAAAATTGACAATGAAAATGGGCAATATTATATAAATAGTGCATGCTCTACAATGCAACATACTAGATTATGTGCACGACAAATACTAAATTATCCCGAGGGCACATTTATTTCACCGAGGCCGTAGGCCGAGTTGAAACAGATGTGCACGAGTGATAATTTAGTATTTGGAGTTCACATAGTCAGTAATGTTGCATTAATAGAGCATACACTATTTATTATAGTAAATAGACCCCTAAATCTTTGACCTTGCCTTACCTGGTTTTATCTTTGTCAATGTTTGTCAAACTTTTGGTGCTAATGAAGCTATTGTGACGTATATTGTTGCTCCGCGTATATATTGTTGTGCGCACCATTTTACTGTTATTACGCGCTAGCGCAACAAGGCAGTCGATTTCACCATTCATTTTAACACAGGTAAAAACCGTTCAATATAACAAAAAAACCGTTCAATATAACAAAAACCGTTCAATATAACAAAAACGTGAATGACACGTGACATCATTTCAACCAATCACAACTCTTAAAATACGACCACTATTTACTATATGACTTTTGTTCACTATTGATTTCCCCCCATTGACTTTATGTATAGAGTTTGAACAAAAAGTGGACAAAAGTCAGATATTGCCCATTTCATTGTCAATTTTTTGTTTGTTATACTGTGAGTTATTTCTTGAAACTTGGCTCAAATCTTTAAGAGGTCATTAACTAACAGGAACTTAGGTCAAATTGAGAATCGGACGCGCCATAAGGCCGTGCCATGGCCGCAAACTTTCTTCCTTTTTTCATGTTTTTCTCATATCTTGTGTTCACTGAAGCATTAAAAAATCGGGATTTTTGCAAAAATGAAATCAAATGAATATTATCAAACGAATTGTTATGGTTAAGCAAAGTAAGCAATTTCAATCAAGGTACTATCAGATCCTTGATTAATTTAATTTTTGTCTCTAAATCAAAAAATAGATTTTCCAGTGCCACGTGCTCACTGAAGCATGAATTTTTAAATAAATGCAATAGGATCATGTACACACGTGCACCGGTCATACAAATAATACAAAAACAGATATTCACATGATTTTTAGTGTACAAAATGGAAAGAATACTTACTTAGTGTTTTTCACATGGTATTTTATGGTGTTCATTCAACCGTGAATTGATTTAAACTTTTTGCAAAAGTTAAAAACACTCTTCTTAGACATGAATCCCATCATATTTTATCAATTTTACCAAGAAAAAGAAGTAACAATCGCAGTTTTGGCATTTTTTGCTGCTTGCTCACTCAACCGTGAAATTTTACGCAAATGTCCTTTCCGTATATTTGGAGGCATGTTTTGCGTACATTCTGATGCGTGAAATGTTTAAAATCTAAAAATTGGTCCGATATCATTGAATCAAAGTTGTGATTTTAGGCCTGTGAACTTCCAAAAATGACATTTTTGCATTCAACCATTGCTCACTGAAGCATGACTTCATGAATTTTTCTAGAATTTGCTCCCCTGGTGGCTAATTAAATTCCTTAAATGGACATATAATTAGATTTTTTTAACTTCTCCTATTTCAAAATTTTTTGATATTTGAAATAGGGGGAACTTTCTTTTTGTGTTGTGTTTAGATAGAGTAGAAGTATAGAACCTCATATGAAGCTAAAAAAAAAAGAGAAACGATAACAGTGTACCCAGATAAATTTAAAGAGGAAATGAATTAATTTGGCATCTCAACTGTAGGCCTGTATATTCGGAAAGTATTACAAATCTGTGAAATGCATTGTACTAATATCTTCTCCTTTTTTTGGGGGGGGGGGGCACTCTGGGAGATTATTAATATTTAACAACCCTAGCTATGTGTTATAATTATTGCAATGTCGATTTTGAGAAAATTTTATTTTCATTGAAATATCACCTGTAAGCTGTCTAATAGCAATGGATGCTTGATCCTGATTCAAGCGAAGTTCTCCCTTCCATACACCACCGAAGTCTCCCCTTCCGATTGAACCAAGTCGGGTAAGAAACGTAACGTTTTCAGCAGCAATAATTGGAGACTTGGACACCCCTGATGGACCAAGTTTAAGTGGTGTGTATGCTATTAAAGAGGGGATCAATAGTTACCATTTTGAGGAGAAATCTTAAAGAATAGTCATGATTCACACAATGAACTATAGGAAAAATTTGTAAATTTACCGTAACGTCGTTGCAGTATAGGCCTATACAAGAAATCCGTTTTTTAACAGTCATATTATTTTTCCTTCCTCCTTTGTTTAAAAGAGTAAATTGTCTTTTTGACACAAAACTCTTGCAATAACTTCAGAACTATACGTCATCTTCCAGTCTATAAACAAAGAAGCTATTTGATAACCTTGTTCATTAACCATGTTAACAGTAACATTTGTGTCAGAAAGAACCTGTTTTTGACAAGAAAATTGTGGTTACGGAAAACTGGAACTATAGGAATAATTCATAAATATACAGGAAAGATTTAATATTCGATTCCTGTCTATTAAGAGCTGAATGAGATGGTAACTGTAAATTCAATCGACTACCTAAATATTTACAATTTGTTTGATATTTTACAAGAAAAATACCGTAAAATTGTAGAAAATCGCAATAACTGTATTTTTACAAGCCCCAAACCTGTTAATATAGAGATAATTTTTTACAGTGTGTATACATGCACCTACCTCTTTCTCCACTTGTAATCATCTCATACGCCATGTTGTCATTCGTCTCACGACCCTCATTCATATGTATGCTATAAATAAGATGTGTTCACATGAAATAGAATTTGTTTTATTCGTTTCTGAAGCATGAAGGGAACTGAGTTTCACAGATTTCAATAAACCAGTACAATTTTTGTTTCCTATGTATTCAAATTATCTTTTAAAGTCTCATTCCCCTTAAAGAATGGATAAAATACAATGTATTTTGATGCTTTAAATAGCGTTTTTCGGTAAAAAAATGTATACCAAGAAGGAGATATTTCATAATAATTTAGGGAAGGGATGTGTCGATAAAACATAAATCACTACACTGTTAGAAAAAATGAAACAAGTTGTTTAAAATCTTAAACAACTGCGTGTTAACCGGTGAATCGCACAGCGTTGTTTAGAAATTAAACGACCTGTAGTTGTTTAAAACTTAAACACTCTTGTTGTTTTAAAGTTTGAACAACCTGTTGTTTAATGGTTGTTTAAAATATCAACAGTATTGTTTAATGCTTCTCTCCAAAAATAAAAACGTTCCAACTTTTGGTTAACGCGGCCGGGTATCGAACTCACGACTTTTCGATTATAAGGCAGACGCTCTATCCACTGAGCCAACACATCTGTTCCTACACGTATTTAATGTGTGAGGCATATTAAGTCCTTCGCAATGAGTGAATTGTTTGCCTCGGCCTCTTTAAACAAAACTGTTTAATATCTAAACTCTAATCTCTAAACAGGTCTTTCTTAAGACTATAAAACCTCGCATTTCCGGTTTTAAACAACAATGTTTAAATATTAAACAAGAATGTTTAACTTTTAAACCAACATTTTTTTAAACAGCGATATTTTTAAATCGCGTTCTAACAGTGTAGTCATGGAGTTCAATCAGTTTTTAGACCCCAAAAATTCTACTTCAACATTATCATCGTTTAAAAAAAAACCGGTACAATAAAGAGACTAAATTGATTAATATTACTTTTTCCGGAGCATGAATTTTGAGCGAATGGAAAGCATTGAAACTGATATCATATTTCGATGGGAGTTGGCTTATATCACCATGATCACAAAAAAATTATTCACAGTCAAAGGAGATATTCAAGGCTACGATTCGAAATAAATTACCGAGGTGCAGGTGATCACAATTAAAAAATGAAATAAAATATACTTACCGGGAGGTTATCATCTGAGATTCCTTGCCATCTATACAACATAAATATAAAAAATAAATAAGTAAAAAAAACCCCACAGTTTTACAGGATTGTAAACATGGACTTGGGCAACCAAGCGTTAGTACATCAATAATTTATTATTCGGATGAGTTCCCAAAGTCATCATAACAAATTAAACTGGGAAATGAAAAGGATTATTTTTTTTCTATGAATACTTTGTTATGCATTTAAAAAAAGTTTAAAATGTACATTAGTACTTCTGTTTGTCAGCTTTGTAATGATTTGCCATATAAAACCCTTTTTACAACGGTTTTGTGTTATCTAATTTTTATTTATTTATTTATTTATTTATATATTTATTTATTTATTCATTTATTTATTATTCATTTTTTTTTTTTTTTTTTTTTTTTTTTTTTTTTTTTTTTTTTTTTTTTAACGAACCCCGTGTTTGCGGGTAAGCTAATAGTTACAAATACGTTTCCGATACTGAAATTTCGAAAACGAAATATTTCAAGAGGCAAGATAAACGATCCATATCGAGCCAACCAATAAAGTAATCGTGTTGTAATTTACAGTAGGACTACAGGTATATGTAAGATATGTAATTATTTTAGAAAAATCAGTATTACGATGGTGGACTCAGGAGTGGGCGCACGGGGCGTAAACCCTTAAGCCCAGCGCACACATTGCGATGCATATCAATTCTAGTTGTAAACTTAAGGGGAAGAGGGCGCTATCACTCTACGCAAAGCGAACGCGGCCATAGACTTTTTGTAATTTGCACAGTTTTTTCACTTTGTTTTCTTGATTATGGCGAGCAACTACCTTTTCAAAGAAATGATCAACTTGAATAAGTACGCTAAGAGTCTGAATTTTTCAAAAATAGGAATAACTTATTGCAAAGGGAAAAAATGTCCTGTCACTTGAGTCAATTCGAAATCCTAGTAAGATCATATTCCTGTACAATATGGCCAATTTTGCTCTCAAAATAGCTCATACGCTGTATAGTCATCTTCCTCGATTACGCATAATTATATTACACCTTAATGATCAAGCAGTTTTTAAAAGCTTGAATTCTCAGCTTTCCAAATATGGTACATTCATTTCGATTGGTTAAAAAAAAGTCCTGTCACTTTGAACATTATCACAAACGAATCTTTACTCGATGGGTTAATATTTCCGCATATCACATGCATATCGCATGTGGACGGCGTCTTCGCAAGATGTGACAAGATCATTATTTATATCAATAATCGTTAGGAACATCAATCTGTGAAATAAAGATTCTGATTACAACTTTAGCACAATGGTGTTATAGGCTTGCCAAAATGTCTTTTCCCCCAATCTGGTCTGAAGCATCTACCTACGAAAACTATGATAAAAGTTCAATTATTTATTTCATGTCCATGACGAATTTCCTCGAACGGATCGACTGATAATACCATTTTACCGACAGGGAAGTTTTCTTAGGCGAGTTTTTGTACGCTAAGTAATAATTGCATGCAGTTGTCAATCGGTCGCTTCCCGCCGTTAGCGCGGGTTTTGTTGACATTAATGTAGAGCCGTATAATTTCCTGCGCCGCTCAGATGCATGTATTTCCACTAAACTCATGAATGTAATGTTGCGTTTCCCCTCCTCAAATAATGGACGCGTCTTTATGTTAAGATTTAATGTCATACGTTAGATTTACATTTCACGTGGAGTAGAATTGATATGCGATTGCACTAAGATCCGATAGCAAGAAATTGCCAATCGCATCGCAGTGCAATCGCATCGCAGACCAGCGCACACATTGCAACAGGCGCTGCATATCACCATGGTACCCCTCTTTTACGCGCAGGTGCGTAGTAATACAACCTCCATCTCTAGCCAATCTGATTGGCTGAAATTATCAAAATCGCAGGAGAATTGCAGGAAGATTGGACATGTCAAATGTCTGAGATTTGGTCTGCGATTCTTCTGCAACAAATCGCATCGCAGTCACAGCGTGTTGCAGGTTGGCGCACACTCTGCGATTTTGTTGCAATCGGATCGCAGTACAATCGCATCGCAATGTGTGCGCTGGGCTTATTACTCCTTTTTGAGCATTGTGTAAATGCAATTAGGAAATTACGTTCTACGTCCTCTCTATTTACAAATTCGGAATCCGCCGGTGATTTTTCGTTTTGTAAATGAGAAGGAAATCAGAATATTTTTATTCAACATGACGCAACGTAGTGCATTTTTTTTATAAAATATTTTGATATATTACTTTTACGACCTGATTTTGTTCCTTGTTTCCTCCATACGATGAACTGAATGATGTTGAGAACGATGGAAGCCAATAAGAGGATTGTTAACACTGCGATGCCTGCCGAGGCTTCAGCACTCAGACTATATGAACATGGTATGGGATCTGTAATATATGTAATAAAAATACAGCGTCATACTAGAGTGATGTGAGGACCTATTTGTATGGTAGATTAAATACACTATTTTGGGGAGTATTATATATTTGATAAAATCATTTTTCATGAAACAAAATTGGCAAGTCTTCATAAAAAAAACCCCACATCACACTCGGATGAAAAATGTGATGAAATGGTGGGTTTTAATAAGTGAAAAATAAATGAAAAAGTTTGTGTAGGCCTATGTGGTTGTGTGTGTGTATGAGAAGGAGGATGTGTGTGTGTGTGTGTGTAAGGGTGGGTGTGTGTGTGTGTGTGTGTGTGTTCATATAGACAACACATCTATCTATATGATAAATAAATGATGAACCTTATGAACCTACGCTAACGTACTTCAATAGGGTACATGCAGGTAATATGGGCACCCTAAGCTCATTTGCCTAATTTGCATAAAATTACGAAATGACACACAGTCTAATCTTTGTTTATATGAATCAATAACTACTGCTCTAACTTTTATTGTGAAGAAAAACAATTTTCACCAACCCCCCTGTCTGCAATATTCAAATATTGACGTCATTACCAAAGTGCCCATATTACCTGCATGTGCAGGTAATATGGGCACATGTATTTAATGTATGTTTTAAAAACTACGATGACTCTACCATGTCTGGAATTTGGTTAAAATGTTGAAAATCATTAACTTTAAGACATAATTTGAAATTATAAGACCCTTCAGTAAATCCTTTGACTATATATTTCATTGTTATGTATTTTGTATATTATATCTTTTTAAAATAATATTTAAGTATTATTTTCATTATACAAGTCAATATAGGCCTACAATAAGTTATTTATATTAATTATAATCTGTGAATATACCCCAAAAAATCGTAGCAAAGAGATTGATGCCTCATCTCAATACTAAGTGCTAGAATCATTTCCGCCATTTTGGATGTCCCATATTACCTGCATTAATGTTGCTGTGTCAGGCAAGCATTCAATGTCACATTGCACCCCTTCGCTAAATCAAAATTACCTGTACACGCTAGTATGATCACAATGAAACTATAAGCTTACTAAATATACAAAACAATTGAGGTTACCCCCTCAAACACTCTTTTACCATCACATTCTGTGAAATATCAAATTTTACATCAGGGTAAAAAAATGCCGTAAGTTTTACCTACCTTGTTGGTTTTCAGCGATTTTCTCAAAGAAATTTCGGCATCAGATGCTCTCACGACGATATATTTTCGTATACAATTCATATGAACAACATTATGGTGCTCACACCGGTCATGACATGATTTACTTCAGGTGGCCCATATTACCTGCTGGCCCATATTACCTGCATGTACCCTATTACCTTTAATGATAAGGCTGAAGGGAAATTCCCTTGCAATTCCGCCCGAACCATGCAAGTATTTACATTTTCAATGTACCTCATATAGTACACGGTACGTGTACTCTGACCTACTATATACCATTATCATTCAAATGTGGAATCAAGTTTGTGTAAATCTCCTTCTCTAGCTGTCTTTCAGCAAACCCTGAGGACATTTCTTTTTGATAGTTAATTATTGATTACATATTTATTCTATGTTAATTTGTAATTTTCCTGTACTATTGATTGTTTGTATTTTTTCCTGATTATTTCATTTTCTTTGTTAATTGTTATATCTGATTGTAAAGCGCTGTGATACATGTTTACCCATAGTAAGAGCGCTATATAAATATTAATATTGTATTGTATTGTATTGTAAACACTAGTATATAAAACTATTATGAGAGACGATATCCTGCTGGGATCACTGCATTTCCTTCCATATTTATATCACAAGCTACACTATAGTGGTATATTGACATTGGGGAGGAAAACTTTAAATAGTTTATCTGTGGAAAAAAAAACCATAATAATAAAGAAATAACAAAATATATATTGCAATCTGGATATTTAAATTTGACCCATCGTATGAAGTAGTCATAAGACAATTAGGCCAATCACAGCTCTGTTTTACAGTGGTCCTAAACTTTTCGTTCATAACTTGGATGTGATTTTACTGTTGTAACCACGATATCATATATGATACGATTGGTATCATTGTTTAATTAGTTTAATTGGACTTGAGCTTGAACTATTAAAGGAATAAAATTAGGTATCACCTCATTTGCAGTGAATTTTATTTTCAAAAGGTTAGATTATTCAATGGTTTACGCCATCTTTCAAAGATTCAGACAAAATAATATTTTAAATAGACCAATTATCTAACAATCACATGCATAGCTCTCAAGTAGTATTTTCCATCCATGATATTGATAAAAAATGAAAGATAATAATTTATATTCACCATTATTTTACTTAAATGAATAACAGGAATTTCAGATTTAAAAAAAACAACAAAATACATAAGAAATAGCATTTGTATAAAGATTTCAATAATAATGTTTCATGTCCGTTTCTTGCCACTGACTAGTATGTTCCTCCATTTTTTTTTTCCTTTTTCGAAAAGGTTCAAGCGGTATCGCTCATTGATAACTCTCAACGTCAGGCTACAAACTGACATGGAGTGGGTTCTGCTTCGAATCCTAGTCACGTATTTCGGATAATGACGTGAGAGTTCGGTCCCAGACGTAAATAACCATATCTGATTGTCTGTATGTCAACACCCCCATTTTCATTTTCCAGTAAATATTAAATATCATAAGCCGAATATAATGAACAGCACCAGTACCTTAGAAATAAGGAAGTGTAGAAAAAAAAAAAAAATGAGTATTGCATGGAGGAAATGAATGATATATTATGGAATGACTGTGTTATGATATCAGTGCACAACCATGCGGTGAAAATCATGTATAAACATAGATTATGTTTTTACGGAATTTTATTTCTTTGTGAAGATTTCACAGTGCTGTTTGGGGAATAGGATATGTGATGTTTACCATGTTTACCTGAAGATAATGTCGTAGTTCCTCCAGAAGTTATTGGTTTAGGATCTGTTACAAAACAAACATCAACTATTTTAGAATTTTAAAGAGTTCAGTTCATTTCGTTTAACTTATAATGAGCTTTTGCAGCAATCTCATTATTTATTGAAACTTATTCTTTGACAAAAATTACTTGGTTCATTTTTAAAAATAAAAAATACTTCAATATCATTAGTCATAACAATGTTGCTATGCCTATTGTAATTTAGGGGTTGTTGAGCATAGGTATATATATACCTATATATATATGTAGTCTTTCATGATTTTATTACCCACACCAGTACCGATGCGGTTTCCACAAAATTGTAAGTGTTCAGTTCAATGGCTACAGGACGAAAATGTTGTGACGTAGCAAGTACACTTCTAACAGTTCTGATGCAGACCAGTTACAATTCACCCAGTGCTTTTTCATTATTTCTTTAAGGCCAGCACATTACAGTACGTAGTTTACGTCATCACACTCTATAGGCCTATATGTATGTTTGCTATATATTTAAGTTGGAAGTTTAAGAAATCATATTAAAGATCAATTCACAATTTTCATTATCAAATAATCATGATTATTAAAACTATTTAGATGCAACTTTTTATGGCCAAAATATAGGAAAGAATGAAGTTCAATTAAATCCAGTCCTTTTTTCTTTTTTTTTTTAAATGATTAAAAACTCCTCTGTAAAGTAATTTTTCAGAATACAAACTACTAATCGAATGAAGTATAATCGTAAATAAGTCGGCCTAGCATATTAATTATATACAGTGCGTATCAAAATAAACGCAACAAGATTTAATTTCAAAGTTGTGAAGATTGTGTTAGTTTTACACCAAATTGAGTAGTAACACGTTAAAGCCACATATCTCCTCTTTTCAATGATATCTTATTTATTCATACATGGTCATGGATGGCTGAGTAATCATTCTTTTTGGACAATGGGACAAAGAAGACATGGGGCCAAGTTTCAGACACGGCTTCGAGCATCAAACTCACAAATGATTCTTTGTCGGAGAGTTGCAAGGTCAAGTGGAGGGATAATAAACACTTTGCTCTTGAGATAACCCAAAGATAAAAGCTTAAAAAGTCAGATCCGGAGATCGCGATGGCAATTACACCACCATCATGGATACCAAGGGAACACTCAATGCCCCAAAACCTCAGCCAAACTGTTTCTTACCATGCGCGTATTATTGGGGGGGGGGGCAAATTGACCTTAGGGGGGCGCCAAATCGAACGAAATATGAAGAAAAAAAACACAAAACAAACGGAAAAATATACACAATTTGAGCCGATTGACATATGAAGCCTACCCCTACAGGTGATTATGACCTTTTGGTTGGCCGAAGGCCGAAAAAAAATTAAACACCTACCCCCCCCCCCCTCTTTAGCCTGCCACTCAAAAAAAAAAAAAGAAGAGAGAGAAAGAAAAAAAAAGAGTCACTGCACTACACGTACGTCGAAGGGTTATATTCCATTATGTGTGGGTGTGTGTATGTGTGGGGATGTACACCCAGGTGTGTGTGTGTGTGTGTGCGTGTGTGTGAGGGAAGATGTGTGGGGGGTATGGCCAGGTTCGATAATTGTCTGAAGAAAGTTAAAGGGAATTAAGAATATCTTTTTTTTTAAGGGGAAGTTCACCCTGGAATTTTATTGGTCTTAAAAAATGCAGAAAAATAAAAGAAAAATATGAGTAAAGGTTTGGGGAAAATCGACCAAAATATGATGAAGTTACGAATATTCAAAGTTTTGATTCTGTGACGTCACATGCGAGCAGATCTCCTATGTGTTATGTAGTGTAAATTCCATAAAATGTCATTTTTTTCAGAAGAAAAAAATTATGTCACCTGTGCCGTCGATATACCATCAAACATACATGACTATATCAAATTGACCCATTCCTTTATCAAGAACCATGACAAAAAGACAAATTTATGGAATTTACATACACAACCAATGGGAGAGCTGCTCGCACGTGACGTCACAAAATCAAAACTTTACATATTCATAACTTCGCTATTTTTTGGTCGATTTCCTTCAAACTTTCACTAATATTTTTCTATTATTTTTCTTCATTTTTTAAGACCAATAAAATTCCAGGGTGAACTTCCCCTTTAAATGCATTCACTGCCACGAGCAATGCTCATAGACTCATATAGCAGGCTTACCTGTAACTATAGATTCCGGAGTAGACTCGTCTGTTATCATTGGCTCAGGTGCTGTTAACAAATGAAAACAACTGATAAGCTCTCAAAAATGCATTCATTGTCTTTTATTTGTCTAAAAACAGTACTGTACAGATAAGCTCAGTGGCATTATTTTTTGTTATGGAGCGCCTGTCTTTAACTCTGCTTCTTTCTGTCCCTTGGTCCTAATACTTTGGATTGAGTCATGAACGCGCTGTAGAAGACATTTTCCTTCAACTCAAACATTTAATTGTCGTCATCTTGCAACCACGTCACGAACTTTCCTCAAACTGAACTCGTCCTTACATTACATGTATAAGTATTTCACCATAGTCACATTGTCAATGGGCATACAAGAAGAATGTTTCATCAAGTTGGAGTATGAATTCCTGTTCAAGGGATGAGAGAACATGAACATGAAAATAAAATAAAATGCAGCTTAAGAACTGAGCTCAATTTGAATCCCACATAAAAAACGTATTCCACCTTTTGTGTTGTATTTCATGGGAGTTTCAGGAAATTCGTTTTCGGAGAAAATATCTTATTTAGTTTTTTGTTGTTATTATTTTATTGCGTTTTCTATTTTTATTTATTTATTTTTTATTTTTTATTTTTTTTTTTATTTTTTAAAAGCAATCTTTGACATCGCCAACATCTAGGAGTACAGTACTTACTGGTTGGGCCATAAGTACTTGTAGCTTCTAAAGTGTTTCCAAGATAGTTGCCACCCACACATTTGTACTCTGTTACTTGCTGAGGCTCATCGACTGTCACAAAGTTAACTGCATTTGTAGACGTGTGTATCAGAGTGTTATTGGAGTCATAGATGTAGAAGTTGCTCATGGCTGGAATAGCTGCTTCTACTGCATCATTGGTGTTACATGTTATTGTGAGTTGCGCTCCTTGACTGTTAAAACCAACCACAACACCTGCATCCTCTGGTGGATCTGTATCATAAACAGAATAGAAAACGTGTACATGTATATACAATGCATTTGGAGCTTGTCTTCGTGTTACATTACATGAATCTAGAATCTAACAATATATCAGGCAAAACTTATAACTTTGAAATTATTAACTGTAGATATTGGTTAATATACATAGAATTTTCAAAAAGCTTATCGTGTTTCTTGAAATTTGGATAAAAGTTCATTAAAAAAAAGTGTACTAATATTTTAATAGTAAAATTCTTAAATTAATAACATTTATGCATGTATAAATGCTACTTAGATACGACCAACATATTGTATGATGACTCTAAAATGAACAAAGGTGGTTTTTTGAATGAAATTAGTGGCTTTTGACAATTCCATGTAAATAAAAGCTATATCATACAAACTTTTATATTAACATTTGAAATAATGTGACAAAAGAAGACTCCGCAATAAAAATGTTGGTGCCTTTATTTGCATGCAATTCTTGAAATTCTCAAATGTGTACATTTATTTACAAGTAGGTAAATGTATTATACAAACAGGTATGGCAATGGTGCTTTTGATGAAATTGATGAGAAAAAATTGACAAACTTACTGTGAACATCAATTTGTGTTGACATTCTTCTGTTGAGAGAGGGTACTAAATCATGGCCACCAATAACGCACTCTAATGTATCATCATAGTTATCTATAGTTGCTGGAAATGTGAACACACTCCTTAGATCAAATAGAGGATCTGGGGAAATCTCTGGGTCTGTTTCCACTATGCCCACTGTCTGTGTAACACCATCTAGGATCCATGTAATAGTTTCTACAGGTGAACTTCCTATGGCATCACAGGTTGCTTGGTATCTGGTATCCCCATTGATGCTCTCCAATACAATATCTTTAACTACAGATCCAACTATAACGACAATATGAAAGGGAGTATACATCACCACCGGTAACGCTGGGTGGTATCAAGTTTAGTGTTGGTGTTGAGGTCAGCAAAACACTGTTTAATGAAGCTACTCCTGGAACTAATATCATTAGGTGTTGAGCTAAATTTCTCTCATTTTTGTAAACTCAGATTTTGTGTTGAAGTTGGGAAGGCAATCTAAATTGTTCTTATACATGTATAATACCAGCAGCAGCACCAACACCGAACTTGAATTCACCCAATGCTACTCAACCCGAAATTTACATGGATTGGATGTATAATAATGTTTATGAATTATCGGATACAATTAAATAAAATCTTGAGAAGGACTAAATGTGGTATCTACCTCACGTCTCGGGGACGCCTCAGATACTCGGAGAATCGAAGACATCTCCGAGACAGAAAAAAAAAATCATTGTTATGCATACGTCATTATCCCGCGACTCATGACATGCATGAGACGTCGCGGAAACATATAACATGTCGCAGAGATTCAGGAGAAAAATAAAGGAAAAGGACAACAAATTAACAAATTCTGGATGGACGACCGACCGACTGAGCCCTACCGCTATAACTCATACATGATCATGATGATGGTTTTCTTGATGGCTGAAGGCCCCCCCCCCCCAAAAAAAAAATAAACACCTTCAGTCACAATTCCAAAATCCCAAAATTTCATTTTGGGGGACCTTTGTTCTCTTGCCTTCACCTATACGGTAGTACTGTATGTTAAAAAAGTACACCGGGTCTTCCCTTTCAGTGGTGAATTTTCATGTTTATTCATGTCGACCTCTGTGTCCTTTAAACTTTTATTTCCTGTATGCTTTTAGCAACTTCTTATTGGGCACTGTCTCGTATTGGCAAAAATAATAAAAAGCTTATAACCTACTTGAAAGTTAGTCTTTGTGTGATATTGGTGATCGAGGCGTCATACATGACATGTCATACAGACGTTGTATTTCATACTGCCGATATAAGATAAGTGTTTAGTTTCGCGATGCACTTTGAAGATTTGATCAGCATCAACGAAATAATTTCCTACCATACAGACCGTCCTATCCGCAATATAATGCCCATAAATAACCAGCATGATATGTGATGACAGTCGTTATGTCTCTTTATTTCCCTAACCTATAAAGGAATGTGTATAGAAATTAGTTATTGATGACTTTACCTTGTACA
Source organism: Paracentrotus lividus (assembly GCA_940671915.1). NCBI lineage: Eukaryota > Metazoa > Echinodermata > Echinoidea > Camarodonta > Echinidae > Paracentrotus > Paracentrotus lividus. The sequence continues at coordinate 35,130,999 of CALNVZ010000174.1, read as the reverse complement.
TTTATAGTAGCATCAGAGCTACCCTGATGACTAACAAGGCAACGATATTCTCCATCATCTCGCAGCAGAATACTACTGATGTTCAATGTAGAACGCTTTGCTGGGACGTCTTCATCCAAGTCAAAGTTATCGTAAGAACCAGGAGGTTGGATCTTATTGCCACCTGAATATATTAGATCACCATTAGATACATGAGTCCAAACGAAACTAAACGTATACTGTGTTGTATTCGTAGTACATTCCAATAAAACATCATCCCCAGCAGCTACATTCGATGAGGAAGGGCTGATGACTTGACCTTGTAGTCCTGTGTTTAAAAAAAGAAAAGGGCATAACTATATTATAGTTTAAGAACCAAAGGTCTAACCTCCAGTTGTGGGGGCTCTGGTTGAGGGGCACGGTAGAGTGAAGAAAACTATGCCTGGATCTCAAACTCTTTGTCGTTGGCAAGGCATTGAAGAGAGGGTGGAGCGGATCATTTTCTTGTTTAAGTTTCTCCTTTTGAGAGAGTGCAGACCGCCTGATGTGAGGAGGGGCGATGTCACTGAGGATGTAGAGATGGTCTACCTTGGTCAGTTTAAGGCAGCCTGTTATGGTCCTGCACGCGCTGTTGAGTGATGGGTCTATCTTTGAAGCATGGGCTGACCTGCCCCATACAGGACATGCATATTCTGCTGCTGAGTAGCAGAGGGCAAGGGTTGTTGTACGGATGGTACTTGCATCAGTGCCCCATTTCGAGTTAGCTAGCTTCTTCAGGATGCTGTTCCTGGCACTGACCTTCTTCTTTGTTTTTAAGATGTGATTCTTGTAGGTGAGGGAGCGATCTAGAGTGACCCCAAGGTAGACTGGAGTGGAAGTGTGCTCTATTTCCTTACCATACCACTTGACCTTAAGTTGACGGTTGGCCTCTCCTTGTTTAAGATGAAAGGCGCTGATCTGCGTCTTGGAGGGATTCGCACGAAGGTGGTTGGATCCGTAGTATGGGACGAGGCCATCCAGAGCAGATGAGAGTGTAGCTTCAATTTCCTCGAATGAGTCACACTGCGAGGCGATACAGAGGTCATATGCATATATGAAGCTCCTAGTTTCTGGATGGACTGGTTGGTCATTGGTGTAGATGTTGAAAAGGAGAGGGGCAAGGACACTCTCTTGGGGTAGGCCATTCTTCTGGGTGCGCCATCTACTGTGGCTTCTATTGAGATCTACGAAGAAGCGCCTGTTGGATAGCATTGATTGGATGAGCTCTGTGAACTTCAGGTCTTTGGTCAGATCAAAGAGCTTCTTGGCTAGAATACGATGATCGACAGTGTCGTAAGCTGCTGATAGGTCTACAAAACCAGCTCCTGCGATCAGGCCCTTCTCAAAACAATCCTCAATATGCTGAGTAAGGTTGAGTAGTTGGCCAGTACAGGAATTTCCAGGTCTGAAACCGGCCTGTTCAGGGATGAGATGGTCATCCACAAAGGTGGCAATCCGATTCAGCAAGAGGCGCTCAAACAGCTTGTAGGTGTGGCATAGCAGGGTGCTACAAGGCCTAGGTGTTTTATCTGCTCACAGAGAAGATCATCGCGCCCAGCTGCCTTGTTGCACTACATAGCTCTAACAAGCTAAAGGGGTCGGTAAAACCATGGCGCTCTTGGGTACAGGAGGCCGCCGTAGCGGGAAGCTTTGCTATCTTTGAGTGGTGATCAGGGTTACCCTTGCTGTTCTCTAAGAGCTGGTGGGCCACTTGGTTTGCAGTCACCTCTGTTCTTGGTTTAGGTTAGGTGTAGTCGTTGCCAAGGATGCGGATGGTCTTCCACGCTTTCCTACTGCTGTGGGTCATGTCCGTGGACTCAATGAATTCTTGCCATTTCCTCCTTCTGCATTCAGCTATGGTCTTAGTAAGCAGGTCTCCAGCTTCTATGGTATCATCGCAGAAGGGGTCTGTCTGGAATTTATCTATATACTCTCGATACAAGGCCTTCGAGTCGTCTGTGAAGCCTTGGATGAAGTTGGTACGGCAGCCACGAGGGATGTGTCGTCTCGAAGATTCCTTTACCAACTTGATGAAGGAGTCATAGTTGCTGGGAGTTGCAGGTAGATCCTTGATGGAGGAGTCAAGATCTTCAGCAAACTCTTTCCACTTCGCCTTTCTGAGGTTGAAACAACGACAAAAGGGGACGGGTCTAGGAGTGACAACAGCATTTACCCTAAGCCCAATTGGGCGGTGTTGAGTATGGGGGATAGGGTCGAAACCCAGCTTTCCACACTGCTTGGATATGGCACTTAAGACAAAAGCCAAGTCCGGGTTGTAACCTCTTCGTCATCTTGCACTGTTAAAAGATGAAGGGAGCTTAGCATCATGGATGAGGGACAGTTGATGGGAGTCTGCCCAGGTCTCCACGAGTTCACCGTCATCGTTGGTGTCTGTGTAGCCCCAGGATGCACTGTGACGGTTAAAGTCACCTATTACGATGCTGCGTTGGGGACATCAAAGGGTACTGCTGGAGGTTTATACACAGAGCTCACCCTGATTCCATACAAGTTGATGGAGAGGATTTTCAACATCATTCGTATCAGACAGGAAGGTGTTATCGACTGTCAGCCCATGACGTACAAAGATGGCACTGCCATATTTTTCATGTGATGTTTCTAGGGTAAGGATCATACCCGGGACGCGAGGGCGGATGGAGGAGGGACCACGATGGGTTTCCTGTAGACAAAGGATATCACATTGATGATCCTTGCAGACATCTGCTAGAAGGTCTTGTTTTATGCCCGTTAAACCTTCGATGTTAGACGAAATCAAGAGCACTTGTCCCTGCAATAATTTACAATCGAACACTGTCATTGGGCTAGCGTGTTAAGTAATCATGGGTAGGCCTACGGTGAAATTACATTATCCATATGATACGATATGAACCCTTCAGTAATGTCAGTTTTGCATTGAAAGGAAACCTTGGTTTTGTGTCTGGTGGTGTATTCGGCCCAAGATGAACGGGTAGGGTAGACCAGGGACAATAACACGGGGCAGAAACACGCTACAAACTTAACCTGAGTACAGAACATGCGCATTTCATCGCTCCACATGCTGTTTGAGTATAAGCAGATTTTACGGTTCGTTTAACTTTCTGCTGGACAAATATGTCTCCATGGTTGAGCTATGGCTGTCTTTTTTTATTTATTTAGATATTATGTTCTTAGTATAGGCCTGTATTTTGCTAAAGTTTTAACGATGAATACCTAATCTAAGAAAAAAAAAATCTCTCCAAATATGGTCGCCCTCCTCGGTGGCAATTGTAACAACGCGTTAACAAAGTACCTTTGCCCCATACCTAGCCCGGGACGCGACTTTGCGTTTTACACCCTGGCCTGGACCTTTTCCTGATAAACTTCAAGAAACCGGCTGGGACAAGTCTACCCATGACCAGATGTTGGGCGTGCCGTTTCTGTGTGTGCATGCACTGACCTCTACTAAGTTTAGTAGAGGTCAGTGTGTGGCGTATGTAGGCCTACAAGAGAAAAATATCAGTACAAATATAACAACTTCCGTGTAGAAGGAAACAGAGACAAACTATTGATGATTAAAAGAGAGTAAAGGAGAAATAACTTGAAAGAAAGGGAGAATAGAAAAGAAATTATAACATGAATATTTTTATTCATTTTATTTGTTTTGAACCACTTAGTCGCATCTCTCTCTTATTATATATTTGAACCCTTTTTTCTTATCTTGAATTCATATTTGTAATTTCCTAAAGACGTGTTCTCTCGATACGCCCCTTTATCTATCTCAGCTTTCTTAGTGAGTCTCTCTCTCTCTATCTCTCTCTCTATTTCTCTCTCTGTTTTTGGACCACTTTCATTTCATTTGTTTCTAATGCATATGCCTATATAGCCCTCTGTCTCTTTCTCCCTCGATCCCCAGCCTCATTATGACCCCCCCCAACCTCTCTCTCTCTCTCTCTCTCTTTCACTTTTCTTGATATTTGTATCCCAAGACCCCTCTTATTTCTTAAATCCATGTTTACACTGCCCTCCAAAAGTTTGGGTACACCTGATGCAAGCTATGTTTTGGGTCATTTTAAAGCATTTCTTATCCAGTATTTCAGTCTTAATGTTGTTAAAGTGCTAAAAAATACATTTTGCAACCAATATATGCACAATATATATTGTTGAAAAAAGTCTCCTTGGAATTCAGAAATTAGGCAAAATATGCAAAAATGGCAAAAATTATGATTTCACACTAATTTATTGGATTATTGAAAAAATAGGATATCTCCGTTGATAATGATCCGATCAATGTGAAATTTTGCATGAACCTTTAGACTCATATAAATTATAGCGCTGCATTGTTCGTTTTTATTTTGAAGTATAAATCTTTTAATTATTCATACATGTATTTAAGCAAATTAAGTGTGTTTTTACATATAATATTTAGCTTTAAAAAATTTGTTATGAAGTCCAATCTCCTTTCAAAAGTTACTGAATATAATAATCAATAACATTTTGGTAAAAAGTTTTACAGTAACAGTTTTGAAGTTTTAATGGAATTCATATGTATTCTTTTGTTTTATTACTTTATTTTATCTTCTATTATTTTTATATGTATTTCTGTATTTCTCAATGTTTTTCCTTTTTTATGTTTCAGAAATGAAAGCAAATGCTATCTTATATTCTATTTAGGTCTGACATGCAATAACACAATGTTGTATCACCTAACAACACAATGGGCAGTTTGTTTTGAACAATAGTTGCACTACACTTTAAAGGAAAAAAAAAATCACCAAAAGGCATATTTTGGGGTCGGCAGCGATTGTGCAGCAGTCATTGATGTTTTATAGATGGTTGAATTGACCAAGACCCCTCCCCCAGTCAGAATAGTCATAATTCAGTCTTTATATAAAAAGTCATGAGATAAGGACAAAAGAATACAAAGGAATTCACAAGAAATTTCATTTTTGTAAACACAAGATTCAAGATTCAATTTATTTCCGTTTACAAACGTAATATAAACATTCAATATAAACAAGTCATGACCAAAAGTACATTCAAATATAATATAAACAAGCTTGTTCAATATGAAATCAAACGCATATATTAAACAATGTCAAACTGAACAATAAACAAACAAAAGAGACATAATTATGCTGAATATATATTTTAAACGGAGGGACTTACAAAAAAGCAGAGCTTGTAAGGCGCAAGCCCCTATTACTTACATAGTTATGCTCAAAGCAAACAGAAGGAGTAATTTAAAATTAAATAAATAAGCAAGATAAGAGTAGCGTAATTATTTGAAAACAAAAACAAAAACAAAAACAGTCGAGAAAATAAAAGAGACAGATAGCTCAGTCAGGGAAGGAGATAGAGGGAGAGAGATGAGAGGGATGAGAAAGTATAACAGAGAAAAAGAGAAAGAAAGAAATAAAGAGAATGGAAAAGAATGAGAAATAGAGGGATGAGGAGGGAGGCAGGAGACAGGTGAACCATCAGGCATAGGAAATATAAATTTGTCAGTTAGGTTTGTTGCTGGGTATTATATTGACCAAGTAGTACCTTTTTAAGTTTCCGTTTTAGTTTAGCGACACAATGTTGTTGACTTTTATACTCAGCAGTTTTTAACAAGAAATTGGGCTTCATAGCAATTTTTAAAATAAAATATTGATAAATGTGCAAAAATAGACCTTAATTTGCATAAATTATAATAATTAATAAATTGTTGCCACAAAAATATAAACAAATAATACAGGGTTGTATTTTCCATGTTCCTCAACATCCATGGAAAATTTTACATCATGATCGGACCATTACTTGCCGAGATATCTTTCAATAATTGAATAAATTAGTGCAAAATCATGTTTTTGCCATTTTTGCATATTTTGCGTAATTTCTGAATTCCAAGGAGACTTTGTTCAATAATTATGAAGTATTTTTTAGAATCTTAACATCATTTGGACTGAAATACTGGACATAAAATGCCTAAAATGATCCAAGACATAGCTGGCATCAGGTGTACCCAAACTTTTGGAGGGCAGTGTATTTCTAAGACCTCTTTCTCTCTCTCTCTCTCTCTCTTTTCTTGATATATGTGACCAAGACCCCTGTCCTTATTTCTTACATCCACACTCTCTTGACCCACCCCACCTTCAAAATCCTTCTTTCTCTCTTCATGATTGAACCGTAGAACGACCCCTCTCCTCCTCATTTATTGAAAGACCCCCCCCCCTCTTTCTCTCTCACTCTCTCTCTCTCTCTCCCTCCCTCCCTCCCCTTCTCTCTCTATGATTTTTGTTTAATTATTCTTATTCATATTTATATTTAAAAGGCTTTTAAATATAAATATGAATAAGAATAATTAAACAAAAATCATAGCGCTCTTTGTCTAGTATAATGAAGACATTATACACCACTTTTGCATGAAATCATTTGCACTTTATTTACTGTTTAAAGGGAAGGTCTGGACCCCAAATAAGTTGCTTATAGAGAAGCAGAAAAATGAGAAAAATAGATTAAAACAAGTTTGAAGAAAATCGGAATCGAAAGTTATGAATATCTTTATGATACACAAAAAATTGTTCGCTATACCGAATAACACCTGTGATGTCAGAGGGGCAAAACTTGCCATGTATATTCTAAATTGTTTTATGATAAATTTTCACTTTATTTGTTAAGAAAGTGTTTTCCTCATAACGTTGACCATTATATTGATGGCAATATGTATTTTCATAAAATGAGAATTATAATGACATTTCAAAAGAAAAGCGACATTTTTCATGAAATTCATTCATGAAAATCTTTTTTCTATAGGCCTACTGAAAACCTACTTAAAATCTCTATTATGGGGATTTATAGATGGCATGCTGATTTTACAAATTTTTATAGATGCAATAGCATATTGCCATCAATATATCTTGGCCAAAGTTATGAGGAAATCAGTTTCTTAACATATAAAGTAAAAATTTATTATAAAACCATAGAGAAAATGCATGGCAAGATGTGCCCCTATGACATCACAGCTTTGTGACAGTCACTTGCCAGTTTGCTATAGAGATCACTTTTTTGTGCATATCATAAATATATTCATAACTCTCTTAATATTAGCCCAATTTTCTTCAAACTTTTTTAATTCTGTTTTTTCTAATTTTTCTGCTTTTTATAAAAGCAACTTAATTTGGGTCCAGACCTTCCCTTTAACATGCAAAGGCTTTTTTCATGAAGGTTTATCCAGGGATTCTCCCCTTCCCTCGGCCTCTCCCTGATTTATCTGATCCTTCAACATGTTCAATGACAAAGAAGTAATACAAAAGAAATAAGCTATATATACTACTAAAAGTATATAGAGGATCCGATGTATACGCATGGTTTGTACACTACTAGTAGTAACGTTGAGCGAGTCGCATGCGATTTATGTATTTGGAACTGGCGCGCCCTACCGCCCGATATGCATAGACTAGACTCATTCCAGCAGTTTCATTGCCATTTATCAGGAAAAGGTCCAGACCAGGGTATAAAACGCAAAGTCGCGTCCCGAACAGATTTAAAAAAGTTTGAAGAAAATTGGGCTAATATTAAGAGAGTTATGAATATATTTATGATATGCACAAAAAATTGATCGCTATAGCAAACTGGCAAGTGACTGTCACAAAGCTGTGATGTCATAGGGGCACATCTTGCCATGCATTTTCTCTATGGTTTTATAATAAATTTTTACTTTATTTGTTAAGAAACTGATTTCCTCATAACTTTGGCCAAGATATATTGATGGCAATATGCTATTGCATCTATAAAAATTTGTAAAATCAGCATGCCATCTATAAATCCCCATAATAGAGATTTTAAGTAGGTTTTCAGTAGGCCTATAGAAAAAAGATTTTCATGAATGAATTTCATGAAAAATGTCGCTTTTCTTTTGAAATGTCATTATAATTCTCATTTTATGAAAATACCTAGGGTACATGCAGGTAATATGGGCCAGCAGGTAATATGGGCCACCTGAAGCAAATCATGTCGTGACCGTCGACCGGTAACCGGTGACCGGTGTTAGCACCATAATGTTGTTCATATGAACTGTATACGAAAATATATCGTCGTGAGAGCATATAATTAATATAAATAACTTATTGTAGGCCTATATTGACTTGTACAATGAAAATAATATTTTAATAATATTAAAAAAATAAATAGTATACAAAATACATAACAATGAAATATATAGTCAAAGGATTTACTGAAGGGTCTTCTGATTCCAAATTATATCTTAAAGTTAATGATTTTCAACATTTTAAGCAAATTCCAGACATGGTAGAGTCATTGTAGTTTTTAAAACATACATTAAATACATGTGCCCATATTACCTGCACATGCAGGTAATATGGGCACTTTGGTAATGACGTCAACATTTGATATTGCAGACAGGGGGTTGGTGATAATTGTTTTTCTTCACAATAAAAGTTAGAGCAGTAGTTCATGTAAACAAAGATTAGACTGTGTGTCATTTCGTAATTTTATGCAAATTAGGCAAATGAGCTTAGGGGGCCCATATTACCTGCATGTACCCTATTGACATCAATATAAAGGTCAACGTTATGAGGAAAACACTTTCTTAACAAATAAAGTGAAAATTTATTTGTGCCCCTCTGACATCACAGGTGTTATTCGGTATAGCGAACAATTTTTTGTGTATCATAAAGATATTCATAACTTTCGATTCCGATTTTCCTTGTCCAAAACTGTTTTTTTAATCTGTTTTCCTCATTTTCTGCTTCTCTATAAGCAACTTATTTGGTCCAGACCTTCCCTTTAAGCAGTAAATAAAGTGCAAATGATTCATGCAAAAGTGGTGTATAATTTGTCATTATACTAGACAAAGAGCGCTATTATTTTGTTTATATATTCTTATTCATATTTATATTTAAAAGCCTTTTAAATATAAATATGAATAAGAATAATTAAACAAAATCATAGAGAAGAAGGGGAGGGAGGGAGAGGAGAGAGAGGAGAGAGAGAGAGAGAGAGAGAAGAGAGAGAGAGAGAGGGGGGGGGTCTTTCAATAAATGTGAGGAGAGGGTCGTTCTACGGTTCAATCATGAAGAGAAAAGAAGGATTTTGAAGGTGGGGTGGGTCAAGAGATGTGGTGTAAGAAAATAACGAGAGGGTTCTGGTCACAAATATCAAAAAAAGAGAGAGAGAGGAGGGGGGTCTTAGAAATACACTGCCCTCCAAAAGTTGGGTACACCTGATGCCAGCTATGTCTTGGATCATTTTAGGCATTTTATGTCCAGTATTTCAGTCCAAAATGAACGTCAAGATTCTAAAAAATACTTCATAATTATTGAACAAAGTCTCCTTGGAATATCAGAAATTACGCAAAATATGCAAAAATGCAAAAACATGATTTTCACTAATTTATTCAATTATTGAAAGATAAGATATCTCGGCAAGTAATGGTCCGATCATGATGTAAAATTCCATGGATGTTGAGGAACATGGAAAATACACCCTGTACTATTTGTTTATATTTTTGTGGCAACAATTATAATTATTATAATTTATGCAAATTAAGGTCTATTTTTGCACATTTATCAATATTTTTTTAAAAATTGCTATGAAGCCCAATTTTAAAAACTGCTGAGATATAAAAGTCAACAACATTGTGTCGGTAAACTAAAACGAAACTTAAAAAGGTACTACTTGGTCAATATAATACCCAGCAACAAACCTAACTGACAAATTTATATTTTCCTATGCCTCATGATGTTCACCTGTCTCCTGCCTCCTCCTCATCCCTCTATTTCTCATTCTTTCCATTCTCTTTATTTCTCTTCTCTTTCTCTCTGTTATACTTTCTCATCCCTCTCATCTCTCTCGCTCTATCTCCTTCCCTGACTGAGCTATCTGTCTCTTTTATTTTCTCGACTGTTTTTGTTTTTGTTTTTGTTTTCAAATAATTACGCTACTCTTATCTTGCTTATCTATTTAATTTTAAATTACTCCTTCTGTTTGTTTTGAGCATAACTATGTTTAGGGGCTTGCGCCTTACAAGCTCTGCTTTTTTGCAAGTCCCTCCGTTTAAAATATATATTCAGCATAATTATGTCTCTTTTGTTTGTTTATTGTTCAGTTTGACATTGTTTAATATATGCGTTTGATTTCATATTGAACAAGCTTGTTTATATTATATTTGAATTGTTTATATTGAATGTTTATATTACGTTTGTAAACGGAAATAAATTGAATCTTGAATCTTGAATCTTGTGTTTACAAAAATGAAATTTCTTGTGAATTCCTTTGTATTCTTTTGTTTTAATACTTTCTTTTTTTATTGTTTTTGTTTTAATGTATTTCTTAATGTTTTTGCATCTTTTATGTTTAAAAAATGTACCTTGATTGATTTCCATATATCCAATATGATACATTTTGCTAAAGGCCTTTTAGATGCAATTAAGAGTGTGGTAGAACAGTTTAGGGAAATGTTCATTTAGTACACCAATGGGCAATAATTTTTTGGTATTTTTGAACTTTCCTAATTACAGTCATGACAAAAAATAGTTCCTTATCTCATTACTTTTTATATAAAGACTGAATTATGACTATTCTGACTGGGGGAGGGGTCTGGTCAATTCAACCATCTATAAAACATCAATGACTGCTGCACAATCGCTGCCGACCCCAAAATATGCCTTTTGGTGATTTTTTTTTTCCTTTAAAGCCTACCTTGTACCTTGTAGTTCCATTCCCTGAAGTCCTCCGCCAGGAAGGGTAACTCAGGGCTGACGAGAGTGGGGGTATTATTGCTCCGTTTTGTTTTGCATGTTAAGTTTTACTTTGAGTATGTCAGTGCTTCTGGAGGATACTGCATTGACTGTAAGACTATTCCAGTGGGAGATTGCGTCGGGGAAGAAGGAGTTAGCCAGCTGGGTGGTCGTGATGAACTTTGAAGTGACCTCGTACAGTTCATCATGGGATCTTCTTAGTCTTGTTATTTTCTTTGCGGCATATTTATTTAAGTCAAGTTGGGTTTCTCCATGGATGATCTTATATAAGTTGATGATTCGATGATTTCGCCTCCTTTCTTCGAGAGACATCCAGCCAAGTGTTGTCATCATGTTTGTGACGCTGGAGTCCCGTGTGTAGTTCCCTGTGACGAACCGGGCGGCCCGTCTCTGTACCATTTCCAGTAATTTGGTGTTCTTGACTGTGCCAGGATGCCATGCTATTGAAGCATATTCAAGGTGGGGTCTAACAATGTGTGGTATAGACGTTCCTTCACTGTTTTAGAGCAGTGATAGAAGTTCCTTCTGATGAAGTTTAAGGCCCTTGTGCCTTTGGCGGTTGCCTGTTGTGATTGCTTATCCCACTTTAAGTTGTTTTCTATCTGGATACCTAGGTATTGATGGCTATTAACTTCCTGTAGTTGTTGACCAAGGAGTGAGTAGTTGGTATGTCCTGGTTCTCGCTTTCTGGAGATCCTCATGACGGTGCATTTGGATGCGTTGAATTTCATCCCCCATGTGTTTCCCCATGTGACCAGTTTGTCCAAATCTTCTTGTAGTGATTCTTCATCGGAGGGGTTGGATATTGCTCGGTAGAGTATGCAGTCATCTGCAAACAGTCTTGCTGTGCTGTGAACTGCTTCCGAGAGGTCGTTTATGTATAAAAATGAAGAGGTGGGGCCCTAGCACTGTTCCCTGCGGGATTCCGCTCAGGACTGGTAACCATTTTGATGTTTTACCATTTACTACTGTTCTTTGATGTCTCTGGGTCAGAAAGGATCCTATCCACGTACTCAAGGTTCTTGTTACGGATACTATACGAGTGGAGTTTCTGCAACAGTTTCTTGTGGGGGACGACATCGAATGCTTTGCTGAAGTCGAGTATTGCGATGTCACATGTCTTCTTGTTGTTGTGATGAGTAGCGAGATCATGGATTGTAGCAACTAGTTGTGTATCACATGATCTACCCCGTCTGAAAGCATGTTGAAAGTCCGAAAGGATTGAGTTTGTAGTAAGGTGTGTCATTAGGTGGCTGTCTACTATATGCTCCATAAGTTTGCAGCACACACTGGTTAAGGATATAGGGCGATAATTAGCCGGTTCATTCTTTGGACCCTTCTTGTAGATAGCAGCGATGTTCGCTTTACGCCAATCCTCGGGAAGGATCCCTTGGTCGTATGACTGTTCAAATATAAATTGCAGGACTGGGGCTATTTCTTCAGCTGTAAGCTTAAGAACACGGTTTGGGATACTATTTGGTCCTGCGGCCTTTGAAAACATCTAACTTGTTCAGTAGCTTGAGGATGCCACTAACCGTGATGTTGATATCTGGCATATCAGGAATGTTTCTTGTCGGAAGGTTGGGGGTTTGGGTGTCGTCTCTGGAGAAGACGCTTTGGAACTGTTCGGCCAGTACGTCTGCTTTCCCTTGATCATCAGTGATGATTTCATTTCCCTTCTTAAGGCTCTACGTTGTCTTTACGCCTGCTTTTAATGTATTTCCAGAACTGTTTATTACCGGCTTCTGAAAGAGCAGCTATGTATGTCCGTTGGGCTTTCCTGAGTTCTTTGTTGACTACTCTCTTTATTTGTTTGTATTTGTCCCATCTGTCTTGTCCTCCGAGTTCCTTTGCCTTTGAATAGTACCTCTCCTTCTTACGACAAAGTTTCTGGAGTTTAGACGTTAACCAGGGTACTCTTGGTTTTCCCGACACTGTTTTTGATGGTACGTGTTGGTTGACGAGGTCGTGCATCTTGTCTCTAAAGTAGCACCAATTCTCTTCAACTGTTTTACTGCTGGGATTTGAGTCCAAAAAGTTTACGCAGAACTTTTCTGCATCTGATTTGAGTTTTTATTCATCCATCTTTTTCCATTGATGAATCTCCCTTGGCCGGCTAGTAGGTAGGGGTGCTTTAATGTTAATGTCCACCATTACTACGCTGTGGTCAGAAAATCCTGGGTAAGGGTGGATGTTCTTCACAAGAGATGGGTGTGTAGTGAAGAACAAGTCTAGGATATTTTCGGTTCCACTGGTATCTCGACGTGTTGTGAAATTGACGAGCTGTTCTAAACTGTGTTCATCAATAATTCCTAATATGTCCCGTTGGAGTGGAGTTGTGACTTCGGTTGGAGTCCATGACATATTTGGGATATTAAAATCTCCTCCAAGTGCAAGCTTATTGCAACTATTGTTCAAAACAAACTGCCCATTGTGTTGTTAGGTGATACAACATTGTATTATTGCATGTCAGACCTAAATAGAATATAATATAGCATTTGCTTTCATTTCTGAAACATAAAAAAGGAAAAACATTGAGAAATACAGAAATACATATAAAAATAATAGAAGATAAAAGAAAGTAATAAAACAAAAGAATACATATGAATTCCATTAAAACTTCAAACTTTTTACCAAAATGTTATTGATTATTATATTCAGCAACTTTTGAAAGGAGATTGGACTTCAAAACAAATTTTTAAAAGCTAAATATCATATGTAAAAACACACTTAATTTGCTTAAATATGAATATTAATAGATTTATACTTCAAAATAAAAACGAACAATGCAGCGCTATAATTTATATGAGTCTAAAGGTTCATGCAAAATTTCACATTGATCGGATCATTATCAACGGAGATATCCTATTTTTTCAATAATCCAATAAATTAGTGTGAAATCATAATTTTGCCATTTTTGCATATTTTGCCTAATTTCTGAATTCCAAGGAGACTTTTTTCAACAATATATATTGTGCATATATTGGTTGAAAAATGTATTTTTTTTTTAGCACTTTAACAACATTTGGACTGAAATACTGGATAAAAAATGCTTTAAAATGACCCAAAACATAGCTTGCATCAGGTGTACCCAAACTTTTGGAGGGCAGTGTAAACATGGATTTAAGAAATAAGAGGGGTCTTGGGATACAAATATCAAGAAAAGTGAAAGAGAGAGAGAGAGAGAGAGGGGTGGGGGAGGGGGGGGGTCATAATTGAGGCTGGGGATCGAGGGAGAAAGAGACAGAGGGCTATATAGGCATATGCATTAGAACAAATGAAATGAAAGTGGTCCAAAAACAGAGAGAGAGAGAGAGAGATAGAGAGAGAGAGACTCACTGAGAAAGCTGAGATAGATAAAGGGCGTATCGCGAGAGAACACGTCTTTAGGAAATTACAAATATGAATTCAAGATAAGAAAAAAGGGTTCAAATATATAATAAGAGAGAGATGCGACTTATGCCTTGGTCACAAGCCGCCGTACGTTTTTTTGGCCGTACGTTTTTTTGGAGGCTACGGTCGCTACGTTTTTTCTGAAAAGGTGGAGGGAAGTGGCAAGCGCACGGTGCGAGTACGTCAACGCACGGACTGCGCAAGTGTAAGTACGTGGCCGGTACTACCAGTATGGTAATGGGCGGTTGTGGTGCATCGTTACGTTGCGCACGTTGTAAGTGAGATGTACGTGCTTGTAACGTACGATCTCCGTGCGTTTGAATCGTTATCGTACGGAGGCCGTGCTTACAAGTGCACCTCACGTACGGTTGTCAGTACTCACGCGCATGTTGTAATGCGTTTTAAGTGCGATGACGTAAGTTTTTGATCTCAAATTTGTGGTGGATAATTATATATATTTTATTTATTTATATTTATTCATTTTAGATAATTTATTATATTATCATATTTAGATATTCATAATCGTATACATAATAAACTGATATAAACCTATACCATCACAAGTATTGCATCATAGCTGATATACATGCTTTTTTCTTTTTTACAAACAAGTTATACATTTTGTTTGGTATATTATGAAATGAAAGTTTTGTCTTTTTCAAATGGCAAAGTAAAAAACGAACACCTCTATAGAGAAGAAAGATTCTTTTACGCCGTTGCCATAGAAGATGTGCATCAAAATGATTGATTATACAGCAAAACCTAATGAAATTGCATTAAACCTGTTTTTTTGCAATATAGGACTCAATTTAAGCAACGCTAGAAACAAATTTATCTTCTTTGAGTGTTGTTGTTTTTGTTTCTTTTTACTTTGACAGTTTCATTGTACATTTTGGCGAGTTTTCATTTTCAAAAATGTATAAGCGAAACATCAAAACAGTTCCCGGGGAAACTTGAAACTTGTATCATGATTTTGTTCACGAAATCTATTGACTAAATAGGCTACCCCCAAGGGAAAAAAAAAACAAAAACAAAAACATGAAAGAAACATTTGGAGATGGAATTTATCAGTAAAAAGTAATAATAATCGTAAAATGAATATTTGTTTACGTGTATTCGAATGCTGTAAACTACAACATAATGATGTTAATAAATTGACTATGATTTGGTGGAATAAAGTTGCATCAAACAGTATTTGCAATACAGGACTAAATTTGTCTTTGTCAACGTTAAAATTAAATTTCATCTGTTGGTAATGCTGTCTGCCGTATATGCTATCTCTTTTGTAAACATTTTTTTGGGGAGAAGTATGAAGCATGTTTTGAGTTTTCATTTAATGATAATGCCCACCTCCCATAATTTTAATTGGGGGGGGGCAGTTGTTCTTTTTAAGAAATGACTTGTTCAAGTCATCTACTGTTCTCATGTTTCAAGATTCTCTTATTTCAGGGCATACAAAAATAGTCGACAATATTCAGGCCATCAATGACATGTAATATCATAGAGACTCATAAAATAAAAAAATGCAATGCTGCAATACTTTTTGACAGGTGAGGAGATTCTATGCAATATTGAGACATATATACAAACATGTACATACACACATATTATCATAATTATCTTTTATATAGATACTAGTATATTTTTTATATAAACATAAATATTGAATACGAAACGTACGTCGGCTCAGTAGAAATGAGTGCGCACAACGCACGTTGTAAGTGCGGAGCACAGCTTAGTCCGTACGATCCACGCGAGTTCCGCGTGCTCAATCAACCGTTGAAATGGGCAAGAGCAAAGTAACCGTGGGCCACGCACTTATCCCGTGTGCAACACGCACGTGCCAAGTGCGCCGTGCTTTGGTAGTACCGAGGGCGTGCTTGCGCGCACGTGCGGCAAATCCGTAGCTCGAACGTAGCCCGCACGCAGCGAAAGTTCCTCCTGCACTAAAAGTTCTGCGTCGTGTCTGCGCACACCAAATTCCGTACCGAGTCGGTACTCACCACGTACGTGACGTACGATTTTTCCAAATTTTGCCCACGTTTTTGCACGTAGACAGCACGCACGTGCAAGTACGACGATATGTGACCAAGGCATTAGTGGTTCAAAACAAATAACATGAATACAAATATTCATGTTATAATTTCTTTTCTATTCTCCCTTTCTTTCAAGTTATTTCTTCTTTACTCTCTTTTAATCATCAATAGTTTGTCTCTGTTTCCTTCTACATGGAAGTTGTTATATTTGTACTGATATTTTTCTCTTGTAGGCCTATACGCCACACACTGACCTCTACTAAACTTAGTAGAGGTCAGTGCATGCACACACAGAAACGGCACGCGCAACATCTGGTCATGGGTAGACTTGTCCCAGCCGGTTTCTTGAAGTTTATCAGGAAAAGGTCCAGGCCAGGGTGTAAAACGCAAAGTCGCGGCCCGGACGCCGTACAGCCCGTTATAAAAAAAAATGTCATATTTCCCCCGAGAGCCACTTTTAATTTGGTGACTAAGGTGTCCTACTGTTTGCAACCCATTTGTCGATTTCAGTGGGCAATGACCCCCCCCCCCCCCCCCACTCGTCCGCCAAAGCAACAGACAAATGTACAAACGAAAACAATAGGGCTTTTGAAAATTTGGCCAAAAAAAAACACCAATGAAATAAAAAAAAAAAAAAAAAAAAAAAGAAAAGCAGTATGACACTACCTGGTATATATAACCAACCTCCATGTATATATGATTTTATATTATATTCACTAATCTCCAATAATATGTTCAAACATTGGTGAAACTATACTGACCTCGTCCAAAGAAGAAGACAACTGTCACAGAGAAACCAACACAGCTCGTCAGTGTCATCCTGCTATCCTTTTCCTTTCTGTGCCCTTTGGCTTTATCCGATCAGAGTAGAGCACGGTATGCCATGTGTGCGCGTTGAAGCAGTATTTTAACTACGTTTTTTTTTAACAAAAACTATAATAGGCCCCCAACGGCAGGTACCATTAAGGCAGAGTTGTATTCATAATTAATGTTTGATTTATTTCGCGTGCTATGTCCAACAGTGAATTCTTAATCATAAAAGAAACGTTCAATTCAGATATCCCTTCTTTTCTCTTTTGGTTGGAAAAAGTGGGGCACAGCCGACAACTTAACTTTGATTTAATACAACTCAAAAATAAATAATGGAAATGTGGATCCAGGAGGGCCGAATATGCCGCCTCTCCTGCCCCCCTTCCTATTACAAAAACAAACGAAGAGAGAGAGAGAGAGAGAGGGAGAGAAGGAAAAGCACAGCCATGAGCGACGAGAGTAAAACTAGACCAAGAAGTTTTTGTTTTTTGTTGGGGGGGGGGGGACAAAACTTATAATTCATGTTGAAATTGTGTAAGCAATTCTGAACAAGAAACAATTGCTTTACCGTACGATCTAGGCCTGTCTTATGTCTTATGCTAATGGCTTATGTCTTATGCTAATATAAATATATATATACAGTTGTCCGCAAAATTGTTCATACCCCTGTCGTTTTTTAAGTTATTTGAGTCATACTTCTAAATGAATACGTTTCGTCAAACTTTCTGTGTTCATAATTATTCATACCCTATAGGGGTGCCAAATCTAATTTATTATCTAATCATCTCGATTATAATTATTTATTCAAATTTCCACCTAAAATAGTTCTTGCGAATGTCCAGAACCATCATTTCTGTTTTCCGGGGTTTTTGACCAATGCGTCCTCTGGAAAACGTCCAGGCTGTGTAAGGTTACATTGTCTTTGAGCTATTTTGTGAGTCTTCAACTTCCCCGACACATTTCTTAGGGGATTCTTGTCAGGTCATTGAATTTTCTTCTCCAGATCATTCATTATGATTGTCCTTGAACTACTTCTTGACTAACTTGGCCGTATGATTCTGCACTTCGTCCTGTTGATATGTCAAATGCTGTCCCAGGTAACACTAACAAGCATACTTCTGCAAGTTTTCATCCGGGATCATAATAAAAATGTCTTCACCGGGATGCCTCCTATTCTGAACAGATTCCTAGTGCTACCCGAACTGATAATCCCCCATCGCAGTTCTATGTGAATGCCACTTGCTAAAATCAGGACACTGTTCTTTAGATTGAACATGGACCTATAACCTCTGAGACCTCAGAGGTTATAGATCCATGGATTGAAGGATTCATCGTTTTTGCCAAATTGAAGAAAGTCCATATCACTAGTAAATTCTTATTTTCTCTCATCAACTTTTATAATTATGGTCGAAAAAATAAAATTCTGGTTTAAATAAGCTCAGGAACTGTCCACAGGCCTTCCGGTGGGTCTGACTGCAAAACTGGGGCTTGTATTGGGAAGTGTCTGTATTTATATCAAGTTCAAGTTCAAGTTCAAGTTCAAGTTTATTTTCCACATTTTCATAAAAAACATTACATAGTGAAAACATACATTTGAATTACACATAAAATAACATGTCATAACATTATTAAACAAACACATACAAAGAAATAGCAAAATAAACACAATTAAAGTATATAAAAATGTGGTAGGATCAAAAGAAGTTAATTAAACTTAAAAGATTGATCCATTGGACAATTCAGTACAGATAATGAATTAACAGAATGAAGTATAAACATCAAATTACATGTAATATAAGAAAAAGAAACAAGCCTATGTATCTTATTTTATCTATAGTATTCATGTAACCAAAAAGATTTACAAAGTTTAAGTAAGTATGTTTAAGCTTTTGTTTAAATGTATTTAGTGTTTTACTATCCCTTATTTCAATAGGTAATTGTTCCATAAGCGGGTCCTTTATATTTGACAATTGAGCGTGAGAAAGAAGTGCGACCGTAATTAACTCGATAATCAATTTATTTCTGGTATTATAGTTATGAACTTCGAGATCTGTAAAAACAAATTGTCAAACGACTCTGGCAAAGATTTCTATAGAAAGAAACATAAAAATACCCAAATTGTATCTATACAGTTTCATAATGGGAAGGATATTTTAGTTTAATGACAATGGTCTTGTATGGGCAAGAAGGGGAACTTGTTATTATCATACTCTCTTTTGTAATTTCAATTTCTTTCTAAAAGATATTTATTGCAAGATCCCCAAATAATAATACTGAAATTCAGATATGGTAAAATAAGGGTATTATAAAGTGTTAACAAAAATATGATTTGGGATGAATTCTTTAAGTCTGTTAATTACACTATGTTTCTTGAGATCTTATTCAATATATTGTTAACATGACTTTTCCATTTCATTTTTCATCATATATACCTAAAAATATTTAATCGAATTTGAACGTTTTATAACTCAACATTTATACAAAGGGCATCAATATTCAAATTTTTATTGCCAATATCATTAAATGTGTTTTTTGTACATTAAGACCAACTTATTGGCAATGAACCAAGAGTTAATTTTTTAAATTCAGAAGTCATTGTTTGTATTAAAACTGTGTGTCTCTGTGCTTCATAAATATACTAGTGTCATCCAAAAATAATGAAATTAAGAAGGAAGAGCAATTTGGCAATCGTTAATATATATCAAAAATAATACCGGTCAAGGATTGATCCTTGCGGACACCGCACACATAGAAGAGTACATCAGACTTTTTTGAATTAAAATCTACATATTGATGCCTATTTGAAATATAACTTTTAAATAATTCCAAGGGAGTGCTCTAATACCATAATAATTAAGTTTATAAATAAAATCTCATGATCTATACATCGAATGCTTTTTTAAAATCTAAAAATACACAAAAACGTTTCTCTGTTCTTCAATGGCATCGCTAAGATTCAAGATAAAATCTGTTAGCACTAATATGTTGAATGTTTTTCTCTAAATCCAAATTGGTTTATCAATAGGATATCAATTTTTTTAGAAATTTAAAAACGAGTATTCATAACACCTTTCTAGTATTTTGGAGAGCATGTAAGTAAAGATATTGGCCGTAATTCGAGAAAACGTCTTTTTGATCCCTGTTTATAACAGGAATAACTTTAAATACTTACATTGTTTGCAACTATTCCATTTTCAAAACAAAGATTGAATATATTGCACAAGGGTTTACATGAAATATGAATAACTTTTTTACATAGAATTATTATACAATATACCCAGGTGACTTTCCATTCTTAAAAGAAAGAACAATATCAATAATTTCTTTCTCCGAAATAGGGGTTAAAACATTGTCTTTTGATTTGGTTCTTCAGGTAGTTTGAAATGGGTTTATTATTTGGAATGAATTCATCTGTAAGATTCTTGCCAAACATTAACAAGTAGTCATTAAATCCATTTGCAATATCTTTGTCGTTGACAGGAGAGTATCTTCATATTTAAATTCTTTACAACAAATATTTTTCTATTCTTATTTTTGTTTAGTACTTATTTATCACCTTCCAGGTTCCATTAATATTCCCTTTCATAAAATTGAATTTATTTGTAAAGTAAGACCTTTTAGTTGTTCTTACGGCATTTGTGTACCTATTTTAATTCTTTAAAACATGTTGACGGTGTTGAGTTTGGTTTTTTCATAATTTTTTATATAACGCACATTTCTTTCTTCGCATTGGTTTTGAGATGATGGTTATCAGAGGGTTTTGTTTTGCCTGATAACACATTTTCTAAGCGGAAACTGTTTCAAAACTGATGTTTACTTTACCTGTGATTCATTATAATATCATTTATTTTTGAGAGGGGTTAATATAGTCCATATTGAAATTTGTTATCTTGAATTTGGCATACAAAATATTGACAGTTTTTCATTAATCGTTCGTTTATAAACATAAGGTGATGATTTATCCAGATTGAAAGGAAAGTCAAAATGAAAACACTGGTAAATGATCTGATATATCTGAAATTAAAGTACCCGAAAATACACTGGATGAACTATTTACAAAAATATTATCGATAAGAGTAGCTGATGTTAGCAATTCTTGTTGGATTTTCAATCAGTGGCAAGTATGAATAAGATAAAAATGTTTCAAGAAAATCATTTACAGAATTGGAAATATCTTACTTCATTAAATCTAATTAAAATTGCACCAAGTAATTATACAATCTTTTATGTTCTGTATTGATCTTACTCAATAAGCTCTGAAGTATTTGATTAAACTCCTCATAGACTCACTAGGAGGTCTATTTAATACACCAATAATAAGGTTTTTTACCCGGTTTTGGTAATTCAATAAAACAACTCTCAAACTCATTCTAAAAATATCTAAATCAGGACGTATTATAATAGATTGTAATTGTTTTCGTAAACATAATGCAACTCCGCCACCCTTCTATCTGTGCGGTTATTACAAATGAATATATAATTTTAAAAAGCACATGTTGGAGCAGAATCATTATCTAGCCATGTTTCACTTAAGGCTAATACACTAAAATGACATTTCAAGGATTCTAATTATTACTTCATTTCATCGTGATTTTTTTTAAGCTTCTGCAATTTATATGTATAAAGTGAAATAAGGTAGAGCAAGAGTGGGCAGTTTTATTAAAATTTCCACGGTATATTCAGAATCATTACGAATCCATCAAAGGTTTAAGGAGTGCATTACAATAAATTACAATTTGTACATAAAGGGAATAATATTTCGCTACTTGACGATACTGTAAATCATATTTTGGCTTGTTTATCATAAGAATGAACAACATAGTAAAAACATGATACATCAAATATATATAAGGAAATTAAACATAGCAAAACAATGGTTTATACATGATTGTGTGAACATTCACAGGAATCAACATTTTCTTAGAGTATTATTTTCTAGCAGAAAACTGAATTCAATACAATTACTCAGTAGGTTTTGGGAAGATTTTTCAAGTCCTGCATGCTAGTTATCAGTTTTGTAATGTTTTTTCCGTTTGAGGCTCCCAGCAATGCGATCACTCGACCATCTGTTGACACACGCTGCTGTACTGAAGGGTGCTTCGATGTTTGTCTCAAGAGATCCAACTTGAATTTAGTGAGATCCTCGCTGATTGTTGACTTTTGTGTTTTTCAGTTTCCTTCGTTGCGAGATGATTTCGTGCCGTCGCCGATAAGTCGCGAACATTTACAAGGATGGGTCGAGGGCGGGGTTCATCATCAGATGCGTTCTCGTTGGGCGTGTCCTGTGTCCGGGAGTTGTTGCGGTTTCCCAGTCCTATGCGATCGATCGATTCGCCAAGCGTAAGGTTAACTCCAGCTTCTTAGCCACGTCGAGTACCAACCTATCCGTATTTTCGCTTTTCCCTCTCCTTGATCCCAAAGATCCGCAGATTGTTCCGTCGACTGTATTGTTCAAGATCAATTATATTTCAAGTCGTTGTTGTGAATGCCCGGTTGTTTCTTCTCTGCATTTGCCTGAAGATCACGTATTCTTTTTCCTTATTTTGTAGTTTGCATTGTAGATCCATGATCTTAGCATCATTTTCTTCAACTCTTTTCAATAGCTTGCTGGTCTCTTTTTGTGACGATGTTTTTACCAATTGACTGGATAAAAGCTTTGAATGAGGTGTTTGTTGGTCAGGCTGTCAAATGGTTTCCTGCACAAAGACCCTTGTCTGGTTTGTGCTGCTGCTCCTTGGTCATGTATGTCTAAACTGGTACTTGATGACTGTAAACAATGCTTTAGCTGTCAACAATTTATTTGTTTACAAAATGGTCCAGTGAACATGAGCGTGAATTTGAAGGATGGTTGAGAAGAATATAGAAAGTTTGTAGTACTTCAAATATAGGTATCTGGGACTGAAGTCTGGCAAGAGTGGCAAAGTGGTAAATAAATGTTCATAAAAAGTGCTCACCACAGTAATTGAAACATGGAATTCAACCTGCAATATGTTGATTCCTGGTTCTAGCATTCCCATTATCTTACATAGTCCAAACCAAAATCACATATAATCACAGAGAAGAAAGTCAAATTTCAGGCAAATCGGGAGAGAGATATACCATGTATACTGCACTTGACGACAGTTTTGTCCTCTATGCAGTATTCGCTCAGTGGCATCTTCGTCTCTGGGAGGTCAGTGGTATCCATTCCGACTTTGGTTGTGATCTGGGGGTTGTTGTAGACATCTCAGTATACTTATTTGGCAATTCAAGGAGACACCTTGCACTTTTAGTCTTGCCCATGGAAGCTTTTTTCAAATTTTCTTATATCTGGTGCACATAAAAGAAGCATTTGAGTGTTAAATCAGGGACTAAAAAGTGTGGGTAGAGTGGTTATTTTATTTCAATAACATTCATATGAATGTTCCTAAGTGAAAAATTCATAGTCCTGACAAGAAACCAACAATAAAGGGGTTAGGAAGCTGAAGACTCACAAGATGGCTCAAAGACCATGCAACCTGACTCAGCCTGGAGGTTTTACAGAGGACACATGGGCCAGACCCCACAAAAGCCATGAAGAAAGACTATAGACGCTTGCAAAAACTATTTCAGATGGTTATTTAAAGAAAATAATATGGACTTGAATAATGGGTATGAATAATTATGAACATGGTGTTTTCCGTAAATCTGTCAATAAAATACCCCTAGAATACCAAATTGCTCAAAATATCAAACTTTTCTAATTGTCCAGATGTTAGTAACATACTGATCACTAAAAAATTTGAGAAAATTCACTTATATCAAAGCAAAATTCAAAAAACTTTAAAAATATCAGGGGTATGAACAATCTTGCAGACAACTGTATATATATGTATATGTATATATATACATATATATATATATATATATATATATATATATATATATATATATATATATATATATATATATATATACAGTTGTCCGCAAAATTGTTCATACCCCTGACATTTTTCAACTTTTTCAAATTTTGCTTTGAAATAAATGAGTTTCGTCAAACTTTTTGGTGATCACTATGTTACCAACACCTGGATTATTAGGAAAGTTTGACATTTTGAGCAATTTGGTATTCAAGTGGTATTTTATTGACAGATTTACGAAAAACACCATGTTCATAATTATTCATACCCTAGGGGTACCAAGTCAAATTTCTTATCAAATAACCACAAGTTCATATTATTTTCTTCAAATAACCATCTGAAATAGTTTATGCAAGAGTCTATGGTCTTTCTTGATGGCTTTTTTGGGGTCTGGCCCATGTGTCCTCTGGAAAACCTCCAGGCTGAGTCAGGTTGCATGGTCTTTGAGCCATCCTGTGAGTCTTCAGCTTCCCAACCCCTTTATTATTGGTTTCTTGTCAGGACTTTGAATTTTTCACTTAACAACATTCATATGAATGTAATTGAAATGAATTAACCGTTCCACCAACACTTTTAAGTCCCTGATATAACACTCAAGTGCTTCTTTCATAAGCACCAGATGTAAGACACTTGGGAAAAAGTTTACATGGGTATGACTAAGAGTGCAAGGTGTCTCTTTGAATTGCCAAATAAGTATACTGCAAGGCCTACAACAACCCACAGATCACAACCAAAGTCAAAATGGACACCACTGACAAGCCAGAGTCGAAGGAGAAAATGAGCGAATACTGCATAGAGGATATCTAAATAGACACTTCTCAATACAGACTCCAGTTTTGCAGTCGAACCCACCGTGAGGCCTCTGGACAGTTCCTGAGCTCATTTAAACCAGAATTTTAACTTTTGGACCATAATTATGTAAGTTGATGAAAGAAAATTGGAATTTACGAGTGATATGGACTTTCTTCAATTTGGCAAAAAAAGACGAATCCTTCAATCTAAAGATCAGTGTCCTGATTTTAGCACGCGGCATTCACATAGAACTGCTATGGGGGATAATCAGTGCGGGTAGTACTGGGAATCTGTTCAGAATAGGAGGCATCCCGGTGAAGACATTTTTTTTATAAGATCCTGGATGAAAACTTGCAGAAGTATGCTTGTTAATGTTACCTGGGACAGCATTGGACATATCAAGAGAACGAAATGCAGAAGCATACGGCCAAGTTAGTCAAGAATAAGTTCAAGGACAATCATAATGAATGATCTGCAGAGGAAAATTCGATGACCTGACAAGAATCCCCGTAGAGATGTGTCCGGAAAGTTAAAGACTCACAAAATGGCTCAAAGACCATGCGACCTTACACAGCCTGGACGTTTTCCAGAGGACGCATTGGTCAAAACCCATGGAAGACATGTATGATGGTTCTGGACATTGGCAAGAACTTTTTCAGATGAAAATTTAAATAAAAAATTATAATCGAGATGAAAAGATAAGAAATTAGATTTGGCATCCCTATAGGGTATGAATAATTATGAACATCGCGTTTTTAGTAAATCTGTCAACAAAATACACCTAGAATACCAAATTTCTCAAAATTTCGAATTTTCCTAAATTGTTAGTAACATACTTATCAACAGAAAGTTTGACGAAACGCATTCAGTTAGGAGCACGACTCAAAAACATTAAAAAACTACACGGGTATGAACAGTTTTGCGGACAACTGTATGTATATGTATATATATATATATATGCACTGCCCTCCAAAAGTTTGGGTACACCTGATCCCAGCTATGTTTGGATCATTTTAAGGCATTTAATGTCCAGTATTCCAATCCAAATGATGTTTTAGTACAAAAAAATATATTATGCAAACAATGTACTTCGAGATTACCACGCCAAGTCTCCTGGGAATTTAGAAATTACTCAAAATTATGCAAAAAGTGCAAAAACGTGATTTTTCCCTAATTTATTCAATTATTGAAAAAAAGAAAATATCTCGACTAATCATGGTCCGATCAATGTAAAATTTTGCATAGATGTTGAGGGACATGTAAAATATAACCCTGTATTGTTTCATTGTATTTTGAGACAACACATTATTAATTATGCAAATTTGTGCAAATTAAAGGTCTATTTTTACCAATTTATCAATATTTTGTTTTAAAATTTTTTATGAAGCCTAATTTTTTGTTAAAAGTTGCTGAGTATAATAATCAACAACATTATTATTAAACAGTTGGACTTTCTCATGAATATCTTGTTTTATTACTTTTTATTGTTTTAATTTTTATGTATTTCTTAATGTTTTTGGCTCTTTTATGTTATTTTCTGAAATGAAACCAAAATATTATCTTACATGCTAGTTAGGTCTGACATGCAATACTGCAATGTTGTATCACATAACAACACAGTGGGCAGTTTGTTTTAAACAATGGTTGCACTATACACTTTAAAGGAAATATCACCAAAAGGCATAATGGGGTTGGCAGAGGTTGCGCAGCAGTCATGGATGTTTTATAGTTGGTTAAATTGGCTGAGACCCCTCCCACAGCCAAAATAGGCATAATTAAGTCTCTATACTGTACAGGGTGACCCAGAAAAAAGGAAACCCAACTTTGATCATCAATAATTTCAAATGTCAGATCTTGGGACTGAAATTCCCAGTCTGGTAATAGATTTGGTTCTGTTTGAAACGAAAGTAGTTAACACTGGCAAATAATCACATAATCGAGCACTAGCATTCAATATTTATTATGTAACATAAATTTAATTCAGAGCGACCGCTCAATAAATGTACATATAATAAAAGAAATTGAATAATCAAATAAATCATGAATTACATGCATATCAACAATAGCATCAATGTAATCATGCATGATCAATGAGTAATGATAATCTTGCAATTTGTGTCTGATCAGAGTTATTTATTTATGTTTAATAAAGGCTTTTTTATTTTTTGGTATCCAAATTTCACAATATTTTGCACATTACTTCCAACAATTTAGTTTCTCCAAAGAGGGTTTATACTCAGAAGAATACTACACGGATCCGTAGTATATAATCTGTTTACAATTTAAGAGTTCAAAATAGAGGACCCCAGCGACATCAACATAGATCTCGTTGGTCCGAAAATATAATCGTCGACGAGCGAGCTGCAGTGGCTTCGACGACGCGAAGTGGGCGAGCGAACTCTTGACGAAGACCAGTCCGGATTCGCGGACGAAATGATGAGGGTGAGACACACAGTCCCAGACTGCTACGATGAATCACAGCTACGCCCTATGATGATCGATGAAGTACGAATCCAAGTTCGTGGATGAAGTACAGAGCTTCCAAGACAGCATAAGCTTTTCACGTTGAAGTATGAGAGCAAGACAAAGCATAAGCCAGCTCGTCCCTAAAGATTAAATAAAACAACCATCTCCTAATAGACAAGGTCCAGTAATATCACAATTTACAGTATTTTACGATCCTCATACTAGATAGATTTACGGTAAAAGTTGTAAATACGCAACAATATCTTTATCCGTAAATGCCAAAAGAAAATACATTATTTTTTATCTGTAATATCAAAGGAAAACCTCTCTTTTCTAATAGAATGATCACTTCTCAGTTCAATGAATATTTACATCATTCTTCTATACAATTATCCAATAAAACTGATCCTGGCTTTACCTTGTTAGTTTCACAAGCAATATTCATATAATAATCAGTTTAAAATATATGGAATATATCATCAATTTCAATGTATAACTGCAATTCTTTCATAATACTTTCTCATTTAACAACATTGAATTACTCATCTTCATGTATTATTTCATGTTTAGTTTGGTTTCACATAATTTGACAATATTTGCATCTGTGAATATTCCTTCTAGAAAATACTAGCAGCATTTAATATCCTTCCAATTAGTGCTCAATAGTCCAATATCATTTAATCAACAGCAAATCATTTGTATTCCTTGACAATCCATGCTTTGCTTCAATTACAATATTTATGCAATATAGCAACTTACGTTCTTCAAACAATCGTGCCTGATGAGGTGAGGCAGATGTGGTGGCTTTACCGGACTGTGCTGCTGGAGTACGGTGCGGTACGGGTGTAACAAGAACATGAGGATAACATTTTACCAAAATATTATAACACATCAAATCTGCAGGCAACTAATTCGTACTGTGTAGTGTATATTTCTTTGATACACACAGGGTTGATTTAATAAAACTTTTAATACCTACGCAATGTAATTGTTTGTATTTACATGTATGATACATTAGTACAAATAATATGAACGGATTTTCATATCATGTGGAGTTTCATTATTTCATTTATAAATTTGACAGTTCTGTATTCCTTAAACATTCCTCAAAAATGTGCACTGTCTTATTTGCTGTGGCCAAATTTGTAGATACGATCATCTTAATCTCAGTTGATAGCTGTTTTAAACCATGATTTATGTCACTTGGAATAATCTTGGGGTGTTCATTACCTCTTACCTGCCTACACTTCCAATTTCTGCTATAACACCTTTTCATTTGGACTCGACCATTTATCCCGTTCTGTGATGGCTTTTTGCTCATGAATATAGGCCTATCGCCACCTTTCCTGATAAAATGTTTTTGCATAAGAAGGATGTAATTTGTGTGCGTGTACTCTGTGTGGCGCGCCGATAAACTCGCGAAAAATCGATACGAACTGTTAGATTTTTACTGCCAAATCTTGATCTGTACCGCTTTTCTTCTCTTTATTCTATATTTCATTTTCATCATATCTGTTATAATAGGCCGTCTAGATGCTTTCGATCGTTCTTAATGTTGATTTCGGGAGCGTACATATGTTTACTACAAAATACAAGACTTGTTGTCTGAGAAGCGACAGCGCAGTGAGCAGCGTCACGAGCTCTTCATTTGAAAGTCGTGAGTTCAAATCCGAAACCGACGGATTTTTTTTTCTTCTTCTTCTTCTTCTTCTTGGTTTGATTTCTGACAGTCATTGACTGTCCTTATTATGAAAAACAGAAAACAACCTAAAAATAAGATTTTTTTTTTCTTAAAGAATAATCGTGTAGCCTAAGTGGCAGATACAGGATTTTCTAGAGAGTTTAGCCCTATGGAACCCACATATTTTTCAACACCCCCCCAAAAAAAAAAAGAAAAATAATTATTAAAAAAAAAAAATATAGTTCACCCCATTCTAACTTTCACATTACGACTTTCTCATAAAAAAGCCATTTATTTTATACTAATACTAATAATTATTATTGTAATTATTCATATCATTACACTCATATGATAGTAATTATCACTTTGTTATGACTATCGTATTTTTAATTTTTTTTTCTTTTCTTTTGAGGCAATCAATAATCAATTAATTATGCCTCGGCTCAAAATCATGGACACTAGTGCCATGCTCAATTCAATTGATGGCTCGAACTGTTCTTTAAACGTGTGATAACGAGAATAGTACATTGTTTTTTTTTACTTGAGTGTCCCCACAAAAAAAAATCTCCTGGACAGTTTGGTAGGGTATTACTTTTTTTTTTTAATTTTTTCTTTTTTTTTTTGGGGGGGGGTGAAAAAAATAGTGGGTTCCATAGGCTACTCTCTAGAAATCCTGTATCTGCACTTTAGGCTACACTGATTATCTTTAAGGAAAAAAAAACTTATTTTTAGGTTGTTTTTCTGTTTTTCAATAAGTGAAATGCACGTCAATGA